>CM070569.1:5373355-6005934 GCA_036346355.1 Rhipidocladum racemiflorum
TTCCACGGACCGTATTGAGTGGTGTCAGAAGGCATACCTGCTTGGCCTCTATCTTCCTCTTCTTCATCTTCTTCATCGCCTTCCCCGTCGAATCGCCTTTGTTTCGCCATGGTGGGTCCAGCAGTGTAGTTTGCCATGAAACCTCTTGTGATCACATGCCTCATAACCATCCATCGCTCGTAATGCTCCTTCTCATTCTTGCGGTCACGCACGGACAACGATGAAGCTTCCCTGGAGGCAAGAATGCAACGGCCGCTGGCCGAAACTCCTTCATGCCATCTCCGAACTCTCTTGACCGACGGTTCCTGCATTGTACATCCATTGCCGATTCATCTACACAAATAAAAATAATAACAACATCTATCACAATATCTCTATTAAAGCTAACTATGACTAATAGTTTTGTATTTTTAATCATTCTCGTGTTCTTTGAACTAAAGCCAACTAATTATTTCTAATCCTCCTGCATTTTTTAAAATAAAACTAACTAATTGTTACATTTTCATACAAATCTTTTCTCTTCCACACCTTTGTACCATTTCATCATTTCACATTAATTGAATTTCATTTCATACACCAAACAATATATATCACCTTAATTAAGAACAAAATATAAGCCAACAAACATAATTTCTCAACATCCAATGCACAAAAACATCAATATCTAGGTGAGAAGGATGTCAAAGAACATATTACTCACCTTAGAACAATTAATTCTGGATCTAATAGCCTCAATTCAAAATTTTCACACCTCGCCATGAACAAAGCCTAGCTCTCGGCCCACCACTGCGGATGTCCTGTGCGAGCTCGGGGAGGAAGACAGGTTTAAATGCGGCATGAGGGGGTTTCTACAAGCGGCTTCTACACACAAACCGCTTCGGGCGCCCCACTAGACCTCTACAAGCGGTTCCAAAGACGAATCGCTTAGAGAGGAGGCTCGAGAAGGGTTCGTGTTACAAACCGCTTCTAGAGACCCCTCCCGCCTCTGTCTACCTAACCGCTTGTGGCACGGGGACTCCACAAGCGCAGCACGAATCGCTTGTGATAGGCTCGGCTAGAAGGCAGTTCTCGTAGCAGTGACCTAAAGCCACTTTTGGATAGCCTCAACTACCTACGTGAATCCTGAAATTATGGACATGCTATAGTACACTAGAGAGGTGTTCAACAGAATGATTCACGCTACAGTCGCTACCAGTGGGCCACGCAAGCCATGGCCCCACTGGCCAGCCTCTCCTCCCCACTTTCCTTCCCTCTCTTTGCCATGCCACGCACGGGACACGGCCATGCTGTAACATCGTCAAAACAAAAGAAAATAACAACAAAAAATTCAAAACTTGATCCATGGTGTTAAGTTAAATTTTTATTGTTTTGTTATTTTCCTCTAAATATGATATCTCATTAAAAACTTTTATTTAACCTAGAAATAAGAACTCAACCTTAACATTCAAAATAAAATGAACAAGAAATCTAGGAAAAATGTATTTAAATCTTAAATAACATATAGAACATCTTATCAAACTTTCAAAAGGATATGAAATCAATTTTTGCTCATGAAAAATAAAAATAGTAATAAATATTTTGAGCATTTTTTAATAACAGAATTTTATAAAAATAAATATAAATCCTCTCGCTCTGAAATTTTTTATGTAAAAATATTAATAACCTAGAGATATAGTAAAAGTCTAAAAATTACTTGACTTGATTTAGAGCCTCAGAAAATTCAAATTCAGAGAAGTTATAATTTTGATAGAGACCTTTCTAGAATTTTTAAAAATAATTGAAGCACGATGTTCATAAATTTTTTTTTATGGTATTTTAAATATGACCTCAAGATCCTTCACCAAAATTCTCAAAATTTTCTAACATTTTTTGTTGACTCAATTAAATCCTAAACTAAATTCTGCCCAAAATTCAAAATTATGATTCTTTTTTGTTTCACTGACATCTTGGGCCTACTCTATTGGCTAGCCACCCTTCCTCAATGACATGTCGGGTCCACATGTCATCCCTCTCCCTTGTCCCCTCCCCCTACCGCTGGGCCCAGCCACCTCCCCTGGCTCACTTTTGCTTCGTGTTGTGTGCCTAGGGCATTGCCGATCATGCCCACACCGTAGGAGGTTTGCGCCCCATTGCCGAAGCTCCCTATCATCGTGTCGTGCCCACATGCGTCTCGTGGCACTTGAACGCTGCCGCCTCTCTCGCCATGGCCAACCTTTTTTCCCTAATGCGCCACTACGAGTCTACGACAGCCGACTTCTCCCCTTTTTCCTACCATTGCGCAAACAATTTCCATCACCAGTACTTGAGCGAGCCATCAAGTTTCCCTGCCATGGTCGTATCGAAAGCCGTTTCTTCCTTCTCCTTGCTCAAGCCCGCGTGAGCTAATTATGCTAAAAGGGAACTCCATTGTCGTATCATCTGTGACCAATAATCAGGCCATCTTCTCCCGTGGGTACCGTTCCATGGCTAATTTAAACTATGATGAGGCCCCTTTGCTCCTCGCGCTACTCTGTTCCCCTGGCCAAGAGCCTACCCCATTGGCATCTTGTCAAGCTTCGATGACAAGAGCATAGAGCAAAGCACAAACTTGATCAATCCATTGGCCCCGTGATGTAATTCTTTAAATCATTCGACCTCAAACCCCCTTAGAACTTTCGTGGTCATGGCCCTCACCTGAATTTTCAGCTCGGACCATTAAAGCCCTCGTGTCAGCTTTCTTCTCTAAGATCTGGCCGCTTGGTGCTATGCTTGCTTGGCCAATCTCCAGCCCCACGACGATCTATTCAGAGCCCTCATGGTCCCTAGATGCTCACCGTCCATTTTCTCGAGCACGAGCACCCTCTAGCATCGCCACGGCTATTGGACCTCACTTCCTCCGCCACACCGCCCCCATCGAGGGCTATCCTCCACCAATTTTGACCACATCTCGGAAGGCCGCGACTAGTGCCCTAGACCTTCCTCTAGCTCGCCATGCTATCGCCAACCGCTCTAGCCCTTCCCCGCTGCCGGCGAACACAACCGCCGCCTCCCCTGCTTTCCCTCACTGCCATGCGGGTCCATGCAGTCAGCCTCTCCCTCTCTTGGCCAAGCATAGCCTACTGACTGGTGGGATCGATGAAGAAAAAGAGTGCGAAAAAGTCCATAGATAGCGGCACGTCGAAGAAGACGGTGAGTACGCCTATAAAAGCAATCAAACTAGCTTTCTTCTGGATGTAATAGACTACTAAACTAGTTGTGTTTATCTTTTCTAGTTGTGTCATGTTATGGTGTGTTGGCCAGGATAATTTTATGGCTACACTTTTGCTTTATTTTCTTCACGCATTTTGTACGGATTCATGACTCATGTAAATTGCACCGTTTATGTTTCTCTACTGAAGCAAGCAGCTGATTAATCCATATGGTCATAGATTCGAACTACTAATGTTGTGAGTAATTAATTTTATGCTATAGTTCATTGATTGACGATAATTATGAGTTGATTGTTTGGGGTTTGGCAGTGTCGCGACGATACTCATGACCTTCCGTAAGCTGGGGATTATGAAGGTGTTATCGGCACTGATAGTATCAGCAACTCATCTAATATAATTTTTTCGGTGTACCTTGTTTCGCTATAATAAAGTAAATTGTGTCTAATACAATAGTAAATATAAAGTAAATTGTGTCTATTTAATTATTGATACGATTAATTTCAAGTAATTTCAACAATGAGAGGGGGACAACAAGGGGAGGGCACTCACCGAGGAGGAGACAGCAAGGAGAGTCGCTGGGGGTGCAAAGCAGGAGGACTGGGGTCATCGGAGGCGAAATCGGATGGCGTAGCGAAGGCGGAATCGAGGCAAGGAGGACAATCTAGCGCCACTGGGTCTTCGACGTCGTAAAAATTCCGGGCAAAGCACCTCCCTAAAAACAGTGCACATCCACTTAGTAGACAAAAGACAACATTCATCTAATATCAATAACAAAGCAACAAGCCATGGTATGCACTAACCATCATGGCCAACTAAGCACATACACGGGTCATGGTATCAAAGAAACCGTCATGACCCACTAACACATAACTAAGCATAAAAACAAGGAAGAGCAACAAATAAAAGAAGATTCATGATCCAAATTACCCAACTAATTAACAGGATAGGAACTCATTACTAAACCGCTTAAAAACCAATTACAAAGAGTTTCATGAGCTAAAGAGGATCAAGCTATAGGTCAACATGAAGGAGAAATAGTGATTGAAGTCATGATTGTGCTACTATCCCATGCATGCATGCCGCTTGACTGTACTCTACAATATTAAACAACAAGCGTGAGTTCAAAGACTCAAAGAAAGTGCATCCAACAAGCATATCATAAACAGTTAATGCATTTAAAACAACAACACACTTATAATTCTATATAAAAATAGCAAGTGCATTAAACATTTGAATCAATACCATTTACCTCCTTTACCTCATTTCTCATATCTATTAATTAAAAGCACATATAATCAATCATGCGCAATTAAATGATAATTAAATCACAAAACTAGTATTAACAATTCTAATTAGAACCAATATGTATCACAATTCATCAATCATGCCCACATATAGTTCGCATAGCATTCATTACAACTTTAATAATGTAACGCTCACGGGGCCCTTCTTTACGTGGCGTCGCTCTTGGTAGTCGAGGGCGTTGACTTTGATAGTTCACCGCCTTTATCAAAGGGCCGCACCAATTTATCGCTGAAACATGTAACTCGCCTTTTGGATTTATGACCTCATCGTAAATCCAGCCGACGAGTTGTTCTTGGATTGCTATCACATGCGCTGGCGTGAAATCCTTACAATCTTGGAAGCGGCAAACACCTCCGGTCTGGATGTCCATAAATTGGCACACATAGTAGCCACATAAATTGTTTCCCGTCTGCTGAAGCAATATCTGTGTTGGAAAAAGTTGAGAGCGTGAAATGGATGCATAGAAATTAAGTTAACTAACTAAAAAGCTAGCATGATGGCATACGTACTCGAGAGGCAAGTGTAATATCGAATTTCTGTTTAAATTCGCCGACGTTTTCGGCACGGAACCGTGCGAATGCACTACACATATGATTGCGAATTGAACATGATTAGAATTTGTTCTAAATGAAGTAGAACTAGCACAATAATGAAAGGAACAAGAATACCGGTTGAGGATGTCGATCGTGTTTTGAAAACATTCAACTGGGTCCATAATTGTGATCATGCTACGATCTAGCTCGATAATAATAAGAATCCAGTGAAAGCTGTACATATATATGTCAACGTAGGTAACTGATTAGTTCTAACATCGTGTTATGGAAAAGGATTAGAACGAGGCGGTACGAAAACACGTACTCAAAGGTGTAGTGTAGAAGTATCCTTGACTTATATCTATGACCCATTAGCCCATTGTATATGATGTTGTTCGTGCATCGACAGAGCAAATTTAGTAACAAATGTGGTTGTTAATAAATCAAGGGTCAAGGAAGGCTATGTCAAAATGGCCTCCTTTTTGCATCTTTGTACCTCCATTCTACATAAGAAGAAATTAGTTAGGCTTGCACGTTAGTATAGTCAAAGGGCCCAAGCTGATAGATTTTTGCAATTAAATAAGAACTTACAAAGTCCAGCAACTCAACATGACCACATTGAGGGCGTCTGTCTGGTATAGATCGTACATTATGTGCCATTCGACATAAAATTTACCGTCGCCGTGAAAAAAATCTCGATCGTTGTACTTGATGGCGAATAGCTCTAGGCCATGTCGGAACACATCCAGGTACCATTCATGGAATTGGTGCATCCTAGTTGGTAGCTGGCCAACCTCTTCACGCCTGACCAATGGTGCGCCTTGGCTTGACTTGAGCAGATTCAATCTTCTAGTTACCTAATATTTGATCTAGGGCAAGACCAGTTTCTTCGAAGAGTTTTAGCATCTCATTGGCCTTCTGATCAACAGATGACATCTTCTTCTTGCTGCTTGCCTTGACCAAGCAGCGGTTGTAGTCGAGACACGAGGTTTTTCCTTTGAATCCTTCAAAACTTTAATTGTGACACCTCGGAGTGTCATAACCTTATTTAACATGCATGATAAGGTCAAAAACAGTATGATATGTGGAAATAAGGTTAAAACCATAGGGTATGGAGGTTAATAGCTTTTCCGGGGTTTTGGGCCTTTCCGGGGGATTTTGGGCCTTAAAGAGCGGGTTGTGGGCCTTTCCGGGGGATTTTGGGCCTTAAAGAGGGGGTTGTGGGCTTTGGTGGGATGGAGTAGGAATCCATTTAGGATTAGGAACAGGTGTGGGGGCTGGTAAAAGGGCTTCCCCCCTGCCTTCTTGCGCCCCACCTCCCCTAAGGGCGCCTCCCCACCTCCCCTTGGCCCCTAGCCGCACACCCCCACCTTTCCTCCCCTTGTGCCGTGCGCCCCCCTTGCCCTCTCCACCTCTCCACCACTCCACCACCTCTCCTCCAACCCCTTGCTGCCCTAGGGTAGCATCCTCACCCCCTGCACCTCGAAGATCCATCCGAGGAGCGAGGAGCGAGGAGCGATTCGGGAGGAGTTCTTGTGGATTCTAGTGCGTCGGGCAAAGGTATGTCCATGGAAATCCTTGGGGTTGATCTAGGTACTGTTCTAATGGTGTTTATCAAGTTTTTAGATCAATTGGTGGTGCTGGAATTGAGGAAATTGGATTAGATCTAGATGTTGCCACGTTTCTGTTTTGGGATAGCATGAGCAGTCGACTTAGGGTTTGAGTTTTCGTCAATTTAGAATCCGAATCTGTCTGTACGGATGTTGAAGAAGTTGTAGATAATTTCATTATCTTTCCGTGGATATAAAGAACGTTAAATTCCGCCCAGACGTTTGAAAGTTATGGCTGTTTTACCGAGCGTGTTAAAATCTGTGATGTGATTGGAACAGATCACGGTATTTTGTAGATTAAACAACTTTAGATTCCGAATCAGTCTTTCCCTATAACTAGAAAAAGTTGGGAAATTTTCTAAGATACGCGAGGATGTACTCATTTAATTGATTCGGAGTCCCAGAACTCAAGTTATGCCTTTTGCAAGGCTGCTGTCCCGACGGGACAGAACCTCTGTTTTTAGGTTTTGCGAGTAGTTGGCAATGTCGGGGTTGATGAGGGTTTGCGTACTGTTTTGTGGACATGATTGTGAGTGTGTGGTACCTATGTGCAGGTGGTGCGACCCCGAGAGTGCCTTCTACTTCCCGCCAATCCGTTGCCTGTGGTTGAGGCAAGTGTATTGTAATGGATAGCGATTTGTAGGTTGCTAGTTGAGACTAGATGAGATTGATTATATGAGATGATCACTTGCCATGCTTTAATGCTTTCCAATGATATGATGAGTATGTTTATCATGTTATGATGCCATGTGTTAATGTACGAGTTAATTATGATGGTTGCATAATAGCATACATGGCATGATAACATGGCCGTGCAGTAAGTGAGAAAGTCATAACTAGTCCTGAAGGTCGGTGAGAAAGTTATGACTAATCCGGAGAGCCAATGAGTAATTCCTACATCGTGATTACATTCACCGCGGTGAACGGAAGCGAGGAGTAGGCACCCTCCATCTTCGGGATGGAAGGGGGGAGAGGGTGCACACCGACTGGTGTGTACTCAACCATACCGGTATGAGTTTCCAAGGAGACATGAGCATAGCATCGCATTGCATACATATTGAGGATGAAAATGTTATGTGATTATGGATGAGATGGTTTACATGATATGAGTTATTATTGCCATGTAATTGCTCTTGTTGTATTCATTGCAATATGCTTGCTGAGTTTCGAACTCACGCTTGTGTTTTCTTGTTGTTTTAGGTACCATGAGAACGGCATGCGGGGAAGGGAAATAGTCACACGTCCGCACGTAGCTTCACCCACTTTTGATTCCACAAGTCATTCTATTAGTTTTGATAATAAATTGCGTGTGATGATTATTGCTTTAAGGCTTTGCTTTGCTATATGAGAGTTTTATTGTTTGTTGACACTTGGAGACATTATGTGTTTGAAACTAGACTTATATTGTTGCTAAGTCGTTAATTATTGCTGTTTTAGTTGTCTCTCATATTCCATATATTGCTATATTGTTGTTGTTCCTTCGTTTCATGTTAAAACAAAGTAGATGCTGCCGAAATTTCGGTTTTTAGCATGTGCGCCTTTGCTGGAATTTATGTTTAATTGTGGTTTTTAGATGTTGTTTAGCTTATGTTTGGTAGCATTCGGGCATAATAAATGCCGGGGTGTTACAGTTGGTATCAGAGCGGGCTGTAGGTCCTTGGAATATGTATTTTTAGTGTCATACCTTAAGTTGCAACTAAAATATGATGTGGAATAACTTAGAAACATGGCTTAAGTTCTAACTAAAACTTTGTTATAAGATAGCAACATTAAAACTTGCAAAAGTGGTATAACTAATCTAAAATTTGACACACTTGGTTGCACAGTAGGATGGGGTTTTGGTTCATCATTGCATCGCGTTTGATTATTTGATAAAGACTATGTCTATGTTGATGTTTGATCTTCATCCTTGACTATATGATGTTGTGTTTATGTTTTTGTGATTGGATGGTTGTCTGTCTGAAGCAGCCATGCCGAGGGGTAGAGGCCGTGGACGCCGTGGCCATGGAGGCCAAGGGCGAGGCTCCCAAGGAGTTGCTGAGTCTGTTGCTGAGGGTAGCGTTTCGCTCAATGCTCATGGGCCAGCTCAGGAGGAACTTCCAGCGGCACAGTCAGGGGTGGAGGTACCCGTCGCCAATGAGGATTTAGTACAGGCTCTGCAGAGGGAGATTCAGGAGCTGCGCCAGCAGCCATGGGCAGCCTCGCTATTGTGCCTCCCTTCAAGGTGGCCCTGGCTTGTTGCTCCCTCGCCAGGTGCCGAGCGAGGATGAGTCTCCGGAGTGGATGTCCCTCCGCCTTGACACTTTTGACGGAGCGGGCACGCTGATCCAGTCCGCAGATTGGCTGCGGTACATGGAGAGGCAGCTTTGAGGTCCTAGAGTTGACCTCGGTCCAAAGGGCTCGCTTGTGGCCTTTCACCAAGGGCCAAGCCGATATCCGGTGGGAGGGGGTTCGGGCCGCTAGAGCCCCAATCTTGGTCCAGCCACTGAGGACTTTGTGGCTCGCCTCGAGCCAAGTTCTACCTGCAGTCTTTCCTGAGCCGGATGGAGCATATCACTCGACTCTTTCCCAGGGAAAGAGGTCGGTGGCAGAGTATGAGGTGGAGTTCAACACAGGCAGCCGTGTCTACCGTGGGCAGCCAACGATCGGGAGAAGGCAAGGAGGTTCCGTAGGGGCCTCAACCAGGAGTTCAGAGTTGTCATGGGGGCGACTATTCCTAGTGACTTCTGCTCAGTGGTGGAGCAGGCGAAGGGCATGGAGCTCGAGTTGGAGCTCTCCCGGGATAAGCAAAACCTGGGCGGTTCAGGAGTTCCTGCGAACACAAAGGGGGCCGAAGAGGACCTTTAGGAGGAGGTGGGTCTTCTCACGACCCACCTTCAAGAAGTTCAAGGGAGGACAGGGCTCCTCCTCGTGGGCTAAGATGAAGCCGCCCGGGCCGTCTTCCTCGCGAGCATTCGTTTGTCCCGTGTCCCGGCAGTGGCATGATGTGCTTCAAGTGCGGTGGTGAGCACCGTGCTTCAGAGTGTGGTTGGACCGAGTTGCAACCACTGCGGGAAAGCCCGGCCACATGGGACGAGTCTGCCGGATGAATCCCGTGAGCATCATCAAGTGGGAGACGGTGCCTTCTCCTCCCACTCCACGGTGTCTTCCAGAGGATCGGGTGCACATGATGGTCACTCCTGCTTCCTCACCGCCTTGCGTGGGCGCCACCAGCGGCCATCTGGTGCCTGCAGCTGCCTGGCTCCTCCAGAAGTTGCCTCCTCCGCCCCACCTTGTTGGGGCATCACCGAGTCGGGCTCATCGTCCCTGCCGCCACCAGAGTGTACGCTTTGCCGATCGCCGAGTCACCGTGCATCCAGAGGTGGTTTCGTGTACTCGCTCGTGGGATTCCATTGATGCCTTTCTTCTGCTTGATTCCTGAGCATCCTATTCCTTTGTGTCGTCTGAGTTTGCTAGTAGGGCTAAGTTGGGAGTTCTGGATTTCTCGAGTCTGTGCTAGTCGGCTCTCCCGGGGTTTGATTGCTAGCTCTTTGGTTTGCCCAGGTTGCACCATTGCCATTGATGATGAGGTTTTCTTTTGCCAATCTTATGATGATCCAGCTTGGCTCCTTTTGATGTCATTTTGGGCATGGATCGGTGCATCGCATCGTGCCAAGATCTCAAGAGTTTCGGAAGACGGTTACCTTGCAGGCCCCGTCAGGGGTAGAGTTGACCTTTCAGGGTGGTTTACCTTTCAGTTCCGTCTTTGCTTTGGCTAGTCTGTTTTCTTGTCGCCGTTTGAGGTAGTTGGGTTTCCTCATGACCTTGTCTGAGAAGCCATCGTCTTCAGTTTCCATTGAGGAGATTCCTGTAAGGAAGGAGTTTGTTGATGTGTTCCCTGATGAGTTGCCTGGTCTACCTCCCGTGAGGAATGTGGAGTTTCGTATTGATCTTGTTCCGGGCACTCGACCTATTTCTATCTCTCCATACCGCTTGGCTCGTCCTTTTCAAGACGAGTTAAAGAAGCAGTTGGAGGATCTGTTGGCCAAGGGCTTTGTTCGGCGTAGCGTTTTGCCATGGGGAGCACCTGTCCTCTTCGTCTCAAAGAAAGATGGAAGTTGGCATATGTGCATTGATTATCGTGCTCTTAATCAAGTGACAGTCAAGAACAAGTATCCTTTGCCTCGCATCGAGGATCTGCTTGACCAATCAAGGGAGCAAAGGTGTTCTCCAAGATTGATCTTCAGTCGGGGTATAATCAGATTCGTGTGAGGGAGCAGGACATTGAGAAGACTGCTTTCTCCACTAGGTATGGGCATTATGAATTTAAAGTTGTCTTTTGGACTAACTAATGCTCCTGTTGTCTTTATGTAGGCGATGAACAGTATGCTACACAAGTACCTTGATGAGTTTGTGGTAGTGTTCATCGATGACATTCTGGTTTACTCTAAATCAGAAGAGGAGCATGAGCGACATTTGAGGCTTGTGCTGAGCACCTTGAGGGAGAATCAGTTCTTTGCTAAGCTGAAAAGTGCGAGTTCTGATTTCGTAAGTGGGTTTTCTTGGCCACGCCATCAATCCAGAGGGCATATCCGTAGATCCTAGCAAAGTCTCAAGATTTTGGATTGGAAGAGGCCTTCCAATGTCAAAGAGGTGCGAGTTTCCTTGGGTTGGCTGGCTACTATCGGCGTTTTGTGCAGTGATTTCTCTATCATTGCCAAGCCACTTTCGCACTGACTCAAAAGGGGATGAAATTTCAGTGGATCACAGAGTGTGAGCACGCTTCTGCACTTTGAAGGAGAAGTTAGTGATCGCCTCCTGTTTACCCTTCCCGAGCCTGAGAAGCGCTTCACCGTGTATTCTAATGCTTCTCGGTTGGGACTTGGTTGTGTGCTCATGCAAGATGGCAAGGTGATTGCTTATGCTTCGAGGCGGTGAAAAAGCATGAGCGTAACTATCCCACACATGATCTTGAGCTAGCCACTGTGGTGTTTGGTAATCAAGATATGGAGGCATTACCTGTATGGTGAGTCTTGTGATATCTTCATCGACACAAGATCCTCAAGTACATCTTTACTCGTAAAGATTTGAACTTGAGGCAGAGGAGGTGACTAGAGTTGATAAAGGACTATGACCTCACCATCCAGTATCATCCGGGAAGGCAAATGTGGTGGCCGACGCTCTCGCCGCAAGACAATGCCCCTCGTCGTTGATTGTCTTGTTGCTGATTTTGAGCGCTTGGGAGTCTCCTCATCGCTTTATGGGACCGTACAAGCTAAAACTCAATTGATTCTTGAGTCACGATTCAGGCGTGCACGAGAGGTGAGGCACAAAGAAGAGGGACCGCTTTGCTCCAAACAGGTGAGGAAACGCTTGAGGATGGCAAGTCCGGAGACTTTACCGTTGATGTTGCGAGAGCTTTGAGGTTTCAGTGGTCGCCTCAGGCGTGCCTCGTAAATCCCAAGTGAAAGAGGATATTTTGAAAGAGGCTCATCGCACTCAGACACGGTCCATCCTGGGAGACCAAGATGTACAGGGACTTGAAAAAGAATTTCGGTGGAAAAGGATGAGAGTGGATATTGCCAAGTATGTGGCGCCTTGTGGGATCTGGCTGGGAAGATCAAGGCCGAGCATAAGTGTCCTGGCCGGTCTGCTGTGCCACTGGAGATTCCTGTGTGGCCATGGGATGACATCTCCATGGATTTTGTGGTTGGCCTACCTCGTACTCCACAAGGGAAGGATGCTGTTTGGGTTGTGGTGGACCGTCTTAGCAAGTCTGCGTATTTCATTCCTATCCGCACTACCAATTCAGCGAGCGAGTTGGCTCCCATATATGTGCGGGAGATTGTGAGACTGCATGGTGTACCCAAGACCATTATTTCTGATCGGGATGCGAAGTTTGTCTCCAAGTTCTGGGAGAGTTTGTAGAGTGCTTTGGGTACGCAGCTTCGCCTTAGTACCGCTTTTCACCCTCAGACGGATGGGCAGTCTGAGCGTACCATCCAGACTTTGGAAGACATGCTCAGGGCCTGTGTGATGGCTTGGAAAGGTAGCTGGGAGGATCATTTGCCTCTTGCGGAGTTTGCTTACAATAACAGCTATCATTCCAGCATCCGGGCTGCTCCTTATGAGGTACTGTATGGCCGGAAGTGCAGATCGCCACTTTGTTGGGATGCCGTGGGCGAGAGAGCAGTTCTTGGACCGGATTGGGTTCAGCAGACTGTTGATCGCGTGGCGGAGGTACGGCAGAACCTTCTCGCAGCGCAGAGCAGATAGAAAAGCTATGCTGACGTGAGGCGGCGAGACTTGGAGTTTGAGGTGGGTGATAGCGTACTCTTGCGAGTATCTCCCACCAAGGGTGTGGTGCGTTTTGGCACCAAAGGAAAGCTCAGTCCGAGATTTGTTGGGCCATTTCCTATCATCGCCCGAGTTGGTAGGCTGGCCTATCGTCTGGAGCTACCGGAATCCATGCAAGGTGTGCATAATGTGTTCCATGTCTCGATGTTGAGGAAATACTTGCATGATCCGGAGTTGGTAGTTCCGTTGGAACCATTAGTGCTTGAGCAGGACCTCACCTTCGAGTCCCGTCCTGTGGAAATTCTGGGGACTTCGGAGCGAGTGATGAAGAACCGGACGCTCAAGTTTGTTAAAGTATTGTGGTCACATCAGACCGAGAGAGAAGCGACTTGGGAGCTGGAGTCTCGCATGCGCGAGAAGTATCCCGAGCTTTTCGCCTCAGGTATGTAATGTGAAACCTGGCTATCTTCGGTTTTGCTGGGTTGCGTATTGGTGCGTTTTAGATTCGAGGTCAAATCCTATAAAAGGGGGGAAGAATGTGACAACTCGGAGTGTCGTAACCTTATTTAACATGCATGATAAGGTTAAAAACAGTATGAGATGTGGAAATAAGGTTAAAACCATAGGGTATGGAGGTTAATAGTGTTTCCGGGCCGTTTCCGGGGTTTTGGGCCTTTCCGGGGGATTTTGGGCCTTAAAGAGGGGGTTGTGGGCTTTGGTGGGATGGAGTAGGAATCCATTTAGGATTAGGAACAGGTGTGGGGGATGGTAAAAGGGCTTCCCCCTGCCTTCTTGCGCCCCACCTCCCCTTAGGGCGCCTCCCCACCTCCCCTTGGCCCCTAGCCGCACCCCCCACCTTTCCTCCCCTTGTGCCGTGCGCCCCCCTTGCCTTCTCCACCTCTCCACCACTCCACCACCTCTCCTCCACCCCCTTGCTGCCCTAGGGTAGCCTCCCCACCCCCTGCACCTCAAAGATCCATCCGAGGAGCGAGGAGCGAGGAGCAATTCGGGAGGAGTTCTTGTGGGTTCTCGTGCGTCGGGCAAAGGTATGGCCATGGAAATCCTTGGGGTTGATCTAGGTACTGTTCTAATGGTGTTTATAAAGTTTTTAGATCAATTGGTGGTGCTGGAATTAAGAAAATTGGATTAGATCTAGATGTTGCCACGTTTCTGTTTTGGGACAGCATGAAGCAAATGACCTAGGGTTTGAGTTTTCGTCAATTTAGAATCCTAATCTGTCCGTACGGATGTTGAAGAAGTTGTATATAATTTCATTATCTTTCCGTGGATATAAAGAACGCTAAATTATGCCCAGCCATTTGAAAGTTATGGCAGTTTTACCGAGCGTGTTAAAATCTGTGACGTGATTGGAACAGATCACGGTATTTGGTAGATTAAACGACTTTAGAATCCGAATCAGTCTTTCCCTATAACTATAAAAAGTTGTGAAATTTCCTAAGCTACGCGAGGATGTACTCGTTTAATTGATTCGAGTCCCAGAACTCAAGTTATGCCTTTTGCAAGGCTGCTGTCCCGACGGGACAGAACCTCTGTTTTTAGGTTTTGCGAGTAGTTGGCAATGTCGGGGTTGATGAGGGTTTGCGTACTGTTTTGTGGACATGATTGTGAGTGTGTGGTACCTATGTGCAGGTGGTGTGACCCCGAGAGTGCCTTCTACTTCCCGCCAATCCATTGCCCGTGGTTGAAGCAAGTGTATTGTAATGGATAGCGATTTGTTGGTTGCTAGTTGAGACTAGATGAGATTGATTATATGAGATGATCACTTGCCATGCTTTAATTATTTCCAATGATATGATGAGTATGTTTATCATGTTATGATGCCATGTGTTAATGTACGAGTTAATTATGATGTTGGCATAATAGCATACATGGCATGATTACATGGCCTGGGCGGTGAGAAAGTCATAACTAGGTCGGTGAGAAAGTTATGACTAATCTGGAGAGCCAATGAGTAAGTCCTACATCGTGATTCCATTCACCGCGGTGAACGGAAGCGAGGAGTAGGCACCCTCCATCTTCGGGATGGAAGGGGGGAGAGGGTGCACACCGACGGGTGTGTACTCAACCATACCGGTATGAGTTTCCAAGGAGACATGTGCATAGCATCGCATTGCATACATATTGAGGATGAAAATGTTATGTGATTATGGATGAGATGGTTTACATGATATGAGTTATTATTGCCATGTAATTGCTCTTGTTGTATTCATTGCAATATGCTTGCTGAGTTTCGAACTCACGCTTGTGTTTTCTTGTTGTTTTAGGTACCATGAGAACGGCATGCGGGGAAGGGAAATAGTCACACGTCCGCACGTAGCTTCACCCACTTTTGATTCCACAAGTCATTCTATTAGTTTTGATAATAAATTGCGTGTGATGATTATTGCTTTAAGGCTTAACTTTGCTATATGAGAGTTTTATTGTTCGTTGGCACTTGGAGATATTATGTGTTTGAAACTAGACTTATATTGTTGCTAAGTCGTTAATTATTGCTGTTTTAGTTGTCTCTCATATTCCATATATTGCTATATTGTTGTTGTTCCTTCGTTTCATGTTAAAACAAAGGAGATGCTGCCGAAATTTCGGTTTTTAGCATGTGCGTCTTTGCTGGAATTTATGTTTAATTGTGGTTTTTAGATGTTGTTTAGTTTATGTTTGGTAGCATTCGGGCATAATAAATGCCAGGGTGTTACATTAATTGTCCTTAGACCTTTTAGAAATTCTTCTGTACCAGGCTGAACCTTCTTCTCTGGTGACCTGGGTTTAAAAAACTGAGTGACCTCAGCCCTGACTACCTTGGCGGTCTCCACCTTTGTCATATCGTATGCCCGCTTTGGAGGTGCAGCCAGCTTATTACTTTTGGTGGACCCCATCTTCTTGCGAGCTATTGGCTGAGCTGGCTGGCTTCTCTTGGGTGACAATGTTGGAGTTGGAGTTTTGCATGCGGGGGTTAATGCAGGAGACAGGCTTCTTCTGATGGGTATCTTCTTTGGTGAGGATGGAGATGACGATGGAGGTGCCGGAGAGGACCGCTTATGTGTGTGTCCAAAAATGATGTACTTCTTACGCCATAGGATGAAATTGTGCACTGCCTCTCCTAACTTTGTAGTCTCGTCACCTCTGGGAATGTCGAGGTCAAGGTCCTCGCACCCTGGGCATACCTCCACCACCGAGACCTTGGAGTAGCCCAGCGGTATATGCTGGCCATGGATGACCTGCACCGGCTCCACTTGGTGAGCCATGCCATGAGCCGCCATGAAGGAGATGTTTTTCGCTTGGACGTGCAGCTCACAAGGTGTCCATTGCGTGATGTCGTCTACAGGCCAGTGGCCCAAGTCCTCTTTGGGTAGCCCACCAGAAGCGCAGCTGCTCCGCCGCTCGTGGGCTAAGGATGTCTGCATTAGTAGGAGGTTCCTGGCTCGCATCCATCCGTTGGCTCAAGGCTATCTCCAACTGTCTTTGGACCTCTTACTTTATGCTTTCTTGTGTTTGCTTCACGCGTTCTTCAAGCATTAGCAACCCCTGTGCCTGTCGGGACTTGCTTCTCGCCCGACTCCTGTAGGTCTCGGTGTCCTTAGCAAAACCAATCTTTCACGGAACAACGCCAACGCCTCTTGTGCGTCCAGTGTGCTCTGGGTTTTGTAGGGCCCTTCTTAGCTCGTTGTTCTCCCTGTTTGCCATGAAGGTGCCCTAGGAAGAGTCCTCGATTGACTGTACAAGTCTACTGGCCACATCTGTTAGCACAACCCCGAACACCGGGTTTCCATCATCGTCAAGGGAACCGCCGTGAGCATAGAACCAGTTCTTCGCTCTGTTTGGCCATTCGAAAGTCGCCGGCATGACACCCTTCACAAGCAATCCCTGTTCCCTCTTTTCCCATTTGAGCATCGCCCGGCGGTAACCGCTAGGGCCGAGGTGGTGGTTGTATTGCTTCTTCTGTGCATTTGGGTTATACTTCGACCTTCTTTCGAATTCTTGTAGTTGACGAGCGCATCCCAGTGATCCTGCAACTTTGGGTGCTTGTTGAAGTCGGGCATGTTGGTGATATGCCCTAGAGGCAATCATGTGAGATGATTATATCATACGTCTATGTTCATGTACTTATCAGTTCCATGAATAAATGTCACTCCTTTGTTCATTGAGTACGACTTAATTGTGAAATACATTGGTTATATGATATTATTCTAAATGATCCCTGGTCACATATCATTATGTGGGACAATAGTGATTTGACCAGCACATATATTGATTGATGGTAATGTTTCACATACCATAGATATGGAGATATCAAATCAATAATGTGGGCACATGTTAGAGAATATGGGGTTGGATAGACCCGCTCCGAGACACTGCTGAGATTGTTATCTTAAGAAGTGCCATCAGGATGTAGTCTCGAGTGGTATACCTATATGATCCTTTGACCTGAGATTCTTATTGATTCTCAGCATGTGTAATTGCATACTTTGGGGCTATCAAACGCTTCACCATAACAGGGGAGTTATAAAGGTAGCTTACGGGTATGCCATGAAACATGATGTGAGATGTAAGAGATCAAGATGGAATTTGCCCCTCCTTGATAACGGGAGAGATATCTCTGGGCCCCTCGGTGTGGATGGATAAGGAAAAGTGCATGGCCATGCCAAAGTGATTAAAGAGTTAATCACAAATTATATCCATTACAATGACGAGTGAATTTGTCGAGCTATCACAAGGGTGGCACGCTTCTTGCCTTGAGCTTGACTGATATCGTGTGGCAAAAGGATCCTATGTGAGTATATCAAGGTTCAGCTGATTCGATCATTGTGTACATTCGGGAGTCAATATGTGCTGCTAGGTACCGCTATTGACTTGTGGTCTGGAAAAGGGGTTCTCCGGTACCGCGGCTGACTTGTACATGAGCCTAATGGGTCACACACTTAACGGGTTGGATCATGTGTAATGGATCGGATCCATTAGTGGGTTTATGTGGATTTGGATCCTCTAGCGTCTTAATGGATTTCTATTGTAGAAGATCCATTAGTGCGAGCCCTAGTGGGCTTCTATTACAGAAGGTCCGTTAGTGCGCTTTATATAAAGGAGGTGTGGGGACGTGCGGAGTGATAGTCTCCCCACCACAAGCCCTAGCCGCCACCACGTCCCACTAAACCCTATCCGCACGCGTGGGTGCTAGCACACCAGCGCGCGGTGATCCCACCCCGGACGTGTGGATACCGTAGAGGCGCTATCGCCGCTAAGGGCTTGCGTTGATCGATTCAATCGGCTACATCAATCGTGCGACTACAACGGTTATTGTGACGGCGATCCGCGACGAGGAGGAGGTGTACCATGTCGTGGTTCGACTATGTATCGCGGCTCGAGCACGCGGGAGGCTTCACCCACTTACTCGCCGCTAACGTGCTCCAAGGGTAATGCTCCATGATCTCTCGACCGCATGTTTCTGGGTGTTCGCGGTAGAAAAGTTTTGTTTTCTGGCTAGCGAGCACCGCTGCTCCCTTTAGGCGTTAGGTCCTTCTTGATATATTCTGTAACACCACAAAATTTTGCTTTTCTTAAATCTATGTGTGATTTGGCACTTTGGTGAATTTTCTGGAATTTATTTGGATTTATTTGGAATTTATTTGAATTTATTCCATTTTAAAATAATTAAAGAATTTAACTTTGCAAATAAAGTTTTGTTGGAAATATTTTATTTGAGTCCCAAATACCCTAAAATATTTTCCAGAAGTTTCTGGAATTTTTCTGAGTCTTTTGCTATTTTTAATGATTTAATTGAATTTCTGGGGATTTAATTGGATTATTTAAATGCGAGTGGGTTTTACTGTTCATCCGACCGGACCCGAGTCCGAGTCAAACTCGAGTCCGACCCGCGCTAGTTGGTCCAGCCGAACCCGCTCGGCCAAGCCCTAACCGCATGACCGTTGGATTCAGATCCAACGGCCACGATCGAGCCACATCACCGAGCCCGAGTCCGACCGAGCCAGCCAGCTCGCCGAGCCGGACCCGAGTCCAACTCACGCGACCGTTGGATCGAGATCCAACGGCTCACGCTATGGCGCCACGCCGCCTTTTCTCCGTGCGCCGCCGGAATCCGGGCGGTGTCGACCTCGGTCTCCAGCGTGATTCACGGAAGCCGAGGCCGCTATTTAATGCGCGCCGCCGCCATCGGGTAGCCCGCTTTTGTGCGCACTGTAGCTCCTAACCCACGCCGCCGAGCCGCCGCCACCCCGCTTAGAGCTCGCCGTAGTTGATCTAAGGAGCCGCCGCGGTATTTGCTTCGTTCCGCCGCCGTCCGCCGTCCCCCGCCGCCGTTGACCCCAGATCCGGACTCACCGCGACGAGACGCACCCGAAGGGACCTCTCACCTCGCCGGAGAAGCCTCAGAGCGTCGTAGCCTGTGTCGCCGTCCCCAACTCCGGTGACCTCGAGCCGCCGCGCCGCCATCGACGTCCTCGAAGCTTCTCAGCCGTCCGATTCCGATCCAACGTCCCAGATCACGCCACGTCATCTCACCGTGAGATTTCGTCCAAAAATCCCAGATTCAATCTCGACCGCTGGATCTAGATCCAACGGTCCAGATCAAACGCGTTAACCCAAACGCTGAGAGCCGACGACCGGGGCCGCTGATTTTCAAATCAACGGCCGAGATTGCGCCACGCTGGCCTGGAAGGTCGACCGTCACGCGTCGCTGGCCCACGCTGCTGAGTGCAGGTGACGCCGACACGCTGGCCCGTGATGTCGGCCGCCCACCACTCGCACCATGACGCCACACCGACGCCATGGCGGGCTCAAGATGTCGGGCCGTCTCCCGAAGCGCCGACGCCAAGAATGACGCTGGTCCCACTGCCAAAGACCGTGGCCGAGCCTCGCCGACGCCAAGAATGATGTCACCCGAGTGGACCCACCTGTCAGCGACACATGGAGCCGTGGACCGAGTCCACGGTAGACCCGAGCCGAGCGTGGACCAAGTCCATGGACTGGCTGACGTCAGCAGACCAATCAGAGGCTGACACGTGTCCTTGCTGACGCAATAATTAATTTTCGAAAAAGAAAATGATTTATTAATTCGAAATAATGATTTCAGATTTTGTTTCAAACTTCAAACGCTTATAACTTTTGCGTTTCAACTCCGATTTGAGTGATTCAAATTTCTAAATTTGTATAAAATTGAGATCTACCTAATTATGAATTTTATTTAATTTTTGGACTAAATTTTTTCTCTGTAAAATTATTTAATTGATTATTTAAACTTCAAAATGCTATAACTTTTGCATTTAAACTCCGATTTGAGCGATTCCAGTTTCTAAAAATTCATAAAATTATGTTCTCTCTGTTTATGGATTTTATTTGGATGTTTGGACACTTTTTGCCTATTGTTTATTCGTGTATTGCTATTTGCACGCTTTACGAGTAGACGTTGAAGTGCCGGAAGGATTCGAAGGAGAAGTATTGACTCAGGATCCAACTCAAGACCAAGAACAAGTACTTTTTGAAGGCAAGTTGTGCTTTGACCATGTTGATCCTATTTTGAAACTTATTTTGATTTAACTTATTGCATGCTAGTTCAATTAGAAAATACTTTATTTAAATATGGGGAATTAGATAAATACCAATTTGCTGTATGACACCTTGATTACTTAAATATGTGCCATGACCCCTTGTCACCCTAGTTGTGGATTATTAGTTGGACATTACTAAATTGCCAACATGGGTTTATAGATCGTTGTAGTATACTGCTTAGACCTGCTACGTGCTCATGACATGATTTTGGACAATCAAATGTTAATATTGACTTAACGATATATGGAACCTGTTTTGGAAAAGTATCATGTGATGTTGATGGCACGTGGTGCATGGTAATCAACTGGGGTTTGATAAATAGTTTTTCGACTGGGGCATGTGGCAAGAATAATCAGGTGGGCCAGTTGTGGCATTGGGAATGTTGATTTGGTTCTTCGGGTAGTCTTGCCCTGGTCACCCTAAGGACTTAACCTTGCAAGCCTTTGAACTGGGTCTAACGTGCAACCACATGTCTGTAATGGGACGGACCTAGTTGATTAAGTTGCTAATAACGAATCGTGTGGGACCTCGTGAGGTCAACTACACCCTTTGTGTAAGTTGTACGGAGCCGCATCGGGGCTAAGGCCAGGTACCCATCTAACGGTTTATTGGCCTAAACTTCGCCTTAGCTAAGGGAAGGGTTAGTGTGCAATAACCGGGGAGGACCACTTGTATTGTTAGAAGTTTTCGAAAGACTTTGTTACGGGAACTCGCCTTTGTGGTGTTTGACTGTATCTTGTGGGTAAAGTGCATAACCTCTGCAGAGTGAACAATCTATTCGAACAGCCGTGTCCGCGGTATTGGACATCGCCGAATTACAGTCAAGGGTTAGATTTTCTCAAAAATAACTTGGATTTGAAAGGTTGGGTTGGATTAATAATGATGTTGATGGAAATGTGGATTAGGATGGGAAAGATGTTTATTAAAATCCTTGGAAAAATTATTTATGTTATACTTGCTTATATCGCTTTGAATCTACTTATGCTACTTGTCAAATCTTTCATTTCTGCAAATATACCTTGAGCTATTCCTTTGTATTAAGCCATGCATATAGTTTATTAGCTTGCATTCTGTGCATGACTTGCTGAGTACCAAGTACTCACCCTTGCCACAATACAACACCAGTTGACGAGGAGACTACACCAGCTTTGGAGGAGGAGCTCCACGAGGAACCGTCTACTTAGGGAGCGAGCCCAGTCAGTTGCCTGTGGTATACTGGATGGCGCCACGAAGTTATCTTATTTTTCCGCTGCAACTATTTCTCTCTTAATAAGTTTCGCCCTGCGAGGCGTACATTTGTAACTTGACCATAAGGTCGAGTAACCAGTTTGACTATTTAATTAAAGTACTTTACTAGTATCGAGTGGTATGATTGTGATATTTACCGATGTTAAGACTGTGTGCACTAGCGCGTTCCTGGACTAGTGCTGAATACACAGAGGGTCCGGATTTGCAAATTCGGGGTCCCGACATATTCCGTGTTCAACTTCTTTTTATATGTCTGGAATGCGATGGCCATCTTCTTGAACGTGTAACTCTTCATGTAGGATCGAAATATACGAATATAGCAATCAGAGGGGGGGTGAATGATTGTGCGGAAGCTAAAACCAAATTCTTGATCTATTAAAAGTTCACCCCAAAACAGAACCAAATAATTGCCTCGTTTTTGACAAAAACAGAATGACAGTTGTTCGGTAAAACGAGAATTACCGGAGATCCAACCGTTAGATTGATCTGAAATTTGGACACAAGAAACTAGATTCCAGTACGAATCGAACCCAAAAAGAATCAGCTCGATCGGACTTACGGATCAAAAGTTATAAGCTTCACAAGCTTGCTGTTTCAGAACTTGACGAGAATCAATCTAATCAAAACTTCAAGATTAAACAAGATCTTCAAAAGATTAATCAACTAGACTTTGAGAAACTCTAAATCAATACCCTAGAACGGTTTTTGATGGATCAAATCAAGATGAAACTCAACGATCAAAAACCAATCTAGAATTAGAACAAGCATGCAAACAAGAACCAAAACAGAAAACACTGTAGCGACGTGGTTACTGTAGCACGCAAAAATCTTGGAAGAATTGATCTTTATTTCTTGTCTAAAATACTCTCATCAAAAGAGTACAAACCCTAAAACCAAGCTCAAAGCTTGATGCGCTCAGCTCTACTTGGTGCCTTTCAACAGAGACCCCACCTATTTAAAGCACCAACCCACAAGGAGTTCTCAATACGATTCCTATTCCCTAGAAGGAACTGTATTCAACACAACTCTACTTGGCCCAACCTGGCCGAGTACAACTCTTGCACGCGTATGGTAACCCTTCCATACTCACGTGACTAACACTTTGCACGCGTATGGCCACCTGCCATACTCACGTGACTAACACTTTGCACGCGAATGACCTCCGCCATTCTCACGTGACTAACCATTCTTCATGTGCACCATTCTCTTAGCCCGAACGTCCCGCATGACATACTTGACCACCAAGACCTCGGTTCCTCCTGAACCTAGTCCCGAACCTCGGTTCCTCCATGAACCTAGTTCCGGTCCGTCATCGACCACATTCGTCTTCGAGCAATACCGCACATGAATAAACCACAAACAAATCCGAGCACAAGTCCACGACTTGACTCAATGTCAATCCATGCAACTACTCACATGAGCATTGCATAAAGTCCACTTCAAAAGAAGCATCATGAAATCATCACAAATTTCATAATCTCAAATTCAAATTATTTCAATTCTGCTCAAAACCCTAATTCAGCAAAAACGCATTCACGACGGACAAGGAAATATGGTCCGGCGTACACATGAAAAATCACTCAAAAAACCATTCACAACGGACAGACAAAATCGGTCCGTTGTACAAGTGAAAGTTTCGGTTCCAAGAAGAAATCATTCTGGCGAAAACACGTTCACGACGGACAAACAAAATCGGTCCATCGTACATGCGAAATCAAACCTCAAAAAGCCATTCACGACTGACCAAAGAAGTTTGTCCGCCGTACATGCAAAACTTACTAGTTTCTTGGAAGATTGAGTTCGACTCATGAGCTCAAAAACATGTCCACGACAGACCAACAAAGTTTGTCCGTCGTAGATGGGAAACTTACTGTTTCTTGAGATCTTGGTCCGCCAAGAAAAGCGAAACTTACTGCTTCTTGTCAAATTGACAAAACACATGAACAAACATATTTGCAAATTCAATTCTAAGCCAATTTTTCAGCACATGATTTCACACTTCACCTTCTCTTTGTCCCTTTGAATGTCTCCTTCAAATCGGTCCAGATCATGTTCTTTGTATCTTCGGGGACATTCTCCCATTTCATGATGCTAATTGGCACGTGGTCCCTGACATGGAAGCCACATGCCGAGTTGAACGGTGGAATCACCCCCTCGGGTTCAATAGGTTGGCCATCATCGATGACTACAGTAATAATATGTCTTGCCTTTGACTTCTTGCTTGGACCTCGGTGACGTGATCGCCTACTCGATTGACTAGTCTGAAAATATGGTACAATGGTGAACGGGTTAGAATGTTGACTTAGCATGATAGTGCAACCAACATATAGGCATTCGTACTAATTACCGTGGTGGCCTTAATGGACTTGACAGGCCTTGCTGCCTCGGCGGCCTCAGCGGGTTCATGATCCACGAGGGCAGGTTCACGATCCCCTGCCTCTACAAGATCATCTCCCGCAATCAAATTCCTCATGAACTCCTCTCCATCAAATCCTTCGCCCGCCATCGTTATTTCTTAGGCTAGAAGAGGGCACTGAAAATTAACAAAAAAAGATCAACAAAAGTATATTTACACATTTAACATATACTTACACACTCCCTCCGTCCCACAAAGAGTGCATTTTTAGTTTTTCTCGCATGATTAGTGTGCAAGGTAAATGACTAATGTGACCCTCATTACTCCATGCACAAGCGTGCTGGTGCTTTGGTTTCCACCAGCACTTAAATGAGCATGCATACATTTACACCTGTGCCCTATGGACTAAAGATGCACTCTTTGTGGGACAAATTTTGAACACTAGAAATGCACTCTTTGTGGGACAGGGGGAGTAGGTAACATATACTTACACATTTTAGAATTCAAATTTGCAGGCGGCATATACTTACACATTTCAGGCAACATATACTTGTCAGAATTTGATTTTATATACGTAACATAGACTTATATATTTCAAAATTCAATTTTGCAATAAATTCTTAGGCGATGGGGAAGAGGGGGTAGAGAAGGATGGGCGGTAACATTCTAACCCAGAAGGTGGGGAAGAGAGGTAGAGGAGGATGGGCAGCAACGAGGAGGAGGGCGGTGGGGAAGAGAGGTAGAGGAAGACGGTGGCAACGACGAGGAGGCGGTGGGGATAGAGGAGGACGGGTGGCAACGACAAGGACGGGCGGTGGGGATAGAGGTGGAGAAGAGAGGTAGAGGAAGATGGTGGCAACGACGAGGAGGGTGGTGGGGATAGAGGAGGACGGGCGGCAACGACGAGGTGGGCGGTGGGAAAGAGTGGATAGAGGAAGACAAACGGCAATGACGAGTATACTATCAACAAGTATACTTACACATTTCACATATACATATATCTCATAATTCAAATTTACAATAATTGGCATATACATATACATCTCAATCGAATTTACAAGTACTACCAGTACTTCTCTAAACAATTCAAATTCACATAATCAGCATCCACATTCTAACATCCACATAATCAGCATTTTAACATCACATAATCAGCATCCACATAATCAACATCTAACATAATCAGCATCTACATAATCAACATCTAACATAATCAGTATAATCAGCATCCACATAATCAGATCTCCACGCCGGCTCGGCAGAGGGAAGGGACGGCGAGGCGGAGGGCTCACCAAGGGTGGCACCGGCGAGGAGGATGTGGCGCCAGCGTGGAGATGCGGCGCTTGCTTGGACGATGCTGGCCGAGGATGCGGCGGTGGGGGTGCGCACGGCGGACGGTGGGGGTGCGTACGGCGCGGACGGCAGGGTCGTCCGAGGACGGCGCGGACGGCGGGGTCGATGGAGGTACGGACGGCGTGGATTGGAGGCATGGACGGCAGGGGTGCGCACGACGCGGACGGCGGGGGTGAGGACGGCGCGGACAGCGTGGTCGTCGGAGGAATGGATGGCGCGGGTTGGAGGCGGCAGTGACGAGAAAAACAACAGTTGGACCCCTCCTATTTTTATACGAGGGGGAATTAGTACCGGGTCATATTACTAACCGGTACTGATATGAGACATCAGTACCGGTTGGTTTATTCAACCGGGACTGATGACCCTCCAACACAGCCCACCAAAATAACCCATCAAAATGTTGGTTCCTCTAGGGGCATTAGTACCAGGTCATAGTATGAATCGGTACTAAAAGGGATATCAGTACCGGTTGGTGGATTAAACCAGTACTGATTCCCCCCTCTAGCCCACCAAAATGACCCGCCAAATATTGGTGCCTATCAATACCGGTTGGTGTTATAACCCGGTGGGGCAACTGGGTCCACTGGTCAGTGAGAGGACAGAGGGAAAAAGGAATTAACCGTGAACAACTAATTAACTCTTGAGCCAAATCAGCTCAACAATTTTTTAAACTTTTAATTTAATTTCCTGGTAAATTTTTGTCACATGTAAAATTTTCAGGTAAAAATATCCAGTATTGTATTTTTTACTATTTTGAGAAGTGGGATTTTTTAAAAATATCCATTACTATAATTAATTAATGTGAGGACATAAATTGATTTATAAATTTCTCATAAATTTATAATGGGTTTTTCACAATATGCTAACATATTTTGTTTTTACAAGTGATCCTTCGTTATGATCGTGTCGTACATGTGGAGATTCTCTTATATCATTCAGGACACTAATGTTTATGTCCACCATAAAAGGAGGTAGCTCGTCAAATTGATTGTACTCTTCTTCATCTGTGACGCCCTCAACTCCGACAATCCTTCTTTTACCTGGAAGAACCACGTAGCGCCTTGGCTGTTCGCTGCTAATAGTCTCCACCTTCTGCTTCTTGCTTTTAGTATGCTTGTCCTTTTGCTTTTTCGGTTTGTTGTTCATGTCCATCACATAGAATACCTATGCCACATCATTGGCGAGCATGAACAGTTCGTCTCTATAGGCCACTTGCTTGAGGTCCACGGTTGTCATACCTGCACTGCCGATCTCAATAGTCAGCTGGCTTTAACCCATTGGCACCAAAACAGAAGGACTTTTAAAGGTCTATACTCGAGCTCCGAGATCTCCTCTATGTAACCATAGTAGGTGTCCATCTTTCTATTTTGTTCCAAGGAATCTATACAGACGCAGCTGTTTTGGTTGGTGCTCTTGCTATCGTGGGCAATCGTGTAAAATGTGTACCCATTTATCTCGTACCCATGGAATGATATGATTGTAGTGGATGGTCCCCGAGCCAAAAGTTTCAACTATTCATTGTCTGTCTAGTTGCCTATCAGCTGATTTTGTAACCAACCGCCGAAATGATCCATTTGCTCTAGTGCGGTCCACTTTTCTGACTTTTCTGGGTATTGGTTGCGCAGAATCATTTCATGATCATGGATATACTGAGCCACTACAGTTGCTTGTTTCAAGACTGTGAAATAGGCTTGTTTAAATGAAAGTAGATCGTCGCTAAAGAATTCTTCTCCCTAGAGTCCCTTTCCCCCCTAGCCTCCCCTCATGGTGTGATACAGGGACGCCAATCGGATTCAGATCATCAATGTAATCGACACAAAACTCAATCACCTCCTATGTGCTAACACCCTGTGCAATGCAGCCTTCTGGATGAGACCGGTTGTGAACATACTTCTTTAGGACACCCATGTACCTCTCGAATGGAAACATACTATGCAGGCACACGGGTCCAAGAATTTCTATCTCTTTGACAATGTGGACCATGAGATGGACCATAACATCAAAGAAGGATGGAGGGAAGATCATCTCAAGGCTGACCAAACTATCGACCACATCATCCTGCAGCTTAGATACGTTATTCGGCTCGATGACCTTCTGCGACACAACGTTGAAGAATGAACACAACTTTATGATTGTCCCTCGTACCCAATCCGGTAGAATACCTCTCACCGCCACTGGGAGCAACTGTGTCATCAACATGTGACAATCATGGGATTTCAGGTGTACGATTTTATTCTCTTTCATATATATGAGTCTCTTTATGTTCGAGGAGTATCCAGAAGGGACCTTCACGATGCTCAAGAACTTAATCATGTTTTTTTTCTTTTCCTTGCTCAGAGTGTACCTCGCGGCGTGGAGGTAATATTGTCCTTTCCCTCTCTTTTCCGGATGTAGGTCGTTCCTGAGTCCCAGTAGAAGCAGGTCCTTTTCTGCTTGAAGTGTATCTTTTAATTTGCCGTACATATCTAGGAAGCTTAGCAGGTTCACACAGACATTCTTCATGATATGCATGAAGTCCAGTCAATGGCAGACCTCTAAGTCTTTCCAGTACGGTAAGTCCCAAAATATTGATTTCTACTTCCAAATGGGCTTCATATGATCTCGTTCAATCGGGGCAGATTTGCTACCAGGACCCTTTCCAAATACTACTTTCAGATCCTTTACCAGAGAAAATACAAGTGTCCCACTGCGATGCAGAGACTTCTTACGTTTATCTTCTATCCCATCGAAATTCTCACCATTCCTTCGTAACTGGTGCTTCGTATGGAGGAACCTACGGAGGCCCATGTACACGACCTTTCATGAGTTTTTCAGATACTTGCTGTCCGTATCCTCTAAGCACTGGGTGCAGGCTTTATATCCTTTGATAGATAGGCCAGACAGGTTACCAAGTGCAGACCAGTCGTTGATGGTTACGAATAGCAATGCACGTAAAGTGAAATGCTCTCTTTTGTACTCATCCCACACACGTACACCATCATTCCACTGTGTTTGTAGATCTTCAACCAACAGTTTTAGGTACATGCCGATGTCATTTCAAGCTTGCTTTGGCCCTTGGATAAGCAACGGCATCATAATGTACTTCCGTTTCATACACAGCCAAGTAGGAAGGTTGTAGATACATAGAGTCACGGGCCAAGTGCTGTGACTGCTGCTCATCTCGCTAAACGAGTTCATCCCATCCGTACTCAACCCAAACCTTATGTTCCTCGCATCCTCAGCAAAGTCTGGGTACTTTCTATCGACTTTCCTCCACTGGATGCCGTCAGCGGGGTGCCTTAGCCTTCCATTGTCCTTACGATCTTCTTTGTGCCAGCGCAGCATCTAGGCATGCGCTTTGCTCACTGTCGGCATTTTCGGCCAGCAGGATATCTCAAGGACCGAGATATTGGTTCTTAGGGGGTGCTTTTGCGGCCAGATACTCGACGGGCGCTCTCGAGGGACCCCGGTGGTCTACAGACGCGGCAGGGCCTTCCACCCAGGGGCTGCCCGGCACCTCAGAAGTGACCCCAACGGGCGTCATCGCTGCTGTCATTGCCGCCCCTCCCGCTTCGATAGCCGCCCCTGCCTCAACTTCCCCCTTGGGTGTGCTGCTCGCCCAAATTAGCGAGGCGTACATATCCTCTGGCGCCCTCATCACAATGGCCACCTAGCGCGAGGCACTGGTGGCACAACAGATGATGACGCTGCGCGAGGAGCTATCACCGGAGCGGGAGAGGGGGGCGGCACTGCTGTCCCAGGAAAGGGAGGCTGGGGCAGCTCTGCTCACCCGAGCGCAAGTGGCCGAGGCGAGACAAGAGCAGGCGCAGGACGAGCTGCGCCGTACGCTGCATAACCTTGTCGTCATGCTCCGTTCAGCCTTCTAGCATATGGCGAGGTGCTTGGGGCCGCTAGGGGTGGTCCTTCGCGATCCGCCCGAGCCCACAGTCCTATAGTATGCTCATGGCATTACTCGGGTCGCTGAGGCCCTCGGCGGTTTGCCGGCTGCCTTGGCCGCTCGTTCCGCCCGAGAGGGGCGGGAAGTTACGGTCGCTACCACGACATTCGTGCTGGCATGCTGCTCTAGCCGCGACGCCTCCTTTGACCCGATGTCTGTCATGACTGGCATCGAGGGAGATGAGGCCCAGGCGCAGGCTCGCTTGCACGAGGCAGTGGAGCACGTGGTCAGGCTAATGGAGGTGGAGGACCCCGAGGTTGACACTGCGCTGCTGGACGAAGGTGCCGAGGATCCCGCTGGGCAGATTCAAGTCGCCGGCGATGAGTAGCCGCCTGGACAGTCGTCTTCGCTTTCTTCTTCTTTTCTTTCATTTGCTTTATTTCTTTGTACGCAGAAACCGTCTTCAGTTATTAGACGAAATTACCATCCTTCGGAATTTACCTGATGCCTGTTCGCTTGTATCGACTTGTGTCTGCTCGCTCCATTCCTCGGGTGACCAGCCCCCATGCTTGTCGTGAGGCAACCTCATATGCTTACACCGAGTCAGCACTTTGGTATTTCTTCAGGGGCACATATGGCCTATTGCAAGCATGAGTAAACATTACGAGGAGTATGTGAGAAACAGACTAAAAGAACACAAGTCCTTACAAGGGGTTACCATGGTTTCTCTTTGGGACTTAAGCCCTTGCGACATCTTTCGGAACCAACCTGCGGTGTTGCGTGTCGAGGTAACGGGCTCCCAGGAGTGGTATTAGGCCTGCGGTGTTCGCGGTGACGACCCGAGGCATGCTAGCCGCATTGAACCACCGTGCCGCACTAGCCCCCTGTCGACGATTGATTTCGCCGGCAATGAGATTTGTGTTTCTAGGGGATTTGTGCGTGATCGGAGCTAGATGGTAACACAGGATGCAAGGGCGATCTCTCTCTTTTAGACAGGTTTGGGCTCTCACGGTGGAGATAATACCCTAGTCCTGTGTTCTTGGATATATGAGCCTCCTCTTTTTCTCTTCTCCTCTCTTTTATACTAGGGGAAAGATATGCCGCACAATGGGCGCCACCTGGCCCTGAACATGGTGGCTTCATGAGTACATACTTTGTCTCTTATCGACTGGGCCCCGCTATGCCCAGGGATGCGGTCGCGCCTTCCCCGACCTGCGCCTGCCCCTCCGCCAGGTTCCGGCGCCTGCAGGCTCTGCCAATGTCAGACCGCCTGCTTCGCTTTTTGACGGGTTGTTTGGGCGTGTCACGAAGCTTTGCTGAAGGGTCGGCGAGCTGCCTTGGCGAAGAAGTCAGGCCATCCCTCGGGCCTATCGTGGCGCTTCCAGGCTCTGGGCCTACTACTCCGCCTTCGGCCCAGTTGGATGTAGGTCTCACTTGCGGGACCCCCATCTCAGACATCCCACAGCAGCCCCCAAGTGCTTTAGGACCGAATTTCCTCCTCTTATCCTATCATAAAGATTCTGTGGGAAAAACAGATCGTAAAGAACTTGTTAAGTAAGGCCACCGTGGTTGGTTGGCTCGGGGCCGAGTGGTACCCGCGCCCGTTTTCGGTGCGCGGTGATCGGCTTGCAAAGCTCGACCGACCCTCATGGGGCGTACCTTGAATGAGTTGTTTGGCTCGTGGCCGAGTGATACCCGCGCCCGTTTACGGTGCGCGGCAACTGGCTTGTCGCTCAGCTGGCCCTCATGGGGCGTACCATGGTCTTTTGGCTCGTGGCCGAGTGGTACCCGCGCCCGTTTACGGTGCGCGGCAACTGGCTTGTCGCTCAGCTGGCCCTCATGGGGCGTACCATAGTCCTTTGGCTCGTGGACGAGTGGTACCTCGCCCGTTTACGGTGTGCGGCAACTGGCTTGTCGCTCAGCTGGCCCTCATGGGGCGTACCATAGTTTTTTGGCTCATGGTCGAGTGGTACCCTCGCCCGTTTACAGGCGCTTGCAATCGGCTTGTCGCCACCGCCCTCATGGGGCGTACCATAGTCTTTTGGCTCGTGGCCGAGTGGTACCCGCGCCCGTTTACGGTGCGCGGCAACTGGCTTGTCGCTCAGCTGGCCCTCATGGGGCGTACCATAGTCTTTTGGCTCGTGGCCGGGCGGTACCCGCACCCGTTTACGGTGTGCGGCAATCGGCTTGCAAAGCTCGATCGACCCTCATGGGGCATACCTTGGTCATATAGAGTAATGCCTGTGCCCATTGACGGCGCACTGCTTCAGACTCTCATGGAGCGCATTCTCAAGACCGTGTTAGTAAAAATCCTCCCACGATACCCGATCCCGCTATACAGCAGCGACCGGCAATTGACCCCAAATTATGGGGCATACTACCGAGGATGTTCGAAAGTGCCCGCCCCAATCTTCCGTGGCGGCCGGCGCTCGTGCCCGTCATGGGGCGCACTTTATCCCGAACTTCGAACCAGACTTGACACTTGGCCGCGTTTTGCGCGACACAGCTCTTGGCCCAACATGGGGCGTGCCCTAGATCTAGCCCAGAATCGAGCACAGAAGCCCTTGCTTTTCTCGCCGTCAGGCGAAAATTGAGACTAATTTCTTATAAATGAGGGAAACCTTGCTGTGGTAAAGACATCCTTGCCCTTCCCCCACCACGGCTGAGAAATCTTCGAATCTCCTTTGGCGATCTGGGTGACCTAGGGTTTCTGGTTTCATGCCCAAGATTCTCGGCGGTTGCTCCCACAGGGTCCCCTTCATCAAGATGTCTTCTTCTTCTTCCTCTTCTTCATCGTCGTCAGAGGATGGCGCCGGTCTGGCGAACATGGGGTGGGAGACCTCCGTTACTACGGTGTCCCGCCTGGAGGAGCTGGTCGCGGCCGGCGTTATCCCTCCACTGGAGTTGATCTCCGCCTCCCCGCCGCAGTGATCCTTATCCCCTTCCCTGGATAATGAGATCGTGGTCTTGAGTCCTTTTGGCGAGGATTCAGCTGCCTCGGGAGCGCCTTTTTCCGAGGGCTCCTTCACTTTTACGAGAGTGAGCTGATCAATTTGAATCCCAACTCCATTCTTCACATTGCTCTCTTCGTTCAACTTTGCGAGGCGTATCTTGGGATACGTCCTCATTTTGACTTGTTCCGCTCCTCTTCCTCGCTTCAAGCCTCATCCGAACCGGCTGCTCCTAGCGCCATTGGGGCGCGGACTTCAGCTGCGTGAGGGCTTGAAGAAACATTACTTCGCCATCCCCTCAAGACCTCCTCAAAGGTTGGAGGCGGGAGTGGTTCTATTGTGCAAATGTTGATCCTTTTCGCCTTTCGCTGGCCGCGCCTTCTAAAGCTTCTCGATGTTGGAGCGATGCCCCGGATGACGGCGGGTTGAACCAAGTCACCGAGCTTCTGGCGTGGATTAACGATCTGAAGAACCGGGGGCTGTCAGGCCTCGGGATCGCGATCAGCTTTGTGCAGCGCCGAGTGCAACCCTTAAAGGAGAGAATCCACTTGGGGTTCCAGTACGGCGGGACTCGGGATCCCACCCGGGAGACAAGCACGTCCCTATCGAAAGATGCATTGGCGGCGCAGGTGGTTGACTTCTTCGTGCCTGGCACTGAGATTACCAACAGGGGCTGCCCTCACAAATTTTCGGCGGTGAATCCTCCCCCTCCTGTGAGTGTTCCACTCTCTCGAGAAGTTATCCCATGATTTTTGCCTGATGTGTGATTCTGACAACGTGTGATCGTTCCTCTTTCAGGAACGTGAGTCCTTCATTTCTGACACTCCGGTCGTCGGCCTCTCTCGGCTGAGGAATGTTTAGGCCAAGTGAGGGGCTGACACCTCAGCCGATGAGCTGCGCCGGCAGTCGGCGGAGGAGGCTGCTAATCCCTCGCCGGCTGGGCCTTTGACTTCCAGTGTCCTCGGGTCACAAGGCTCAGAGCCGCAACCCCCTGTCTCAGGGGTAGCCCCGACTGCTGGTGCCGGGTCAGGCTCCTCTCCGAGCGGTGCTGGGACTCGGATGAAGCCTGGGATGAAGTTTAAAAATCTAGGAGGTATTCTTTCGGGCAATCCTTGTCTTTTTATTATTACCTATGCTGAGATGTTTTCCTTTTTGCCGATTCAGGACTCCAACTATGGATGTCCCAGTGGAGGGGTCTCCTGAAAAGGAGCCCCCGGAACCAGCTTCTCCAAGGGGGACCCCCCCTCGTTGGCCAGTCACCGCCTCCTCGGCCGCTAGGGCGCCGCCATCGCCGCAGCCGTCTTCTGGCCGAGCCATCGAAAGTGGCGGCGGCCGACGAGCTCGACCCGGCTCCGCCTCCCGAAGTGGAGGAGGTGCATCGAGAGCCACCGCAGCTCGGTTCTCTGTCGAAGCCCCCGAATCGGACTGTGTGGAGCGAGGGGGGCTCCGACTGGAAAGGGATGGAGGAGGACGAAGAAGCTGAGATAGCTGCTCGGATGGAGCTTTACAAGCTCACCGTCAGGTGTAGCACGCTTGTCAGGGTGAGTTTTCTGACTTTCTTTAGTCTGTTATCATTAGGGAATGCTGGCCTCCACCTGAGACTCTGCCCTGTCGCCTAGGACATGGGAGAGCGCTCAGAGCAGAGGTCGCAGTTTTTTCGGAAGGTGCTCCCCAAGCTCAAGGAGCACCAGAAGTATCAGGACAAGGTCAACGAGATCAGCAGCGACAGATGGAAAGAGGTCCACGGGCTAGAGACCCAGTGTATGATGCTCCGTGAGGCAAAAGCGGAGCTTGAGCATACGCTAGAAGGTAAGATTCCTCCCTGGGTTTTTTGTGGACTCTTTCTTAAATAGCTGGGAAAAATGATGGCGAGCTCATGTTTCAGAACGCGACTCGACCATCGCTGAGTTGAGGGCACGACTGGAGGCTTCAGAAAGTTCTAACCTCGAAATTCGAGCTGGCTTGGAGAAGACACAGCGAGAATTGGAGGGTAAGCTCCCTTGGCTTGAATTGAACGTGCTTGGCGCTGGGTGTGTTCTTCAGCGGCAGCTTGGCCTTTGGTGCAGAATACAAAGGGAAGATAGCCACTGTAGAACAAAGCCACACGGAGCTGCGCGTCGCCTGCGAACTAGTTCTGCATCTTCTGCGTATCGAAGGAGCTGAACCAGGCCAGGAGGATGACGCCGTTCCGCCTCTCTCGGGCGGGGCCGACAGGATCAAAGCTTATGCAAAGGAGTCGGCGACCCTGAGTGCGAACCAGGCGTTGGCGGTGATCAAATCTCACTATCCAAGGGTTGACCTTGAAGCTGTCAAAGATAGAGCCAACGCACTGCTCGAAGAAGTCTCCGGTACATCGCAGGCCTTGTTAGAAAATCTTGAATTTTGACTTTGATATACTCCTTCGTGTCAAACGTTGGCTCTTGTGTGGGGCGTTGTTCGAAGTTTTCGTACGACTTGCCTCACTTGCACTTTGTTGGGTTAGATAACTTTTGCTACCCTTCTAGCTGAGTGGTTCTGCCCTCGAGTTTCGGGACTTTGAGTAGCACTCGGGACAGCATTTGCTACCCTTCTGGCTGAGTGGTTCTGCCCTCGAGTGTCGGGACTTTGAGTAGCACTCGGGACAGCATTTGCTACCCTTCTGGCCGAGTGGTTCAACCCTCGAGCGTCGGGACTTAGTTTGTGGCCTTCTCGCCCCAGGCACGCTTTTCCGAGTGGCTGGTGTCCGAAACGTCCTCATCCTCGAGCGTCAGGAACCACACTGCGGCTTATTGGCTGAGTAGTTTAGACCCCAAGCTCATGTGGTCACCTTCCGCTTAGCTGGGCCTACTTCGCGGGAAGGCCCACTTAACTTGAACCACCCCTGACTCGTGCCTGGCGATACGTCTCTTCGTTCCGTTCAGATTACGTCGGAACAGGGCCCGACACAAGTTGATCTTCTTCGTACTTCGAGTAAATTGGCAGCCTTGCGGCGTCGCTTTGTCTTCTGCGTTTTTAAATGGCGTCGCCTTGACTCCGGAGCCATGTACGTCTTATAAATGGGACGTCACCGCCCTTGAGCGATCGTCCTTCTCTTCGAGTCTTCTTCCCCTCCTTCCTCCCAGCTTTCCTCCATGTCTAACACGAGGAGGTTCGTGGCCCTCACGCAGCGTTTTGGCCAATGGTTCTTCGGATCGCCTCCACCGCTGGGAGGAGGCGGAGTCCTGGGAGGAGCTCGACTTCGCCAATCTGGAGGCGAAGGAGGAGGACGGGGCCGCCAGCGACGCCGCCGCCGTGGCTGCCTTGCTGGAGGTGGCCCCAGGGCTCCACGAGGTGGCCGAGATCATCACGGAGATGATCGGGCGCGAGCGCCGCGACAACCTAGCCGTTAGGGCTCTCGTCCGCCTTATACCACCCCTTTGGGTGGTTGAGGACAAGATCCTGGCGGCACTGGGTCTGACCTCGACGACCCCGCCCCCGGGCCTCCAGGCGACAGCACCCGCAACGGCAGCTCCAGCTCCACCAGCAGCAGCAGGAAGATAGGCGGCAGTTGCCGCCCTTCTCCCCCCTTTTTTTAGTACAAGAAAATGAAGAAAAGAAAAAAAGTTAGTAATGTAAATTACTGTCGTCATGGAATGTAAATTACATCAGTGGTGCCCTTTTGCTCCTCTAAGTTTGAGCGTTTTTCTTTGAGTGGTTTACGCTAGTCAATAGCCCCAGCTCCCGCAGCGAGGCGCTGGGGGGCCGAATTTTTATCGACTACAGTCTAGTGACCCCGATTTCTGGTCCACGAAACCGTTGGAGTATCGAGCGCCATTCCCGAGTGGTTGGTAGCTTCTTTTAGCTTAGTCTTTTCTAACTCGTGCGCTAGTACAGACGTTCATATATTGCCGCTTGATGCGATCTCATATTGAACGTGCACGCTCAGGTATTCTCGTGCGCCGACGGCTTAGTCAGACGATACGCTAGTATAGCGATAACCACTCGGGATTAATCGGGTCACCTAGTCAAAACCGATCAAAGTACTAGACAGTCGGGAGCTTTATTCAATGCACGGGAGCGAGATACATAACTTATACATAGAAGCGATGTAGCTGTTCGGCGTTCCAAGTATTCGCCAGGACCTCGCCATCTTCCCGCCTGAGTCGATAGGCACCCGGCCGGACCGTCTCCTCCACAATGTACGGACCTTCCCAAATTGGAGAGAGCTTGTGCTCACTTTTCTGGTTCTCTAACACCCTACAAATCTAAACTGTCGTATAAGAAAATTTCGACAGCATCTCTCCTAAAATTAGGACAAAACGGAAGCGACAACAAGATTCATAATAACCATTATAAACAGGAATAACATAAAAGCATCAATACTAGAGATAACAAGTCTAAATCAACCAGAAAACGAACATAAACGTAAAAAAAACTCCAAAGAGGACATCAACAGGTCTATGATTAATAAAATTTCAGCAAGCTAATGAATTATTAAATGCACTAGTCCATGTGATTCGTGATGACCCCGGAGGGTTGATTGTGCTACTAAGCCCACCCTTCAAGCTTACGACTCATGAGAACTACACGAAAACAACAAAATAACAAGGGGTGAGATTGGGTAATCTCAAAGAAGTTTTAACAACTAATACAAATAAAACATCCACCATATATCTATCATTCCACATTCCTCATATACAATACCACATCAAAGAGTCCACATTCCTCATATACAATACCACATCAAAGAGTCCACACCACTTAGAAAAATGCATATGATTGATGCACATGCTTATGCCATGTTCCTCCTCACCGTGCCCTTTCTCAGAACACACGGTGTTGTACTGCACGGTGACGCTGGCGCAAGGCGTCGACAAACTTCCAATGCATGATTATGCAGTTAATGCTTCATGCATGAATTCATTCATAACCTCTCCCACTGAGTCCACACGTTTCCATATCATATAGCATGGATAGGAAACAAATATCATAGAGATGAAATGTTTAGACAATTCATCCGGTAAACAACATCATTCTTCACCTTACTCTTGATTCATAGCTAAACCACAACATCACAATACCAGTCAAGATATTTCAATCCTCAAAGCAAGTGATTAAACCATATATGATTGCTGTAATTGGAGTTTATAGTGAAGGCGAATCAAACAACAATGTATAGATTAACAATACAACTGCTTCCACTTGCCTTTACCGACGTGGGCGAAGAACCTAGTTACGCCCAGCAGTGGCACCACCTGAACAAACATTATTTCAGTACATAGCGACATCACAATTCATCACACAATTCAAACACACGCTTCCTACTCCCCGATCCCATTTAAACGCCAAAAACCCCGATCTGTCCGGATCGAACAGCAGCACCCTCTCTTCCCAATTTCGTATCTTTTTTCTACTCTTCATAAAAATACATAAAAATTACAGTAGCTAGATATTGACGAGATCTACAACTTTCATGAAGGTCAAAAATTTCAATTCTGCTGTTAAATATGCCTAAACAACCGTCCAACACAGTGGACGAAATCTGTTTCCAGATTCTGTTCGTCATCTTCCAACAGAGATAACTCTCAGACCGACGGCCCAAAAATTCTGAAAAAAATACAGAAGCTAGGTATCGACGTTGTCTACAACTTTCTAGTTATAGGTTTTTGCAGGAAAAATCATCTATGCCACTTAAACCGCGAAAAAATCCGCGCTGCACAATCTTCCCTTCCAAAAACAGCACCACGTGAACATCTACCCTTCTCCCCCATCAAATTCCATCCAAACCAAACACCACCAGATCTAAAACACTCCTAATCTTAGGTAGAACAGGGGGTAAAATTATGGAAATTTACCTAGAGTCCTTCCTCGAGAATCCACGGAAAGCACGCGATGAACCCCGAATCTGAAATCTGCTCGTCCTCCACGCCTCCACGGATCCCTTCTCGCTCTCTCCTTCGCGTTTCGTGGGGGATCTTGAGCCACCACGCAGGGGAGGAAGAGGAGGGGGCGGCTGCTAGGGGGTGGTGGGAGGAGGTGGCTGCCCAAGGGGGGGCGCCCTAGGGTTTTGGGGGGTGTGGCGCCACCTAATGGGCCGGCCCACCAAGGCATGGGGAGGGGGAAGGTGGGAAGGGAATTCCCGGCCCAAGCCCAGGTTGCCTCAGCCCAGCTAAAACTAGCCCAAACTCCGATTTTAATATTAAATTGCAGCATAACACTCAATTAATTCATCTCCCAACATTTTCTTCATTCCTCCCGAAAATTGAAACAAGAGAGAAAAAACCCATACGATCACTCCCCAAATTCTAAGGCATCACAGGTTCCTCCTGAGGACCAGATCTCCTTTTGAAAAGGCTCTACTTCTGACATTGCGAGAATGGTAACGCCGAAGTCCCTCGAGGTACTTAGCCGACTTGATGGCTGCAACGTTTCGAGCCTCCTCGAGTTGATCAAGCTCTACCATTCGGCTCCCCTCGGACTCGGCTTCCTTGTAATTCCGAACCCTCGTGGATTCGAATTCTAGTTCGGTCGGCAGAACTGCCTCTGAACCGTAAACTAGGAAGAAGGGAGTTTGCCCAGTTGCCCGGCTGGGAGTGGTTCTGAGTCCCCAGAGTACCGACGGTAGCTCTTTCACCCATCAGGCAGCGTATGGTTTAAGGCGATCGAAGATCCTGGCCTTGAGGCCCTGGAGGACTAGGCCGTTAGCCCGCTCCACCTGCCCATTGCTCCGTGGATGAGCTACCGAGGCGAAGCAAACCTTGATTCCGACACCTTCGCACCACCCTTGAAACTCTTCACTCCTGAATTGGGTGCCGTTGTCTGTAATGATCCGGTTGGGAACTCCGAATCTGACCACGATATCCTGGAAGAACTCCTTGGCCTTAAGCGCAGTGATCGTGGCGACTGGTTTAGCTTCGATCCACTTGGTGAACTTGTCGATGGCTACGAAAAGGTAGGCGAAACCACCTTGCGCCTTCTTGAGTGGGCCGACTAAGTCGAGCCCCCAGACCGCAAAGGGCCAAGAGATGAGGATAGTTTGCAGCTCCTGTGCCGGCAAGTGTGTCTGCCTTGCATAGAACTGGCAGCCCTCGCAAGTTCAAACGATCTCCTTGGCATCTGTCACCGCTGTAGGCCAAAAGAAGCCCTGGCGATAGGCTTTCCCAACCAAGGCGCTTGACGCCGCGTGATGGCCACACATCCCCGAGTGGATTTCTTTGAGCAGGTCTCTTCCCACTTGTTTCGAAATGCACTGCCTGAGGACACCTGAGGTGCTCTTCCGAAAAAGCTCCTCGCCAACCACCACATAGGATTTGGCTTGTCGGGAGATGCGCTCGGCCAGAGCGGTTGCCTCTGGAAGTTTATCCTTCAGGAGATAATCCAGATATGGGGTCGTCCAGTCGGGGTTGATAAGCAGGACTCCGGTCTCGGGGTCCTTAGTTGGCCCCCGTCGTTTTGCAACAGTCGGTTCGTAAAGATCCTGGACGAAGATACCACTCGGGACGTCTACCCGAGTGGCCCCCATTTTAGCCAACTCGTCGGCTGCCTCATTATTGCGGCAGAGGACATGGACCAGCTCCAGACCGTCAAACTTGACTTCCAATTCTCGGACTTGCTGGCAATACGCCGTCATAGTCTGATCGACACACGACTCAAATCATACGTACTTGGCTCACCACCAATCGAGTCACCGCGAACCGCCACTTTGATTCCGAGCGATGTGGCGATGCGGAGCCCGTGGATGAGCGCCTCGTACTCTGCGGCATTGTTTGAGGCCGGGAAGTGAATCCGAAGGACGTACTTCAACCTGTCACCTTTTGGCGAGACGAGGAGAATTCCCGCCCCGGCTCCACCAAGCATAAGAGATCCATCGAAGTGCATGGTCCAATACTCCGGCTCTTCTTCCATGCGGGGAACTTGGGATTCAGTCCACTCGGCCGTAAATTCGGCCAAAGCCTGGGACTTGACAACGGTGCGCGGCTTGAACAAGACGTCGAAGGCTCCCAGCTCGGCCGCCCACTTTGAAATTCTTCCAGTAGCTTCTCGATTATGGAGGACCTCTCCCACGGGGAAAGAAGTCACTACTGAAATCGAGTGCCCTTGGAAATAATGCTTCAGCTTCCGCGACGAGATCAAAATCGCGTACAGCAGCTTCTGAACTTGAGGATATCGCGTCTTGGATTCGCCCAGTACTTCGCTAACAAAATAAACCGGGCGTTGTACGCCGTAGCGGTGTCCAGATTCTTCCCGCTCCACAACTATCGCGGCACTGACTACATGAGTTGTTGCCGCTATGTAAAGCAGGAGAAGTTCACCTAGCACCGGCGAGACTAAAATTGGAGTGGTGGAGAGGAACACCTTGAGTTCTTCGAAGGCTTGCTGTGCCTCTGCCGTCCATTCAAAACGGTCCTGCTTTTTGAGGAGCTTGAAGAAAGGCATCCCCCGAACTCCCAACCGGGAGATAAACCTGCCAAGTGCTACCATGCAGCCAGTAAGTTTTTGAACATCTTTCTGGCTGGTAGGTGGGGCTATCCTCATGATGGCCCCGATTTTCTCCGGGTTTGGCTCGATCCCGCGATGAGAGATAATGAACCCGAGTAGTTTCCCGGAAGAAACTCCAAAAACGCACTTCTCAGGATTTAGCCTCATCTGGAACGCCCTTAGACTTGCGAACGTCTCGGTCAGATCGGAGGTGAGGCTGTCCTCGGTCTGTGTTTTCACCACTACATCATCCACATATGCTTCTACATTGTGTCCAAGCTGATGGTGAAAACACCACAGATCGCTACCGATAAGTTGCGCCAGCATTCTTCAGCCCAAACGGCATGGTGACGTAGCAATATGCTCCAAATGGGGTGATAAACGAAGTCTTCTCACAATCCTCCTCTCGAAGCCGGATTTGGTGATAGCCTGAATAGGCGTCCAGGAAACTGAGTAGTTGAGATCCAGCGGTGGAGTCCACCACTTGATCGATGCGGGGCAGACCAAAGGGATCCTTCGGGCAAGCCTTGTTGAGGTCGGTATAGTCAACACATATGCGCCAACTTTTATTCTTCTTTTGAACGAGTACAGGGTTTTCCAACCAGTCGGGATGATACACTTCTTTGATGAAACCTGCGGCTAGCAGCTTTGTGATCTCCTCCCTGATGGCTTCTCGGCGTTCTTGGGCAAACCGTCGTAACCTTTGCTTGACCGGCCTGGCCGATTCGTTTACGTTCAGCGCGTGCTCGATCACCTCCCTAGGGACTCCGGGTATGTCCGACGGCTTCCAGGCGAAGACGTCTTTGTTTGCCCGCAGAAAGGTGACGAGCGCGTCCTCCTATTTCTCCCCGAGCCCTGTCCCGATCAAGGCCGTTTGAGCTAAATCGGACGGGTCGAGGGTGATTCTCTTGGTATCTTCTCCGGAACCAAACCCAGGGTTCGGCGTCTTGCGAGCAGGGATGCTTCCTTCCGGCTTGTCGGAATCCGCCTCTTGCCGAATCCTCTCCCGACCCACGCGCGCCTCCAGGGACTCGGCCATCTCGCAGCTCTCCTTATCACAGGAAAAGACTGCCTTATATCACCGCGTAAAGCGATAATACCACTCGGCCCTGGCATTTTCAATGTCAGGTACGCATAGTGGGGGACTGCCATGAACTTGGCCAGAGATGGTCTCCCCAAGATGGCATGATATGCTGTCGCGAAATCAGCCACCTCGAAGCCAAGGTTCTCTGTCCGGTAATTTTGCCTTGCACCAAAAGTGACCGGCAGAGTAATTTGTCCGAGTGGTGTCGCAGAAGTTCCGGGTATGACACCGTGAAAAGGCGACGACCCGCGCTTTAGCTCTGACCGTGAAATCCCCATGTCATCAAGGGTTTTGACAAAGAGGACATTGAGCCCGCTTCCACCGTCAATCAATACCCTCTTGAGCTTGATGCCGCGGACAACGGGCGCCAAGACAAGCGGATATCTGCTGGGGAATGGGACTCGATCTGGGTGATCCGAGCGGTCGTAAGTTATCACGATCTCGGACCACCGTACGTACTGGGGGGTCTCCGGCTCTATTGCGTTGACGTCTCAGGCGGTAAGCTTTTGCTTCCGCTTGGACTCGTACGCAGCCGAACCCCCGAATATGTAGTTAAGCTCGAGATCGACTTCCTGATAGTCTTCCTCGGCTTCAGGGGGAGGCGGCTTGGTGGTATGCCCACTCGGACCTTGCCCAGCCTGCTTCTTGCTCTCCCGGGCGAATCTCTTCAAGGTGAAGCAGTCCTTGGCGGCATGTCTCCCCTTTGGATGGAAGGGGCAAAGCGAGTTCATCACCTTGTCATACCCGTCCTCTTTGAGGACGCGAGGGGGAGCAGGTTCGGCGGCTGCCACTAGCTCTTCACCCTTCGCTTCTTTTCCTTCCGCCGGGGGGGCTCGGCCTGATCCTTCCCCTCGTCATGCCGTTCCGCCAAGGCCTCGGAGGCTGAAGCGTAGCGGTCCGCAAGGGCGAAAAGCTCACAAACCGACGTTGGTGGCTTCCGAGACATCTTCTTGATGAGATCAGGGTCGCTGACTCCCTTTTGGAAGGCAGCTATCACAACCGCATCCGTGACATCCCGAACAGTGCTTTTCCTGTGCATGAAGCGCTTGACGAACTCCCGGAGGGACTCGTTTCTCTTTTGGTGCAGCTGATAGAGGTCCCAGGGGGTGCCCAGGTGCTCGTACATGCCTTGGAAGTTTGAAATGAATTGCTCACACAAATCTCCCCAGGAATCTATAGAGTTCGCTGGGAGTCCAGTGAGCCAGGCTTGGCCCAGGGGCGAGAGGGTAACCGGTAAGTAATTTGCCATTACCTTCTGATCCCCCCCGGCAGCCCTGACCGCCAGAGCGTACACCTGTAGCCAAGCCTCCGGGTCTCTCTCACCGTCAAACCTAGTGATGCCCTTGGGATTAAACCCATCAGGCCAAACCACTCGGCGTAGGTGAGGGGTAACCGCGCGAACCCCTTCTATGACTCCGCGGCAACCCCTGGGTGGTGATCGACATGGAGGGGATCGCGCTTGGCGTGCTTCGCGATCTCGTGGAAGGATGCCGTAACGTTCATACTCGTCGGCATGGCGGTGTTGCTCCTCCCTTTCTCGGTCGCGGCGCCTGGCGTCGAGGTCGGAATGGAGGTCGCGGTTGATGCTGTGTCGCAAGTCATCTCTGCGGGGTGGAACATGATATGTCTGGCGGGGGGCTTCCTGACCTGACCGGCTGCTGGCCGTCTGGGTCCTCGCCGGACCATGCGACGGCTCCTTTGCTGGCTGGTCGGTCTGGGCCTGCTGGATAGCTGCCGCCGTCACCATGGCCTTTAATTGGGCCACGATCGGGGCAACTGGATCACCCGCCCCCAGCATAGGGCTCAAGGTATCCAGGAGTGTCTTGGAGGCGACGATATTCTGCTGTGGAGTACGGAAGACCGCTTGGTCCCCCATCTTGGCTTGCAGAATGTCTTCATTGACACCGCGGGCGCGGTCCCGCAGAGCACGCGCTGGGCCTTTGCTCGGCCACCTTCCAAGTCGGCGGCGGCCGAAGTGTCGAGGCGCTGCTGCGAATCCGCCCACGAGCCCTCGATTACGCAGACTCTACGGAAATTCCAGCAACTCTCTAGGCTTTCTTCTGACTCAGCCGGTGAGCTGGGCGAGCCTGAAGAGGATAGCTCTAGGCGCTCGGAGGTGCCGAGTGGTTTGGCGGTGAGAACCCCCACCATTCGTGCCACGGCGCTCATGGGTCTGACTCCATGGCCGGACCGGACCTTCGGTCCCCTACTCGGCACTTTAGAGCACGAGACAGGGGGACCCCCCGATCGCGCGGAAGTCATGACGATGGCTCGCCGGAAACCTCGCCGCACTGCAGCGCGATCCCCTCAGAGAGGGAAAGGTTCCCGAGGCCGTTGGAGATGAAGGTCAGGCTTCCGAAACGGAAGACCTGACCAGGGAAGAAGAATGTGGAGACTCCGCTCGTCGCAGCCATCAAGCTTGACGAAGATCTTGACACAAGCCCCTACCTGGCGCGCCAACTGTCGACGATTGATTTCGCCGGCAATGAGATTTGTGTTTCTAGGGGATTTGTGCGTGATCGGAGCTAGATGGTAACACAGGATGCAAGGGCGATCTCTCTCTTTTAGACAGGTTCGGGCTCTCATGGTGGAGATAATACCCTAGTCCTGTGTTCTTGGATATATGAGCCTCCTCTTTTTCTCTTCTCCTCTCTTTTATACTAGGGGAAAGATATGTCAAGACAATGGGCGCCACCGGCCTCGAACATGGTGGCTTCATGAGTACATACTTTGTCTCTTATCGACCGGGCCCCGCACGCCTGAGGATGCTGGCCGCGCTTTCCCGACTGCGCCGCCCCTCCGCTGTGTTCCGGCGCTGCACAGGCTCGCCGATGTCGACCGCCGCTTCGCTTTTGACGGGTTGTTTGGGCGTGTCACGAAGCTTCGTTGAAGGGCTCGGCGAGCTTCCTTGGAAAAGAAGTCGGGCCATCCCCAGGCCTATCGTGGGCGCCTTGCTCTGGGCCTACTACTCCGCCTTCGGCCCAGTTGGATGTAGGTCTCACTTGCGGGACCCCCATCTCAGACATCCCACACCCCCCGGTCGCTCGTCCCTGCCCAACGCGAACGCTGGGTGTTACCGCATATTAACAAGGGGCGACCCAACTGGCGGTACCAATGGCACCCATGCCTCAATGCTACCCAACAGAGCACGGACAGGACAAAAGAAGAGTAGAACAAAAGCTTTCAAGATAAACAATTCTCCCTGACTCGGCAGACCAAAGCGAATTACCAACAAGAGAGTGCGGATCCTGCCAATCCCCGAGAAGCCAAGAAGCGCACCGCCATGGTTGCCACCGCTGCTACCAGGGGGTGGGAGCGCCTCACGGTTCTTAGGAGTAAAATTTCTGCAGCCTCTCCAGATTCTGGGAGTTCGCCAGCTCTTGACCATCCTTAGTGACCAACTGGACCGCCCCGGGCCGAGAGACTGAGACCAACTTAAAGGGGCCCTCCCAATGGGGAGCAGTTTGTTGCGGCAGGCATGTGCTTGGATCCTACGCAAAACTAGATCACCCACTGCAAGTGTTCTCTGCTAGACCCAGGTGGAGTGGTACTGCCTGAGGGACTGATGGTACCGAGCGGCACGTAAGGCCGCCCGGTCGCGCATCTCCTCCAGAAGGTTGACTTCTTCCCGGCGACGGTCTTCCTAGGCCTCTTCGTTGAACGCTGAGACACGGGGGGAGCCGAGCGACAGCTTGAATGGATCGTAAGGGCCTTCTCAACCCCAAAAGCTAGCTTAAGAGGTGAGGGACTCCCCACTTATAAGTTAGGTCCATTGCCCTTCCACAACCAATGTGGGACTATTCTAATAATCCCCCTTTCACACATTGGTATCTCTCACTGCTCACCGCCTCTTCACTGCAGACAATCGACGGTCCCTCAGGGCCACGGTCCATCAGGCCTTCACACCCTAGTGTCCATCGGGCCAAAGATGTTAGAATCGGGCTCTGATACCAATTGTTGGATCGTAGGGGCCTTCTCAACCCCAAAATCTAGCTTAAGAGGTGAGGGACTCCCCCACTTATAAGTTAGGTCCTTTGCCCTTCCACAACCAATGTGGGATTATTCTAACAATCCCCCCTTCACACATTGGTATCTCTCAGCCGTTCACCGCCCCTTCACCGTACACCGACGGCCCCTTAGGGCCATGGTCCATCAGGCCTTCACACCCTAGTGTCCATCGAGCCAAATATGTTAGAACCAGGCTCTGATACCAATTGTTGGATCGTAAGGGCCTTCTCAACCTCAAAAGCTAGCTTTTGGGGTTGAGAAGGCCCTTACGATCCAACAACGGCTTCTGCCCCGTAGACGAGGAAGAAGGGTGTTTCTCCTGTCACCCGGCTTTGCGTGGTCCGAAGTGACCACAACATGGTCAGGAGTTCTTCTATCCACCGTTCCCCCCGCTTATGGAGCCGATCAAATGCCCTGGTTTTTAGGCCTCTCAACACCTGCGCGTTGGCTCGTTCTGCCTAACCATTACTCCTTGGATGAGCTATAGAGGCAAAGCAAACCTTGGTGCCCACCTCTTCACAGAATTCCAAGAAAGCCGCGCTGGTGAATTGGGTGTCGTTGTCCGTGATGATGCGATTGGCGACTCCAAAGCAGGTGAACATCCCGTGCACAAATTTGACTACAACGGAAGCCGTGATGGCGTGCACCGCATCGGCTTCAACCCATTTGGTAAACTTGTCGATGGCGATGAACAGGTGGGTGAAGCCCATTGTGGTCCATGGGAATGGGCCCAGGATATCCAGCCCCCAGACCGCGAACAACCATGAGAGCGGGATGGTTTGCAGCGCCTGGGCTGGTTGGTGGATTTGCTTGGCGTAGAACTGGCACGCCTCACATCTCCTCACCAGCTCGTAGGCATCCTGGAGGGTAGTAGGCCAATAAAATCCTTGGCGGAACGCTTTGCCGACGAGCTTCCGACTAGACATATGGCTCTCGCACATGCCTCCATGGATATCAGAGAGCAAAATGCTTCGCTCTTCCCAAGTGATGCACTTCAGTAGAACACTACTTCTACTCTGGCGATATACGTCCCCACCCACCAGATTATAGCACTTGGCCTTTCGTGTGGGTTTCTTGGCTGAGGCATCATCGTCGGGGAGCACTTGGTCTCGCAGGAAGGCATGGATTGGATCCATCCAGTGACCTTCCCGGCCAAGTGAAGCGATCACGGGGTGATCGGTCGGGTACTCCTCTTGGCCAAGCGTTTCCCAGGGCACTGCATCAGCGGCACCGGCGTCCTCCTTCCCAGAGACGGGGCCTGAAGCTGGTGTGCTATCTGATCCCCTCCAGAACTAGGGGTTGGGACAGCGGCGCCGCCCTCCCCCAGAGCATCGGAGGCCGAGATGCCGACGTCCTCCCTCCTGGAGACGGGTGCTGAGGCTGACGTGCTATCCCCCCCTCCAGAACTGGGGGCTGGGATAGCGACGCTGCCCTCCCCCCGAGCATCAGAGGCAAGAATGCCCACACCGTCGTCCCCCCAGAACCGGGGGTTGCGACGGACGGTCGCGATAGTCTTTCTTCAAAGACCCCGACCAGAATAGAAGATTTCCATGATGCGAGCTGCAAGAGTCCATCCGCCATATGGTTGTCGCATCGAGGGACATCGACATATCCCAGTCCCTCGAAGCGGCACTCCATTCTTCTAACCTCCGCCAGGTAGGCAGCCATGGTGGGGTCAGAAAATTGGAACTCTTTTCGCGCCTGATTGATGACCAGCAAAGAGTCGCCCTTGACTTGAAGGCATCGAATGCCTAAAGCTGAGGCGACGCGCAGCCCTACTGTAACACCCCAAAATTTTGCTTTTCTTAAATTCATATGTGTTTTGGCACTTTGGTGAATTTTTGGAATTTTCTGGAATTTATTTGGATTTATTTGGAATTTATTTGAATTTATTCCATTTTGAAATAATTAAAGAATTTGACTTTGCAAATAAAAATTTGTTGAAAATATTTTACTTGAGTCCAAAATGTTCCAAAATATTTTCCAGAATTTTTCTGGAATTTTTATGAGTATTTTGCTATTTTTAAAGAATTAATTGAATTTATGGAAATTAATTTGATTATTAAATCGCTGGAAATTCAACTCAGGTTTAGTACTGTTCCTCCGACTCGAGCTGCACCGAGTCGACCGAGCTGCACCGCGCCACGTGACTTGGCTCAACCGCGTTCCTGAATCCTAACCCTAACCCTATTGAGATCCGACCGTTGGATCCGAATCCAACGACCAAGAGACCGCCGCGTCGCCCGCGCGTGCGTACCGTCCGATCCGAGACGCGTGTATGCACGCAATGCAGCCACGTAGCGCCGCCCGACTCCGTTGCGAGCTCGGACTCCGCCGCCGCGGGAATCTAGGGATCCGGATTGCGCACAACCGCCGAGGCTATTTAAAGCTCGAACCAGTCCCCGAGGTTGCCCTCTCCCGTGCGCCCCGTTTGCCCTTGCTTTTAGAGCTCAAGCCGCCGCCAAGCCGTGCTGATTTCTCGCCGAAGTTGGGTGGAGCCGCTGCGGTTTTCCCGTCTTCTCCGGCGTCGTTAGCCCTTCCCCGCCGTGTTGGAGCCCGGTTTCGGAACCCTCAAGACAAGGCGCGCCTGAGGGACGTCTCGATCACGCAGGAGACGCACCGAAGTGACGGTCGTGCGTCGTCTTCCCCCGCTCCGGCCGAACCACGCCGCCGTTTTTGAGCCCCATCGACCGTCAGATCTCGATCAAACGGTCCAGGTTAGCCCACGTTACCCCCGTGTAATCCCCACGCTATGTTTTGGATTGAATCTCCACCGTTGGTTTTAGATCGTACGGGTCAGATTGGATCAAGTTTTATCGGTAGATTTGTTCTTAGCCGTTGGATTGGTATTGCACGGCTGAGATCTAGCCACGCATCGTGCTCCGGGTCAACCATGTCAACGGGACCGATCTGGACCGTTGGAGCTTAAATCAACGGTCGAGATTGACCGAGAGCCGAGCCAACCCGAGGCTGCCACGTAGCCTCGCCGCACCGTGTAGGCGACCCACTGACGGGTGGGACCCACGTGTCAGCCTCTGTCGCCCATGCACCGGGTGCACCGTAGACCGAACCAGAGCCGTGCGCTAGGTCCATCGAGCAGTATCGGACATGTGGCAGCAACCGGTGTGTGCCACGTGGCACGATGACGTCAGCAAGTCCATGTGGACCAATCAGGAGCTGACACGTGTCACTGCTGACGCAATAAATCATTTTCCGAAAAAGAAATTATTTAATTAATTCGGTTTATTGATTCAAATTTAGATTCAAACTTCAAACACTTATAACTTTTGCATTTTAACTCCGATTTGAGTGATTCAAATTTCTAAATTTGTATAAAATTGAGATCTACCTAATGATTAATTTTATTTAATTTTTGGACTAAAGTTTTTCTCTATAATATTATTTAATTGATTAATTAAACTTTAAACGCTTATAACTTTTGCAGTTTAACTCCGAATTTGACGATTCCAGTTTCTAAAAATTCATAAAATTATGCTCTCTCTGTTTGTGAACTTTATTTGGATGTTTGGACACTTTTTGTCTACTGTTTTATTCATTTGTTGCTATTTGCACGCGTTACGAGTAGACGTTGAAGTGCCGGAAGGATTTGAAGGAGAAGTATTGACCCAGGAACCAGCTCAGGACCAAGAGCAAGTACTTTTTGAAGGCAAGTTGTGCTTTGACCATGTTGATCCCATTTTGAAACCTATTTTGATTTAATTTATTGCATGCTAGTTCAATTAGAAAATACTTTATTTAAATATGGGAAATTAGATAAATGCCAATTTGTTGTATGACACCTTGATTACTTAAATATGTGCCATGACCCTTATCACCCTAGTTGTGGTTTACTAGTTGGACATTACTAAATTGCCAACATGGGTTTTTAGACCGTGTAGTATACTGCTTAGACCTGCTACGTGCTCATGACATGATTTTGGACAATCAAATGTTAGTATTGACTTAATGATATATTGAACCTGTTTTGGAAAGGTATCATGTGATGTTGATGGCACGTGGTGCATGGTAATCAACTGGGGGTTTGATAAATAGCTTTTGACCGGGGCATGTGGCAAGGATGATCAGGTGGGCCAGTTGTGGCATTGGGAATGTTGGTTTGGTTCTTTGGGTAGTCTTGCCCTGGTCACCCTAAGGACTTAACCTTGCAAGCCTTTGAACTGGGTCAAACGTGCAACCACATGTCTCAGAATGGACGGACCTAGTTGATTAAGTTGCTAATAACGCACTGTGGGACCTCGTGGATGTCAACTACACCCTTTATGTAAGTTGAACGGAGCGCATCGGGTCGCGCCAGGTACCCATCTAACGGTTGGTTGGCCTAAACTTCACCTTAGCTAAGGGAAGGGTTAGTGTGCAACACCGGAGAGGACCACTTGTATTGTTAGAAGTTTCCGAAAGACTTTGTTACGGGAACTCGCCTTTGTGGTGTTTGATTGTATCTTGTGGGTAAAGTGCATAACCTCTGCAGAGTGTAAAATCTATTCGAATAGCCGTGTCCGCGGTATTGGACATCGCTCGGGAATTACAGTCAAGGGTTAGACTTTCTTGAAAATAACTTGGATTTGAAAGGTTGGGTTTGGTTTAATAATGATGTTGATGGAAATATGGATTAGGAATGGGAAAGATGTTTATTTAACTCCTGGAAAAGTTGTTAATGATATACTTGTTTCTATTGCTTTCGGATCTACTTATATTATTTGTTAAATGTTGTTTACTGCAAATATACCTTGAGCTATTCCTTTGTATCAAGCCATGCATATAGTATATTAGCTTGCATTCTGTGCATGACTTGCTGAGTACCAAGTACTCACCCTTGCCGTAATACAACACCAGTTGAAGAGGAGACTACACCAGCTTTGGAGGAGGAGCTCCAAGAGGAACCGTCTAACTAGGGAGCAAGCCCAGTCAGTTGCCTGTGGTATACTGGATGGTGCCACGATGTTATCTTATTTTTCCGCTGCTATTATTTCTCTTTTAATAAGTTTCGTCCTGCGAGGCGTATAGTTGTAACTTCACCATAAAGTCGAGCAACCAGTTTGACTATTTAATTAAGGTACTTTATTAGTATCGAGTGGTATGATTGTGATATTTACCGATGTTAAGACTGTGTGCACTAGCGCGTTCCTGGACTAGTGCTGAATACACAGAGGGTCCGGATTTGCAAATTCGGGTCCCGACACCTACCAGCAGTCCTTCATATTCGGCGATGTTGTTGGTGGCCTTAAAGTCCAAGGCGACCACGTACTGGAGGATGTCGCCGGTCGGGGAGACCAGGACAACTACAGCCCCGCGCCCTCGAGCTTGAAGGAGCCGTCAAAAAATAAGGTCCAGGGGACAGGCGTAGGTATCCCCTCAGCTTCCGGAGCGGCGGGAGTCCTTTCGGCAACGAACTCCACCAGCTTCTGACTTTTGATGGCTGTGCGTGGTACAACCTTGAGGCAGAATTCCCCCAGCTCCACCGACCACTTGGCGATACGACCTTCGGCTTCCCGGTTGTGCAAGATCTCTCATAGAGGGTAGCCGGTGACCACCAAGATTTCCCGCCCTTAGAAGTAGTGACGCAGCTTCTTGGATGCCACCAGGACGGCGTACAACATCTTCTGTGCTTGTGGATAACTGGTCTCCACCACGTGTAGCACCTTGCTGACGTAGTAGACCGGCTTCTGGACGTCGTCCCTCTCCACCACTAGTACCGCGCTCACCACCGCAGGGGTGGAGATGATGTATATGAGCATCGGCTCGCCAGACTTGGGGGCGACCAGTACCGGCTGGGAGGAGAGGTACCACTTCAAGTCTTCAAACGCCAGCTGGGCCTCTTTGGTCCACTCGAAGTGGTTGGTTTTCTTCAGCAGCTTGAACAGGGGGAGGCTTCTTTCTCCCAGCCGACCGATGAACCGCCCGAGGGACGCCAGGTGACCAGCAAGGCATTACACCTGCTTGAGCCAGACCGGTGGCTTCATGTGTTCAATAGCTACTATTTTGTCAGGATTGGCCTCAATGCCCCGCCCGGACACGAGCAACCCCAACAGCTTCCCTGAGGATACACCGAACACGCATTTCTCGGTGTTGAGCTTCAAGCAAGCCTTTCGAAGGTTGGCGAAGGTTTCCTCCAGGTCTTCGATCATCTCTTCACCCCTCTTAACCTTCACAACCAAGTCATCAACGTACACCTCGAGATTTCGCCCTATCTGTGGACGAAAAGAAATATGCATGGCACGTTGATAAGTGGAACTGGCATTTTTTAACTCGAAAGCCATTCTAATATAACAATAAATGCCCATCGGGGTTACAAAAGTGGTTTTCTCTTTGTCTTCTGCCGCCATGCTAATCTGGTGGTACCCGGAGTACGCGTCCATAAAACACAGCAGCTCGCATCCTGCCGTCGAATCAACAATGAGGTCGACGTGCGGCAAAGGGTTGGCAAGCCACACGGGGTGAGAGACTTCCCTGATGACCCCTGCACGCAGCAGCTTCTCCACCTCGTGCCGAACGGCATCTTGCCGCTTAGGAGCTTGACTCCGGACCTTTTTTCAGACCGGGCGCGCTCCTGAGAGCATTGCCAATCGGTGCTCGATCACCTCCCTGGGGACCCCGGTCATATCGAACTGTTGCCAGGCAAACACGTCGGAGTTAGACCGGAGGAAGGTGACGAGCGCATCTTCCTATTTGGCGCTGAGGCTGGCGCCAATAGTGACGGTCATCCCAGGCTCGCCCTCACTCAGGGAGACCACCTTAACCTTGCCGGGCGAGCCAGGCGAGGCACGGGTCTTCGCTTGAGGGGCTCCTGGATAGGCGGCATCAGCCTGCTCTATACAGGTGGCGCCGGCCAAGGCTAGTGCGCGCTTTTGGTAGCTCAGGGCCTCCGGCCTATCCACCGGGATGACAATGGGGCCACCAGGCCCTGGTATCTTCACCACCATGTAAGCATAGTGGGTTGCCGCCATGAACTAGGCCAACGCCAGTCGGCCAAACAGGGCGTTGTACGGGAGGTCAAAATCGGCGACTTCGAAATCCACCATCTCCGTACGGTAGTTGCTTTCCTCCCCGAAAGTGATGGGGAGGCGAACCTGGCCTAGGGGTACCGAGCCAACCCCCGAGGCGATTCCATAGAAAGGCAAGGCCGGGTGCATGTAACACCCCGACACCTCATGTGCCCGAAGTGTTATGAAAACCTAACTCACAAATTCTAAAAAAAATAGCAAGATCTCCCCTGCTAAATGGACATCCACTCAACAGGAAAAGAGATCACAAATAGCGGTAGCAACAATATAAACATGTCATGGAATCAATCAACCATCATGAAATGTTAAAACAACTACACTAATCATTCTAATAGCACCTACAACAACATGTCATGGAATCAATCAACCATCATGACATGTTAAACATACAACTAAGCATCCAAAAGTAACCTTATAGCAGATATCAAACACAATCTTATGAAGATTACAATAACCACAAGTATAAACATACTACCACAAAGCATTCTTCCTAACTATTAATTGAATGTGATGAAGGGAGTGATGTGATGCTATTTCCCATTCCGTACGGATGTCCTCAGAGTACCTAAAACAATTAACAAACAAGCATGAGTTTGAAAACTCAGCAAATTGTATCAATTCAACAAGATTAAGCAATTCACATTTTTCAAATCGACAACAAGATCATAACTCTTATATGACTCAGCCAATACATGAAACAATTATATCACTACCATTTATCTCTTTGCTTATTTCACACACATACCTCATTCAACCTCCTTTGGATGAGTCCATGACTCTATCCCAACTCTACACATTTCCATTTAACTCATAAACATATCATTAGGATGCAATGCACATGAATGCTCTTTTCGATGTACGTACCAGTACTGCCGAGTGCACACCCGTCGGTGTGCACCCTCACGTCCCTTCCATCCCGTGGAAGGTGCCAACTCTTACTGTCTCGCTCCCAATCACCTCGATGAATGGGACTACGAGGTAGGACTTTCATGTTCACTACGTGTGAACACAGAGGCCTGCATCAGAATGGGTCGTCTCTTCCGTTATGAATGCACATATGCAATTTAACATGAATAAATCACAAAATGCACTCATGTTCCAATCATCCACCATTCCATCAATAAAACCTAAATATGCATGCACATTATCATTTACTTTACCATTTTCATTATCACAACATACTCATAATCACTTAATGATTCTCTTTCAACATTTAGCATATTCAGAACTTTGCCTTTATGATTAATCATGAATATAATCATGCATGTCAACCAAAACAATAACATAACTCTCAATTTCATAAACATTTAGCATTGCCTCATTCAACATAACATATCCACAAATCTATCATCATGATTAGCACAATACATTCATAATGATTACCAAGAAATGTCACCTTAGCAACATGGTAGTCGATACACTTGCCTTCTACCGAGAGGAGTGGAGTGGCAGGAAGAAGAAGTCACTCTTGAAGCTACTCCACCTGAAACCACAAATTCGCAATCAAAATCACCGGTTCTAGAGTCAACAAACAAAAACAAGTAACACATTTACTCTAAATTAAATTTGCCCCAAACTCTGAATTTTCATAGAAAGCTAGTTTGGGTAGCCCACTTCACCGAAGCATAACTATTGTTATACAACTTCAAATTGAGCAAACAAAGACATTTTCATCATCTACATAAAATTTTCTACCTATCTCCAGGCAAATGGAAATTCCAAATCAGCCTCCAACTAGCCTTAAATCATAAAACAAAATTGAAACTATTACTAGTTCATATTTTGAACAGCAGAGAGTAATTTGGGCATAACTTTTAAATGGTTGACTCAAATTGAGTGAAACTAGTTCCTTATTAAGCTTAAGATCAATATCTACACTTTTCTCTAAAAATTTAGGAGAGGATTCTAAAGTCCCCAAATCACTCTCTGAACTTTAACCTGAAACTCTGAACATTTAGACAAACTTGAGTTCGGGACAGAAAGTTCAACATGGCATAACTTTTGATTCCTAATTCCAAATAAGGAAAACAAATACATTTTCTAAATCTACAGGAAATTTTCTACATTTCTCTAGGCAACCAAAAAGTCTGATTCGGCCAGCAATTTGGTCTACCATTCAGTTGAACATTGAATCTACCCACACAACCTCACTTCGGACAGCCCACACTAAAACAGCCATAACTTTCAATTGGATGATTGGATTTTAGTGAAATTGTGCTTAAATTATAGGTAAAAGGATAATCTACAACTTTGTCTACTACCGAAAATGCATAGGATGACTGCATATGCCCCAAAATTGAGTTGCAACACGGACTGAAAAACTGCTCGAAAAACAGCAAGTGGTTCCCTCCAACTAAATCTAGTTTCCCTCTAAAAATTTCAACACTAGAACCCTATAACCACTCCTAGGATGGCTTAGGACCTCCATGGCTGAGCACAAGAAAGAAATTTCAGAGATTGCTCACTCACTAAGAGGGGCAGCAAGGAGAAGGGATCTTGGGTTGGAGTGGAGGAGCAGCAGCTTGGGCAGCGCCAATGGAGGAGGGGCAGTAGCTTGGGAGGCACCATTGGAGGAGGAGGATCTTGGGAGGCGCCTATGGAGGCTACTGCTGGTTGCTTTGGAGGAGAATCCAAGAAGTGGGCTGCCCTTTTTTTTGCTGTCCAAAACGCAAGGAGAGATAGACCGGTTTGGAGGGAGGGCAAAAGGGGAAAGGGTTAGGTGAAGGAAGGATAGTAGGTGGTTGAATAAACTTTCTCTCCCACACCAGATGTTTCCCTCCCACACACTTGAAAATAACTCTTCAAAAAGCAGGCGTGTCCGTCGAACACCCGGATCGGGAAATTTCAAGATTTGGAGATATATGAAGCACCCGAAATGCCTTGGAGGACAGGAGGTTGATGGAGCTTCCTCCGTCCACTAGCACCCACCCCAGTTTCACGTTCCGAATCATGGGTGAAACCACGATCGGGAGGTGACCCATGCCGGCGGTGCTCTCAGGTTGGTCAGCCCGACTGAAGGTGATCGGCTCCTTCGACCACTTCAGCATCCAACTCGCCCTTGAGGTTGGTACCGTGGTGAACACCTCCCTCCTTAGCCTTTTGTACGTCGTGTTGGAGGGGTAGGTGGCCGAGCCACCGTGAATGTACCCCACGGTTTGATCTACCCGCTGGAAGGCCAGCAGAGCAGGGTCTTCGTCTTGGTCATCGTCGCGGGGGCGACGCCCGTTTAGCTGCTCCTCCACCATGTTACTCACAACCTAACAGCTGTCCAGGTTGTGGATATTGGTCTGGTGGATCGGGAAATAGGGCCGACCCTCCTCCTCGTGGCCGTCATCCCTCCGGTCACGACGATCATCTCGCCGGTCCCAGCGGTCTTGGCCTCGCGCCTTGGTATCCCTTCGCTCATGCTAAGCGACCAAGACCCGCCTGGTCTCATCCGCCTCGCGCCTCCTCGCCTTCTTGCTCGTGGGGCCAGGGCCCCTCAAGGTCCCGGCCTCGTCTCCGCCGCGGTTGTCCGCTGGTCCAGACACCGGCCCCCGTGCTTCTGCCGCTCGCGCACACTTGTGCGTCAGCAAGAAAAGCTCAGAGGCAGTGTTGATGGTGCAGGTGGCCATCTTCTCCTGCATCTTGTGGTCCCTAACGCCTCTCCTAAAGGTGATGACCACCTACTGCTCGGAGATCCGGGGGATCGTGTTGCAACAATGACTGAATCGTCGGATGAAGTCACGCAACGATTCCCCTCTCCCTTTACTCAAGAGCATGGAGATCTTCTTCCACACTCGGTTGTGCGTACGAACCCTAAAAGTTAGTAACGAAGATGTTTCACAACCCCTCCCACGAGTGCACCGACCCTTGCAGGAGATTCAACAACTAGGACCGGGCGGACCTCGTCAAGGCCGTCAGGAAATAGTTGGCCATGACCTTTTTTGGACCGCCAGCGGCCCGCACCACCATAGTGTAGATCTGCAAGAATTCTTCCAGGTTGGTGGTGCCATTGTATTTCTCGATGGATGCCGGGTGAAACCTTTTGGGCCACGCCACACGATGCAGCCGTCGGGAGAACGCCTGGCGCCCGACGCTGTAGGGGGAGTCATACCGTCCACCTGAACCCCGGCCCGGAGACTGTGTTAGGTAGTGCAGATTGCGACTCCCCAAAGGGCCGGAGGAGTGAACCTCCTACCGGCCCCGAAGGTGAGATTCACGGGAGGAGCTATCGTTCCCAGGAGCCGTCTGCCTATCGCGGCTTTGCCCCTGGGCGCGACGGTGCTGCAGGTGATCACGCAAATTGTTGTCGCGCAGCCGCCGATGCTCCTCCAGACGAACCCTCAAGTCCTCGCGGCTCATCGAGGAACCGGGACCCATGTTTTTTTTATGCCCTTTTCTTTGCTCTGACCCTCCTGGCCAAAGTGCTTCCTGCTCAGGCGGCTGGAAGCTTGGGTGGGGTCGGCACGCGCCCTTGACTGAGGGGTACAGATGGTACCCGACCTGGCGGGGGTGCGTCGGGCCGCGTTTACGAGACCTACAATGTCCCGAAGCCACAGCGCCGCCAGGGTATCTCCCGCCAGTTCCACCGGAGGGTGGTCCAGGAGGAGACAAACAACATGCAGGTTCTAGGTTGGAGTGGTCATCTCCAGGGCCAGCTGTCGATGAATCGGAGGTCCCACCGCGGCCAGGGGGGCTCCACCGCCTCCCTGGGGGGAGGGGCGGCATGAGACTATCCCCGGTCCGACGGGAACGCCGAGACGTGCCCTGGGAGCTGCTAGCCTTCGTCACCTCCTTCTGCTGCTAGTGCGAACCCGCCATCATCGGATACGCGGTTCTTCGCGACGGAAGACCGAGATCCGTCAGAGAGATGTCTGGGTAAGCCCACCACTAGCCCCCTACCTGGCGCACCCCTGTCAGCGTTTTTGGCTAGCAGGATATCTCAAGGACTGAGATATTGGTTCGTAGGGGGTGCATTTGCGGCCGGATACCCGACAGGCGCTCTCTCAAGGGACCCCGGTGGTCTACAGACCAACTCGCGCGGGGAAGAACACAACGATTTACCCAGGTTCGGGCCCCCGGTGTGGGTAACAGCCCTACATCTTGCTAGTTCGTTGTTTATGTGGATTGGAGCATTTTGTGATTACAATATTTCTTCTTCCCGAGAGAGAGCTAAGTGCCCTGAGGAAGAAGCAATTGGGATCCCCCCTCTCCATGCACCCGAACCCCCTTATATATGCGGGCACTGAACCATGGTTCATTTATTATGCCTGTCACTTCAGCCTTGTCTCAAGCCTCATTCTTCGTGTCACCACGTGACCTTGCCCAGTTCGCCCAGATTAGGTAGGAGGCATCAGTGAGATGGGGCGCTAACTTGCTGTTAGCGGATCTTTTCACCTTTAATGGCTCTGACACGGTGCGTCAGAGGGAGGAGGCTTCGGGACGAAGCCTTCTTTTCCTTATCCTCTCGATCACCCGGCAAGAGGGGCCTGGTCGCCCGCCTGCTCACCAGGCCTTCTTGCTTTTCCGCGCGGAGAGGGTACCCTGGCGTAAAGTACGCCGACACTCGCAAATAAATGCTTCAACCGGGGGATTATAGGGAAATACCACACCACCTTAGCAGTGGGTCTCTTCTTCTTACGCTGCCCATCTTCCTCACCTGGGTCATCAAGCCTGCTCTTATACCGCGAAGTTTTGCACACCGGACAATCTTCCAAATCCTCGTACTCATTGCGGTAAATGATACAATCATTACGACATGCATGTATCTTCTGTACCTCCAACCCCAAAGGGCAGACAACTTGCTTGGCGTTGTACGTAATTTCAGGCAGCGTGTTACCATCTGGAAGCAACTTCTTTATGAGGCATAATAACTCGTCGAATCCCTTATCATACAATCCATTGGTCGCCTTCCATTGAAAGGTTCTAGTGTGGTACGCAATTTTTTGTGGCCTTATCGGCAGTTTGGGTACAGTAGTGTTCCGTGGTCCTCCCACAGGCGATGGAACTTTTTGTAATGACTTTCATCGGTGTATTCTCCCTCTCCATCAAGAAGCATCTGGTCTAGGTCATCATCGCCAAACTCCCCCAATGTATCTTTGAAAGAACCATGTTGGACAGCATCCAGGATATTGTTGTCTCCCTCTTCTTCTTCTTCACCATCTTCCCGTATAGTCTCTTCCAAGGTTTCAAATCTCGTTTTGAGTCAAATCGGAGGTTCCCGAAATCCGAAATTTCGGTGAGATTCGGAAATTTCGGACGGATTGCAAAAACCAAATTTCAAATCCGGTTTTTTTCCTACCGAGCAATCCGAGATCTCGGCAAAATTAAACCGGCCAAAAATTGGTCCAAAACATGTCAAAAAATTTTGTAATTTTTTTTGGATGGTCCTGACACATCCCTAATGTTTCCATAAAAATTTGAGATGATGATCAATCACGAGAAAATTTTTTAAAATCTAACAGTGGTAAAGTCATCATAAAAACCGTATGTAAAATCAGTTTTTGATTTTTCAAATGTAACAAATGAACTTCTAGTCATTTAAAAAGTTTTATTTACGTTCCTATTATCCTATGTATTATAGAGAAATATTTTAACTGAGAAGTTGAAAATTTCGGCAGCATTTTAGCTTATTTTCGGATTATGAAAATGACCCATTACATGCGGACAGTAATTGCACTTTGACCCTTGACCAACACGCTGCCCATGCTCCCAGACGGAATCCATCACCAAAATCTGCAACTGGATTCATAATACATGCAACTAGATTAATAATGCTCACATACAAGTTCCATACTTCCATACTTCTGTAGTTCCATATACATGCAGACATAATTAGGGGTATGGTTTACATATAACATACTACATAGTACACTGCATATTACACTACAACATTCTATTGGCAATACATTACAATTCGATAATCAGAAAATAGCATACTGCCAATGTAACACTTCAACAAAATAGTTGAACCTTGCAAAGTGTCTACCACTACTTGTGGAGTGTGGACGACAAGTAATACATAGCCATATGCACAATATGGTTCGTATTAACTCACATTGTATTCTAATATTCTGAAAAATCTTAACAAATATGAAAACAAGAAAACAAGCACTTATGTTGAAATTAGACAAGCAAGCAAGACCACTTTTTTACAATAGTCGAGCCACTCACTCGCTGTACATTTCACAAAACTTTGTTCCAATGGCAATTAGGGCGACATGATAACCAAAAACCATATATAGCATGCAATTAACTTGAATGAATGAAGTAGAACAAGTGCAAACCGCATGATCAACACAGGATGATCCACAAAAGATACTCCAAACAGTAAGCATTTGTTTCACTAATGAAATGAAATTTTTTTGAACTCACCGAGATGTCGCCTTGGATGACCGAGAACTCGCCGGAGAAGAGCGAGATCTCGCCGTCTATGCCCGAGACGACGTCCAAAATGGCCGGATCTGGCCAGATTTAGGTGCTGTCCGGCCGGAGCGTCGAGAGAAATGGCTACTACTCATTTGGGAGAAGTTAATCCTACTGAACCCATGAGAAAATCGGGGAAAGTGGCCTTCTATAGTCCAATACAAAACTTCAGAAGATATAGCACTCTGTTATCCACTTTGAGCAAGCAATACAGATAGTGAAGTTGGTTATCAGCGTGTGGTTAGTCTTCAGGCAACCCAACAAGTCATGGGTTTGAATCCCAGGCTTCCCAAAAAAACATTTTCATTTTTTTTACTTTTTCTTTCATGTGTATTGTTCCTATTGCTCATGATAATGCTACAAAAAAAAAACTCAGCTCAGATCCGGAAATATATCAATGCAATCCGGTTCAAAATGTGACAATTTTGGGCAATAATAGCGAGATCTCGGGCGGACGGAGCGAAATCTCGCTGAAAAAAACGGGATTTGAATTTTGTTCAAATTTTTTCATCCGGCCGGAATTTGATATCTCGTCCTAGGCCGAAAAGCGAGATCTCGTCCGAGATTAGCGAAATCTCGGCGATTTTTGGATCCCTGGTCTCTTCTTCACCGTGCTTGGTCCAACAGGTATAGTTTGGCATGAAAGCTCTTGAGAGCAAATGGAAGTGAAAGTGGCTAGATTTTGGTCACTCCTTCTCATTCTTGCAATCTATGCATGGACAACCTAGTAGCCTGACTTTGTGTATGCATCGTCCGCACGAAGAAAAGCTTCCAAACCCTGCAAGAACTCCAGGGAGCGTCGGTCTATGTACATCCATTGCCGGTCCATCTACATTATGTTACATCAAGGCAGCTGTTAGCTCATTTTCTAATAATGAATTTTTGAACATTTTCCAAAATTCGTATTAAACCAATATTAAATTTATTTAAAAATTTTAGGTAGATAAATTTAATTTTAGGTGAAATTTCATTAAAAAGTTAATATTTTTAAAATATAAATACTTCATTACATATTTTGAAAAGGATTATTCTTTATATATCTAATGTGTTAAAATTCCTCAATAGTTTTTCAATTTTCATGATAAAATTTCATCTTGTTATATAAATTGAATTATTTCTTCTTTGCTTAATAAAAATAATAAATCATACACATTCCAACCGATCGATGGAACCAAAACCAAAATTTTAGCTAGATCAACACCTAAAATGTTAGAATTGGTAGATCAAAGTCTAGATGCAAAAATCTTCATTGATCGATGGAACCAAAGCTTAAATTTGAGCTAGATCCACACCTTCAATGCGAGCTACATCTAATCCAAGCAAATTCCAAACTTACACAACAATTTATCGCACCATACATGAAATGAGCGAGCTAGATCTCTACATTCTTAAACTTTCATCGACCATGAGAAAAGATCAAATTTTCTTCACATTTCAAGCAAAGAAGAAGCTCCATTTTACACTAAATGTAGTGAGGAACGATGTTACTAACCTTGGTTAAATTGGCTTGGAGTAAAATGACCAAAAATTTTAAATTTTGGCAGCACCTCCCCCTTCTTGAAGCTCCGGCGCTGCACTGTTCTTGGTCGAGCGATGTTCTTGATTGGGCACTGTGGAGAGGAGACAAGGGAGAGGGGATTCAAATAAGGCTAATCAGTACTGGTTTAAGACAACAACCGGTACTGATGTCCCCGAGGGCAACAGCTTATGGGTCTTCAGTACCGGTTGATATTACCAGCCGAGACTGATGCTCTAAAATTAGTACCGGTTGGTTACACCGGCCGGTACTTATATACCTATGCTTATTAGTATCAGTCGGTGTAACCAACTGGTACTGAAGGTGGGGAGTCAGTACCTGTTGGTATTGTAAACTGGTACTGATGTGCCCACCAATACTACTGACCGTTGAACGGGGGTGCAAATCGAGCCAAGTCACCGTTTTTTCAAGCTTTTTTTGAAATTGACACGGTTTGATTTAATATAATTTTATTTACAATTTGGAAGTATTTTTAGAATCGAGCGATTGAGCCGAGCCGAGCCAGAGCAAAAACCAATTGCATTTGAAATTAACTCATTCAATGATTAATCAAAAAACGAGTGTAATTGGAGCAATTTTGAACCGAGCCAACAAGCCCCACAAACAAGCTTTTTTCCGGCTTAATTTGGCCATTTTGCTAATACTTGTCATAGGTGGGATGAGCATCACAAAAAGGAGTACTACTCTGAACAAGTAGAGATCGTATTTTCTGCAATCTACACTTCAGTTAACCAGCTAGGAGCAAAGGCTTCTGCAGTACAAGACCGTGATGTTACCAAACACCTAAAAGAAATAGTAAGTCTCATGCCAAATGTCCTTTGCTGAACTATTCAGTCTTAAGTGTTGACAATGTAACTCAAATGGCCTCTGCAGTGGATAGATTTATTGAGGTCTATGATGACCGAGGTAGAATGGCGAACGAGCCAGTATGTGCCAACAGCAGAGGAATATATGAAAAACGCGGCTGTGACATTTGCACTGGGTCCCATAGTACTACCCACGGGCCGCTCAGGCTGGGCCGGCCTGAACCCGGCCCATGTATCCGGGCCGGGCCGCTCGACGGGCCTCATTTCTAGGCTCAGCCAGGCCCGATCGTTTGGACCGGGCCGACTCGGCCCGAATCCAGTCAGGCCGTGCCGCGCCGGCCGGGCCTTGGGCCGCCCGGGAAAAGCCCGGCCCATTTCCTAGGTCTAGGTAGGGCGGTCGGGTTGTCATCATGTAACATCATGAGAAAATGTAAAAATAATGTAAAGTGACTAAAAATACTGTTCATCCGGTAGTACCGCCCCTACATGGTGGTAGTGCCGATTTTACTGTTCATTCCGGCACTATTGCCCATTTAACTACGGTAGTGCCACCCCAGAGATGAGTTTCTTCGAAAATTTATATTTCTGTGCTTTCTTGATCAAGAAATGTTTCAGTTGGTCCTTTAAGAGGGGGAAATTATTTGTGATCATTCACCTCCCTTTGATCGCCATTTTAGTTATTCATAGTTTTCAATACATTTGAAAAGAGAAGCGATAAGATGATGTTCGACTAGGGTGGTTTTCTGTTCACTTTGAATCAGCCTACCTCGTCTCTCTTCTGTAGTATATAGTAGGAAGTATAAATCAGATCCAGATATCGATTTATTAAAGTATTTAAAAGCATGCCTTATTGTTCTGTTAGCCTGCCGTGTGTTGCGCGCACACAGACCAGCGGCATGGCTTGGTCAGCATTGTTCTGCTGTTTTGTTTCAAGAAGCTGCCCATTGCTGACAATTTTTGTGCAAACCATTTCCTATATGTCATGGACCACGTTCTCGACTCACATGCAAAATCATACACGTTGACTGGGCAAGAACCGGCCTGCTAATATATATGATTGATAGTAGTGCATGCTTCCAAAGATCAACATGACGGATTAATTGAAACGCCTCAAGTCTCGTCAATCCTGCCGAGCTAGACGGACAGACAGATTGACTGATTCATCTTGCGTTCAGAAGTGTTTGCTTTTTCTCAAGTCCTGATCAAACGAAGCACACTGCCGATTCATCACTCCTTGCATGTTCTGCCACTACATATACGCACCTGCCACCACTTCCCTTCTCGTGGAGTCTCGAACTCATAATTCAGCTGCCATCTTTCGCCTTCCACGACTTTAGCTTCGCATGGCAAACATGGCGCCCTGTCTGAAGGTGTGCACGCTGCTGCTCACCGTGTCCTTCTTCTCCGGGCTCATGCAGCTGTCCATGGCGCAAGACGCGCAGGCGGCGACGGCGGCGCGGGTGATCGACGCCAAGGCGGTAGATCAAGCGATCGCGTACTTGCTCATGTTCGCGGCGCTGTTCGTCACCTACTTCGCGCGCTGATGCTTTGGTAGCTTAGCTAGCATCGTGGATGGTCCAAACGTAGTGTGGTTTGCAGATGATTTATTAGAGAACCATCAATGGTTCTTACCCTGTTCTTGTGTCACTTCTTTCTTATCATTTTTTTTTGTTGTTGTAAATTAGAGTCAGTGGGACTCTCTCTATTTCGTATGGCCGGAGTGCTGATGAGCAGCAATTTTCCGCAAAAATTCTTGAAACTATTTTGCTTCTAGGCATTGCGGCGCGCTCTAAACAGTAACGTGGCATCATATAACATTGTAGAGTTTTTACCATCATTAAGCGGTGTCATAAGCTACCATGCCAAATTATATACCCTTAAGCTCTTTTATATCTTGTTACGTCAACCCTTTAGATTTTGAAATAATTGATGATTTGCCATCACTTACTTGTGCCATTGATCATTTTTCCCGTAATGTCTCACTGACATGAGGATCGTAAGGCCACATGTCCATGAGACATACGTAGTAAATGATCAATTGCGCCATGTAAAAACAGGGCAAATCATCAATTCTCCCTTAAATTTTTGGTACCTCTTGATACTAGCTCAATTTATATTTTGATACCCCTCAAAGATGGTAAAAAGTCATATAACACATACTATAGACACCCTGATATCATTACTCTTTTAAAAGACCCTAGTGGTGGTGAATGATGTGTTCTTCACCGTTAACCCTCATCTCGTCAAATTTCTCTACCCCTGTAAAATCTCTAACAAAAAACAAAAAAGATGCTCCATAAAAAACAAATTGACCACTAAAAAATGCATGCAATTCTTATCACAACAACCTCTTTTCACTCCTTTTATGGTGTGCGGCGAGAGATGCAATACAAATAACGGTGGCAAAGTTAATTGTGTGGTGTGAAAGCTTGACAGGAGAGGCATGGTGTGGACCGAGATGGAGCTCATCCAGGCACTGTGGCAAAGTTGAGAGCATAGCACAAGCTAAGCCTATCGACAACAAATAAACGTGCTAGGTAATATTATTTTTGACCTAGCAAAGCATGAGCATTCCATTAGTATTACTAAAAGTAGTAGGCTTTGGCGAATGAAACCACCCTCAACTCATTAGCAGTCAGGGGCATCCTACAACTATTCATCACGCCAAAATCGGCGTCGGTTCGTGATGGGCCAAACCACCCTCACTTTGACGGGACCCAAGGTGACAGGTCAAAAAAAGTCAAAAATCACAATCTTCTGAGCAAAACCACTTGTGCAGGTTGTGTCAAGTGATAAGGATGTTGTAGAGGCTATGACTGAAAAAGAGGCTACAAGGAGTCTAGCTTGTGTAAGCTTGTATGCAAGCTTAAGATGGTTAAGATGTAAAGAATTGCTAAGGAGCACACCAGATTAGTAGGAATCAGTGGTAATGGCGTTGGTGGCTGAAAACAGGGGAAAATGTTGTGACGATGGTTCGTAGAAATTAATTGAGGGGTTAGCAAGAATAGATGGTAGAATATGATGTGATGCGAAAGGGAAGAGAAGCTCACCAAAAAAGTTGGTCACAGTGGCTTGTCTCGAGCGTGTCTATCAGAGACGTGGAAGATGATGGTGATGCAGCTTTCTTTGGTTTCAACTGCGACATTAAGCACATGGGAGATAAGGGTGGAGCTCAAGGAAGACAATGACGTGAATATCGAGCAAGGAAGCTCACCAGAACAGCAATGGCATGGTGGTGTGCTCATTAGCATCGGAGATGATGCTCACGTCCCAGCTAAATTAAACCAGAGCATGAGCTCGAGAGTTTGTGGAAATGGAACGAGTAGTGAGCGAAAAAGGCGGTGACGTGGTCATTGGAGCTTAAATATGGGTGAGCAACTCGGTGAGAGCTTGCGAGTTCTCGTGGGCGCGGTGAGACAGAACCCGGGCTTGCAGCTCAGATTTATCATATCCAAGCTGACACGTAGAAGAGGACAAGGAGAGGAAAGGCTGCACGGCAATGGGACGGGTCTGCAGAGATAGGCGTCAGGGCGATTGGGCACTGCTCTGTTGTCGACGATTGGGGAACCGGTTCCCGCCGAACTTACTTGTTGAACGAGGGATCAATCGAGGCCCTTTCGCCCGTGAAGGGTTGACGTTCGAAGGATGCTCGAGCAATGGGAGACACAGGGAATTATCCTGGTTCGAGCCTCTCACAGCGAAGATAATAGCCCTACTTCAGTCGTATTGAGTATTGATGTCTGTATGATTCAAGTCTAATTTGTGTGTCCCGTCTGCCCCTCCCCGTTTTTCTAAGAGGGGCTTAAATACAAGGTGTATAAGTACGTACGTGGTAACCATCTCCTAGGATCACGCCCATTCCCGTTTTGGACGTGCCCTTAATTCTCACCACGTTTGAATCCTTGGTATAACTTCTCTGGATCCCTGGCGAAATAGTCGCCACTTTCCTGTTTCACGGGTTGACCACGTCCTTTGGCTAGCGCCGAGCATTCCTTTGGTCTGGACTCAACCATCCCGTGTCCTCGCCGAGCATGGTTGCTTGGGCATTTCTCCGAGGCCTATAGCCGATCTTGCCTTGCTTTGGTATCACAGGCAACTTGTGCCCGAGCATGGGAATGCTCGAGACTCGTGCTTGGGTATCACATCCAAGCTAATGATCGGGAGTTGTTCGGCCGTCGGGGCAGAATGGTCCTTATAGAAAATAGTCCAATCCCCAACAGCGTACGACGCGGCTGTGCAAGGCGAACAACAAACAGGCACCGTAGTGAATAAAGAGCAGCAAGGTGGTGGCAGAGCCTACCGAGGGGTCCCATGGGCTAGCAGTGAGGCAAAGGGGCAATCTTGAGCTTCCTCATCACATGAATGAGTGCAACCACAGTGATCAGCAGTGCGCCTTGTAAAAGAAATCGATGACTGCTTGGACTCAACTCCTTTTCTAGCTTTCCAAGCCAAGTGACCTTACTTACTGTAGGCGCGGGGTGGACGAAGAAATCCAACGACTGGGGGTAGGGGGTTCGGGTTGTCATCATGTAAAAACAATGTAAAGTGATTAAGCATACTTTTAATGTATTTTTGGATTTTCTACTGGATTTATTTGTTTTAAGATTTATTTGCTACACTTAATTTCTTTTTTCTCCAATTAGGGTACTCCAAATGAACTTATAAAAACTTCAAGTAACCTAACATAGTAAATAATTTTATAAAATATTGTAACATCTATGATGAATAAATATGAAATTTTCACAATTTTTACATAAAATAAAAATGCCTTAAAAATTCAAATATAGCTCAAAAATAGCAATCTTGCAAGAATTTTAGTTTGAAAACCATAGTAAAAAACTGACTGAAACTAAGGAAAATGGAAACCTCATTCATTTTTTATCTACACAAAAATTTTTAGAATTTTTCAAATCACCTAAAGCTACTTTTGGATAGCCTCAACTACCTACCTGAATTCTGAAATTATGGATATGCTACAGTACACTGGCGAGGTGTTCAACAGAATGATTCGTGCTACCGTCGCTACCAGTGGGCCACGCAAGCCATAGCCCCCACCAGCCAGCCTCTCCTCCCCACTCTCCTTCCCTCTCTTAGCCAGGCCACGCACGGGACATGGCCATGCTGTAACATTCTCAAAATATAAGAAAATGACAACAAAAAATTTAAAACTTGATTCATGGTGTTAAGTTTAATTTTTATTGTTTTGTTATTTTCCTCTAAATATGAGATCTCAATAAAAACTTTTATCTAACCTAGAAATAAGAACTCAACATTAACATTCAAAATAAAATAAACATAAAATCTAGGAAAAATGTATTTAAATCTTAAATAACATATAGAACATCTTATCAAACTTTCAAAAGGATTTGAAATTAATTTTTGCTCATGAAAAATCAAAAATAGTAATAAATATTTTGAGCACGTTTAATAACATAATTTTATAAAAATAAATATAAATCTTCTGGCTCTGAAATTTTTTATGTAAAAATATTAATAACCTAGAGATATAGTAAAAGTCTAAAAATTATTTGACTTGATTTAGAGCCTCAGAAAATTCAAATTCAGAGAAGTTATAATTATGATAGAGACCTTTCTAGAATTTGTAAAAATAATTGAAGCACGATATTCATATAAAATTTTTATGGTACTTAAATATGACCTCAAGATCCTTCACCAAAATTCCCAAAATTTTCTAACATTTTTTGTGGACTCAATTAAATCCTAACCTAAATTTTGCCAAAATTCAAAATTATGATTCTTTTTTGTTTCACTGCCATCTTGGGCCTACCTATCGGCCAGCCACTCTGTGCTAATGCTGGCCCACATGTCATCCCTCTCCCTTGTCCCCTCCTCCTGCCGCTGGGCCCAGCCACCGCCCCTGGCTCACTTGTTAATAGCAACCGATGCTAGAGCGCGCCTTGCGCTTCACGCTGTGTGCCCTAGTCGTTACCGATCATGCCCACACCGTAGGAGGTTTGCGCCACATTGCCAAAGCTCCCTATCATCGTGCCCCCATGCGTCTCGTGGCACTTGAACGTTGCCGCCAGTCTCTCTGCCATGGCTAGCCTTTTTCCCCTAATGCGCCACTACGACAGCCGACTTCTCCCCTTTTTCCTACCGTCACACAAACAATTTCCGTCACTAGTACTTGAGCTTCGAGCCATCAAGTTTCCCTGCCATGGCTGTACCAAGCTGTCTCTTCCCTTCTCTCTGCTCAAGCCTGCACTACTACAGAACCGGTCATCACAAGCGGTTCGTAACCGCTTTCAGAAGCGGTTTTAGAACCGCTGGTAAGCAACCGGGAGTGATACCCTTCGGGGTATCACAAGCGGTTCGGACAACCGCTTGTGGTGAGACACCACAAGCGGTTCGAAAGGCGTCCAGGAAGGCTCGGGGGAGCGCCACGTGGGAGATCTTCACAAGCGGTTTGTGTTATAAACCGCTTGTGAAGACTTCCTCTCCACAAGCGGGTCGTATTATAAACCGCCTGTGGAGGTTCTCTCTCCACAAGCGGTTCGTATTACAAACCGCCTGTGGAGGTGCTCTCCACAAGCGGTTGGAGATAATAACCGCTTGTGGAGAGGCATTGTATATTATATATTCAATATATAATATGTTTTTTAGTAGGGTATCAATATGTATGGATTTTGACATTAAAAATACATAGAAATATTTGGTTTTTGTATACAATTAAATATATATTACTCATACGTACTCATTGAAATAATCACAGATCATTTACAGAAAAGTACGAACTTAATAGACTAAAAGATGGATAGGTTTGATGGACACATGAAATAATGAGCACTTTTACAAGTTTGATTTACACATAAGCAACTTTTACAAGTTTGAAAGAATAAAAGGGTGAATCTCGAGCTGATTTAATTCTTGCGTGCATCGCTGTTTACGTCCTTGGTCGACGTTGATGTCAGATCACCTGTCCTTATAGAAGGACAATCTCTCCAACCCGGTGTGTGGAACTCGCCGTGAGGGGATACAATCTCGTCAACAATAAAGCCAATGAGTTGTTCTTGAAGTGCTTCAACCCGGCGGCGGATCACATCTTGCACATCGATGTTGGGCTGACAAAGAACGAAATTAATAAATCTTTGAGCATGTAATTAAAGTGTAAGTATTAATTGATATGTGCACTCACCTCGTTGTCGCTTATGGGCACATCGCCGTGGGTAATATTTTGCATGTAGTGGCACACATAATAGCCACATAAGTTGTTTCCATCATCTGCTTTTAATACTCGAGTGCTTATTTGGACCGTGAATTCATTCTCGAATTGTCCTTGTTGCTTCTTGCGAAACCTTGCGAATGCCCTGTGTGACGCGTTATTATGAATAGCAATTATCAGACTTGGAATTAGCAAGGTATTTCAATATAAGAAGGAAACAATTGTATATATATTTGCTATAAACCTGTTTAGGACATCAATGATATACTGATATTGTTCCACCGGTCCCCTTTTTGAGTCTTGAACAATGATCTTGCTACTATCAAGCTTGATGACCAAAAGGATCCAGTGATACCTGGTCATATATTGCGACATATATATAACTAGCTAGCAGTATTATCAATGCCTTGGAAAAGAAAAGTTTATTAATGCGTTATGAGAACACGTAAATATAATGCATACATGAAGTTGAAGGGCAGAAGTATGTATGGTTTGTAGTGTTGTCCCATGAATGCATCTAGAACGTAATCCTCAAGAGCTTTAGCGCTGTATCGAAATACGATCTCATTGACAATTTCCGGGTCGAGGAAGCCCACGTTGAATATGTTCTGTTTTCTACATCGTTGTATCTCCATTCTACGTAGAAATGTATAAGTTATTAGAGTTGCACTTCTATGGTACAAGGAAGTAAATGGTAAAGTTATGACCTTGATACTTACAGGCACCAGCAGCTCATGAGAGACACGTTCATAGAGTCGCTATGGTAGATATTGTATATGTCTTCGAATTCGAGCCATATGGTGTTGTCCCCACGATAGAAATCTTCTTGTCTGACCCGGAGGGGGAACATTTTTCTTTGTTGAGCAGACTCTATCATGTACCATTCATGAAATTGTCGCATCTTGGTTGGCAGGTCCTTTATCTTATTTGGATCAATTAACTCCCGGCCAAGCTTATATTGCCATCTGACTTCTGCCATTGGGAGAACATCTGATCCTAGAGCAGCTGCTACGGAAGTGAGTCATGCCTCCTTCATAAATCTCTCAAGGTTCTCCTGATCTTGCCGCAGCTGATCTTGATCTCTCTTCTGCTTTGCCGCCGCCTCCTGACCCCGTTTACTCTTCCGTGTAGCCTTTATTATTGTACGTTCATAGTTGGACGGCACAGGGAGTGGCATTGCACGACAGGTCAAGAAGTGTTCCATCACTTTTGGATCAACTTGTACGTTTGGGTCAGCTGACTTCTTTGGTGCGAAGTGTGCAGCCACTTCTTCGGTGACGGTCGCGTAATTCTCCTCGTCGGTCCTATCATATGCCCTCTTTGGAGGTTCCTTTACCCTTTTGACCGGTGGACTGTGCCTTCGTGGGGAGCAGGTGGAGTAGTATGGCTCTTGAGCTTCTTCCTCGGAGGAGATGGTGGAGGTGTCGGTTGTCGTTGTGGAGGAGGCGTCTGCTTCGTTGTGGAGGAGGCGTCTGTTGTTGTGGAGGAGGAGGAGTCGGTTGTCGTTAGGAGGAGGCGACGCTGAAGGAGGCGTCGGTTGTCGAGGAGGCGTGGGTTGTCGTTGTGGAGGAGACGAAGCCTTACACCGGCGGCTCGAGATGACACCTCCACGCCATCCGGAAATATGATCAACCTTTTTCGCCAGAGGATGATATTGTGGAGGGCCTGTCCAAGCTTGGTAACATCGTCGCCTCCAAAGAATATCGAGTACTAGTTCTTCAAATCCGCCAAAGACCTCCTCCATCGCGACCTTCGAGTAACCCATGGGTATTGTGTTGCGGTGGAAGGTCTGCCCGATGACACCGGCAATGCCATGCCGTAAGCCACCCTGATGGAGAGGTTGCGCGCATCGATGTGTAGCTCACACTGGCGGCGAACCCTTATGTCATCAACGGGATAATGGGCTTGCAAGTCTTCGTCCCCTTGAGGGGCCCCGGTGGACGCGCAGCTGCTCCGCCGCGCTGACGGGCTGATCATGGCGTCCGGCTGATTGATTGGACCTGCTGATCCCGAAAGGTTACTGAGAGCTACCCGCACTTGTTGCGCAACTTGTTGCGCAACTTGTTGCGCCACTAGATCTCCAATGCTAGCCTGGGTTGCTCTAAGCTCCCGTTCCAATTGAGCCATTTTATTTGCTTCTCTTGTTTTGGTTCTCTGGCGGCTCTGCATTTAAAGGCGTATCCTTCACAAAACCGTACTTCCATGGCGTCTTGCCAAAACCTCGTGTCCGTCCCGGTGCTCCGGGTTTGGAGGGCATGTGTTAGCTCGTCGTTCTCCTGTCTACCACAAAAGAGCCTGATCGAGACTGCTCGACGGCTTGTACAATTCTCGGCCAACATCTTGTACATTTGGTAGCATCACCAAACCGCCATCATCTGCAAGGCTCCCCGTGACTCCATGAACCAATTGCGCAGCGCTCTTCCCACAAAGCAAGAATCGTGTGACTTCCTTGGCCAATAATTCTTCTTCTTTCTTGTCCCATTTCGTTACAGACCTTGAGGTAACCACCGGTGCCGAGATGGTGGTGGTACTTCTTCTTACGTGCATTGGTCTTATTCTTCCGACTTGCGGCTGGCCTTCACCGACATCTTGTACTCCTCGAATGCTTCCCGGTGATCGGCGGATGAGGAAATTGGTTGAAGTCAGGTCTTTCTCCCTTCTGCACGTACTTTTTGATGAGAGCCGACTTCCATGACTGAAATGAGAGTGCCATCTTCTTCAACGTATAATTCTTGGCCTTGTCTCCAAACCCTTGAGGAAATGTGAAATTTTCGAATATCTTGCCGAGGAGGTCCTTGGTAGCTTGAGGAACTTCAGCCCATTTCTTGATGCTAATTGGGACGTGATCTCTTACGTGGTAACCACAGGCGTTGTTGAACGGCCCAACTGCTGAAAGAGGGGCAATCGGCTTCCCATCGTTGTCAATTTCGGTAAACACATGCTTTGTGGACGGCTTCTTGTTAGGTCCCGATTCTTGGATTGGTTGCTCGATGTAACAGGCATTAAATAAACAAACATATATATAACATGTCGTGGTGTATTCTAATAATGAATTGCGATTAATTAACATGCCCACAGGAATTATTTTCTTCTGACCATACCTCGGTGTTAACGGTGTCCACATTCTCGCCGGAACCAGTGTTACCGGCCACAGCGGCTGCAGGATAACCTTCATAGTCGGCGATGGAGTCTAACAGGAACTGTTCTTCCTCGTCGAAATTAGGGTCACCACGTGTTGGTTGTGCCATCTATAAATGTTGATATAATGTAAACTTCAATTCGAAAACATCTATAACAACATATATATAGGTAAACATATACCAACATGAGGAGGAAAGGGGACGTCGGTGAAAGAACTGATCTCACAGGAGTTGTTGTGGAGGTAGGTGTCGGGACCCCGAATTTGCAAATCCGGACCCTCTGTGTATTCAGCACTAGTCCAGGAACGCGCTAGTGCACACAGTCTTAACATCGGTAAATATCACAATCATACCAATCGATATTATCAAAGTACTTTATTTAAATAATCAAAGGGTTACTTGACCTTATGGCCAAGGTACAAATATATGCCTTGCAAGGCGAAACTTATTAAAAGAGAAATAATAGCAGCGGAAAATCAAATAAACTTCGTGGCGCCATCCAAAGATACCACAGTAACCGATCGGCTCGCATCCCTAAGTAGACGGGTCCTCTTGGAATTCCTCCTCCGAAACTGGCGTAGTCTCCTCTTCAACTGGTATTGTGTTGAGGCAAGGGTGAGTACTTGGTACTCAGCAAGTCATGCACAGAATGCAAGCTAATATACTATATGCATGGCTTGGTACAAAGGAATAGCTCAAGGTATATTTGCAGAAATGACTTTTGACAAGTAATAAAAGTAGATTCAAAGCAGTAGAAATAAGTAAAGCATAAATAACTTTTCAAGAAGTTTAACAAACATTTTTCCCATCCTAAACCACATTTCCATCATCTTCATTGTTAAACCAACCCACCTTTCAAACCAAAGTTATTTTTGAGAAAATCTAACCCTTGACTGTAATTCTGAGCATTGTCCAAGATCGTGGACTCGGCTATTTAAATAGATTCTAAACTCTGCAGAGGTTATGCACTTTACCCACAAGATACTGATCAAACACCACAAAGGCGAGTTCCTCAGAATAAAGCCTTCGGAAGCCTCAAACAACACAGGTGGTCCTCTCCGGTTCGTGCTCTACACCATCCTTCCCTTAGCCAAGGCGAAGTATGGGACCAACACACCGTTAGATGGGTATCTGGCCACGCCCACGATACGCTCCCCGCACAATCACACAAACGGTGTAATCGACACCACGAGGCTCCACAAGTGAGTCCTTAGCGACTTAGTCAACTAGGGCCGTCCCATTCCAGCCATGTGGTTGCAAGTATGACCCAGTTCAAAGGCTTGCAAGGTTAAGTCCTTAGAGTGACCAGGGCAAGACTACCCGAAAAACCAAATCAACATCCCCAATGCCACAACTGGCCCACCTGATTACTCTTGCCACATGCCCCGGTCGAAAACTGTTTATCAAACCCCAGTTGATTACCATGCACCACGTGCCATCAACATCACATGATACTTTTTCCAAAACAGGTTCAATATATCATTAAGTCCATATTAGCATTTGATTGTCCAAAATCATGTCATGAGCACGTAGCAGGTCTAAGCAGTGTACTACGTCGGTCTAAACCCATGTTGGCAATTTAATAATGTCCAACTAGTAATCCACAACTAGGGTGACAAGGGATCATGGCACATACTTAGATAATCAAGGTGTCATACAACAAATTGGTATTTATCTAACCCCCATGTTTAAACAAAGTATCTTTCTAATTGATCTAGCATGCAATAGTTTAAATCAAAATAGATTTCGAAATAGGATCAACATGGTCAAAGCACAACTTGCCTTCAAAAAGCACTTGCTCTTGGTCTTGAGTTGGATCCTGAGTCAACACTTCTCCTTCGAATCCTTCCGGCACTTCAACGTCTACTCGTAAAGCGTGCAAATAGCAAATACCCAAATAAACAATAGGCAAAAACATCCCAAAACTCCAAATAAAATCCATAAACAGAGAGAACATAATTTTCTGGATTTTTAGGAACTGGAATCGTTCAAATCGGAGTTAAAATGCAAAAGTTATGATTTATTAAAGTTTAAATAATCAATTAAATAATATTACAGAGAAAAACTTTAGTCCAAAAATTAAATAAAATTCATATTTGAGTAGATCTGAATTTTATACAAATTTAGAAATTTGAATCACTCAAATCGGAGTTGAAACGCAAAAGTTATAAGCGTTTGAAGTTTGAATCTAAATTCAAATCAATATTTCGAATTAATAAATCATTTTCTTTTTCGGAAATTAATTATTGCGTCAGCATGGACACGTGGCAGTCTCTGATTGGTCAGCTGACGTCAGCCGGTCCATGGACGTGGTCCACGCTCGGCTCGGGTCCACCGTGGATTCGGTCCACGACTCCACGTGAGACTGACATGTGGGACCCACTGTGACGTCATGGGTGACGTCAGCGCCGGGGACGCGGCCGACATCGAGCGCCATGACGTCAGCGTGACGTCATGGTGTGGTTCGGCCGAGCCGCTGACACGCGGGCCCAGCGTGTCAGCGTCACGCGCGTACGGCGCTGACCGCGTCGGTCCAACTTCCTGGACGCGTGGCTCGATCTCGGCCGTTGATTTGAAAATCAACGGCGCGGATTAGATCCAGTGTTGACGCGTTTGGGTTAACGCGTTGATTTCGGACCGTTGGATCTAGATCCGATGGTGGAGATTGGATCTAGGATTTGGAACGGGATCTCACCGTGCGATGACGTGGCGTGATCTCGAGCGTTGGATCTTGATCGGACGGCTGAGAGAGCTCGCGGTCCGGCGATGGCTTGCGGCGGCGCTGGCTCACCGGCGCGGAGGACGACGACCTTGCCGACGGGCGTTTCGGGCGCTCCGGCGGCGAGAGATCCCTTCGGGTGCGTCTCGTCGCGGTGAGTCCGGATCTAGGGTCAACGGCGGCAGAGGACGACGGACGGCGACGGAACGAAGCGAAAACCGCAGCGGAGCGTTACGGCAACTCCGGCGAGCGATTGCGGCTGAACGGCGGTGGCTCGGCGGCGTTGTTCAGGTCTCACGGTGCGCGCGCTGAAGTTCAGGTCACGACCGTGGTGGCGGCGCTTTAAATAGCGACCTCGGCGTCCGTGAAACGCACGGAGACCGAGGTCGACACAGTTTCGACGGCGGAGTCCGGCGGCGGCACGGAGAGGGTGACGTGGCACGCGCACAGCCGTTGGATCTCGATCCAACGGTGCGCGAGTTTGGGTCCGGGTCGGACTCGGGCGAGCTGGCTGGTTCGGTCGGGCTCGGGCTCGGTGACGTGGCTCAATCGTGGCCGTTGGATCAAGATCCAACGGTCACGCAGTTAGGGCTCGGCCGAGTGGGTTCGGTCGAGTCACGTGGCTCGGGTCGGACTCGAACTCGAGTCTGACTCGGGCTCGGTCGGATGAACAGTAACCGACTCGGTTTGGATTCCCAGCGATTTAATATTTAAAAATATTCCCAGTAATTCATTTAATTCATTAAAAATAGCAAATGACTCAGAAAAATTCCAGAAAAATTCTGGAAAATATTTTAGGGTATTTGGGACTCAAATAAAATATTTCCAACAAAATTTTATTTGCAAAATTAAATTCTTTAATTATTTCAAAATGGAATAAATTCAAATAAATTCCAAATAAATCCAAATAAATTCCAGAAAATTCCAAAAATTCACCAAAGTGCCAAATCACACATGAATTTAAGAAAAGCAAAATTTTGGGGTGTTACAGTAGGGGTGGAAATGAGTCAAGTTCACATTTTTTCGGTCATTTTTAAAATTAACATAGTTTAATTTAATATCATTTTATTTTTGGAATTGAGCTAACGAGCCGAGCCGATCTAGCGCAAAATTCAATTTCAATATATATATGGTATTGAGCTAACGAGCCGATCTACCGCAAAATGTGCTTTATTTTTGGAATTGAGCTAACGAGCCAAGCCGATCCATACACCATCACCAACAACATACACACACATATATATATATATATACAATGTCTCTCAATATATATACACAATACCAAATACCATACACCATCACCAACAACATACACACATATATATATATATATATATGCAATGTCTCTCAATATATATACACAATACCAAATACCAACATACCAAATACCATACACCATCACCAACAACATACACACACATACCAACATACCAAATACCATACATACCAAATACAATGTCTCTCAATATATATATGAACATACATACCAAATACCATACATACCAAATACCAACATACCAAATACAATGTCTCTCAATATATATATGAACATACATACCAAATACCATACATACCAATTAATACCAACATACCAAATACAATGTCTCTCACCAAATACCATACATACCAACATACCAACATACCAAATACCAACAATACCAACATACCAAATACCAACAATACCAACATACCAACATACCAAATACATATATGAGCATAATTAACAACATACATACCAACATATCAATAATACATATATGAAAATGCCTTGTGGACATTTCATCGAACACCTTATGGGCGACTGTAACAGGAGGAGGTGGGGGGGTACACACAGCTATACCTACCTCCTCCGGGGTGGGGTGGCGCAGGCGGCGTCGGCGCGGTGGCGGAGGCGGCGTCCGGCGCGTGGCGAGGGCGGCGAGGCGCGGTACGAGCAAAGAGCACGGCGTGAGCTGCAGGCGCGGGACTTAGGAAAATTTGGAGGTTTGACGAAGAGAGAGAGCGCGGCGTGTATAAAGGCAGCCACCTCTACAAGCGGTTCTTAATACAAACAGCTTGTAAACGTGAGATCTACAAGCGGTTCTTAATACAAACCGCTTCTAAAGCTGTTCTACAAGCGGTTCGTAATACAAACCGCTTGTAAGAGAGATCTCTACAAGCGGTTCCAATTAATAACGCTTGTAAAGAGAGATCTCTACAAGCGATTCTAATTAATAACCGCTTGTAGAAGCTCTCTCTACAAGCGGTTATTAATTGGAACCGCTTTGTAGAGATATCTCTACAAGCGGTTATTAATACAAACCGCTTGTAGAAGCCATCTCAGCGGTTATTATTGGAACCGATACATACTACTTAAAAGAGTGTGTTGCCTATTACGGTTAACAAGAACTCTCCTCTCCCCCCTGGCTAGCGCGGGCGCTTGAGCTGAGCTCGAGGTCGCCCGTTCGAGCCCCACTCGCTCCCCGACGGCCATTCTTTTTTTTTTCTTTTAAACCTTTTTTTTTTGTACTTTCTTTACCTTTCATTTTTCTTACTTTCTTTACCTTTTTTTTTTACTTTCTTTACCTTTCTTTTTTTACTTTCTTTACCTTTATTTTTTGTTGATATTCTTCATTTATATTCTTTTTTTTTAGTTTCTTTACCTTTCTTTTTTTTTTACTTTCTTTATTCTTTATTCCATAAGGTTTATTTCTTTATTGTTTTTGTTTATATTCTTCATTTGTTAAACCTTTCTCTTTTTTTTACTTTCTTTACCTTTCTTTTTTTTTATTTTCTTTATTTCTTTATTGTTTTTTGTTTATATTCTTCATTTGTTAAACCTTTCTATTTTTTTTTTACTTTCTTTACCTTTCTTTTTTGTTTACTTCTTGAGGTTTATATTTTTTATTTATTTATTGTTTATTCCACAAGGGGGACTTCGACCCCGGGCCAGGCAGCTACCCTGCGCGTGACGCCCGTTTCATGAGGTTTATTTCAAATAAACACGTACAGTATAAGACACGTCTAAAAATGATCACAAAAGTTCAAATAAATAAGTTCATACAGTAATACTACATTTTAAGTAGTACCATACTATGTCTTTACAAGTCTTCCCGTTATGATCGTGGCGTATGTAAGCATCCGTGTCTGTGGTCATTCAGGAGGCTTATGTCAACATCCACCGCAAAAGGAGGGAGCTCGTCGAATCGACTATAGTCTTCCTCATCTCGTGACGTCCTCAACTCCGACAATCCTTCGTTTGCCTTGGAGAACCACGTGTCGCTTTGGCTTATTGTTATTATTATCTTTCTGCTTCTTAGGCTTGCTTGACATGTCTATTACATAGAAGACCTGTCTCACATCATTTGCAAGGACAAACGGTTCACGCCTATAGCCGACTTGCGTGAGGTCAACGGTTGTCATGCCATATTTGTCGACCTTTACGCCGCTTGAAGTCAGTTTGACCCATTGGCACTTAAATAGAGGGACCTTTAAAGGTCCATAGTCAAGCTCCCATATCTCTTCTATGAAACCATAATATGTGTCCACCTTTCCTTTGTTGTCTTCGGCATCTATACGGACACCGCTGCTCGATTGGTGCTCTTGTCATCCTGGGATCTCGTGTAAAATGTGTAACCATTTATCTCGCACCCCTTGAATGTCACGATTTCACTAGAAGGTCCCCGTGCCAATCGTTGCAATTGTTCATTGTCTGACCCTTTGAAAAGGATATAGTTTTGTAACCAAGCGCTGAAAGAATCCATGTGCTTCAGTGTTATCCAATCCTCGGACCTCCTGTGAATTCACGGCGTAGAATACTCTTGTGCTCAACAACATACGGGGCCACCACAGTTGATTGTTTCAAAACCGTGAAATGTGCTTGCTTAAATGTAAGAAGATCATTGCATGCAATTGCTTTCCTTCCTACTGTCCCTTTTCCCCGTAGCCTGCCCTCATGGCGTGATATAGGGACGCCGATCGGTTTTTTATCATTAATGTAATCCACAAAAAATTCAATCACCTCCTCTGTCCCATAACCTCGGCAATGCATCCTTCCTGACGAGAACGATTCTGAACATACTTCTTTAGCACACTCATGTACCTCTCGAAGGGAACATGTTGTGCAGATACACGGTCCGAGAATACCTATCTCTTTGACAAGGTGAACAAAGTGAGATGAACCATAATATCAAAGAACGCAGGAGGAAATATCATCTCAAGACAAACCACACTTTGTACCACGTCATCCTAAGCTTACTTAGTTTATCCGGGTCGATGACCTTATGCCAAATCGCATTGAAAAAGAACACGACTTTGTGATTATCTCCGTACCCACTCGGGAAGTATACCTCTTATAGCCATCGGGAGCATTGTGTCATCAACACAAGACAGTCATGGGATTTCAGGTGTACGATTTTATTCTCTTTCGTGTTTATGAGTCTCTTTACATTTGATGAGTATCCGGAAGGGACCTTCACACTATTCAGGCATTCTATCATGCTTAGAGTGTAGCTCGCAGGATGTAGGTAATATTGTCCTTTTTCTCTCTTTTCCGGATGTAGGTCGTTCCTCAGTTCCAAGAGTTTAAGGTCCTTCTGACCTTGCAGTGTATCTTTTGATTGGCCATACATATCTATGTAGCCTAGCAGGTTCAAGCAAACATTCTTCGTGATGTGCATGAAGTCAAGTGAGTGACGAACCTCCAAGACTTCCCAATAAGGCAAGTCCCAAAATCTGACTTCTTCTTCCACATTGGCGCTGACCATCCTCATTACGCATGTGTTTGCTTCCAGGACCCTTTCCGAATACTACTTTCAGATTCTTTACCATAGCAAGTACATGTGGCCCAAAGATGCGATCTTGAGGCCTAGCACGAAGGTCTAATTGCCCGTTAAATTTCCTGCACTTCTTCAGCCATGGGTGACTCATAGGAAGAAACCTACGGTGGCCCATGTAGACAACCTTTCGAGAGTTTTTCAGGTACATGCTGTCCGTTTCATCTAAGCATTGGACACAAGCTCTATATCCTTTGATAGTTTGGCCAGACAGGTTACCGAGAGCAGGCCAGTCGTTGATTGTTACAAATAACAATGCACGTAAGGTGAAATACTCCCTTTTGTACTCATCCCATACCCGTGCACCATCCTCCCACAACGTCACAAGATCTGCAACCAATGGTTTCAGGTAGACATCGATGTCATTTCCAGGTTGCTTGGGGCCTTGGATCAACAACGGCATCATGATGTACTTTCGCTTCATGCACAGCCATGGAGGAATGTTATACATACATAGTGTAACAGGCCAGGTGCTATGGTTGCTGCTCAACTCTCCGAAAGGATTCATCCCATCGGTACTTAACCCAAACCTTATGTTTCTCACCTCTTGTGCGAAGTCTGGGTACGTCCGATCGACTTTCCTCCACTGTGATCCATCTGCAGGGTGTCTAAGCATACCGTCATCTTTACGCTCTTCTTTGTGCCAACGCATCATCTGGGCATGCGCTTTGTTAGCAAACATACGCTTCAATCGGGAATCACCGGAAATACCACAACACTTTAGCCGGAGGTCTCTTCTTCTTACGCTCCCCATCTATTTCACTGGATCATCTCTCTTCACCTTATACCGTGATTCTTTGCACATCGGACAAACATCCAAATTGGCATAAGCATTGCGATACAGGATGCAATCGTTACGGCATGCGTGTATCTTCTGTACTTTCAGTCCCAAAGGATGACGACTTCCTTTGCTTCATATGTAGATTCAGCAGAGTGTTATCTTCTGAAGCAACTTCTTTATGAGTGTCAACAACTCATCGAATCCCTTATCGACACACTATTTGTGGCCTTCCATTGCATAAGTTCAAGTATGGTACGCAACTTCTTGTGGTCCCGCCACAATTTGGGTATAAAGGAGTTACGTGGTCCTCTAACATGCTTATTTGGAATTTCTCGAACTGTCTTTCATCTGTGTAGTCTCCTCACCGTCACGCAAAGATCCGGTCCAGCTCATCATCACCAAAGTCACCGAGTGTACCTCCCACGGAATAGCATTGCGTGGCGTCCGAGATATTTTTGAATCCCTCTTCTTCTTCCTCGTCTTCTTCCTCGCCTTCTTCCTCGCCTTCCTCGTCTTCGCCATGGTTGGTCCAACGCTCATAGTTTGGCATGAAACCTCTCATCATCAAATGGTTCATAACCCGCCATCGCTGTGAGTGCTCCTTCTCGTTCTTGCAATCTACGCACGGACAACATATGAAGTCGCTCGAGGCAGGAATGCAATGGCCGCATCGAGAAAAGCCTCGTGACGCCATCAATGAACTCTCTCGATCGACGGTCCGCATTGTACATCCATTGCCGGTTCATCTACAATAAAGTAATAATTTCATATATTTTTTTCTTCTCCAAGAAAAACAACCCCACCTACACCTTCATGCAATTAAAGATCTACCTTTCTAATTTTTTTATCCCTTTCTACCTTTCTAATTATTTTTTATCCTTATTTTATTTTATACACTACTAATTACTTCATTGCAATGTCATATTTTGAACTAGATCACCATACATCTTCATACCATAACAACAACAAGCATACAAAATAAATTTTGGGGAACAACTTCATACCATACACATTTCAACATGTTCTACCTAGCAAAGCAACACATTTCAACATGAATAAATCATGATTTCTCCACATCCAATGCATAAAAAACAGCAATATGTAGGTGAGAAAGATGCTAACATGCTCTTACTGACCTTAAAACACTTAATTTGAAGCTAAATCACCAGCAATTTCAAAACAAAAAATTTGGGCAGCACCTCCCCGGAAGAATAGTGCTCGGCCCTTCTCTCGCTCATCGATCGTTGGCTCGGGAGGAAGAAGAAGTTTAAAGTCTTTGGGCGGGAGGGATTCTAGAAGCGGTTTCATATACAAACCGCTTCTGAAGGTTGAGTTCTAGAAGCGGTTTGTATGTCAAACCGCTTCTGATTTTGTAGAAGCGGTTTGACAAACAAACCGCTACTAAAACAAAGACTTCAGAAGCGGTTTTATACACGAACCGCTTCTAAATATAAATCTCTACAAGCGGTTGAGGTCTCAAACCGCTTGTGATAATTCATAAGCGGTTTGGAAAACGAACCGCTTGTGATGCTTGTCAACACAAGCGGTTCGTATGACCAACCGCTTCTAGTGACCCCCTCCCGCCCGTTGCTCAGGAACCGCTTCTGGTGCGTGGGCCAGAACCGGTTCGCACCTAACCGCTTGTAATATACCGCTTGTGATGCCCAGTTCTGTAGTAGTGCTGCGTGAGCGCCAATTATCCTAAAAAGGGGAACTCCATTGTCGCCTCATCTGTGACCAACAATCAGGCCACCTTCTCCCCTATGTGCCGTTCCATGGCCAATTTAAACTACGATGAGGCTCCCTTGCTCCTCACGTTGTTCTATTCCCTAGGACAAGAGCCTGCCCTGAAAGAAGATCTGAGTCAAGTAGAGAATAGATGGATGAAACCTCAGCACTCTACGCTGTGTATTAGCAAAGATATATATATATATATATACACACACACAATCGTGCTCATGCCGGACTAGCTACAGACTCGGCAAAGGATAACTGAAAAAGAGATAAGGCTATTACAAGGCGTTACAGCAGAATCTGTAACAGATAGAAACAGAGGATAAATTACATAACAAAATGCTGTTATGTACATATGATATCTAAGCTAATCAAGCCAATCTTTATCTTTAACACGCCCCCTCAATCACAACTGACTTGGTTGAGATTGGAACTCAGTTCAGCAAACTGCTTGATCGACAGAGTTTTAGTGAATATTGTTAGACAACCTCGCTATCGAATAGTCCGGGGTTGCCTAATAGATCTAAACTGGAGAACAGAGAGAGAGGGAGAGAGACACAATATGTGGGAGGACTCCTCTGCTTTATTATTCTGATGCATGTGTACATTGGGGTGACCCCCTGTCTCCTATTTATAACCTACAGCTAGGGTTTCGGGAGAGTCCACTTGGGCCACGACGGGCCAGGTTTCCTAACACTCCCCCTTGGACTCTTCACCGCGAGATGCATATGCCTCATTAAAACTCCAGAAAAACCCAGTGGGAAAAATACTTGAAGAAAGAGTACATAGCATACGCTTGCTGTGTTGCACAGATTGCCTCATCAAAAACCTTATGTAAGAAAACTTCAATGAAAAACTTACTAAGGAAAAGAGTACAATCCACCCAAACTTTAATGTGAATCTTCAAGATTTACATTGGGTACTCAAACTTCATGTTCGAGATTTATGTAAGAGTATGTGAAAATTCTCCCCCTGAAATCTGCACTTCTCTAAGCCTCATCATCCCGATTCCTCTAACACATCTTTCAAAGGAAGATGCCGGGAGTGACTTAGTGAATAAATCTGCGAGATTTTCACACGACTTAGTATGCAGTATCTTTATCTCGTTCATCTTATGCAATTCATGAGCATAAAAGAACTTAGGGTTGATATGCTTTGTGAGGTTACTCTTCACATATCCCATTTGCACTTGAGCAACACAAGCCGCATTATCTTCGTAGATAATAGTGGGGGTTTGTTCCATGTTCAAACCACATGACTTCTGAATGTGGTGAACCATTCTTCAAAACCATGCACATTCTCGAGAGGCTTCATACAAGGCAATTATTTCTGAGTGGTTTGTTGACGTCGAGACAAGAGTCTGCTTAGACGACTTCTACGAAATTGTTGTTCCACCGTAAAGGAAAACATACCTGGTTTGTGACTTGCTAGTATGCGGGTCCGATAGGTACCCAACATCGGCATAGCCAACCAAATTCAATTCATTATTCCTTCTATAGAACAAGCCGAGATCTTTGCTTCCTTGGAGGTAACGGAAGACGTCCTTCACCCCTTTCCAATGCCTTTTGGTGGGTTCTGCACTGTACCGTCAGGCGACTTAACCACGCTCGTTAGATCACAAAAATGATCAGGGAGTTTATTTGCTAAATTCTGCAAATTGATTATCTTCTTGACTTGCTTCATTAGTGCGAGGGTCATGCGCGGGGATCCCAGTGGAATGCCATATAATTTCTCAGCATTTCTCATCCAATGGTTGATTCTCTCCCCCTAATGACGGGAAACGGTCCTCGTCAAAGATACAGTCAGCGAATCAGGTTGTATGCAAGTCTCCAAGCATGGGTTCCAAATACCTGATTATGGATGCTCTCATAACCAATGTACATCCCAGACTTGCGGAGATGGCCCATTGTAGTCCGCTGTGAGGGTGGTATAGGTACATATACCATACAACCAAATTTTCTAATATGGGAAATCTTCGGGATGACCCCTTGCACTAGTTACATAGGTGAATGGATGTTGTAGGCCGATGGTCTATAATTGATGAGTGCTGTTGCGTGTCCCCAACAAGTGTTGGGCAAGTTACAACTCTGCAAGAGCGGTCTGGCAATGAACTTAATCCTCTTTATTAGTGCTTCAGCTAGTCCATTTTGTGTATGGACATGCGGTACAGAGTGCTCAACAGTTATTCCAGTTGCTGTGCAATAATCATCAAATGCCTTGGAAGTAAATTCGCCGGCATTGTCCATTCGAATGGACTTCACGCGATGATCAGGAAAAGCATTCTTAATTCTGATGATCTGCGAGATCAGCTTTGTGAATGCATGATTCCTTGTTGACAGCAAACATACATGCGACCATTTCGAGGAAGCATCAATGAGCACCATGAAGTATCGAAACGGCCCCGACAAGGGCTGAATCGGGCCGCAAATATCCCCCTGAATGCGTTCCAGGAATGCAGGGATTTCATGTTGCACTTTCATAATAGAGGGTCTAGTTATTAATTTCCCGGTGGCACATGCATGGCACACAAAATCTTCATGATTCGGGAAAAATTTAACATTAATGCCATTACCTTATGAGTTGTTAACTATGTTTCTCATCAATCTAAGACCAGGATGACCTAATCTACAATGCCATAAAGAAAATAATTCAGAGCTTCTAAAGACAGTCTTCAAAGAAGTATACACTGTGTGTGCATTGATTCTCGTGTTGTACAACCAAGATTCATATGAGGGACATTTTTCTAGTACCATTTTTCCATATTCTGCGTGCTTCACAATGCACAAGTGTTCTTTGCCATTTTCTTCATTGGTTTCTACGTGAAACCCATTGGCGCGGATATCTTTGAAACTTAAGAGAATGCGTGTTGATTCAGGGTACAAGAGGGCTTCTTCAATTACCAAAGTTGTACCCATTGGCAATATAATTGTAGCTCTTCCTGAGCCTATTATATGCGTATCGCTTCCTGCGATTGTCGTAATCCTTCCAGCGTTCTTCGTGATCGTTTGGAGGTATTTTGACTCTCTTAAGATGGTATTTGTTGTGCCACTATCAACAATGCATATTTCATCCATTGGGCGCTACACGATTTCTAGATGAAAAGAAATATAATTCTAATCAGACAGTGGCAAGTAATACAAACAATGCTTGCAAATAAAGTATACTGGAATAAAGAATAAATTGCAATTCTTATTCATGAGAAAGTAAAAGTATGCTCTTCGAGAGCTTACAATTATTCAATATTAATTAATCAACCACAATCTAAAGGAAAAGCTAGTAATGCTATTCATGCTCTAAACGGAATCTGTAAAGTATGCATTCACTTCTGCCTCTATGTCATCCATAGATGTGTTCTCTTCATGGGCCAAGAGTTTGGCTGTTTCATTGATGTCTAGGCTGGATTGCGAGGATGAAGCGTGTGGGGTGTCGACATTCATGACATCATCATTGCCTACTTTGGCAAAATGTGCCTATGCCGGTGCATTTCCTTTGGCCTTCTTCTTGGCCTGATATGCATTAACCACTTCCTTCAATTCTCGGCATATTTTTTACCAATGCCCCCAAGTGCCACATTTGAAGCACGTCTGGTTCTGTTGTCCATACAGCTTGCCTTGCGGTTTCTCCTTGTCATCCTTCTTCTCTTGGGCTATGGACTTTCCTTTGGCCTGATATTTCTCTTTTCCACCCTTCTTGCCCCTCTTCCTGTGGGCGGGCTTTTTCACCTTATAGCTGTTGGTATTAACTTCTGGTACAATGCCCCTTCCAAGTGGCTATGAGACAAAGTTCTTGCGAAGAACTTCATCTTGTGATTCCGCAACTTGCATAACATCAATCAGTTTGCTATACTCCTTGTATGCGTCCTGACGATAGCTGCGGGCACTCTGGATAGCATTAGGGTGAAAAGTGGAAAGAGTTTTCTCAATCTTCTCCTCATCAGTGATCTTCTTGCCACATAGAGAGAGAATGGTACAAATTCTATGCAAGGCAGAATTGTACTCGGCCACTGTTTTGTAGTCCGCAAACCTCAGGCGAACCCAATCTTGCTGTGCTTGGGGCAAGATTGTGTATTTGAGCTTCTCGAACCGCTTCTGGAGTGCAGTCCATAGCTCAATTGCACTCTCTTCAGTCATGTATTCATTTTTCTGGATGGCTAAGAGTTGGTGCCTGAGGAAGTGCAATAATTGATCGTTCTGCTCGGCAGTAGGTGGTGCATCCTTCAAGGACCCTAAGCCGATGGCACCTCGGAGCTTCTTACCGCCGAGTACGATCTTTACATCGGATGCCCAAGTGAGGTAGTTCTGACCGTACTGGGCCAGTTCTTCAAACTCACGGTTCACAATGCCAGACATCTGCATTTTACAAGATTCCATAATTAGATTACTGCGTGTAATCTAATGCAATGTGGTTGCATAATTCATAAAATGTGAAAAAAAAAATTCTCATGAATTCCAGTAATCTAAACAGGGTAAACAATGCGAAAATACATGCAAATATTCATAAATGCAGAAAATAAGGCTAAGTACAAATTAAAACAGAGCCAAGAAATTTTCTGGATTTTTCTAGATATTTTTCATATTTTTCTGGAATTTCTAATTGATTTTCTGTATTTTTAATCATTTTCATAAAAAGAAAACAGTAAAATAAGAAAAAGAAAATTGGGGAGGGCAAATGGGTAATATCCCATGCCCTCCCGTGCGTGGTCCTTTCCAGAACACAATTGAAATTTTGTTCCAAGCTTTTAAGTCCTATCGGACTCTTGTCCCTTCAGTATTGGACTTCAAGTCCATAATGAAGTTCATGTCCTGTGTGGTTGGAGCTTCACGTGCGCATGCCTGTGAGCCAGGCGGGCAGTCGGTCGGACCTCCAAGGTGCTTGTTGGCAGTGTTGCGCGGATGAGCCAGGCGGGGAGCGAAGCGCCATTCGGCCAGCGCGCCAGCGCATTTGCGGCTGGGCGCAGAAGAGACCGGCGTCGACGCGGCAGACGGCAAGACATGCCTGCAAGGTCGAGGCTAGTTGCGGTAGCAGCGGCCTGGCGAAGAAGCAGCTGGCCGGTTCAGTGGCTACCGCGGCGCCGTACAGTGGTGGGGCAGCTGCGAGCCGTCAACCGGCGGTGTGGGCGCGTAGTGCGGTCGGCTTCGAGCCGAGGGGATGGCGCTGCGAGCACAACAGGGAGGCCGAGCCGGCGACTTCGTATGCGGCTACCAATGCTAGACAGTCTTCGAGCCGATCCAATGATATGCACTTGTAGCTTCATGCTACATGATCCGTAAATCGCATTGCATTGTAGCTTCGTGCCACGATATGCGAAAAACGCTACGAATTGTAGCTTCATGCTACATAGATTAGATGCATACAAATTTTCATACGAGGAATTAGATTCAATCCCCGAGTCTCACCTTTTCTCACCTTTAATATGTTTGCCGGGTAGAGCTTCTTGCTGATAACGTGTTAGATAACCTCGCTATCGAAAAGTCCGAGGTTGCCTAATAGATCTAAACTGGAGAACAGAGAGAAAGGGGGAGAGACACAATATGTGGGAGGACTGCTCTGCTTTATTATTCTGATGCATGTGTACATTGGGGTCACCCCCTGTCTCCTATTTATAACCTACAGCTAGGGTTTCGGGAGAGTCTACTTGGGCCACGACGGGCCAGGTTTCCTAACAAATATGTCGGTTACTTGGTCTCGAGAAGAAATAAACCGAATTTCCAAAGTCTTCAGTGCCACTTTCTCTCGAACAAGATGTATGTAACACCTCAATTTTTGCTTTTCATGAATTTAAATGAAATTTTGCACTTTGGTGAATTTTTGGAATTTTCTGGAATTTATTTGGATTTAAATTGAATTTATTTCCTTTTGAAATAATTAAAGAATTTAAATTTATAAATAAAATTTTGTGTGAAATATTTTATTTGAGTCCAAAATGTCTCAAAGTATTTTCCAGAATTTTTCTGGAATTTTTCTGATTAATTTGCTATTTTTCTTGAATTATTTGAATTTCTAGAAATTAATTTGAATATTAAATCGTTGGAAAATGCCGAGTGGGTTTGTACTATTTCTCCGACCGAACCCGAGTTAGACTCGAGTTTGAGTCCGACCCGAGCCCGGCGCAACCCTAACCCGTGCGACCGTTGGATCGAGATCCAACGGACGCGATTGCGCCACGTCGCCCACGTGCGACCCGTGCCGAAACCGTCCGCGCCCGTGCGATCTGCGCCGTTGATCGTGCCACGTGGACGGCCCACGTGCGTCCATGTCACCCTCTCCGTGTCGCCGCCGGACTCCGTTGCCGCCCGCGTGTGGGCCTCGGTTTCCGCAATTTTCACGGAAGCCGAGACCCCTATTTAATGCGCCGCCACCCCTGCCGTGAAGCCCTCTTCCGTGCGCACCCGTAGCCCCAATCCGTCGAGGTCGAGCCGCCGCCGTTCGCCCACAGGAGCTCGCCGAAGTTGGAGAAGAAGCCCACCGCGGTTCTTCGCCGTTTCCCGCCGCGTCCGTCGTCCTCCGCCGTGAACGTGCCCAGATCTGGAACCGCAACGACGAGCCGCACCTGGGAGTCCTGTCCACTTCGCCGGAGCACGCCCGCAATGCCGTTCCTTGAGTCGTCGTCTTCGTCTCCGGCAGCCTCAGCCTCGTCGTGCCATCGCCGGCCTCGCGAGCTCCGTCAGCCGTTGGATTTTCATCGCACGGCCACGGTGAGTCCATGTCACCCCTTTGACCGTAGAAACCAGATTAGATCTAGACCCAACGACCCACGTTCGTCCACGTCACCGTAACGGAATTCACGTTGCGGTATTTAGATCCAATCTCAGCTGTTGGATCTAGATCCAACGCACGAGATCTAGCCACGTAGCCCGTAAACCGCACCGTGCTTGGATAGATCTCAGTCGTTAGATCTAGATCGTGCGGTTAGGGTTTACCCACGTTGAAGCATTAGATGCAACCCCAGCCGTTCGATCGAGATCAAACGGCGTACGTCATGCCACGTGTCGCCACCCGGGTCATGCCACGCCACCCCACGGTGAGGCGAAACCCGATCGAATCTTGACCAGGGGCGGAACTAGAGATAAAATTATCGGGGTTCACCACTCTATCATATAAGTGATAATAACTTTTTATTCTTACTATTTGCTTGTTATTTGCCTCCCGGTGTCACAAGATTTAGATCAAGGGGGTTCACATATACTATATATAGACTAATATACACTAAATTTTTTTTGACCCAGTGTAATTTTTTTTTACCCGGTGTTCTATGACACCGGGTACTCTAATCTACTTCCGCCCCTGATCTTGACCGTCCGATCCAAATCGAACGGCCCAGATTAACCGCGTCGCACAGCAACGTGCGTGAGCAGATCCAATCTGGGCCGTTGATTTTCAAATCAACGGTCCGAATTAAGCCACGTGTGCGGGAGCCGAACCGGCACGGTCAGCGCGGTCAGCCGCGGTCGCCGCTGGCGTCACGTGTGACGTCAGCGTGGAGCCTGCGTGTCAGCGGCTGGCCAACGGCTCCATGACGTCATCTGTGACGTCATGTTGACATCACGGGTGGGGCCCGCGTGTCAATCCGCTCGGCCGAGGCGCGGTGACATCAGCGCTGACGTCACCCGAGGTGTCCCACATGTTAGTGAGACACGTGCCGTAGACCGAGTCCATGGACCGGCTGACGTCATGATTACACAATAAATCGATTTTCCTTTAGAAAAATAATTCGGTGGAAATTGAATTTCCACGCTGACGTCATAATCGGGTTTTTTAATAGAAAAATAAATGGATTAATTCAATTTATTCTTTTAAATGCATTTTCAAACTTCAAACGCTTATAACTTTTGCGTTTCAACTCCGATTTGAACGATTCCAATTTCTAAATTTTCATAAAATTGAGATCTACTTGAATATGAATTTTAATTAATTTTTGAATATGAAATTTTCTCTATTTATATTTAATTAATAGATTCTTTAAACTTTAAACAATTATAACTTTTGCATTTTAACTCCTATTTGGGCTATTCAAATTTCTAAAAATTTGTAAAATTATGCCCTTTATGTTTATGGACTTTTGTTGAACTTTTGGGTAATATTTATGTACTGTTTTATTCATTTAATGCTATTTGCACGTGTTACGAGTAGATGTTGAAGTACCCGAGGGCTTCGAAGGTGAAGTGTTGACCCAGGAGCCAACTCAAGACCAAGATCAAGTACTTTTTGAAGGCAAGTTATGCTTTGACCATTTTGATCCCACTTTTGAAATTAATTTAATTTAAATTATTGCATGCTAATTTAATTAGAAATCGTTTAAATTATTTCTGGGAATTAGATAAATGCCAAATTGCAGTATGACACCTTGACTAGTTAATTATGTGCCATGAACCCTTGTCACCCTAGTTGTGGAATACATAGTTGGACATTATTGAATTGCCAACATTGGGAATTTAGACCGTTGTAGATATTGCTTAGACCTGCTACGTGCACATGACATGATTTTGGACAATCAAATGTTAATATTGACTTAATGATATATTGAACCTGTTTTTGGAGAAGTATCATGTGTTGTGATTGTTGATGGCACGTGGTGCATGGTAATCAACTGGGTTTGATAAATAGATTTAGACCGAGGCAAGTGGCAAGAATGTTATGGTGGGCCATGAGTGGCACCGGCGATGTCGTTTTGGTTCTTCGGGTAGTCTTGCCCTGGTCACCCTAAGGACTTAACCTTGCAAGCCTTTGATCTGAGTCAAGCGTGCAACCACATGTCCGCAATGGGACGGACCTAGTTGAGTAAGTTACTAAAAACTTGCCTGTGTTACCTCGGGGTGTCAACTACACCTTTTGTGTAGCTTGAAAGGGGAGCGTACCAGTGCTACGGCATGGTACCCGTCCAATGGTATGTCGGTCCCATACTTCGCCTCTGTTGAGGGAAGGGATGGTGTATGACAAAAGCCGGAGAGGTTCACTTGTATAGTTTGCAGTCTCTGAAATGCTTTGTTACGATCATTCGCCTTTGTGGTGTTTGACTGTATCGTGTGGGTAAAGTGCATAACCTCTGCAGAGTGAAAAATCTATTCGAATAGCCGTGTCCGCGGTACTGGACATTGCTCGGGGATTACAGTTAAGGGTTAGACTTTCATGAAAACAACTTGGACTTGGAAAGTTTGGTTGGGGTAAATGATGATGTTGATGGAAAGGTGGATTAGAAAGGAAAAGTGTTTACTTAACTCCTGGAAAAGTTATTGATATAATCTTTACTTTTACTGCTTTCGAATCTACTTACGCTTACTCGTTAATCTTGCCGTTTCTTGCAAATGTAATGATAGCTTTGTCCTTTGTAATAAGCCATGCATATAGAATATTAGTTTGCATTCTTTGCATAACTTGCTGAGTACCAAGTACTCACCCTTGCCACAATACAACGTCAGTTGAAGGAGAAGCGACGCCAGCTTTGGAGGAAGAACTTCAGGAGGAGCCGACTACTTAGGGAGCGAGCCCAGTCAGTTGCCTGTGGTATACTGGATGGCGCCACGTTGATGCTTTATTTCCGCTGCAATTTATTTCCTTAATAAGTTCTCGCCCTGTGTGGCGTACTCTTGTAACTTGACCATAAGGTCGAGCAACCAGTTTGGTTATCTTAATTAAAGTACTTTATTAATATCGATAAGTATGATTGTGATATTTACCAATGTTGAGACTGTGTGCACTAGACTAGTGCTGATTACACAAAGGGTCCAGATTTGCAAATTCGGGTCCCGATAATGTGTTACAAAGGAATCCTATATGGGGGTATTTATAGGTCTTAGCCTTGTACAAAGGACTAGAATACCCCCTTAAAGAGGTAGGTATCTAAGTGTCCTTAACTTGTCCTCACATTAGGTCATCCTTGACTTGGTCCAACTGAGTCTAGCTTAGACTATGTCCAGCAATTTCCCTTCATTCCATTCCCTTCCCTATTTCCTTCCCTATATTCATTCCCTTTATTTCCTACTATCTCCAACAACATCCCCTCGAAGGGATTTCTCTCTGGGATTGGAGAGAGAATCTGTTTCTAAAGGGATTCTCTCTCCGAATCCCTTCTAAAGGGAAGGCTGAAGGGAATCCGCTGGAGCACTTGCGATCTGTTCGTGAAGAGATTTGGAGGCTGAAGGGAATCCGCTGGAGATAGTCTTACGGACGGTTACACCCATCATGGTGTGAACAATCTGGTTCTAGTAGGCCCCACCTACCACTCTCAGCCCTGGTCAGGGTGGACCCCTTTCCTAGAAGTATGGTTTTCCTCCAACAAACATTAGAAAATAAAATCATCCCTCCCTTATAATCGGGAGAAAGGGAGCTGAGAGAACCCCTCCACCTGTCCCACCTCCCTCTCTCTCCTCTTTTTTGCAAAAAAAACCCTTCGGTTCTTGAAATTACAGATAGGTCCTTTTAATTTGCGTAGGGGTCCTTTGTGATTTTCTGTGAGGGAGAAATTTTTTTTCTCGATTCACGTTTAGGTCCCTTGCTCGCCGTTTTGCAGAAAGAACCTTCCGTTAAATACGAATCGCGAACGAGCCCTTTTATAGTTTTTTAAAATAGCGAACATGTCCAAAATCATACCAAATAGGTCCTTGCACTTTACGTTCAGGTCATTTCTCCGTTTTTCCCGGAAAAAATATTTTCGTGGTCTGTTTTTCCTCCGGAGCATGAGAAAAATATTTTCGTTGTCCGCTTTTTGCTCAAAAAAAATGTAAATTCGTTTTCCGTTCGACGTTTCTCCGTTTTTGTTGGAAAGAATATTTTCGTTGCTCGCTTTATCTCCGGAGCATGCGAAAAACAACACAATTTTTTTTTGTTCACGTGCGTAGGTCCTTTCTCTGTTTTGCCCGGAAAAAATATTTTCGTGGTCCGTTTTTTCTCCGGAGCATGGGAAAAATATTTTCGTTGTCCGCTTTTTCCTAAAAAAAATGTAAATTCGTTTTCCGTTCGATGTTTCTCCGTTTTTGCTGGAACGAATATTTTCGTTGTTCGCTTTTTCTCCGGAGCATGCGAAAAACAACATAATTTTTTTTCCCATTCACGTGCGCCGCGGTCCTTTCTCCGTTTTGCCCGGAAAAAATGTTTTCGTCGTCCGTTTTTTCTCCGGGGCATGGGAAAAATATTTTTGTTGCCCGCTTTTTCCTCAAAAAAATGTAAATTCGTTTTCCATTCTCCGTTTCTTCGTTTTTATTGGAAAGAATATTTTCGTGGTTCGCTTATTCTCCGAAGCATGCGAAAAACAACATAATTTTTTTTTCGTTCACGTGCGCGGCGCCGCGCTCACTTTCCTAGTACCAATTATATGGCATAAATTCAGTGTGCAGTAAGAAAAGAAATTATGGAACCTCCCCTAAAAGTAAATTATAGAACTAGTCGCTATTCTGCCGGTTCATTCTATATGATAAATTAGCACGTGGAACATCCATGAATATTATATAAATGGGTAGGAGCACATTTTCTATGGTTTTCAAGATGGTACAGCCATTCTCGCTGATGAGAAGAACCACCACAAGTCCAACATCGCACACGACCAACACATCAGGCACGAACCAGAGACTAGACAAGCAGCAACTCAGCAAAGCTTGTACACTGCACAGGAAGAAGTAACTCGGCAATGTCGGGCTAATACCAAGGTGAGTCTGGGACAGCGGTGATGACACTCTTGACCTGCATGTACTTCTCAATGGCCATCATCCCATGGTCCCGGCCGAACCCGCTCATCTTGTACCCGCCGAACGGCGCGTCGGGGTCAAAGGCGAAATAGCAGTTCACCCACACGGTCCCGGCGCGCACCGCCCTCGACACCCGGTTGGCGACGTCCAGGCTCTTGGTTATGATCCCGGCGGCCAGGCCGTACTTGGTGCAGTTGGCCTTCTCTATCGCCTCATCAACCGTCCTGCAGATGCGGATGGGAAAAAATGGCAATGGTCATCAGGGTTCATATCTCAAGAATCAGATTGGTCTCTCTCTCTCTCTCTCTCTCTCTCTCTCTCTCTCTCTCTCTCCTTTCTTTTCATGAAAAGGCACTATTGAGATTGTGTCACATACTTGAACTTCATGAGGGACATCACGGGGCCAAAGATCTCTTCTTGCGCAATCTTCATGTCCTCCTGGAGAATCCATGTGAGCGTGTGTTAAGTGTCGCTCCGGGAGGAATTAACTAGAGTTTTTCGGTATGCTGTAATTTCCCTAATGTGCTTCCAGAAGATACCTTGACATCTGCAAATATCGTAGGCTCAATGTAGTACCCTCTGTCGCCGGCGGGTTTGCCGCCGGTCAGCAGGGTCGCGCCCTCGCTCTTGCCATGCTCAATGTACTTGAGGACCCTCTCATATTGGTCCTTATCAACCTAGGACAAGGAAATAAATTGCTCAGGTATTCCTGACACTAATCGCCTTCTCCGTCTTGATTCTTTGACTAATCAGGCATCCATTGCTCACTTTTGAACAGAAATGTTAGGGAAAATAATAGCATGATGGTACCTGGGGACCCATGTTTGTATTAACATCGAAAGGATCCCCAACTTTCCAGTCCTGGGCAGCCTCCACAGCCTTCTTGACGAACTCGTCATAAATCCCTTCCTGAACATAAACACGCGACCCGGCAACGCAAACCTCTCCCTGCAATTTCAGACACCATTTAGGCCAATTTTGCTGCTCTGAACAGGACTCTAAAACTTCCTAAACCTTCGGTTCTCTGGTGCATTACCTTGTTGAAGAAAATGGCAAGCCTTGAAAGATTGACCGCCATGTCGACATCAGCGTCATCGAAGATTATCAGAGGCGACTTGCCACCGAGCTCAAGCGAGACTGTCTTCAGGTTGCTCCGTGCAGCTGACTCCATGATGAGGCGACCAACCTCAGCAGAGCCAGTGAAAGCAACCTGATATAATTGTATTTTGGTGAGGAGTTAAAGCGAATAAAAGAGAGCATATGACAGAGTGAAAAAATTCTGGCTAATTGCAAGTACTCGCTCCGTTCTTTTTTAAGTGACGTTTTTGACTTTTTACTGAGATGTGACTTTGACCATTACTTTTAAACATAAAAAGTTTGACTGCACAGAGTCTTAGAACGTCACTTAAAGAAAGGGAGGCAGTAAGTATATAGCGATTACGGTGCTCACACTGTCAACGTCCATGTGAGAGGTGATGGCCGCCCCGGCGGTTGGGCCGAATCCGGGGACGACATTGATCACTCCATCCGGAATGCCAGCCTGAGTAATGCAATTTACAAGGAACAAAATATGTTGTCAACTAGCTTTACGTGAGGTTAATTCCTAACATCAACATGAACAGCAACGAAAAACACTGAAACAGTCAGAAGTAGTAGAGCACAACACAAAGGGCATCAGCAAATACGTTACCAGCTTGGCGAGGTGAGCATAGTACAGGGCTGAGAGAGGCGTCTGCTCGGCCGGCTTGACGACCACGGTGCATCCGGCGGCGAGGGCCGGGCTGACCTTGATGAAGAACATCAAGCTGGGGAAGTTCCACGGTATGATGACGCCGACGACGCCGATGGGCTCCTTGAGGGTGTACCCCTGGTACTTGCCGGACACGCGCAACACCTCGCCGTGGATCTTGTCGGCCGCGCCGGCGTAGTAGCGCAGCATCTGCACCGCGGCGGGGATGTCGATGATCTTCCCCAGCAGCAGCAGCTTCCCGGCGTCGGCCCCGTCCAGCGCCGCCAGCTCCTCGGTGTGCTGCTCCACCAGGTCAGCCAGCTTGTTCATGATCCTGCTCCTCTCCTGCAGGCAACTTTCGCAGTCAATTTGTCGGACAAGCTACAGTGAATGGCGCATTTGTCATACTATTGTAAATGTTCGATTCAGCTTAGAAACTTTCGATTGATTTTAAAATCTGATGTGTTTACAAATTGCAGAATCTCCAATTAGCTTCATAATTAAACATTACCAAAAAAAAAACATTTAGGTAATTACAAAGTGCAGGCATCACGATTCAACTGCAGCAGATCATCGTTACGCCGATGCAATGAGTGGATTTAGATGTCTGTCAGCATGAACTGCCATTTGTGCTGAGGGGTTGAATAAATAAGATGTTGTGGACTACGTACATAGCCTGACATGCGGGGCCACTTGCCATGCTCGAAGGCGTCCCTGGCGGCCTTGACGGCCAGATCCACGTCGGCTTTGTCTGCCTCCGCGATGTGGGCCAGCACGTCGCCGGTCCGCGGGTCCCTCGTCTCAAACGTCTTGCCTGCAAAATTAAATCCACACACGAACTCAAGCTGGATGATGAGATATCTATCTATCCATCCATCCATCTATATGTGCCTCTTTGTTGTGTATTCCCCACGACCTGTGCACCTGTAGGCCTGCATGCGACTACTCGGATCTGGTAGCTTTGTGGATTTGATCCACAAATTAAGCTCAATACCAGCTCATAATCTGGTAGCTTTGTGGGGTTGATCCAAAGGATTTCGCAGCAACGACTTTTACAAAAAGAAGAAGTACTGATATCTTTGCGAGCTCTTTTACGTATACTAAATCTAATATGGACCATTCATTCTTTTCGATCCAATGGATTAGATTAGCTAGTACTTATCTAAACTTTCTCTGATAATATAGTAGTAGAAACAACTTTAACAAATCAATTACTAGCTATGATTTCTACTGCACATTATATACTACCAGTATAATTAATACACCGAAAAACTTCTCGTTTTTGCTTAGTACAAGTCGTGAAGATATTTTGCACAAAAGCAACATCCGTTTCTTTCTTTCTCTGTTTGTTTCTTTTTCGAGAGAGGAATAATATTGGATACTCTTTGAGGGGGACACAGAGGCATAGCAAGCAATGGCGCACGTTCAAGAGAAGATCTAGTTGGAGTCGGAGCAGAGGCAGGGTAAAGGAGAGGAAAACAACATAAGGCTTTGGCCTTGAAGGAGGGAGGAAACACAGCAAGCTAGGATTGAGCTTGCCGGCCTTGACCAATACATGCACCGGTACTCAGCTAGTAATAAGGACGAAATTAAGCTGCAAATCCTCATTTTTGTACAGAAACAAACCATGTAGAAACACACACACACATATGAAGCGTTAAAGTTGAGATGTGTGTATACACGTACGTACGTATCCTGTTCAAGAAAGTAATTGAAGTAAACAATATATGGGAGATACTAGGTAGGTGTACGGTGTACCTGAGGCGGAGTCGACGAACTCGCCGTTGATGAAGAGCTTGGTGAACTTGATCTCCGGCACCACCAGGCCCCCCGCCGCCGCAGCCTGCTTTCCATTACTGCAGTGCTCTTCGTTGCTCCCCATTCTTGTATATATCTACCTATGTATTTGCGTGGCACAACGCAGCTACACTCCCTGTAGATGATGACGACGACGACGATGCAGTAGTATCGCTACCTCCTTCCTCCGAGGGAAGGCACCTTATATATGTGAGGGTTCGTTCCGCTTGACTTTGTAACATTTTTTAGAGGTATCAAAAATGACATTACAGTAGTATCAAGAGGTACGAAAAATTTAAATAATAAAAATACTAATTTTCATAACTTCTTGATATTATATTAATGTAAATTTTGGTACCTTACGATAAAAAGTCTCCCCTCTCCCGTATATGTACGTACTTGTTGGATTTGGACAATTCCTTCTCTACAGTTGATGCTAAATCATATATGGAATAACAAATGGAAAATATGTTTTTATTTATGTATATATGTTTCGTGTCCAAACTCCACTAGGTGATGCCCGCTGGTCAACTCTTTCTGTCAGCTATCATATAGCTTTGTTTCGTCCTTTATAAATGCACGCTCGCAAAACATCGATGTGTCTTGTCCGGGTTCATACGTTTTGCCCGGACGTGGCCGGACGTGTAATATCTGTAGTAGTTTTTTTTTCTTTTTTTTTGAGAGGAATATCTGTAATAGTTTTAGAGCTCTTTCACGTTACATAACACAATATTGAATATTAACTGTTCATTCTATTTAATCTAATAGATTAGATTAATTAGGATTTAGTTATACTTGTTACGGTAATATTAGTAGTAGAATTCGTATGAGAGGTAACAGTGTAATTATCTACTTTTTTTATTTTGAAGGCAGGAGGGAACGCTGGAGCCCCGCAAACGAGTTGACAACGAAGCAAGCGCTCTCCAGGTTTCACAGGAAGAACTGTCGTATCGTCTCCGACACCTCATCATCGGCCACATACTGCCGGAACATCCCCGGCAAAATGGCACCAGGGGAAGCTAGTGTTTGCACCAAAATTTGGCAAGGCTGATCTCGTGGAGATCGGTTTTGATAAGGATATGTCGGTTATAGCAAGTTGATACCGTTTCGGATTGGAGGGCCGCGATTCAAAGGAAACTGAGTCCGATACGGGTAGGATAAGAGATTAAGTCAGATATGATCGGACTTAACATGGTAAGTAGAGATTGAGGCCGATACGGGTGATTGAAGAGACCGAAGAGGATACGTTCAGGTCGAGTGCTATATAAGAGGACTAGAGGCGAGAAGGAAAAGGCGCCCAGAGCCAACCCACAAACACGCTTTACTTTTCCCTTATTTTCACGTCAACTAGTAGTAGTCTTTTAGTTTTAGAACCTTTCCTTTGTAATTCGTTTTGATCAATAAAGTTGCGCATCGCCGATTGTTGATCTTTACCGATTACACCCAAGTCTGATTTGCTTTGTTTTGTTGCGCATCGCCTCTCAAAGCCGATCTACCTTTACCATTGGATTAACCATAACTGGTTGATCTAGTTATCCCTCTAATCGGCTTTCTAGCCGACGAGAGTTAAGCCGATAATCCTTCGTTATCGGCTTTGATTAACTTACAAATTCTACCTTGTCAATTTCAGGTCAAATTGACTGGCACGCTCTGCAAACCCGGTGTTTGTCTTGTGTGTTCGAGGCTAAAGACCCTACTTCACGTTTTTAGCGCGAACACTAGGCCAGCTGGGTACATCCGGAAAGGTAGAATTTTTTTTTAAAAATAATATATATTTTTAAATAAATTTACAAAAAAAATGCACCGAAAAAATATAAAAATACAACTCTATCGCCATTTGAAATGGCAACAGAGGCTTGGTTGACCGATTATTTTGTCGTAGATTCATTTAGTCGACGGAGTTGAGGTCTCTGTCGCCCATGTCGTCAATTCAAATGGCGACAGAGATGTATTTTTGTAATTTTTCTTTTCAGTGTATTATTTTTGTAAAATTATTTAAAATATATATTATTTTAAAAAAAAATTCCGGAAAGGTAGCCGTCTCGTTGTCATCGTTGAGGTAGTGCCTTCTTGATAGGAGGCGCCAGAGGGGAGTGTAACGTGGTGAGGTAGAGAACACTGGAAGACACCAACGCCATGTGCGGCACGCCGAGCTCTGCGGCGAGCGGCTGCATCCACACTGTGAACAAATCGAAGATGACGGCGGTAATGCCGTGGCCATAGGCATTTCGTAGTCAGTGTGGAAAAAATTATCCTGCTTTCTTGCATGCCAAATTACTGCGCTCCACATTCAGATAGTTTGTGGTAGTACTTGTTCAGTCATGAATATTGCGGCATGGACATCAAGCACGATCGGTGCATGAGCAAACAAATCGCTGCGTGATCTCCGGGTCCATGGCGGTTGCATCTTCAGTGTCTCGATCTGAGCTCATAGCTCTGTTCGCCTCTTCTCCTTCGAGCTGCAGAAATACAGAATCGAACAGAGGTGAAGAACATCTGACACCGAAGCCATTGGAAATTTAGCGTTGAAATCGTTGAAGAAGAATGGAAGAGTAGAAAGTTGGAACGTACAGGTTGATCCTGAAATTTTCGCCGGTGACTGGCTTGTATGAGAGCATCTAATAAGAAACATACCAATTTTTTTTTAACGTGCGAAAATATATAGCATGGAAGCTCTGGCAATGGAATCAGCACTCAGCAACATGTTCAAAAATAAACATGGGATTACATTAATCTCACCCAGAAAATCGTCACGTACAATTGAGAAGTCAATGCTACAGCTGCCAATCATTCTTTTTTTGCTACCCCTACGGCACAATGTGCAACTTAAGATACTACACCGTCGCTGCACGTTGACGGCAGCATTTGACATTCTCGCCACCCTCTGGCAAAACAAAATCTCCAGACAATACGTCCATCGGCTGGCATGCAGTTGGCATCACTCAATAAGATGATCTTAAATTTATTTATATCCCTGGTTTCAAAAAAAAAAATTATTTATATCCACCGATCCATCGAAATGCCGCCTTCTTTAGGACGCAAAAGCTTCCACGGAGCTCGATTTAAGTATGCTTTGTTGCAGTCAAGACTGTCTGGTTTAAATTAGTGATCCTGATAGCACCTGCCCTGATGATAGCATATTCCAAGTTCTTGGATAAGCTGAAAAGCGACTAGTTGAAGTCTAATTGGGGAGATCAGCTAGTTGCTTTTAAGTACTGCTATGTGTACAGATCACATCCTGTATTATGGAGATCATGAGAGCTTCACCTGCTTCGTTTCGTCTTCCCTGACCCGTAGTTTAATCAGTGGTTGACTTGGGCGTAATTATAGCCGGGGGGCTGCTATGAGCTGCCTAGCCGCGACAATGTATCAGCAATTGAATATTACAAGCTGTTGGGACGAGCACTATTGCGATAAGATCGCATTGATGAGGACAATCGAGCAATCAGAATTCAGAAACTTTGTTGATTTGCCGCTTTGGGTGCTCCAACGCGCAGAGGAACTTTAATTGGCCAATGACGAATGCTGACTACCGAATCGCGGATAGTTTATAGATGTGAACTACCCAACGGCACTTCGCTGTCATCAGCAACGATCAGACAGAATCCTTTCGGAATTTTTAGAGGGATATTAGAAATTCCTTATTCCAATTTGCAGCATATTTTCTTGAGTAGCATAATTCTGAATATCTTGTCCGTTGCAAATTTCTCGTGAAAAGACATTAATTGTTTGTTAACGAGGGTCATGGGTCTTTATCATATCAAAAAAGATTCATCAAACTATATCAAATTATGATATGATACTGATGCGGATACACGCATACTAAACACTATTTAGTTAAATATATGAAGAGTGCTTTTATGTTTTTTCTCCTAATACAAGTTGCATAAATTTTGAAGTAAGCGAAGAGATAAGTAATCACCATCTACCCTTCATTCATGTTTTAATATTTGTACAATTTTCAAAAAAAAATCATAGAAGCACCTATTTGACTGAAAGGACTATGCTTTTTCTCCTAATATAGGTTGCACAAATCTTGAAGTTAGCGAAGAGAAAAGTAATCACCATCTACCCTTCATTCATGCTTTAATATTTGTACAATTTTCAAAAAGAAAAACATAAAAGCACCTATTTGACGGAAAGGAATTATTAAGCCACGTTAAATATTAACAGGTGAATATGTTTATTCATCACTTTTTTTTCTTACATGAGAATTATATGCTATCTAATAGTGGGTGTTTATTTGTTGTTAGGTATAAAGGGGTCGAAAAAATTTCACAGGATATCATGAACTACAGTGCATATGAACATGGGCTACAGGAACAGCATTCGGTGCTACAGCCACAAAACATTACCGATGGAGCACTACAGAAGCAGTACTTGGTGCTACAGTAAAAAAACAAGGGTACCGATCGGTTTTCAAGAGTAACCGTGTCTTGTGCCGGAAACTGAGCCCAAGAAATATTTTATTTGTTTACTAGTTACATGCCCGTGTGTTGCTACGAAAAATAAAATTGATAACGGAAAATAAAGATTAAAAAATAAAAAAAAAATTATTTCACAAGATCAAACATCTATCTTTAACGCTTCGTTTCTTGCAAAAGCTGGCTAATTAAAGCAACGCTTCGTTTCTTGCGTAGGGCAATTAAGCAGGGCAATTAAGTAGGGCAATTAAGCAGGGCAATTAATGACGTGGGAAGAATGGACCACTGCCACCAAGTGTAGGGCTGGAAAAAAAGCTCGTGGCTCGTGGCTCGGCTCGGGCTCGCCCGAGCCTGGCTCGGCTCGCACAGGCTCGTGGCTCGGCTCGGGCTCGAGCCGAGCCTACTTTTCAGGCTCGCAAAAACACCGAGCCGGCTCGGCTCGGCTCGCGAGCCAAATTGGCTCGGTGGCCCAGCCCATGCAGTGAATTTAGTATGATTAATGACTTATATTTTTAGGAAAAAGATGATGTTGAGACAATTCCATGTCCTACAAGTGTGATATAGAGCAACTAAGCAACTACTATTATTTAGTAGTAACTAGTAAGTTAATATTATTCACTGCAAATATATGAATTATTGTATAAATACTTAATTTTCTGAGAAAATGTTCTGGCTCGGCGAGCCAACGAGCCGGCTCGCGAGCCGAGCCCGAGCCGAGCCGAGCCGGTTTTTTGGGCTCGCCTCAGGGCCGAGCCGAGCCTGACTCGGCTCGCCACTAGACCGAGCCTCACCGAGCCGAGCCGAGCCGGGCTCGGCTCGGCTCGTTTCCACCCCTAACCAAGTGCTGCTTTAAAATAGTAGAGATATTTATTTTTAGTTAGAGATAAGAACAACGGTTCGGCTGGCTCTAGCCTTTTGGTCGTACCTCTCTCTTCTTTATATATTTACCTATATTTTATTGTAAAAAAGAGACATCACACTAATAAGATAGCTATTTTATATTTATTAAGTGTTCTTTATCATTGCATGCGCATAGAAAGGTAGAATTATACGATTTCTTCCGAATATTGTTCTGTGGAATTAGAAGGTCGATATACTTTGCTCGGTGTCCGTAAAGTAGGGATGTCATGTGTGATTTTGATGAATCATAGAGTTGCAAGCCCATTACATCTAGCAGTAGGAAATCAACTAGTGTTCATAAAGAAAACACATAAGTATCCAAATCCTACACCGTGAGATCAGGCAAACCCCGTATCATCTTGGTGTCGAAACAATACATTGTTTTCTCTGTTTTGCACACTTTCAGGTTATCAAAAGCCGATGACGATTTTTATTGAAGAAAGAGAGGATGTGCGGATGTATACATGTTGAACACTTTTCAGTTAAATATATTATTTAATTAGAAGGAATTATTGAGCCATATTAAATATTGCCACGTAGATCTTCTCATTCGTCACTTTTCTTTCTTATATGATAATTTTATGTAACCTAATAGCAGCAATAGCGGGTTCGTTTATTGTGAGGTATAAAAGTGAAATTTTCGCAGAGATCATGGGCTACAGTGTTACAGGAACAGTATTGATGCTACAGGCCAAAGAGTGTCCGCTACATACTCCAGTAAACAAGTTGGAAGACTTCCTAAGAGGAGAAGCCCCCCACGTCACCCTCACATTCTATCTCCTCTATTTGCAAAGAAAAACCTCCAGCTCTTTAAATCACAGATAGGTCATTCTAATTTACGCAGAGGTCCTTTGCAATTTTTTGTGAGGCAAAAAATGTTTTTCTGGATTGCGTTTAGGCCCCTCGTTCGTTACTTTACGAAAAAAGCCTCTCGTTAAATACGAATCGCGAGCGAGCTCTTTTCTAATTTTACAGGATAGCGATCAGGTTCAAAAGTATAACAAACATGTCCTCAGTTTTTACGTTCAAGTCCTTTCTCCGTTTTCTCCGAAAAAAATATTTTCGTCATCAGAAATATGTGTACTTTTTTCCTGGCTCGATCTCTAAGGTTTCTCTAGCCTCCAAAAATTTGGAAAATACTTCTGGGTCTACTTTTTCTCCGAAAAAAAAAACGCAAAGTTATTTTTCGTCCGCGCTCGCGGTGTGCGCATTTAAAAATACGTCTAGATCTATTTTTTTCTCCGAAAAAAAACGCAAAATCGTATTTTTTTTCCCAGCTCGGTCTCCAAGGTTTCTCGAGTCTCCAAAAATTTGAAAAATACGTCTAGGTCTACTTTTCCTCCGGGAAAAAAAACAGAGATATTTTTCGTTCCTCCGGAAAAAAACGCAAAATCATTTTTCATTCACGCGCGTGGCGTGCGCCGCGTACTTTTTCCCTAGCGCGAGCTCTAAGGTTTCGCGAGCCTACAAAAATTTTAAAAATACGCTTAGATCCGTTTTTCTGTAGAAAAAAACACAAAATCATTTTCCGTTTACGCATGTGGTGTGCACCGCTCTTTACATTCGGGTCCTTTCCCCGTTTTTCCCAAAAAAAATATTTTCGTGGACATAAATACATGTGCATCTCTATCTCTAAGCTTTTTTCCCCCAATTTAGCCTCTAATATTTTCCATTTTTCATGCGCGTGCGCCGCGCTTGCGTTTCAGTTAAAAACAAAAGGGGAACGATCGGTTTTCATATATTCTAGCCGCATGGTGCGCTCTCTCTCTCCGTTATATATTTACATATATTTTTATTCTAAACGTGAGATATCAGATATTTATTAAACGTTCTTTCTTTTTCGTTACATACATATAGAGAGGGGGAATTGGATGACTTTTTTTGAAGATCGTTTTGCTTTTTCACTGGAAACTAGTAGTTCGATATACTTCAGTTGGTATCTATGAAGTTCAGCACGCGTATGATTTGACGAATCAAAGAGTTACAAGTCAACTGCATCTGACTGGCAGTCTGGCAGTGAAGATCAACTAGTGTTCATCAAGAAGGCATATGAGTAAATCGGATACATTAGCCGATTAACCTTATTAAAAAAATCCACGCAAAAGTCAACGAGTATGAGTGGTCTGAAACATATTTTTACGAACGAACAGATCAGACAACAGCGCAAGTAACTGAAACACGTGTCTTTATTCTGCGGGACAAAATGCCATAATACAATGATCCAAGCAAGTACATGTAACCCAACCTTTTAGATTTATAAACCACATTATTTTTTTCCTGTAATTTTCTGTGCTACTCATCAGATCAGATCATAGCCAAGGGGAGTTGTAGAGGGGAGTGACCACTGTCTTGGTGTGCAGGTACTTGTCGAGGCCGTCCATGCCCATGTCCTTGCCGAAGCCACTCATCTTGCACCCGCCGAAGGGGCAGTCGTTGTCGAAGGCGAAGTAGCAGTTGATCCAGATGACCCCCGCCCTGACCGACCGCGACACCGTGTTCGCGATGTCGATGTTCTTGGTCACCACGCCGGCGGCCAGGCCGTACCGCGTGTTGTTCGCCTTCTGAATCGCGTCCTCCACCGTCCTGAAATAACAGGTAACAACGGTGCATATCCGGTAGTTTCAGACTTTCAGTTCAGTTTCCTCCATGTGATTAATACTTTCAGATTGAAAAATGTTCAGGGAAGTTAAATGCCTACTTGAATTTCATGAGAGCCATCACTGGTCCGAAGATTTCCTCTTGCGCGATAGACATGTCATCCTGCGTGAAAGGGTTATTTTTTGGCAAAATTTAGCATGTTTTTTTCTCTTTGATGGTGCGTGTGCAGCCTATCTACGAACTGAAAAGGCTAATGACGTCCATGGTGAGTATTGATGAGGAGCAGGGAGGGCTTATGCCTTGACGTCCGTGAAGATTGTGGGCTCGATGTAGTACCCCTTCTCGCCGCAGGGCTTCCCTCCGGTGAGCAGCGTGGCGCCTTCGCGTTTACCGATCTCAATGTACTTGAGAACCTTCTCGTACTGCTCCTTGTCAACCTTCATTGCATTAGTGCACAAGTGGTTATTACAGCTTTCTTATCTGAACTCTGAAGTAGGGGTGAAAACGGGTCGGATACAGGCGGGTAATAGGTTATCCCATATCCTACCCTAATATTTTTTTCTCGGATACGGGACGGGTACGGGTAATGAAAATACAGGACGGGTACGGGTACGGATACGGGTATTTACAGAACGGGTTAACAACGGATACCGGGTATTAACGAGCGGGTAAAAAACGAGTATCGGATATTTTGTCGGATAGTACACGAAATAGGTAGAATGAGAACAAGTGATGAAACATATAGTTCAATAATCATGTAGTTTAACATATAGCAATCCAAGTAAAATATAATGCAACATAGAGTTCAACAAGACGCATAGAGTCCAATTAATACATAACCCAACAAGACGCATAGAGTCCAACAAAGACGCACAGAGTCTAACATAGTCCAACACATAGATTAAAAATTACACATATAGTCCAACACATAGTGACAAATAGAGTTTACTTAACATAAATGAACACACAAAACAAGGATCATCATGCATGCATCAAGATATCAAGTCTCATGAATGTCCTCCATTTCCAAAGCAAAAAAGATAATCGGCACCGAAAATGCAAAAAGATCGGGTACCCGCATTCGACCGCTTTATCTCGGATAGTATCGGGTATTGCTCATCCCGTATCCTACCCGTACCCGTATGCATCTGATCGGGTACGGGTACGGATACTACCCGTTTATTTTCGGTACGGGTATTACCCGTCTGTTTCGGATAGTTTTTCCTTAAAATACGAATACGGCTCGGGAATTACCCGACCCGTTTTCACCCCTACTCTGAAGAGTATATGGATGAAAGAGCACGGTGAGTACCTGAGGGCCTTGATGGACATGAGGGTTGAACGGATCTCCGACCACCGATTTCTTGGCAGTCTCGGCGGCCTTCTTCAGGAACGCATCGTAGATCCCTTCCTGCACATAGATGCGCGAGCTAGCGACGCAGATCTCGCCCTGTAACATAGTAGAATTGTTGTAGATAGGTGATGAGAATTTGAGCGCTCTGCTTGTGCCACTTGATCTGATAACACAGCGAGCAACTGAACATATACATGAACGTATCTAGTTACCTTGTTGGTGTATGTGGCAGTGTTGACCAGGTTAACGGCCATGTCAAGGTCGGCGTCGTCAAATACAATGATCGGAGATTTGCCACCCAGCTCGAGCGAGACGGACTTGAGGTTGCTCTTGGCCGCTGCCTCCATGACCAGCCGTCCAACCACCGTCGAGCCGGTGAAACTGACCTGAAACAATCGCACGTTAAAGAGGCATCCATCAGCTACGATTAACCAACCTTCGTGCACCATCGATCACTAAAAAATAGTAAATTTGAACGGTTTCAGATTGGTAAATAACAGAGGGAATCAAACCTTGTCAATGTCCATGTGAGAAGAGATGGCCGCGCCGGCCGTGGGGCCGAAACCGGGCACGACGTTGAGGACGCCATCCGGGATCCCGGCCTCCTTGGCGAGGTGCGCGTAGAAGAGCGCGGAGAGCGGTGTCTGCTCGGCGGGCTTGACGACCATGGTGCAGCCGGCGGCGAGTGCGGGGCTGACCTTGAAGAAGAACATGGTGGTGGGGTAGTTCCAGGGCACGATGTGGCCGACGACGCCGACGGGCTCCTTGAGCGTGTACCCGTGGAGCTGGCGCGACATCTTGAGCGTCTCGCCGTGGATCTTGTCGGCGGCGCCGGCGTAGTAGCGGAGCAGGCTCGCGCCGCCGGGGATGTCTACCATCTTGCCCATCAGGAAGAGCTTGCCGGCGTCCACCGTGTCCAGCACCGCCAGCTCCTCGACGTGCTGGTCCACCAGATCGGCGAACTTGTGCAGGATCCGGCCCCTCTCCTGCACGCGCGTCATGAGAGGCATTATTGGCGGGAAAAAAGAACGCACATTAATTTGAAATCAAAGCAGTTGGATGACTAACGGGGCTAGCAAATGCATCCGCTAGGCCCAATTGGTCTAGCAATGGGCCTCGTACTATCGGGTGTAACCCGTTAGTTTAACGGGTTTTGGTTTTGGGCAGTGTTGCAGAGAAGGGTGCACATACACAGCCGGACATTCTCGGCCAGGGGCCGTTGTCGAAGGCCTCCCGGGCGGCCTTCACGGCGAGGTCGACGTCGGCCTTGTCGCCCTCGGCGATCCTAGCGGTCACCTCGCCGGTGCGCGGGTCTCGGGTCTCAAATGTCTTGCCTGTAAGGTGTATTCAAAATATCCGGTAATTAAAGATTATATATATATACATATACATATACATATATACACACGGGTTATTTTGAAAAAAAAAATAGTCATAACAACATACTCATGTGGTCAATTTAGGTATTTACAAAGATGGCGTTAGGCAACGTTTAATTTACAACTAGATTTGACCATAGGCTTATTACTATGGTAAAAAGAAAAAAAAAAAAAAAGGAAAGAGAGATTCTGACGAGAGAGAATATATGTTCACACTCGTGTACATGTGCACCAGTGACTAATATTATATATAAGATTTCCGAGCTCAGGCAGCGTCACGTCAGTGTTTTCACGAAAAAGCTCTCTAAAAAATTATAATTATTGATAAATCCTTCCATTTTTTTAAAAAAAAAACCGTTGTTCCGCACATTCGCGAAAGGATCTTTCACCGTTTTTTGCAATCGTGCATAGGTCCTTTCATTATTTTTTTGCAAAAAAGATCCGTGGTTCCACAAATTCGCAAACGAATCCTCCATTGGTTTTTTACACAAAGGACGCACAAATTCTCCAACGGCTCGTAGCCAACCTATTTTTAAAAAAATGCCACCGAGAAAATTGAAATTAATTTTTTTTTCAAAAAAAACATCGGAGTCGGTTTTTTACACAAATGACCCCGTGGTTACGCAAATTCACCGACGGCTCCTAACAAGCCTATTTTTTTAAAAAAAAAAACACTATCTAACCAGCCTATTTTTTAAAAAACAAAACTAAGAAAACCGAAGTTACATTTTTTTTGCAAAAAGAACATTGAATCAATTTTTATATGACGCAACATCACGTGCGACTCTACTTAGTGAGTAATAAAATTACCATAACTGTAGTACATGCTAGCTAAGCTAGCTTGAACTTATTTGCGCTTGCAAGTATGGAGACCTAGTGAGAGAGCAACTACGTTATTTAACTTTCTATCTAGTTGCAATTACAAACCAAAGCGTTGGCGTCTAATAAGGATAAACTAGCTAGCAAACACTAAAAGGACAAATTATACCAAACGTCGCATGGGAATAACATTTCATTAAACTAGTTGCTAACTTTCACATGGTTAGATCGAATTAACTAAAAATCTTATTGTTCTCAATATGATGCATCTGATCTGTGATCACCGGCTGGTAGTTACTTCTAAAACGCAGCCAGTACACTGTTGCCAGTAGTTGGATAGGCCAACCTGTATGGCACCTCATCAGTTTCTTACTAACGGTTATTTTTTTTAGTTCTTTTCCGACACTATATTTAATATAGATTATTCATTCTTTTCGATTCGATAGATCAGATTAGTTAGTATTTATTTATACTTTCGCTGACAGTAGAGTAGTAAAAATGCCCTTAACAAATCAATTACTAGAATTGATTTCTACTGCCCACTATATACTATCAGTATAATGCACCGTAAATTCTATTTTTTTTATGTAAAATTTACGCCGCAATTTCAGTGATTTGAAACCGTGACCTTTGGGTTAAGCCTTAACATGATTATATACATGTATACTAGCCTTAAAATAACAATCAATCATTCCATGATTCCAACAACAGCAATCCGCCCTGTACAGTTTAGACTTTAGACTAACAAAGGAGACACTGGAACCCATACCTCGCCTGTAATCTCCCCTCACAGGACTCAACTGTCAGCACACGTACACACATGCATGTAGACGCAGACAAGAGCTCAGCAATTATTTTCCTTCCATCAACTGATAGCATACAGTGTCCGATGTTCAGCTGGACCAGGGTTCTGAATTGGATCGGCGATCCATAGCTAGCAATAAGCCAAAGGCCTGCGTCTGAAAAATACTAGTGATAGCTAGGCTGTTCACGTGCACGCAGTTGGTTAGGTTGTCTCCATCTGAGATTATATATCGCCGTCTCTTCGTATTGATCAGAACCATCCAGGCTAGCTTGCTTGTCAGATTAGATGTAAATAATAAAAACTCTTCATTAATTAGGCTAGAGCCTAGAAGCATATGGATCAGTAGCAGCCGGATGACCTGTACTTTTCAACTTAATTTTTCACATGTCCAATCTGTTGAGATACAACAGGACGTCCAGCTTGTTCAAATATACGGGACTCTATCTCTTTGTAGGCGAATCTAAATCTATCACTAGTGATTTTTACTATAAATATGACACTTCATTGTGCAAGAAAATCAATCTAAAAAAAAAAAGAAGAGTTTTGCCTCCCTATAACATATGTGCTCTTCGTGATTATTCTAGCTATTTGATCGGTGCATCGTGTTTAATCCACGGCGGTTGTCATATTTTTACCACACAAACTTATGCAATGTACAACTGAGTAAACTTTTCATGGCATGTCAGCTATTTGCCTTCACTACTACAGAATAGTGCAACACTATTGTTTCATCTGGATCGTGATTCCCAACTTATTAGGAAAAACTGATTGTGATAGATGATTCGATGATGGTGTTAATAATTGGCAGGGAATCATCACAATCAGTTCTAATGTTTGAACCGATTGTGATGTGCTTAATGCTACATCACAATCGGTTCCAACCTAGAAACCGATTGTGATGTAGCAATGGTCACATCACAATCGGTTCTTAGGTGGAAATCGATTGTGATGTGCCTCGCTGGGTTTTATATACCCTCGGGCTAAACTCTTCTCTGTTGTTGTTCTAGAGGCAAAAAAAAAACCGCTGTCACCCGAAAAACCACAACATACTCTGGTTGAAGCCAATACTTAGGTGAGATTATGAAATCCTTGAGGATGGGTGCTAAGAGATTTTCCCTCAAGTTTCCCTCATTTGTGGTTTCCCTTCAAAAGGTGAGTATTCCTTTAAATCCCTTCAAATTTGCACTAGAAAATTCGATTTTGATTTGGTGAATATGTTACATATCATTATTGTTGCTAATATCTGGTAATTGTTATCTCAGGGCCCAGACCGTTAGATTTTATTCTATTAGAAAAATCAATTTGCAAATTAGTGAAATAAAACGAAAGTTCAATAAATATTCTATAATCCTATTTAAGGATATCCTCTAGTTAATAGCTAAGATTAATAGTTAAGATTTGACATTTTATAGATTTCCTATACTATACATATTTCTATTTGCTACACTATTTATGTTATGTAAGCCCAATTATCCGTTTGTATTTGTGTCGGTTTCCATTGAAAACCGATTGTGATTCATTAAGCATTTGTGTCGGTTTCCATTGAAAAACCGATTGTGACTCAAGAAGTATTTGTGTCAGTTTCATTGAAAACCGATTGTGATGCAGGAAGTATTGGTGTTGGTTTCCAACTAGGACCTATTGTGATAATGATTTGATTGCAATTAGGATTTATATCACAATCGGTTCGGTTGAAAACCGATTGTGATGATGTTTGTTGATTTGTATCGGTTCTTATTGAAACCGATTGTATTTGTGTATCAGTGCATATATTTCCTCATCCCGCACTCACCTACTCTCTGCCTGCTACGCCGTGCCTCATCCTCATCCTCGCCCTCGCCTCTGTCTCCTCTCCAGATCCCTATCCGCCCTCGCCCTAGCAACCTTCGCCTCTGTCTCCTCTTCGGAGCCCAATGCCTCGCCCTCGCCTCTGCCTCCTCTCCGGAGCCCTAGCCGCCTTTGCGCTAGCATTGTGGCAGATTTGCTATGATACTAGTGATGCGTTCCCCTACACAATTTGATGGTATAATCACATAACCATATCCCAAAATGTTTCTCACATCATCTTTCTACTGCTTGAATGTTTGCTGTTAGGGGTTAAGCCAGCTTACATGGATAATCTGACGCTATATATCCAGTCTGTTTTGATAGAGTATAAGAATTTCTTCATAATTTTATGTAGTTTTTATAAGTTTGTCTTTGCAAACATTATTTTTGGCTTACTTTTTTAAATTAGTTTATTGGTCATTTAGGCTTAAATCTATATAGATTGTATAGTGTATTATAAAAGAAGCCTAAACGGGGTAGAATTTCCAAGCATGCCATTAATCTAGTTGATGCTATGTTCTTGCTTGGAGCAACTTAACTCTAGTATCTATGATGGGCTATGTGGTTATGGCTGAGCTAACCACCAAGATTATTGCTAGAATTTTTACTGAGCTAAGCTGTAAGTGTTTCAGTGGGGCATCTTTATATTATTGTTGTAATATGAATGCTTAGATTCACTAAACTTCCTTATGTAAACTAATATCCCTTGTCGCTCTTTTAGATGTCTTTATTGTTGATGTAATATGATCAATATTAGAGTTTAGGTTATGTAACATACGTCTTCTGTTATAGGCTTCTACTAGTCCATATGTTGTAAACAATATTATATCATGTGAATGTGATATGTGTACTGTGAATGTGATATGCTTATGTTGTAAATGTTTTATGCTATATAAACAATATTATATATTGGGAATGTTATATGATGTTGTGTTAGATATTATGAATGTGATATATGTGTACTGTAATCTGGGCCTGTTTTTGAATGATGTATAGAATATCAAACGCGGTTATCACAATCAGTTCTAACTCAGAACCGATTGTGATAACCATATTATCACAATCGGTTCTAGCTCATAACCGATTGTGATGACCCTATTATCATTATCGGGCGAAAACTTACTGTGATAGCGCCTCCTTATCACTACCAAATGACTTTGTATTTCCATTCGTAGTTTGTAAACTTCTGAGTTATGGATTTACTAGCAATGACGAACAGTATTAATTTCGGAACCATCCGCGTACACCGTGTGTTGACTAAGCCAATCACCTATGTAGCCAAACAATTAGTAAATGAGCTTTCTAGTTTGTACATGAATATGTTTTTTCTTTGATTTAACTATAACTTTTCATTGACATCTTCGATTTATGAACGGTTTTCACTAGTAGCTTACTGACAACGAGAGTAACATATTGATATAAGTTTCGCCAATAAACGCCGTATAAATCAGATTTACAATATATATATATATATATAGTATGCATTGATTTTACTGTCATACTAGATGGTTCAGCATCCTATGCAACAATAAAATCTTATGATACATCGGTGAATTGGCGGTAACTCTGGAGTGTATTTGATAGTAACTTTAGAGTAAATAGTTTTTTTAATTATTATTGATCGAAACGTACCATGAAAAATCCTTATAAGCAATGCAAATGTATGTACTGCGACTTACGAGCTAGTGATATGTATGTTGCGTGACATTGATCATGGTTTACTAGTTTGTACACGAATATATTTCTTCTTTCTTTTAGCCATAACTTTTTACTCGTGGCTTCGATTGACGAACGAATTTCATCAGTATATTACTACCGACGAGAGGAGCACAATGATATAAATCTCGCTAATAAATGTCGCATAAATCAAATTTTACTGCCAAATAACATCACTTTCCTATTGTATAAACAACAATTTACTAATGTACGCATTACGACTAAAATTAGAACGCTGCCAACTATCTAGTAGCGCGTTACTAGTTTGTACACGAATCTATATTTTTCTTTTTTTAGTCATAACATTTTACTCGTAGCTTCAATTGACAAACGAATTTTATCATTAGATTACTGGAGACGAGATGAGCTGTATGATATAAGTCTCGCTAATAAACGTCGTATAAATCAAATTTTACTACCAAATGAATATCAACTTACTAATATATGAACACCAATTTACTACTGAAATGTATTAATACTGAAATCAGTCTCGTGGCCAACTAGCAAGTAATGTGTTTACTAGTTTGTAGACAAATATATTTTTTCCTTCTTTTAACTATAACTTTTTATTCGTAGCTCCAATTGACGAACAAATTTCACCATTATATTACTGTCGATGAGATGGACAATATATAAACAACAATTTACGAATGAAACGCATTACGATTAAAATCAGAATGATGCCAACTATCTAGTAGAGCGTTACTAGTTTGTACATGAATATATATTTTTCTTCCTTTATTCATAACATTTTACTCGCAGCTCAAAACGAATTTTATCAATAGATTACTGGCGACGAGATGAACTGTATGATATAAGTCTCACTAATAAACATCGCATAAATCAAAATTTACTACCAAATGAACATAAACTTACTAATGTATAAACATCAATTTAATACTGAAACGTATTAATACTGGAATCAAAACCATGGTCAACTAACAAGTAATGTGTTTACTAGTTTGTACTTAAATATGTTTTTTTCCTTCTTTTAACCATAAGTTTTTATTCGTAGCTGTAATTGCCGAACGAATTTCACCATTATATTACTGCCGATGAGAAGAACAATATGATATAAATCTCGTTAATAAATATCACATAAATCAAATTTTACTACTAAATAAACATCACTTTTCTACTGTATAAACATTAATTTACTATCATGCCCAACATAACTGGAAAATCCTTCACAAATCAGTTAGTTGGCATTAAAATTCTATGAAAAATATATGTACAAATTTTAAAAAATTACCATACATAGGGGATGTGAGCTTCTACAACCTTGCAAAATTTGAATACCAAACTCTGTCGCATTTGAAAGATATAAAAAGCATAAATTTACTATTCATCACTTATTAATGCTTGTCAGTTTCTATCTTTCAAATCAAATTGATTTTGGTCTTTAAATTTTACAGGGATGTAGAATCTAACCTTTCATACTTATGATAATTTTTTGATAATTTTTTAATTATCTTACTATTGGCGATAGTAATAACATGTAATTAATTATGACCAAATGTTTTGATGTGAACTATTGCCGATAGTAATAACATGTACATAAATAACTAGTAAAACTTATCCTGCAGTAATATGTGATGTATATAATAGTAGAGGTTTAGGTAGAATTTGGTAAAAGTAAATGGTCCGGTAACCATATATATAGATATACTATTACAGTCATATCATATTACTAGAGCAAATACTTATGTTTACTAATTTATATGAACATCTATTATTGCAAACTTATAATAACACTGCTCAGATTTTACTATAGAGTTCAGGTAATACAACTATCTTAATATATTTTACAGCTTAGTGCTGACTTCAATATTTCGATGAAATGATTTGATCTAATTTACTGTTTTTTCGCTATATTACTACCTCCAATATTTAAATTTACTTGATAAGCTCGTGCTGCCGATGCAATAATTCTACATATTTTATTACAGACTGCGTACTACATTAATATGTCCTCTATTTAAATTTACTATCTAGAGAAACAATCAACTTGTTTGCATTGTATCATTACCATTTGATAGTTGTTAGACGCTTATATACTGTATGGCAAAAAATGCTGTTGACGAAGTTCATTAATTACTATTAAATATAGCCGGATGGTGGGAGTTCCGTCATGCTAGATAACCCCGACGTGGTTCGGTCGGACTGCGAACACAGTTGACGTGTAGAATAGTATGTATTTATATGCACACACATATACTTACTTATCTAAACTCGATGGAAATGCTGGCCTCAGGGCATAGACATACATTAAGTCCAGGAATCAGCAAGCGCCATGTGTGTGATTTTTTTTTTTTTTGCGAAAAAGCTCTTCGTAAATCCCAAAATCTATCACTCCCTTCGGTCTTAAAAACTAATGTTTTTGACATAGTAATGATCAAACTTTCAAAACTTTCACTATCGATATATTTTTAAATATTTAAATTGAATACAAACATGAAAATTATATGTGTAGACTTATCTTGAGAAATAATTTTATAATATTACAATTTTATTGAGTTTTGTAAATATATTATAATAAAAATTAGTGGTCAAAGTTGTATTTTGAGAACCGTTTCGATGTCCAAAGTATTAGCTTTTTAAGACCTGAGGGAGTACTTATCTAAGCTCGATGGGAATGATGGCCTCAGGGGTACAGCCATACGTTAAGTCCACGGGGTAGCAAGCGCCTCATGTGTGTGTGTGTTTTTCGGCGGAAAAGCCTTTCGTAAATCCCGGAATTGCATCGAAGTCTCCTAACGGCTCTTTTTGAGAAACACCCTTATGGTTCCGCGGATTCAAAACCGAGTTTGGACCGAGCTCTTTTGCAAACTAATCATCGTGGTTCCCAATAAATGCATTCGGACCCGTCAGACCCCTTTGGCAAAAAAGACCTTGTATTTTCCAAAAATTGTGCCCTCGCTTTTGTGAAAAAAGGAAGAGAGGTGCTTCTATGCTTTTCTTCCTAATACAAGTTGCACAAATCTTGAAGCAAACGAAGGGGTAAGTAATCCTCATCTACCCTTTATTCATGCTTTAATATTTGTGCAACTTTAAAAAGGAAGAGCATAGAAGCACCTCTCAAAAAGGAATCTCCGATAAACGAAAAAAAACATTTTCCTTATATTTTCTTACGCTTAGCTTTGCAGAAAAAAATCGTTGTTACCGAAAATTGCTTTTGAGAATTTGCAACGAGGTCCTACATGATTCTACGCGGATGCCCTTAGGATTTCGAGAATTTACAAAAAGGTCTGCATTCTTTAGTAATTTTACACTTAGTCCTTCGAAGATCCGGAAATTTATTAAGAGATATTGCGAGATTTTAAATGAAAGCCTCCGAAATTCCGGAAATCCTACGTATCCCACCGGACGCACGTGAACTCATATAGTTATTATTATATTCATTTATTCTCGATGTGTCGATGCGCCAGCTTGAGCCCAGGGTTCACATTATCGACGATAATCGCTCGATTATCGTCGATAATCGCCTTATCGACGGCGGGCGAAATTAGTTACCGAGCGGCAAACCGAAAAAATTCAAAAAAAAAATTCAAAAAATTCAAAAATTCAAAAAAAATTATATGACGCAAATATCGCGATTATCGAGACATATCGAGCGATTATCGCCAAATATCGGTCGAAAATCGCTACAAAAGTCGTCCGCACAAAAAGTTCAGCACGGATGTCGATTTTCCACCGATAATTGTCGATTTTCCACCGATAATCGTCGATTTTCCATGATTTTTGAATTTTTTTCAAAAAAACCTGATTTTTGAATTTATACGATTTTTTGCGATTTTCGACCGATTTTCGGCTCGATTTTTGCGATTATCGTTTTTTACTGTTCATCCGAAAATCGAGCTATCGATAACGTGAACCCTGCTTGAGCCTACCCTTCCCCTAAATCTGGATTGGATGCATGGTCTCTTTCACGTGGGTATATACTAATATACCACTGGCAGACTAACCGTATTTGCTCTGTCTCTTTCCGTGTTTTTTAAGGTCATTCACAGTGAGAGTTTCATTTTCATTAAATGATGTGATATATTATCATGTTTGGTGACATGTCAAGATAATTATGAAGAGAGATAGAAAGAGTTTCATGGGAGGTGAGTGAGTTTCATCTGGATGAAACCTGAGATACACGGTTACCTAAACAAAAATTGATATGACACTATTGGAAACCGTGTAATGAAACTCTCCATTGTGAATGGTCTAAGTACAAGGTGGACGTACGTAGCTCATACATCACACTCACACATTTTATATACGCATACGTATATTTACGCATGTTAAAAAATTAATTAAGAGCTTCGATATCTAAAATATAAAAATATTGTTTCACTAGACGTACACATTGTAACTGATATTTCGATGAGACGTACTAGATAGGATCGAACCCAGGCAGACTGCTGCTCGACGGCAGCGTCGGTCACTGGCTACGGCTCGGTTCTCTCTCTTTCTCCGTGTTTAATCCCTAAACCCAAGGCAAGCAAGTTGTCTGGTTCTCACGTCCCGGACCACTCGCCGTATATCGATTCTTTTTCGTCATCACAATCAGTTCTCGTAGCGATAGAAAGTCTAACGATAGAAATGAGGAAGCTTTATCACCGTTGGTTCCGGAACGATAGTAATAATTAGTCACCACAATCAGTTCTTTGTTGGGAACCGATTGTGATAATCATTATTGCAATCGGTTCTTGTTGAGAACCGATTGAGATAATAATTATTACAATCGGTTTTTATTGGGAACCGATTGTGATGATACGATTATCACAATTGGTTTTTTTGTTAGGAACCGATTATGATGATAACAATAGTGATGTATCTTTCTATAGTCGTCGAGAAAACTGGATACGTCCCGGTGGTGAACCTGACCTGGAATGCGTCCATGCACTGGAGAGTAGAGACGAGCACCGGACAAGAGAAGCTAGCTAGCTAGCTAGCCTTGGGAGGAAGGAAGGAACAGGCCAGGGAGTACATAACAGTGAGAGAGAGGCGGAGGTGCGTACCGGAGACCGCGTCCACGAACTGGCCATTGATGAAGAGCTTGGTGAACTTGATCTCCAGCTTCGGCACCTCGAACCCCTTGCCGCCGCCGTTTGCTGCCGCCATCGTCGCCGCGCGCAGACACAGGGAGACAGCTTAGAGGCTTAGATAGAGAGAGGGAGAGATGATATGTGTGATGTGTGTGTGCGCTCTGGAGGCTGTGCAGCTAAGCTATGGGGGGTGTGGGCTTTTTAAAGGAAGCCAAGGCATGGATGGCAGATTTTGTTGTCCATGGGTGTCTGCCGTTTCCTTTCCTTTCTTTCTCTTTTTTAATTTCCTTCTTTTCCTTTTTCCTTTTTCTTAATATCCCTAGCTTTCCTTAATTTTCTTTTTTCTATTTGGTCTTGGCAATGTAGTACTACTACTGCCAAGCCTTTTTGATTCAGTCATTGTCCCCATCAAGGGTCCCAAATCTGTACTATATCTTTGAATTTTAAGATGATCGGTTTGAGTTAATTAGCGGATGGGGTATGCTCATGTCGGAAAGAGACAAATCTAAATGTCCCTTGAAATGCCACTTGGAGATCACCTCAATCGAGGGCCGTGTTAGCTCCGCTGGCTGGGGCGTGAGCGCGTGTTCAATCTGCTGCATTCCAGCGCTGTTTGTAGCTTAGGCGCCGTTGTTGCTTTTTTGTTAAATAAATACTAGTGCTTTGGTCATATTTTTTTTTAAAAAAAAAAATCACCTCAATATATCACTCGTTTTTCGGGGGCTAGCTGCTGAAAGTAGCACCAGTACACTTACAGCAAATTTGCTTCAAAAGTGTGCGTACGTGTCATTCTGAAAACTGAATAAACTATCAGCTCTTACCTGTCGCCATGCTCATCTTCCAAATAAACCATCAGCTCTGTGTCGGTGAGGTGAGATTCCATTTGTGTCACCCTGAAGAGCCATGCGCTTACTGCAAATCTCTGCGTTCTACTAGGCCCCTCTATGCTTGCGAACCATTCTAGAAATCACGTGGAGCGGCGACGTTGCCCGCCACGAGACTGACGGCGTCAAACGTCAGCGTGATGTGGCGACCGTTGACGAGCGCAAGCACAGGGACAAGGGAAACACGGCGTCCCCGGCGAGGCCACGACGGCCGAGCCAGGCCGAGCCGCGATGATGCCCACGTGGCCCACCCAAGTCAGCGTCGAGCGCTTTTTCGACAGCGGTGTGGTGTCGCTTGTCACAGCGGACAGTTTGTCTGTTGCATCACAAACAGGGAAGCGGAAAAGAAGCAAAAAAAATTTTCCGGTTCCTTTTTTTTTTTGCAAGTCTGATCTTGATTCGGATGAAATTGTAGACCTGGCTCTTTCTCGATCGTAGCAGATCACTAATGTTCTGCTACCTACCACGCTCCCACACCGTGATACAGGACTTACTACCATCCCATACCATAGCAGGTGGTACGTATCATCTCACGATCCTTCAGCGGTCGAGAAGGAGGCCAGATTTATAATTTCAATTTTGTTGAATAGATATCAAAATTGCAAAGAATTAGATAAGGGGGGGGGGGGGGGGAATAAAAGCCAAAAACTCGGCGGAAGAACCTTGTACTAGCGAATAAAGTCCAAGGGAAACTGCCACCAGTGAGACGTTCGGAATGCCCATGCCGCACGGTATGGCGCCGTGGCCGTCTTGTGGCCAAACGATAGTAAAGCACGAGAGGGGAAAGGGATGTGGGGGTGTCCGCTGCGCGCTGAAAGGGCAAAAGACTGTGTGACCAAGAAGAAGAAGAAGGAGAAGAAGCGTGACAGAGAAAAAAAAACATGGCAGATTAAAAAAGTCCTAACTTGGCTTTATTTCCAAACGAAAAGCGAACAGCGTGGTAGGACTTTGAGGACCAGCCGGAGCGTCAGATGTGATTCTGATCTCAGCAAGATGGCATACGTACTCACAGTAGTAACGTTCTCCGATCGTGCAATATCTTAATGGAATCCTCCCCGACTCTGCCCTCTTCTTTTGGAAAATCAGAGTAACGTACGTGCTCAGCACATTTGAAGTCAAACAACTGAAGTTTCAGGCATGTCACCTTCTGTTCCACAGATCCAACTTCGGCATTGATTTTTAAAATGCAACCACTCACAAGTCACAAGCATACGCCGCCCATTGCGTTTCAACTTTCTACAGCATGGAGAGACAGACAGATCGTTCAATACCTCAAGCAAGCTTTGCCCAGATTCCATACAAGAGACACAAACATCTCAGGTAGAAATACAGGCATTTGATGGCATTTATAGCTGCTTTGGTCATTGTAGTGTGTTCACGGCATCAGCTCGGAGTGCGGCTCACAGTGCACGGCCACTCAATGTAAAAGTGCTTTCCGGTACACTAAACTTCCTAGAAGAAATGCTAATGTACATTACATTGGGTGACTGAAACAACAGCTTATCACCAGCACAAGCGTTGTAGCTCAGCTTACAGGGCCTTTATGGTACATATTAGCTGAAGCATTCTGCTTTATAACGAATTGCCTTGTGCCTGCTTCTCCAGACCTTGTTCTTGGTGTACATCTTGCGAGGGGCAGAGTCAAAGCATGTCCAAATAGTCATGTCGGATTTCTGAAGAATGGATGTTCTAGAGCTTCTTGGGCCGTAAGACGCTCCGAAGGCTCAAATCTTAAAAGCCTATATAGCAAGTCTGCCATTGCTGTCCTTGAATGGTCAACATTCCTCGAAACCAAGTCCTGAAGTTTCAGTCCATAATGTTCCAGATTTGTAAGTTGAATCATCTTCATATTTCACAACTTTTTTTTTCATTTTAGGTTACATTCTCATGTTCTCTTAGTTGCAATTTGAAGCAATAATTCTACTAGCCAGCAGTGCCTAGAACCTAATATTCCATATTATTAATAGAACTAAACTTACTGAATGAATCAGATACCACACTACATGAGCTAGATCAGCCCCAACAAAAACAAGTGGGAATTATTTACTTTTTCTATTTGCAGTCCAACAAGCCCAAATAAGCCATGTATTAAAAATCTATAAACACGCACAGAGGCCTCAGCCAGTGGAAGAACAGTTATCTATCCATGTGCAGTTACATATGCAAGTAACTTATCTATCCATGTCCAAAACCTTATACTAGTGTCAAACCACTGTTTCCCTAGGTCCTAGGTTATACCCTCCCGCCTAAGCGGCCGCTTAACCCGCATAATCGGTGATTAGGCTTTAGGAGCCGGTGTGCCGCCCGCCTAGCGCCTAGGGGAATACTGTGACAAACAAAATAAGAAAACAAGCTAGGGACAAGAAAAATGCACATTTTTTTTGAAAAATTGAAAACATAATTGGAATGATAGATAAGCATGGTCAAGAAGAAGCATAATCAAGGGAATCGAAACCTTTAGCCGATCTAGTTTTCTGACTGCTCGGATGCTTTCTCTTGAAACAGCACCTTCAGGCCAATTTAAACGTGCCCCTCGCCTAAAATATTTCTGAGCTGATGAACTGCATATTCCAGTACAGGACATAAGTATGACAAATGAGTATAAAAAAATGGAAGAAAAAACAGAGAATTACAAGCCAGTACTTGATAGCATATCATAGGCTTAAATACTCTCCTCTAAGCTTATGGAAGGCTGTACAGGTTTGGAACAATTTCATTGTTAAAATAAAGAACATGCATGTGATGTATTTAGGAGAAGCGTTACTGCACATGCTTGCAAATTGTATGGCAACCATGGATAAATCAATACAAAAGAGATGTAAACTAAGACTACTAGTGAGCAGTAAACAAGTAAACAACTATTGGCTGCAAAAAAGCAAGATTTATAAGCAAAAGAGGTTGGATTACACATGAAAAAGAATAACAAATACTATGCTACCCTGAGATATTACAAACAAAGAAACCAGACAAATAAAGGTTTCACTTTGCAGGTAGAACATGCCACTTTCTTTAAAATTTTGATAAGGAATATTTAATACACATAAAAGAGAAAAAAAAATATAATTCACCCTCTTAGGCAAATAAAGAGAATTTTCTTCTCGAAAGCTAAATTGATCACACGATCTATTGATTGCTATGTTGGGAGGTAAGAGAAAATTAGCGGCATGATGAATAACAAACCTGGCTTTCCTTATCATGTGCTCTGGTAGAGGTCCCAAAACCCTCTCCATCATTGCTAGGTGTTCCAGGTTCTCATGTGTTTGAAACAATGCTCCCCCCTAAGAATATTTCGGGTTAAGAACACATAGAATAAGGCGAAAGCTAGGGGAAACACAGGCAGGACAAAGAATCTAACCGAGCATAGCTCAACGAGGATACAACCGACACTCCAAATATCACATGGGAAACTCCAGCCTAAGCCTGCCATAGAAATATTCAACAACATCAGAACTCAAGATTCCTCTACGAGGAAGAACCATTAGCAATTACCACAGCAGTTGGTCTACCTAACCATCAATAAAACAGGAGAAAAGATCAACTCTTATTCAGCACAGAAACAACAGGGGTTGGTCTAATCAAATCTATCAGTACAGTAGCATAATATGAGCATTGTGCAGGTTTCAGGTTGAGAACTGCACACTTCCGACCAACAAACACCTAACAAAATGCAGCCACTATTTTCATAAGATCTACAGTCATGTTAGGGCCACAACCATCAATTACAAAAATGAATATGTTCTTAGACAGACCATTGTGGAAAGGGGATGACAAATCAAATATATATTCTGCTAGTACTTCAAAGTAATTCAATCTTCAAGCTTATACGTGAAAAGGTATGTCCAAAGTCCAAACTAGGCTCTAACAAACCAACAGTATTAATCTATAGCATAAATAGCACTAGATATATCCATCCTACAAACTCCCTCTTCTCTCATCAGGAAGAGACATGACCCATCTCTAAAATCTTATGAAACCAAGAAGAAAAGAAATTAAAAAGCTGTCAAGTGCCAAGCTCACAAATAATATATACAATTACTATTCTGCATAACCAACTAATACTTAAAACAATCAACCAATGAAATATCAGTAGATTGAGTGTCATTGTATCTTCTGTCACTGGCACAATATTTGGTCAAATTTAAAAGGCTTTCCTATTAGCCAAAGCTGCTAAGGCAAAAAGTTTTCCTTCTCAACGAGTTTTGTCATTTAGAAATAAGTAAGACTAAGTATCAATTGGCATGTATCAAGACTTGGAGGATTTTAATTTGCATATGTTTTCTGCTCTGTAGGAGAATATTCAAGAGGACATAAATCTTCACTGTAAGGATAACCTACACCTCAAACAAGATAAAATGAAAGCAAACTTTTAAGAATAACCAATTTACCTAAGATTATTTCAGGTGCCCTGTAATGCCTCGTAGAAACAATCGAGTTATGTTCCTGATTATCAAAGGCGGTACTACCAAAATCTATCAGCTTTATGGCACTGGACTTTGGCAAGCACTTGAAATGCATCTCATCTTGTGAATTCTTCTGTACAACCCCAAGTGATCATTCAAGATAACAGCTAATACCGTATGCCTAGTTTCAAAACAGCAGATGATCACTACAAAATTGGTTGAGATTAGGTACCTTGGAACTTGGAACCTTTATATACTCGGAAGACACAAGGAGTATATTTTCTGGCTTCAGATCAGTGTGAATAAGGCGTAATTCGTGCATATCTATTTTAGAAGAATGAAAGGAAAAGATGGTCAAGCATGCCCCCTTCGAAGCAAGAGAAGAATGAATCTGCAACTACCAAATTTGTTAAGAACGGATATGCAGAATCAAGCAATCACACACATGCTACAGATTCCAATAGTTGCCGTCCAAACTCCCGCACAAGTTCCACAGGGAAAGGTTGATATCTATTTCTCTTTAGAAAATCATACAAGCTTGGCCCAAGCTTCTCAAATACCTGACAAAACCATTCATACCCATTGAATAAAAATTATCTTTAATTTGTTTCCATATGAGGGAACCTTCATGAGCAAAGATCAGCAACTGTTTTTATAAGCATACAAATCTTAGTACAAGTACATTATCATGTTGCGTGTAGCAGCATATATCATTTCGTACGAGGTATTGGGAGGGCCGACAAAATAAATTGTCAACAAACAAGGCATATAAACAGGAACGCAATGAGTTAATGGAATTGAAAGTGAACATATCAACAACTGAAATTTGGAATTAACTTGTAGAACTAGCATAAATGAACAAAAAATGGGACTTACAATGCATATATGATTGCGGTAGTCAAACCATCTTTGAATTTGGACACAGCTGGTCATCAAAGAAGAGCCCTCAAGTGAGTAATAGAAAAGAGTAAGATTTAGGGATTAAGTTTTTCTTAGACACCCACAGTGATCTGTATCTCTCATTTTCTGCAAGGCGATTGAGCACATTGATCTCAATCATTGCAGCATCCCGGTACTTGCGGATGCTCCGAATAACTTTTATTGCAACATATTCACGTGTTTCTCGATCCCAACATTCCAAAACACGCCCAAAAGTACCTATGAAAATCCAACTCGTGTTGCTCTTCCTTATAATAATAGCAAAAACACCGAGTACAAGAGAAGACAACAGAATGGAGACACAAACCTTCTCCCATTTTGCTCAAGATTTTATCTGCATGACCAAAAAGGAGACTGTCAACAAACAATCATGCAGAACTTGCACAGCTACCAAAACTACAGTCTTTACAGTTTTGACTTAGATCTGTCGCCAATAAATACTGAGAACAAAGCGAAGTAAATAGGCAAATCAAGTTTATACACTAATATAACCGCAAAAGTTGCAGATCCCAATAAAAAACCTTGCCTAAAACAGAAATAACAATTTATATAAAATACAAATTATTCATGCGATTGTGGAGGTGACCTTTAGCTGTGTAATACAACAACAACATAACTAACTAAAAAAATGCAATTGCCAGTCACAAAGAGGATATACGGCCACTAAAAGAAAGCACAAATAAATAGAACAATTTGTGTATACATAAACAAGTATTTATACACCATTAGTCGCATAAATATGTACACTGAAATAAGTATGCGTCTGTGCACGGGAGCTCGAGGAGCTTAACGAGAGAGCTAAGAGGCGTGTGCTTACACCGGCGGGTCAAATTCTCGCCGAGATCAAACACGTAGTGGCCGTCGCGGTCGTCATCCCTCCATGGCGGCGACGCGGCGCCCCTCGCTACCTGCAGCACGGCCAAATCCACGTCAGTACAACCCCGAACCCCCCCAACTCTAGCCCTAGGCGTGAGCACCACCCAGCATAGGATCCCTTATCACCTCCCGCTCTGGCGGAGGCGCGCCGGCGCCGTTCCACTCCTGGCGCGTGCGCTTCCGCGACCGCGACGACTCCATGGATTCCGATTCGATTGGGAGGAGAGAGAGAAACCCTAGGACGAGGTTGGGAGGTTTCGGTGCCCGCAAATGGCGGCGAGGCAGCAGGTGTGGGAGGCGTGGCGGGCCGGGGCCCAGATTACAGCCAGTGGGAGTACGATGGGTTGGCCGCATACCTGGGTATGAACTTTTTCTGTTTGGGCTTTAAATTAATGGGCCGTATTCACTGTGCTTCCGAACCCTTGCATGTTTGTGTGGATTCTTTTTTTTTTTTTTTTTCCTGTTTCGTTTCCTTTTTTATTCACATGTAGTGGAACTAGGTTTCCTCTCTACAAAAAAAAAAAAAAAATCGATATTTTCTGTACTTTGACTATCTTATGCCGGATCAGTAGATGCATGTAAATCAACCTTATCGTGAATTAGTGAACACTGTTTGATTTATTCCTCTAAAGAATTTGAGTTGGGCAACAAGAGATAAATTAATCGCTGAGAAAACCATGTGCTTCTCTAAAAACAAGCCGTCTTGCAACTTCTCCTACGGCAAGTAGTAGTCATAACCACTTCGCTATGTACATCATGTGATCTGAAGACCAACATGCCGCATGCGAAGTAAGGGTGTACGCTTTATTGTTCTCCATACAGTTTAGAGAGAGAGAGAGAGAAAAAATGATATTTGGACATCGATACAGCCTCAAGCAACTTTGACAACTAAATATTATTGCAATATATTTTTAAAAAACAAATAAAATTGTAATATTATAAAATTACATTTTGAGATAAATCTACACAAATGGTTTTCACGATATAAACTAAATATTTTAAAAGATATCGATAGCCGAAGTTTTAAAAGTTTGATCGCACGCATTCAAAAAGAGTTTTTTTTTAACGGGAAGGGTTAGTTTTTTGTAATAGCCCAAAATTTGTCAAAAATAGAATGCAAGCATATGAATCAAATTTAGCAATGATTTGGATTTTTCAGCGTTCCATTGGAATTTCTTTTATAAATAAGAAATGCTTTTAATATACCTATTAAGTTTTTTTTAATTTCAAACTTCATTTTGGCTATCAAAAAATGTGGAAAAATTTGTATAAATCCTAAATAACTTTTGGATCACGACAAAAAAAATTAGAATTTTTTTAATTTATGCGATGCTTCTAGAAAATCAAAAAAGCAAATCTCGAAAAGGGCAGAGTACTATTTCTTTTTTTTTTATAAAAATCCACATACTTGATCATCCTCTGAAATTTTTATGGGAACCTTAGTGTTAGCTTAGCACCATATACAAATATTTTCAAAATTTTCCAACTTTTTTGGTAGCTCAATTAAACTCAAGAAAGAGAGCTTGCCAAAAATCAAATATTGATTTTTTTTCCCTTTGCTCTCTTCCCTATCTCACTGCCAAGTGGGCCCCAGGTGGCAGATGGCCACATCGCTAACAGTGCTGACCCCACTTGGCAGCGAGCTCTCCCTCTTGGGCCTGGTCGCCAGCTCGTCTCCTCCCTCTGCCTCCCTGCCGCCTAGGCCCGGGCCTGTTTGTCGGCCGCTCGACGCTTCCGTGCGTGCCCTGCCTTGCCCCGAGCCACACTGTGCGCGCTCACGCATACGCCAGAGCTCACCCATGTGCCAGGGTCACTGTGCCACATTGCACCCAAGCCTTGCTGTGGCAGTGCTGACCGCTGCGCACGCCTTGCCGTGGTAGCCCCTCACCCCGCCTGGCTCTGCCACGACACAGAGAGCCTACCGAACTTCGAAACTTGCACTGTGATTTGTCACGTCCCCTCTACGCTCCGCTAAGCCTGACTCCACCTAAGGCTGACCTTGTGGGACCCCAGATTAGCTATCTGAATTCACTTGTGTATTTCTTTACTAGTCGACCCAAATCAAAGCTAGTACACACAGTTCACAGTGATGTATCATAACCGACAAGAACGAAATATTAGGATAAATACATAGTACTGGCCAAACGGGCACTTATTACAATAGCAGGTCACAAGACCTTAAGTCTAACGGTTTAATTAATCCGTTCACACCGGACTGGAACTTGGTTCGGCATCATTCACGACGGACCGAACTTTTGGTCCGGCGTCACTCACGACGGACTAAATAGTTGGTCCAGCGTACACGGGCCACGCTCGGTTACTTGGGAAATTTGGTCTAGTGCTACACAACACTACACGTCCACGGCGAACCCTAATTTTGGTCCGGCGCAAACATGAACTACGCGTTCACCACGGACCATTAACTTTGGTCCGACACAACCATAGACTATACCGTTCACCATGGACCAGAACTTTGGTCCAGTGCAAACGTCACACTACATGTTCACCAGCATCGTTCACGACGGACCAAATAGTTGGTCCGGCGTACACATGCATATAGATCTAGGTTTTTCTGATTTAATCTGGGGTTTTGCACGGTGACGTGGACGAACCTGAGACATTGGATCTTGATCGGACGATTGTCGGAGCTCGAAGATCCCAGGGATGGTGCGGTGGCTTGAGGATGCCGGAGTTGGAGAAGATGACACGGCCCACGGCGAAGTGAGTCCTCCCCTTCGGTGCGTCTCCTCACGAGGAACCCGGATCCGGGTCGTACAGTGACGGAGAGTCCTCAACGGCGACAAAACGAAGCAAAAACCGCGGCGGTGCTAGTGCAACTATGGCGAGCAATTAGATGCAGGCGACGGCCATGGATCCAAATTTTGGTCCGACTGAAATCTCGGCCGAGATTTGGGATTTTAGATCCCTCCGAGATGCAAAATATCAGCCGTTTAAATTTTTTTTAAATAGTTCAAAATGCAACAGTATTTGGTCAAATTTCGCCGAGATCTCGGCAATTTCGGCCGAGATCTCGGCGATTTCGATCGAAATTTTGGCATTTTTTTACCGGATTTTTGATTTTTTTTTGACCAGATATGATTGGATTTAGGTTGAGGATCTTCCACAAAAAATTTCAGATTTTTTTGAAGTATTTTGACCATTTTTTGGTTGGTTCAAAAATTTCGGAAATGGACCGACATCTCGGAAATTTCGGCCGAAATTTCGGATTTCCCGGTAGAAAAAAAATTGGATTTTGAATTTGAATTTTAGATTTCGTCTGGGTTTGATTTGAATTTCCGAAATCTCGCTGAGATTTCGGATTTCGAGCAGCTCCGGAATTTTTTTCAAACCGAGATTTGTAACCCGGGCGACGGCGGCTTGAGCGAGGAACCCTAGAGCAAAACGTGTGCACAGGAGAGGGTTCACAGTGGTGGTGGCGGTGCATTACGTAGTGCCCTTGGCGTTCGTGAAAACCAGGGAAACAGAGGCCCACACGTTCACAACGGCCCATAATTTTGGTCCGGCGCCGTTCGCGACGTACGAAATAGTTCGTTCGGCGCCGCTTGTGACGGAACAAATATTTGGTCCGGTGTAAACGTGTTATGCTCGGTTGGCGGCGTAGTCCGACATGGGTACGAATTGGGTGACGTGGCGCAATCACAGCCGTCGGATTGAAATCCAACGGTTCACGCGAATTAGGGTTTGGGTCAGGTTTGGTCCGGTGCGGTTGGTCCGGTGTGGATTGGTCCGGTATGACTAGGCTCGGTCCGACAGTACAAACCCATTATGGTTTACAGCGATTTTAATAATTAAAATAATTGTAGAAATTCAAATAAATCGAGAAAATAGCAAAATGCTCAGAAAAATTCTGAAAAAAATACTTTGAGATATTTTGGATTCAAATAAAATATTTCCAACAAAATTTTACATAAAGCTTTTAAATTTTTAAATAATTCAATAAATGACTTAATTCAAATTAAATCCAAATAAATCCCAAAAAATTCCAAAAATTCAATCAACTCAATAAATTAAATAAAAGTAAAAATTTTGGGATGTTAAACATATGAGTACAAACGTACTCAGCAAGTCTGGTAAAGATGCATTAAGCAGGGCTTTTCAAAGATGGCTTAATATGGTTCTTTTGCTCAAAGCCAAATTTTAATAAACATTACTAATAATAATTTTCACAAAGCAGTTTTAACAATTATTTGTATAACTGATTATTTATAACTCTAGTGAAGGTTCTAGCCCCCAACACTAGTATACTGGCTTTATCCGCACATTTAAAAGATCAAGATTATCCATCAAATGACTCCATCCGCCATGATTCAAAACAGGTTCCAACCACTTGACTGGCTCTAATCGCCAGAAACACATCTGAGAGTTCTAACCACTCCCAGATCCCAAAACATCGGTTTTTAAAACAAAAACAAAGTCTACTAATATGAAAGCATTATTTTCCCACCCTTGACCATAGGCACGGCTATTCGAATAGTTTTACACTCTGCAGAGGTGTACAGCTTTACCCACATGACATGATCATCTCTTGTTGTCATGCAATTAACACACTTCCTTTGGTGTGTCGGCAGAAAGATCATGGCAAGGCCTTTACAATGCAATAATCTAACCCGACTCCACGCGCTAATGTTTCACCGCTGTTAGGGTTCCATCCACCTAGTACAGAGGCCCCATCTTGCTTCGTATGGGAAAAATAACTTGCCTCCATCCGGCACCCACATTCCACCATCAGGCGAGTCTAAGTTAGATTATTACAAATTATTTAGGCAAGTCGTACCCATTTAGACATGTGGTTTTATAGTTGTACTTAGAATGGACAATCATAAGCGTTGGTCCTTAACTGACTTGGGCGGTACTTGCACATACAAAGACTAGTGCTCCATCTGCACCCGCCAAACAAACCAATCCGCCCAAGCACAAATCATTTTTGTTTTATTTTTATTTTGCAAACACAGCAGCATACAATGCTACGGTTTTCTAAACATACTTTTAAAAACATTTCACATTAATCTCCCCCATAGGCATTTTCATCAATTATCAACTAAGCATCAATCTAACGTACTAAGCAATATGTCATACATGATATCATAAAGCAAATCCTATGGTTACAAAGGCATCGATGTCAACAGCAAGGTAGTCACATCAAGTTGGATTAACTAACAACATAATCTTTTAATATTATTTTTACGTAAATTAGCAATGCAATTTGTAAAGCATTGTAAAACATTTATAAATCATGGGATCAACGTGCGTTAAGGAGACTTGCCTTCGTTGATGAGAAGAGAAGCGTTGCTCTGCTGGCCCGTGCTTTCCTCGGCGACGACAGAAGTTTCTTCGACTACGTGCAAACCGGAGCAACAAATAAATAAAATAAAATAAATTTTTAATCTAAAAATTATTTGATGGATGGTTTTATTTGAATTTAGAAATTTTGATGGGTTGATTTCGAGTTCGAACGGGCCATCCAAAGTTTGGCCGGAAAGAAAAATCTAGAAAAAGACGAAATTGCACTGTAGCATCGATGCTACAGTGCTTTGTTCTCCTCTTTTACAGAGAATAGAAGCTCCAGGGAAAAGACCATGGCGTGAAGAGGAAGGGGCTAGGAGGCAGGTCGGCCGACCGGTCGGCGGCGGTGCGGCGCAGCGGGCTCGCCGGAGCCAGAAGCGGCCAGGAAGAGGCTGCTGGGTGGTGGTGGTGGCCGGAAAAATAAGACCAACCTAAAAAAGAAATTTCAAACCTTTGCAAAATCCGATGAAACGAAGGCGAGGGAGCTCAAGAGGAGTTGAGGGACGAGTTGGCGACGAGGAGAGGCACCTAAGACCCCTTTTTATAGAGCAAGAGGAGGACCGGAGTGGGTGCATTCATGGAAGAAATGAAAAACATTTTTGCGAGATTTGATTGTATTTCATGGATTTAATTGGGAACTAACTTTGGAACGTTACGAATGCGACGAGGATTTCGAATATTATTTTTCCCGAATTCGAAACGAAAGGGATTTGGAGCTTCCAATTGAGCATGAATGGAGTGGGGAGAGAGAGTCGTTCTCTGAATGGCTGGAGGTTGAAGACAACTACTGTTCATCTGACGAGTGGACCACCAATTTCCTTGCTTTTAAATAGTGCTGAGAAGAAAAGCGCTTTGGATAAAATAGCAAAAAGGCTCTAAAAATCTTGTAAAAATTCTCAAAAATACTATGGAATATTTGGAACCTAATACAATTGGTTTCGGGATTTTTTTGAAGAATTTTGGAATTTTGATGGAATTTCAAATGAGGTTTGGAATTGGATTTTGATTTTTCAAACACTAATGGAATAAATTCTATTTTCGGATGAGAAGGGATGCCAGGTTAACTAAAACTCCAAAGAAATTCCAAATCTTTAAATTAATTAGTTTAAATTAGTTTTTGGCAACAGAACCGAAAATGGGGATGTTACAGACCTCGTGTGCTCTTGTCTCCATCGGATTTCCCTATAGAGCACGCAACTGCGTCATCTTCCTCCTTGGTCGAGAATCCCTGGTGACGAGCCCCCATGCCAATGCCTCTGCCCGAGCCTATTTAAGCCTTATCCCACACCCCAAGCTTCCTACACTACTCTGTTCCTCCTTGCCTGGTAGTACACCATTGAAGCTCCGAGGAGCTCTAAGAACAGAGAGTGCAAAGCAAGCCCGATCAAGCTACCTGGTGAGTCATTCTTAGATTCCACACGATTGGAGCACCCTTGAGACCTCCTAAGCTAGCCCTCTACCTTGTTTATAGTTTCTGTGACACCCTTGAGACCTCCTAAGCTACCCCTCTACCTTGTTTATAGTTTCTGTGACCTAAAGCGCTGCCGTTGCTACCTCCTTCTTCCCCGAATCTGGTGAACAAAGACAGAGCAACTCAACCATTCTTCGACCCTGCAAGGTAGCAAAATGGACTCCCCTTAGCCCCTAGATGCTTTCGCCTCACTTCCCCGAGCATAAGCATGCTTAGTTTTCCCCCACGGCCACTTTCCATTACCATCACCGCTCGGCTGTGCCGTGACCTCGCTCCAGTGAACCTCCACCACCACCGAGACTTCACTTAGGTTCCCTATGCTCCCCTGAAGCTTGCTGCACCACTTGGTGAGGACGATCACCTCTGGATCACCGCCGGTGAGCTCTCCTTCCATTATGCCCTGTTCATGTCACCAACAGGTGGACCCCACCTATCAAGTGCCCTATGCACTGTCATGCTCGAGCTTGACTCAGTGACAAGGTGGCCCCACTTAACAGTTTTTATAATTAAACCCAGTTTTATGTTATTAGTCTATGGCATGTGGCCTGGTAGATTTTAAATGAATAAAACTTAAACTTTAACTGATATTAGCAGTCACTGACTGGGTTTAAATAAAAAATCAAAGAAAATAAGAAATATGCTTTCTTTATTAGAAAGTGTATTTTACTATTTTATGTGATTATCATAACCTACAAGATTCAAATGCTTATAACTTTTGAAAAATGAAGTCCAGATTTAGTCAACCTAGTTTCTAAATTTTTACAAAATCATGAACTTTCTGATTTTGTAAAAAATATTTAAAATTTGACCTCTGTGTAAATTTGAAATTCTAATTAAATGACTCCTAGCCCATTCAAATTTGAAATACTTATAACTTTTTCAAGTAAAGTCCAAATTTGGTGAAACTAGCTTCTAAATTCTGATTAAATCATACTTTTTTTATTTTTGGAACAACGATTAAATTTGTGATCATTTTGAATTAAACTCTTAATTTTCGACATATTCCAATTCAAATGTTTGTAACTATAGCAAATAAACTCCAAATTTGGTAGAACCAGTTTTAACCATCTATTTATGCCAAAAAAAATAAAATTTTAACTATTTTTGCACTTGAATTCTCATTAATGATAATTATTTTTGTAATTTAAAATTCAAATAAACATAATTAAACTTCAAAAATTGTGAAATCACTTTCTAAAAACCCTTGTAAATCTAGAGCCTTCTGTTCTTGAATTATATTTGGAGTATGATGTTATTGACTTCTTTTACTTCTTGTTATTGCTTCTTATTGTATTACGAATAAGCATTGACACTCCAAATACCTCCATGCATGGTTTGAAATCTCGACGAAATCTTGAATTTTGGTGGGCGACGACATTCAATATCCTGGCAGAATAAAAAATTTGGATAAAAATTTCAAATTGCTATAGTGTATTGAAATCTTAGTGAAATTTCATCCGTTTTCACCGTAATTTCATGTATTTGGACCAGATTTAATTTTATTTGACCGAATATGACAGGATTTTGTACAATTGATGTTTCTTGCACTGCCTTGATTCATTATATTAAAAAATAATAAAAATCTTTGTTTAGTGGGATTCGAACCCTGCTTGAAGGAAGAAGAACAGAAGGATCAAGATGGTGATCAGAGGGGGTTAAATGATGTCAAATAAAATATCCCCCACTCAAAATACTCCAAACAACCCCGTAAGGAAAATCCAAAAAACCTGAATATTTTTCTTCAGACCGGTGCTCCTCAAAATCACCAAACCTCCAAAACCTGAACAACTAGACAACTATGTGTACCTCTAGCTTGCATGGATGGGAACCAAGAATTATGTGAGGAATTTTTCAATCACAATTCTGGTTGACAAGTATCCAAACAAAAAGGAATCAATTAAAATACTCCTTTTTCTAAAAGAGATCAAGCCAAATCACCAAAGTCTGTTTTAGAAAAGAAAAAGCATATTTTTTTAGAAATTGTCCTCAGTTGGAGAAGGTGATTGGTGGACTTCTGTTGCTTTAGAATTTTTGGGAAATTTTATCCATATGAAGGACTGAGTCTTGAAGCACTCCACCAAAAACCACCTAAAAAATCCTTGTAGAACAATTAGGAAAAATCAAACACTACCGATATAATCAGGAACTTTGATTAGAAAGTTTAGGGCTAGGTATTCACCTCATAGCACCCAAACGGTGCAACCAGTGGACTCTCTAATTTTTTCATATATGGATATGTGAGCCACGCACCTTCTCCAGCAAGAATCAACCAAAAAAGATTTTTTTTCTATATTTTTCTAAAAAAATAAATACTGACTACTGTGCGAAGAACAAGATCAGGACAAATTTGCATCTTGACATAAACTTGATCTCTAGTCTATCCTAGTGTGTAAGGCAAGGACGGAAGCAGCTGTTGCTACCCGGTGTCACAGGACACCAGGTAAAAAAAAAATTAGTGCATGTTAGTCTATATATATATAAAATTATTGTATGTTAGTCTATATATATAGTGTATGTGAACCCCCTTGATCTAAATATTGTGACACCGGAAGGCAAATAAAAGTAAATGGTAAAAATAATAAGTTGTTATCACATATATAATAAAGTGGTGAATCCCGATGATTTTTTCTCTAGTTCCGCCCCTGGTGTAAGGGAGATGTAAAACCATATGAGAACCCTCAAGACATCCTAGATCAATAGCATTTAGAAGGAGGGGAGGCAAATCCAAATTGCGAGAAAGTAAATTATGGAAATTTAAATGCGAAATTGAAATGCTGAATTTAAGACATAAAGTAAATGTGTAATGTAAATTCAAGCATAAATGAAAATGATTTGCATTGCAGAAAGGAGAGGTTTACAAAGCCTCATAACAAAGTGGGCAAAGCTCAAAGGGGCATACAAACCTCTACAACCTTCTTATTAGGGAGGGCACCCCTCCCCCTCTATTTATACTATTCTTGGGCCACCTGCCACCCTTGGATGGGTTTCTCAACCCTAGAGCACTCCACCATGGGCTAGGAATAACCCAGTTACACAACCATGTAAGGGCAACCCAAAACCCACACACATAATGGGTTTTTTTGCATGGTTTTCAAAGCATACTACCTAGAGCCGCTATCCTATCAACTAGACGGCAATCCAACGGCCCTCATCGATCCTCGCGGCATCTAGCTAGTATCATTGCCTTTCCTTGTCTTCTTGATTTGCCCGGACTCCATCTCCGATCATCTTCCGGCGATCTTCGACCATGTGGACCTCCGACCCACCTCGCCTAGTCCTAGTCATCCTCAAACCTCACCATGACCTAACATTGTAGCCATGCAACCATCAGAGACAAGAAAACACATCACATAGCATTGTCCAATAATCATCACAAATACTCACAATTAATCATATCTCATTCATTAGTCGGTACTACCGCCTCCACATGGTCGGTAGTGTGGCCTGAAGCTGATACAACTCAAATTGCTTCCTTTTGAATTCCAATTCAAATCAAACTCAAATATGAGCACACCTTGCTCAAATAAAGTCAAATACTCATCACAAATATGGATGGACCTCCACATGGTCCTTCAATCTCCCCCTTGATGAGTATATTAACAAATCACAAAACATCATAAATTTGGATTTGAAAGTAAAATAAGAAAAGCAATTTGATTGCAAAAATCATACTTGGTCCAATCGAAAGAGAAAGCAAGTCCATGACCAAGTAGACGAAGAAAACTTTAGAGCTTATCAAGAAAAAGAACAAGTTTTCAACAAAAACTCTAAAATTCAAGAAATCTCTCAAAAAGCTCAATGTTACTCATGATCCAAATGCAAGGACAATTGTTCAATATGATCATAAGAAAGCATTTTTTTTTAAATTTTCTTCCCTCTAAGATGCCTTTTCTACATTTTCTCCCCATTTTGGCAATATATGCATTAAGAGAGCATTTTTTAGAATGAAATGCAACCTAGAAGAGCTTTGAAGATTATGCAAGTGACCACTTAGATAAAGTATGACACCAAGCTACTCAAGTTCAGATTATGTCATCCTAAGTCATATGCAAAGGCATATTTAAATTTTTGCTAACTAGCTCAAAAGAAGTTATGTTACTTTTGCATGATTTCAACAATAGCAACACTTAGCATAATTTCAAGACTAGAAGCAAAGCCAACCTAAAGAGCAAATGGATACACTAGAGTTCAACCTAGTCAACACTTAAGCTACAAGACCATTAGAGAACCCTCATGCTCAAACATCTCTTTAACTGCAGATTTTTGAGATTAACACGCACAAAACGGTATAGAGAGTTGGGTCTAGTGAAGTACATCCTCGACTAGGAGCCATCGACAAAGGCTTCCTAAGCTTCACTCTCTTCCGCAAACCTTTGAGGCTTAGAGAGTTTATCCTAGAGAAACATAACCTCGACTAGGAGCCATCGACATAGGTCTCCTAGGTATCACTCTCTTCCTCTAGTCTATTTTGCATTTTTCAGTTGTATTGACTCAAGCCATATTCAACCATATCAAGCAAGAAGCTTAAAATAGTGGTTTTGGTCATACACAATCCATTCCAAGTTCATCCCAAGTGCAATGGGAAGCAGTCTCGAGAATGTAAAGTGTTGAGTTTAGTTTTAGCACATAGATTCATGAGCATGTTGAGGATTTTAGATTGAAACAATATAGCTGATCTAAGTTGCTTTAGGGACTTTAGTAGAAACCCACTATTCATTAAACATGGCATAAGCATCTAGTGAAGAAATATAGCAAGTAAAAACCAAGTTTCATCAAGTTTTCAAGAATGATTAATTTTAAATATTGGCTAGTTTAGCATGATGCACAGGATTAGATATGACCTAGAATAGCAATAACCTTCATGAAAGGAGCTAGGTGCAGCATATCTCAAATTTATCAATTGCATAAAAGACAGCTCAGAAAATGAAAACAAGTCTACATGCAATGCAAGAAAATCAATTTCAAGAACTCCTCAACATGTGAGTCAATTTTAAGCTCAAATTTGATTCAAGTTGAGTTATTAGCAATTTTGAATCTAAGAAATAAAGAGGAACTCAACTGAAACCAGAAAGACATAAATGAGAAGAGGGAAACAAGAAACTAACAACTGGGTGATCTAAGAGCATAGAAAAGGTGATAGAGACACTACAGCTTAGACTCGCTCTCATCTTCCCTGTATGAATTACAAAGGAAAACTAGCTCTCAAACTTCAGCCTAACAGCAAACACTGACCCTGTCTACCCAGGGGGCCGAACATCTACTAGACCTATAAGACTGTGAGTGAGTGTAACACCCCAAAATTTTGCTTTTCTTAAATTCATGTGTGATTTGGCACTTTGGTGGATTTTTGGAATTTTCTGGAATTTATTTGGATTTATTTGGAATTTATTTGAATTTATTCCATTTTGAAATAATTAAAGAATTTAATTTTGCAAATAAAGTTTTGTTGGAAATATTTTATTTGAGTCCCAAGTACCCTAAAATATTTTCCAGAATTTTTCTGGAATTTTTCTGAGTCTTTTGCTATTTTTAATGAATTAAATGAATTACTGGGAATTATTTTAAATATTAAATCGCTGGAAATTCAACTCGGGTCGAGTACTGTTCATCCGACCGAGTCGGAACCCGAGTCGGACTCAAGTCAGGCCGACCGATCGACTCGACCAAACCCACTCCTAACCCAATCGATCCCGACCGTTGGATCGGGATCCAACGGTCCGGATTGGACCGCACCGGCTCGAGCCTGAGTCCGGTCGGATCCGTTCGCGCGTGAGCCAATCTCGGCCGCTGATCGCGCCACGTGGACGGCTGTGCGCGTGCCACGTCACCTCACCGTGTTCGGAACGGACTCCGCCGCCAGACGCTCCGCCGCATGAAACCGAAAGCGGATCTCGACGTCCGCGCCGCAGTATTTAAGGCGTGGATCGTTGCTCGAGGATCGCCGACCTGCGGCGCATCATCTTCCCCAACTCCCGAGCCTTATCCGCCGCCGTCACCTCGCAATTGCTCGCCGGAGTTCTCTCTCTCCGCCGCATGATTCTTTGCTTCATTCCGCCGCCGTTCGCCGTCTTCCGCCGCGGTTGAGGCCAGTTCCGAGACCCCCAAGCCAAGGCGCACCCGTGGGTACCTCTCACTCCGCCGGAGCGAGCCCGAAGCGCCGTCGGGCTCGTCGTCGTTCTCATCTCCGGTGGCCCTGCTCCGCCGCGTCGCCATCGTCATCCGCGAACGCTGTGAGCCGTTGGATCTCCATCGCACGGTCCAAGATCACGCCACGTCACCCGACGGTGAGATCCCGTCCAAAAATCTCAGATCCGATCTCGACCGTCGGATCTAGATCCAACGGTCCAGATCAAACGCGTTAACCCAAACGCGTGAGTCCAGATCTAATCTGGGCCGTTGATTTTCAAATCAACGGCCGAGATTGCGCCACGTGTCGGGAAGACTGACCGCGGCCGACCGCGCGTGTGGCCGACACGCCGCCCGCGTGTCACGCTTGGTCAACCGCACCATGACGCGTCGCGGCGTCATGGCGGCGCAAGATGTCGGCCGTCTGTGGCCGAGCGCCGACGCCAAGAATGACGCGTCCTGGCCAGGTCCCCATCTGTCGTGTGGTGAGCCCGCCGACGCCGGTGGCGTCACCCGAGGGGGGGCCCACATGTCAGCGACACGTGGAGCTGTGGACCGAGTCCACGGTAGACCCGAGCCAAGCGTGGACCAAGTCCATGGACCGGTGGCGTCAACCAACCAATCGAGAGGCTGACACGTGTCCATGTTGGCGCAATAATTAATTTCGAAAAAGAAAATGATTTATTAATTCGAAATAATGATTTCAGATTTTGATTCAAACTTCAGCGTTTATAACTTTTGCGTTTCAACTCCGATTTGAGTGATTCAAATTTCTAAAATTGTATAAAATTGAGAACTACCTAAATATAAATTTTATTTAATTTTTGGACTAAAGTTTTTCTCTGTAAAATTATTTAATTGATTATTTAAACTTTAAATAATCATAACTTTTATGCGTTTTAACTCCAAATTTGACGATTCGATTTCTAAAAATTCATAAAATTATGTTCTCTGTTTATGGATTTTATTTGGATGTTTGGACACTTTTTGCCTATTGTTTATTTGTGTATTTGCTATTTGCACGCTTTTACGAGTAGACGTTGAAGTAGGGAAGGATTCGAAGGAGAAGTATTGACTCGGGATCCAACTCAAGACCAAGAACAAGTACTTTTGAAGGCAAGTTGTGCTTTGACCATGTTGATCCTATTTGAAATCTATTTTGATTTAACCTATTGCATGCTAGTTCAATTAGAAAATACTTTATTTAAATTTGGGAATTAGATAAATACCAATTTCTTTGTATGACACCTTGATTACTTAAATATGTGCCATGACCCTTGTCACCCTAGTTGTGAATCACTAGTTGGACATTATTAAATTGCCAACATGGGTTTTAGACCGTTGTAGTATCTTGCTTAGACACCTTTCGTGCTCATGACATGATTTTGGACAAACAAATGTTAATATTGACTTAATGATATATTGAACCTGTTTTGGAAAGGTATCATGTGATGTTGATGGCACGTGGTGCATGGTAATCAGCGGGGTTTGATAAATAGTTTTTCGACCAGGGCATGTGGCAAGAATAATCAGGTGGGCGGTTGTGGCATTGGGGATGTTAATTTGGTTCTTGGGTAGTCTTGCCTGGTCACCCTAAGGACTTAACCTTGCAAGCCTTTGAACTGGGTCTAACGTGCAACCACATGTACGTAATGGGGCGGACCTAGTTGACTAAGTTGCTAATAACGCACTGTGGGACCTCGGGAGGTCAACTACACCCTTTGTGTAAGTTATGCGGGAGGCGTCTGGGGTGAGGCCAGTACCCATCTAGCAGTTGATTGGCCTAGACTTCGCCTTAGCTAGGGAAGGGTTAGTGCGCAATAACAGGGAGGACCACTTGTATTGTTAGAGGTTTCCGAAAGACTTTGTTACTGAACTCGCCTTTGTGGTGTTGTTGTATCTTGTGGGTAAAGTGCATAACCTCTGCAGAGTGTAGAATCTATTCGAATAGCCGTGTCCGCGGTATTGGACATCGCTCGGGAATTACAGTCAAGGGTTAGATTTTCTTAAAAATAACTTGGATTTGAGAGGTTGGGTTGGATTAATAATGATGTTGTTGGAAATGTGGATTAGGATGGGAAAGGTGTTTATTAAACTCCTTGAAAAGTTATTTATGCTATACTTGTTTCTACTGCTTTCGAATCTACTTATGTTACTTGTCAAATGCTGTTTACTGCAAATATACCTTAAGCTATTCCTTTGTACCAAGCCATGCATATAGTATATTAGCCTGCATTACGTGCATGACTTCTTTGAGTACCATGTACTAACCCTTGCAACAATAAAAAACAGTTGAAGAGGAGACTACACCGGCTTTGGAGGAGGAGCTCCAAGAGGATCCGTCTACTTAGGAAGCGAGCCCGGTCGATTACTGTGGTATCTTGGATGGCGCCACGGTTATTTGATTTTCCGCTACTATTTCTCTCTTAATAAGTTTAGCCTGAGGCGTGCATTTGTGACTTGACCATAAGGTCGAGTAACTTGATTTAGTTATTTAAATAAAAGTACTTTATTAGCATCGATTGGTATGATTGTGATATTTACCAATGTTAAGGCTGTGCACTAAGCGGCGTTCTGGACTAGTGCTGAATACACAGAGGGTCCAGATTTGCAAATTCGGGGTCCCGACAGAGGTGGTATCAGAGCCATACTGACTGTAGGCTCAACCCTAGCTAGAATGGTCGTAGTGAGGATAAAACCTATTTTCTAAAAGCTAAAAATTTGTCTAGATAAGAAAGGACATCTCGACTTATCCCATTCCTTCTTTCCTTGTCTCTTGCTGAATATTCCCTTACCTTGTCACGATTTAAAATTTCGAGTTCTTACGTGAGCACTCTTGTGACAGATGGAGGGAGAGTTCAACTACGTTGATCTCGGGGTTGGTCACGCTTGAGAACTCGGCATATGCTACAAACTCTCGGGGATTTTGAAAAGCCGCAATACCAAGTGGAAGTGATCGGACAAGCGAGGATTGATCAAGGCTTGTGGCGTGAAGATTGAGGTACTGCTAGGAAGAAGGGCCAGGCAATCGCGGATATCTTGCCTTTGCCAGGAGGTCTACAATGCGAGATGGGTATCCAAGAAGTATCACGACGAGCAATGCGGCACATTACCCGTATCTACGCCAGGAGAGTTGGAGAGCACGGTGTTCCGTTATCACCAGCAGCGATAACCTTCTTGACCGAAGGCGATTCAGGATGAGGATGCCATGGTTACACAGTTGGCACGATTTGTTGTCGCCAGGAGGATGTACTAGATGATACAAGCAAAGAGCTCTGAAGGCCCGCAAGGAGATCACGGCGAGAAAAGAGCAGATGGCGGGAAGCTCAAGAGTATGTGTCCCACCTTCCGCAAAGGATTGGAGAGTTAGAGACGGCTTTATACGGACGAGGCAGAGCGATGCTCGAGCTACACGAACCAGATCCGGAGGAGTCGATCTCGATGAGGACATCGCTTCTTCGACTACCACAGATGACACGATTCTTTGGACATGGCAATCGTTTCGCGCCTATGCCGCGACATCCGTACCCAGGCCGTGGAGGTTTTCGATGAGTGGCGTAGGTTCTATAGTGAGACTCCTTCGCCGAGTCGCGTCATAGGATAAAGAGTCACCCTTTAGGCGATAGACTCGGTGTTAGTTCGATTTGGATTTTCCTTGTTTGCTGAGTGTGCAGTATGTGTTGCAAGGCCCTTATGCATTGTAAGCAACCATACCAAGTTATTAATATCATTAGTTAATAAAGTTGGACCTTAAAGTTACACCTTTAAGCCCGCATAAGTTCCATAGTACTTGTCTATTCTTGATTCCGCCTCATCTCTAAAACTTAGAGCAAATCGGCAGATGGTGAACACCATGGAAACTTTGGAAGCAATGGAAGTGGTTCTCGCCAGAAAACCCCAATGATGGAGCACCAGCACCGCTTGATTGATATGCGAGAATTTTGGAGCATTTCTTCTGCTCAGACTCGGTTGATGCATGCTATGATGCAACAAATGCAACACGTCCTTTGCTCAGGCCACAGCTAATCAAGTCAATCAGGGACAACGCCAGAATACAAGACTGTCAGAGTTTATGAGGACCCATCCACCCACTTTCTCCGGGAATGCCAATCCATTGGAGGCCGATGATTGGTTAAGGTCAATTGAGAGGAAGCTACACATAGCTCAATGCATAGGAAATGAGAAGGTACTCTACGCTTCTCATCGGTTGGAAGGAACTGGCCGAATGGTGGGAGAACTTCGTGCCACGCAGAGAACCCTCAAGATATCACTTGGGAAGAGTTCACTACCGCATTCCGTCGATATCACGTGCTGAAGGAATCATGGACCTTAAGAAGGAAGAGTTGAGCATCAAGCAAGGTAATCAGCTAGTGGCCGACTACTGAACAAGTTCACACAGCTAGCACGCTACGCTTTGAGGATGTAGCGACAGATAAAGCAGGCAGTCTCGTTTCATGAAGGGACTTAACTCAGGATTGCAAGTAGGATTGATCACCCACACCTTCCCGGATTTCCAAGAATTGGTGAATAAGGCGCTTATTCTTGAGGACAAAGCGCAAGGAACCGGATGAGAACAGAAGCGCGAGAATGCAACAAACAGGGGATCACGCCCGAGAACGCCAGCGGCGTCGAGAGTTGCACCAAATCAATTTTGAGTTCCGACCACGAGAATGCTACAAGGACACCGTCACGGCACCAAGACACATCAATCGAGAACTACGAGACCCGGCCCCGCTAGAAACACTACTCGAGCGATCGGCAAAGAGCAGTGAGACGCTGCTACAAGCGCAACGAGCCAGACACTTTGCCAACAGTTGTCAGAAGAAGACAGCGAGTGACCCGATTCGCTTCAATCTAGGAACCACCCCGCTAGGGCGCCAGACCAGGGAACCACATCCCAGGCCGTGGTGAGAGGCCGAGTCAACCATGTCACCGCAGATGCAACTGCAGAATGCTCTACGGACGTCGTCTTGGGTAAGTTACTTGTTAACTCAGTACACCTGCTTGATTTTGTTTGACTCACGGAGCTTCGCATTCGTTTGTTTCGCAAGGCTTTGCTGCTAAAAATGATTTGGGGATTTCAAGACTTAAGTGCATGATTTTAGTTCAAACCCTGGTTAGAACTCCGAGCGAAAGTAGGATGTTAGAGTGCGAATACTAATAGATGGAATAGAGTTCCTAGCGAACCTTATAATTTTGGAGACCCGGACCTTAGACGTTATTTTGGGAATGGGTGGTTATCCAAGCACAAGGCCGTATTGGATTGTGGGCGAAGGACTATCTCGATTGAGAGCAGTGTGGAAAGAAAGTGGAATTTCAAGCTACTGCCGTTAGAGAGGGGCGATTGATGGTTAACGATGCCAAGACAATCGGCATAGAGGATGTCTCCGTAGTGAATGAGTACCCGGATGTTTTCCGAAGATCTACAGTATGCCGCTTGAGGGACATAGAGTTTGTGATAGAGCTTGTACTGCAGCGCCGATAGCAAAGAGACCTTATCGGATGTCAGGAATTGGTAGAGATGAAGAAACAGCTAGAGGAGTTAATGGAGAAAGGATTCATCGAGGCCGAGTTCGTCGCCGTGGGAGCACCGATTTTGTTTGTCAAGAAGAAGGGCGGGAGTTTCAGGATGTGCATTGACTATCGTGCACTCAATGAAGTCACCGTGAAGAATAAGTACCGCTACCCGGGATTGATGATTTGTTCGATCGGTGAGAGAGGCCGGAGTTTTCTCCAAGATTGATGCGAGATCGGGATACCATCGATTGAAGATCCGATCGGAAGATATCAGAATTGCGCATTCTCGTCAAGATATGGACATTACGAGTTCTGATTATGTCTTTTGGGTAGCGAATGCGCCAAAGATATTTCATGAATATGATGAATAAGGTGTTCATGGAGTATTTGGACAAGTTTGTTGTCGTGTTCATAGATGATATCCTAATCTACTCCAAGACAGAGGGCGAACATACCAGAACACTTGAGGCGAGTTTTGGAAAAGTGAGGAGCGACAACTTTTCGCCAAGTTCAGCAAGTGTGATTTTTGAAAGGACAAGGTAGAATTCCTCGGACATGTAATGACCGCAGAATGAGTCGCCGTAGATCCAAGCAAGGTAGAAGGCGTGTTACATTGGGAGCAGTAGAAGACCGTGACCCAGATCGGAGTTTCCTTGGAATGGCAGGATACTACCGCCCGTTTCATTTGAGGCTTTTCGACAATTGCGAAACCTCTTACGCAATTCTTTGAAAAAGGAGAAGAAGTTTGCATGGACGTCGAGAATGTGAGAAGGGATTTCAGGAGTGAAAAAGCGATTGACATCAAGACCGGTGTTAGTTCTCTGGGATGTTAATCAAAGCTTTGATATTTATTGTGACGCATCGCGCCAAGGACTTGGATGTGTCTTTGTCTGAGAATGGAAAGGTCGTCGCTTATGCATCAAGGCAGTTGAGGCCGCATGAGGAGAATTATCCGACGCATGACCTAGAGTTAGCTGCCGTAGTGCATGCCTTGAAGATATGGCATCACTATCTGATTGGGAACAGATGTGAAGTATACACGGATCATAAGAGCCTTAAGTACATATTCACCCAATCAGATCTGAATATGATGCAAAGGAGATGGTTAGAGTTGATCAAGGACTACAATGTTGGAATCCATTACCATCCCGGGAAGGCCAACGTAGTTGCCGATGCCTTGAGTCGGAAAAGCCATACCGTGAGTATGTTGCTAGCCACAAGTCAGGATGAGCTATGTGAGGATTTTCAGAGAATGAAAATTGAGGTGGTACCTAGCGGATTCTTGGCCGCATTAGAAGTAAAGCCTACCCTAGAGGACCAGATCCGGGAAGGACGGAAGGATGATGACAAGATCCGCAAGATTAAGTCCATCAAGGAGGAAGGCAAGGCAGAGGATTTCAAGTTGGATGAGCAAGGCACGTTATGGATGAAGGATCGGATTTGCGTGCCCAACAAGAAGGAATTAAAGCAACTGATTTTGGAGGAAGCCCATGACTCCAAGTATTCAATTCATCCTTTAAGCGCCAAAATGTATAAGGATTTGAAGGAAAGATTCTGGTGGCCGAGCATGAAGCGTGAAGTTGCCGAGCATGTTGCATTGTGCGATGTATGCCAGAGAGTCAAGGCAATGCATCAGAGACCAGCAGGATTGCTACAGCCACTGAAAATACCTGAGTGGAAGTGGGAGGAAATCGGAATGGATTTCATTACCGGTTTGCCTAAGACTCAAGGAGGTTATGACTCCATATGGGCTATAGTGGATCGCTTGACCAAAGTAGCCCATTTTATCCCCGTGAAGACCACCTACTCGGGAGATAAGTTAGCAGAGTTGTACATGATCAGGATCGTCTGTTTGCACGGTGTGCCAAAGAGGATAAATGTCGGATAGAGGTACCCAATTTACCTCAAGGTTACGGAATAAGTTGCATGAAGCCATGGGAACCCGTTTGAACTTTAGTACAGCCTATCATCCACAGACGGATGGACAGACCGAAAGAGTCAACCAGATTCTGGAGGATATATTAAGAGCATGTGCATTGGCTTATGCTACCTCTTGGGATAAGAGTTTGCCGTATGCCGAGTTCAGTTACAACAATAGTTACCAGGCTAGCTTACAGATGTCACCTTTTGAGGCCTTTGTATGGTCGACCATCGGACACCATTGAATTGGAATGAGACAGGTGAACGATGTGTCTTTGGGCCAGATATTCTTCAAAAGGCTGAAGAGCAGATTGCCGTGATTAGGGAAAGGTTGAAGATAGCCCAATCACGATAGAAGAGTTATGCTGACAACCGTCGCCGAGACTTGAGTTTTGAACCAGAAGACTTTGTATACCTCTGAGTTACACCTCTCAGAGGAGTTAAGAGGTTCCATGCCAAAGGGAAACTTGCACCCCGTTATGTTGGACCATTTAAGATTTTGAGCCGCAGAGGCGAAGTTGCCTATCGGTGGAGTTGCCCGCGATCGTTAGCGAGGAGTACATGACGTATTCCATGTGTCCCGATTGAAGAAGTGTCTCAGTACTGAGGAGCAGACACCGCTAGAGTCAATTGAGTTGCAAGAAGATTTGACTTACAAGGAGCATCCGTGAAGATTTTGGACACTATGGATCGAGAGACCGAAATAAATCAACCCGTTACAGAGTTCGATTGGAGCAACCACACGGAGAGCGAAGCGACTTAGGGAGCCTTGAAGAGGATTTGAGGAAAGAGTTTCCAAACCTATTCCTTTAGTAAGCCACGAATCTCGGGGACGAGATTCTATTAAGGGGGGGAGGTTTGTAACACCCCAAAATTTTGCTTTTCTTAAATTCATGTGTGATTTGGCACTGTGGTGGATTTTTGGAATTTTCTGGAATTTATTTGGATTTATTTGGAATTTATTTGAATTTATTCCATTTTGAAATAATTAAAGAATTTAATTTTGCAAATAAAGTTTTGTTGGAAATATTTTATTTGAGTCCCAAGTACCCTAAAATATTTTCCAGAATTTTTCCGAATTTTTTGAGTCTTTTGCTATTTTTAATGAATTAAATGAATTCGGGAATTATTTTAAATATTAAATCGCTGGAAATTCAACTCGGTCGAGTCTTGTTCATCCGACCGAGTCGGAACCGAAGTCGGACTCGAGTCAGGCGAGCCGATCGACTCGACCAAACCCACTCCTAACTTGATCGATCCGGCCGTTGGATCGGGATCCAACGGTCGGATTGGACCGCCGGCTCGAGCCTGAGTCGGTCGGATCCGTTCAGCGTGAGCCAATCTCGGCCGCTGATCGCGCCACGTGGCGGTGTGCGCGTGCCACGTCACCTCACCGTGTTGAGCGGACTCGCCGCCCGTCACGGCTCGCCGCGAAGCCAAAGCGGATCTCGGCGTCCGCGCCGGTATTTAAGGCGTGGATCGTTGCGAGGATCGCTCGACCTGCGGCGCATCATCTTCCCCAACTCCCGAGCCTTATCGCGCCGTCACCTCGCAATTGCTCGCCGGAGTTCTCTCTCCCCGCATGATTCTTTGCTTCATTCGCCGCCGATTCGCCGTCTTCCGCCGCGGTTGAGGCCGATTCAAGACCCCAAGCCAAGGCGCACCGTGGTACCTCTCACTCCGCCGAGCGAGCCTGGCGCCGTCGGGCTCGTCGTCGTTCTCATCTCCGGTGGCCTGCTCGCCGCGTCGCCATCGTCATCCGCTAACGCCGTGAGCCGTTGGATCTCCATCGCACGGTCCAAGATCACGCCACGTCACCCGACGGTGAGATCCGTCAAAAATCTCAGATCCGATTCGGCCGTCGGATCTAGATCCAACGGTCGAGATCAAACGCGTTAACCCAAACGCGTGAGTCGAGATCTAATCTGGGCGTTGATTTTCAAATCAACGGCCGAGATTGCGCCACGTGTCGGGAAGATCGCCGCGTGATCGCACCGTGCGTGTAATGACGCCGACACGCGGGCGCGTGTCGGCGGCTTGGTCAAGCGCACCATGACGCGTCACGCCGACGTCATGGCGGGCCCGCATGTCGGTATCCCAGCCGGCCGACGTCGGCAATGACGTCTGGTGAGTCCCACCTGTCGGCCATTGGTGAGCCCACGACGTCGGCAGTGGCGTCACCCGGAGGAGCCCACATGTCGGCGACCGCGTGGGTAATGGACCGAGTCCACGGTGGGCCGAGCCAAGCGTGGACCAAGTCCATGGACCGGTGACGTCGACCAACCAATCGAGGCTGACACGTGTCCATGTTGACGCAATAATTAATTTCCGAAAAAGAAAATGATTTATTAATTCGAAATAATGATTTCAGATTTTGATTCAAACTTCAAACGTTTATAACTTTTGCGTTTCAACTCCAATTTGAGTGATTCAAATTTCTAAATTTGTATAAAATTGAGATCTACCTAAATATAAATTTTATTTAATTTTTGGACTAAAGTTTTTCTCTGTAAAATTATTTAATTGATTATTTAAACTTTAAATAATCATAACTTTTGCGTTTTAACTCCAAATTTGGCGATTCGGTTTCTAAAAATTCATAAAATTATGTTCTCTCTGTTTATGGATTTTATTTGGATGTTTAGACACTTTTTGCCTATTGTTTATTTGTGTATTTGCTATTTGCACGCTTTACAGTAGAGCGTTGAAGTCTGGGAAGAATTCGAAGGAGAAGTATTGACTCAGGATCCAACTCAAGACCAAGAACAAGTACTTTTTGAAGGCAAGTTGTGCTTTGACCATGTTGATCCTATTTCGAAATCTATTTTGATTTAACCTATTGCATGCTAGTTCAATTAGAAAATACTTTATTTAAATTTGGGGAATTAGATAAATACCAATTTGCTGTATGACACCTTGATTACTTAAATATGTGCCATGACCCTTGTCACCCTAGTTGTGAATCACTAGTTGGACATTATTAAATTGCCAACATGGGTTTTAGACCGTTGTAGTATACTGCTTAGACCTGCTACGTGCTCATGACATGATTTTGGACAAACAAATGTTAATATTGACTTAATGATATATTGAACCTGTTTTGGAAAGGTATCATGTGATGTTGATGGCACGTGGTGCATGGTAATCAACTGGGGTTTGATAAATAGTTTTTCGACCGGGGCATGTGGCAAGAATAATCGGGTGGGCCAGTTGTGGCATTGGGGATGTTGATTTGGTTCTTCGGGTAGTCTTGCCCTGGTCACCCTAAGGACTTAACCTTGCAAGCCTTTGAACTGGGTCTAACGTGCAACCACATGTCTGTAATGGGACGGACCTAGTTGACTAAGTTGCTAATAACGTACTGTGGGACCTCGGGAGGTCAACTACACCCTTTGTGTAAGTTGTGCGGGAGGCGCATCGGGTGAGGCCAGTACCCATCTAACAGTTGATTGGCCTAGACTTCGCCTTAGCTAAGGGAAGGGTTAGTGCAATAACAGGGAGGACCACTTGTATTGTTAGAGGTTTCCGAAAGACTTTGTTACGGGAACTCGCCTTTGTGGTGTTTGACTGTATCTTGTGGGTAAAGTGCATAACCTCTGCAGAGTATAGAATCTATTCGAATAGCCGTGTCCGCGGTATTGGACATCGCTCGGGAATTACAGTCAAGGGTTAGATTTTCTTAAAAATAACTTGGATTTGAGAGGTTGGGTTGGATTAATAATGATGTTGTTGGAAATGTGGATTAGGATGGGAAAGGTGTTTATTAAACTCCTTGAAAAGTTATTTATGCTATACTTGTTTCTCTTTGCTTTGAATCTACTTATGTTACTTGTCAAATGTCATTTCTGCAAATATACCTTAAGCTATTCCTTTGTACCAAGCCATGCATATAGTATATTAGCTTTGCATTCTGTGCATGACTTCTTTGAGTACCAAGTACTCACCCTTGCCACAATACAACACCCAGTTGAAGAGGAGACTACACCAGCTTTGGAGGAGGCGCTCCGCGAGGCTCCGTCTACTTAGGAAAGCGAGCCCAGTCAGTTGCCTGTGGTATACTGGATGGCGCCACGAAGTTATTTGATTTTCCGCTGCTACTATTTCTCTCTTAATAAGTTTCGCCCTGCGAGGCATGCATTTGTGACTTGACCATAAGGTCAAGTAACCAGTTTGGTTATTTAAATAAAAGTACTTTATTAGCATCGATTGGTATGATTGTGATATTTACCAATGTTAAGACTGTGTGCACTAGCGCGTTCCTGGACTAGTGCTGAATACACAGAGGGTCCGGATTTGCAAATTCGGGGTCCCGACAGTGAGCTCAACTGAGAAGAAGAGAATAGCATCCTAAAGCATAAGATGAGAGGTCCATGCTGAAGCATGCCAGAAGTCTAGGTGAAGTGGACTCAACAAAATGAAAAACAACCCAAAGATACTGAGAAGAAACAGAAGGGAAATGCTAAATATACACATATAAACATATAATACAAATCAGCTCCCCTCTCAAGCTATGCCGTATGGGCTCATAATCCCAAGCTCCCCTATCAAGGTAACAAATCTAGAGTTATCCAAAGGCTTGGTGAAAATGTCAGCCAACTGGTGGTCACTCTCCACAAACTGGAGCACTATGTCACCCTTCTCCACATGGTCTCTAAGGAAGTGATATCGAATATCAATGTGCTTGGTCCGAGAATGCTGCACTGGGTTCTTAGCAATGTCTGATGAACAGAGTCTTGTTCATTTGACCCATATGAAAACCATGACTCAAGAGGTAGAACTTAAGCCTCTCATACCAAGCCCGTGGAGCTTGCCTGAGTCCATACAAAGCTTTGGAATGCTTGAATACATGATTAGGGTACTTGGGGTTCTCAAATCCTGGAGGCTGTCTGACATACACCTCCTCCTCAATGAAGCTATTGAGGAATGCACTCTTGACATCTATTTGATAAAGCTTTAAGCCCTTGGATGCTGCGAATGCAAGCAGGATCCTGATGGACTCTAGTATGGCTACAGGGGCAAAAGTACCTGAGTGAAACCCTGAGTGACTAGTCTAGCCTTGTTTCGAACTACAGCCCCATCCTCGCTCTGCTTGGTTTTGAACACCCATTTGGTCCCAATGATGTTGTGACCAGAAGAGGCTCAACAAGCTTCCAAACTTTGTTCCTTTCGAAGTTTTCGAGTTCCTCATGCATGGCATTAATCCAAGATTCATCAGATAATGCATGAGAAACATCATTCGCCTCAAAAGAGGCAACACAGATAGAGTGAAGGCAGAAAGTGGACAGACATGACTTAGAGCGAGTGACTCGCTCAAACAGATCCCCAATGATCTTTTCAGGTGGATGAGCCTATTGAATGTGGCGGGGAGGTCCAGAAGCAGAAGTGGCCTTTACTCCTCGCGTTGGAGAAGTAGGAACAGAGCCACTGGTTGCTGAAGATTCTGAGGGTAAGGGCTGATCTCCCTGAGGTGCAGAGATGGAAACTGGAGGCACCTCGAGAGCAAGAATGGAGACTGGATCAGGCAAGATGCCTTCATCTCTGTCATCATCATCCTTTGCGAAAATAGACTGAGAAAGAGGAGAAGAGCCTAAAATGTCTGGTCTAGCACCGGGACTAGCCTCATCAAAGGTCACCTCACAGGTCTCTATCATCCTACCCAAGTCTACAGCCCAAATCCTATAGCTACGGGAAGAAGTCAAGTAACCTAGAAAGATCCCGTCAGCATAGTGTGACTCAACTTGTCTAGGTTCCCAGACTTCAAGAAGAAGCATTTGTAACCGAAAACACAAAAAATGAGACACATTGGGCTTTCACCCATATCTCAACTCAAAAGAAGTGCGGTGTAAGTGTGCCTTAAGAAAAACTCTATTGGCAACATGGCATGCCGTAGCTACAGCCTTAGCCCAAAATTTGCTAGGAGTATTGTACTTATCTAGCATCATCCTGGCCATTTCAACCAGGGTCATGTTCTTTCTCTCCGCTGCACCATTCTGTTGTGGGATATATAGGGAAGAGAACTGATGATCTATGCCTAACTCCTCACAGAAGCTACTAAAGTAGGTGTTCTCGAACTCTGTGCTATTGTCACTACGGATCGCTCGTAAGGCACCTTGGAGCTCAATGGACAACCTACGGACAAAACCCCTAAAGTGAGAAAAGGACTCATCCTTCGAACCCATGAAAAACACCCAAGAATACCTAAAAAAATCATCGACTATGACAAGAATGTACCACTTCCCTCCCGCTGACTACACTCTAGCTAAACCAACTGTGTCCATGTGCAAGAGATGTCCTAGTGCATTAGTCATCGCTCAGGTGATAGGGAGATGAGAAGCAGCAACCATCTTGCCATACCGGCAAGGAGAACACACGACATCTTTAACCATCTTGAGTTTGGGCAGACCACAAATGAGATCATGGCCGCTAACTCGAGTCAAATGATCAAAACCAATTTGACCAAGTCTCCTATGCCAAAATGAGAGATCACGGGACTCTGAAGCAATAAGGCAACGGAGAGAGTCTCTAGAAGAGGAGGAAAAATTAGCACAAAAGACTCTCCCAAAATGAGAAATCCTGCAAACTAACTCCCCAGAAGAATTGAGGATCCTACAAGTGCTGCTCTTAAAGCTTACCTCGAAATCATCATCGATAAGCTGAGAAACAGAAAGCAAATTATATTGCAACTTACTGACTAAGGCAACATCCTTGAGAACAAAATGATCATTAATGCAAACGGTACCTTTAGCGATGATTCTACCTGACGAAGCATCCCCAAAGTTGATCACCTCATCACTGGGAGCTCGGACTAGGGAAGAAAACCATCGAGAGTCTCCAGTCATACAGCGTGAACAGCCAGAGTCTACAATCCAAACCTCTCCCTTCCCTATCCTACGGACCTGAATCAATGAGAGCAAAAGACAGATGTCTCAGTACTAGGACAGATTAGTGCAGATCTAAGGACCCAATACTGAGTCACCTGAGCAGAAGAAGAAATAGTCAAACGAGCAGAAGAATACTATCTAGCGCCTTTCTGTGACTCTACTCTCACAAACTCAAAGACAGCTCCTGTAGGATGCTTGGGAGCAGGTGCTGGGTTGGTTCGCCGGCGTGCAAAGGCCAGACCATCCTGGTGCTGCTGCTCAGACCTCCTGCTGAAGGAAGCAAACTCATGCCGCTGATATGTACCTCGATGGGACGAACGAGGTATATCATGAGGACGGTGGAAGGACTGAATCGGGACAGCTTCGGGGCGAAAACCAGAGGTAGAAGCCTGAAAACCAAACCCTATACGCTGTACAAAAATAGGCAACTCTCTAACCTGTCTAGGAGCAGTGTGTGCCTTAGGAGCACTCAGAGTCTGAGGATGACCCTGAATACCCGTAAGGGCATGAACACACTCATGCCGAGTGATCTTGGCGCGTCTAAAGCAGAAATCAGCAAGGTGTCCATCCTTTTGACAGAAAGTGCAAGTATACTTCGCCTTAGAGGCTGAAGTAGCAGGTGGTGTCACCTTCTCGTCAAAGATCCCATGGACTATCCCGGCTGATCTAAACACAGTGGTGCTCGTCTATGGAGCAACCACAATCTGTCCGCCCTTGGAGGCACGTACAACTGAAGCTACAAGACCATTAGAGAACCCTCATGCTCAAACATCTTTTTAAATGCAAAATTTTAGATTAATGCTCACAAAGCGGTTTAAAGAGTTTGGCCTAGTGAAGTACATCCTCGATTAGGAGCCATCGACAAAGGCTTCCTAAGCTTCACTCTCCTCCGCAAACCTTTGAGGTGTAGAGAGTTTACCCTAGTGAAACACAATCTCGACTAGAAGCCATCGATATAGGTCTCCTAAGCATCACTCTCTTCCTCTAGTTTATTTTGCATTTTTCAATTTTATTGACTCAAGTCATATTCAACCATCTCAAGCAAAAAGCTTAAAAGAGTGGTTTTGGTCATACACAATTCATTCCAAGTTCATCCCAAGAGGGTCTCTAGCTCTATTCGTGTGGGGGGAGAGAGGATGACCAGGATATCGGAGTGGGGCGAGGTCGAGATGAGAGGAGGGCGAGAAAGCAGAGAGGTTGAGGGAGTAGCCAAGAGGGTGAGAGCGCTGGAAAAACAGAAGCTACTTATGGCCTAAGGGGAAACATCATAGATGATTTGTGAGTAGAACCGTCTGTGCTAAGCTGATATCATAGACGATTCTAAACAGAAACCATCTGTGATATCTGCTTAGCACAGACGGTTATTACCATTTCTAGTAATTTAGATAGTCACGATTGAAAGCCGTTTGTGATTATCTTTAACACAGATAGTTTTCAAAAACTGTATGTGATGAAGCATCTAATATAGACCTTTTTGTAGAAGTGATTGATGGTTCACTAATAAATCATTTGCAAATTAACCACAGTACGTTTGTACCATTCATGATGCTAGCTAAGCTACAGAAGCATCAGGGGGCGAAGTAGGTGACGAACAACGCCGTGAGCATGAGCAAGTACGCGATCGCCTGATCAGTCGCCTTGACATCGATCACCCGCACGCCGTTGCCGCCTGTGCGTCTTGCGCTATGGACAGCTTCATGAGCCTGGAGAAGGAGGACACGTCGAGCAGCAGCATGTACAACTTCAGGCAGGGCGCTATCTTTGCCATGTGAAGCTAAAGTCGTTGAAGGCGAAAGATGGCAGCTGAATTATGAGTTCGAGACTCCACGAGAAGGGATGTGGTGGCAGGTATGTATATGTTAAGGTGGACATCGTGCTGGGCTGGGCCAGCCCGACACGGGCCCATCGTGCTTCGGGCCTGAACCGTGCCAGGCCGTCATGTCCTGTCGTGCCGTGCTGTGCCAGCCCGGCTCACCTTTGGTGAGCCCAGGCACGGCCCATTTGTGCTTCGTGCCTACTTCGTGCCGTGCTGGCCCAGGCTCGGCCCATTTACATTATTGTGATGAGACGAAAAGGACCTGGATACGCACGATACTCCTTACTAGTTAGTACAAAGACTTGTACTGTTGTACAATGCAAGAAGTCGCTCTCTCTCAGCCATTACTCTCAATTTCTCTCAGCTCTCCCCTCTTTCTCGCATGTATTTCTCATTCTTTCACTCTCTCAGCTCTTCTCTCTCGCCCATCTCTCATTCTCTCTCATCCGTTGCTCACTCTCTCTCTCTATCGGGACCCGAATTTGCAAATCCGGACCCTCTGTGTATTAAGCACTAATCCGAGAGCAGCTAGTGCACGATCTTAACATCATTAAATATCACAATCATACCACTCGATACTAATAAAGTACTTTAATTAAATAGTCAAGCGGTTACTCGACCTTATGGTCAAGTTACAATATACAAATATCGCCTCTGATAAACTTATTAAGAGAGAAATAGTAGCGTGAAAATGAGATAACCGTGGCGCCATCCAAGATACCACGAACTGACGGGCTCGCTTCCTAAATAGACGGGTTCCTCTTGGAGCTCCTCCTCCAAAGGCTGGTGTAGTCTCCTCTTCAAGCGGTGTTGTATTGTGGCAAGGGTGAGTACTTGGTACTCGGCAAGTCATGCCTGAATGCAACTAATATACCATGCATGGCTTAATACAAAGGAATAGCTCGAGTGGTATATTTGCGGTAAAAGCGACATTTGACAAATATCATAAGTAGATTCGAAAGCAATAGAAACAAGTATAATATCAATAACTTTTCCAGGGGTGTAATCAACATCTTTCCCATCCTAATCCACATTTCCATCAACATCATTATTTAACCAAACCCAATTTTTCCAAGTCCAAGTTATTTTCAAGAAAATCCAACCCTTATTGTAATTCGGCGATGTCCAATCACCCTTCCATTGAATAGATTCTACACTCTACAGAGGTTATGCACTTTACCCACAAGATCTGATCCAAACACCACAAAGCGAGTTCAGTAACAAAGTCTTTCGGAAACTTTTAACAATACAAAGTGGTCCTCCCCAGGTTATTGCACACTAACCCTTCCTTAGCTAAGGCGAAGTTTAGGCCAATCAACCGTTAGATGGGTACTGGCCTCGGCCGATGACGCTCCCGTACAACTTACACAAAGGGTGTAGTTGACCTCGAGGTCCCACAGATACGTTATTAGCAAACTAATCAACTAGGTCCGTCCCATTACATACATGTGGTTGCAAGATTGACTTAGTTCAAGGCTTGCAAGGTTAAGTCCTTAGGGTGACCAGGGCAAGACTACGAAGAACCAAATCAACATCCCGGTGCCATTGGCCCCACGATCATTCTTGCCACATGCCCTTGAAAAACTATTTATCAAACCCCGAGTTGATTACCATGCACCCGTGCCATCAACATCACATGATACCTTTCCAAAAGCAGGTTCAATATATCATTAAGTCAATATTAACATTTAATTGTCCAAAATCATGTCATGAGCACGTACTTGGAGTCTAAGCGGTATATACTACAACGGTCTAAAACCCATGTTGGCAGTTTAATAATGTCCAACTAGTAATCCACAACTAGGGGTGACAAGGGTCATGGCACATATTTAAATAATCAAGGTGTCATACGACAAATTGGTATTTATCTAATCCCCCGTATTTAAATAAAGTATTTTCTAATTGAACTAGCATGCAATAGGTTAAGTCAAAATAGGTTTCAAAATAGGATCAACATGGTCAAAGCACAACTTGCCTTCAAAAAGTACTGGTTCTTGGTCTTGAGTTGGATCTGAGTCAATACTTCTCCTTGAATCCTTGGCACTTCAGCGTCTGCACCTCGTAAAAGCATGCAAATAGCAACCAATGAATAAAACAGTAGACAAAAACATCCAAATAAAGTCCATAAACAGAGAGAGCATAATTTTATGAATTTTAGAAACTGGAATCGTCAAATTGAGTTAAAATGCAAAAGTTATAGCATTTTGAAGTTTAAATAATCAATTAAATAATTTTATAGAAAAACTTTAGTCCAAAAATTAAATAAATTCATATTTAGGTAGATCTCAATTTTATACAAATTTAGAAATTTGAATCACTCAAATCGGAGTTGAAAGCATAAAAGTTATAAGCGTTTGAAGTTTGAATCAAAAATCGAAATCATTATTTCGAATTAATAAATCATTTTCTTTCGGAAATTAATTGCGCGTCGGCAAGGACACGTGTCGCACTGGATTGGTCGGTGGCGTCGGGCCGGTCCATGGACTCGGTCCACGCTTCGGCTCGGAGTTCCACCGTGGGACCGGTCCACGGCTTCCATATGTCGGCGGGTGGGACTACTCGGGTAGCGTCGTGGCGTCGCGGGGCTCACTTACGCGGTGCTGATAGGTGGGACCCACCGATGGCGTCGCCGGTAGCGTCCGCGGTCTTTATCGACACCGCACGGGCGGCGTGTCGCTGACCCCCACGCATCGCGTGGCGGCGGCGGTCGCCACCTGGACCGTGGCGCGATCGTGTCCGTTGATTTGAAAATCAGCGGCCGTGATTAGATCCAGGGTGCTGCGTTGAAAACTACCACGGTGATCGTGGGCCGTTCGATCTAGATCGGACGGTCCAGATCTAACCCTCGCTAACACTTGCTACACGCGCATTGATGATCGTGGCCGTTGGATCTTGATCCAACGGTCGGATCCCGATCACAGTTCCTGGGTTTGGGGAAGAAACGTGGAGCTCACCGTGTGCGTTCGATCTTGATCGGACATTGTCCGAGCTTCACGAGGTTGATGGCACGCGGCCAGTGGCCTGGCGAGAGCGAAAGGCAACCTCCCGAGCAGCGTTGGACGCGATCCGGCGAAGTGAGTTAGCCTCGGTGCGCCTTGGCACAGGCTTCCGGATCACAGACTCAACGGTGGCGAGCGGCGGATAGACGGCGGAGAGGACGAAAAACGGCGCGAGGAGTGTTATAACTCCGGCGATGGCGCGTCGAGGCGCGGTGGCGGCTTGGCTAGGCAAAGCGGGCGCGAAGGTCAGGTGGTCCTCGGGTGGAATAAAACCTAGAACCACCGCGGCGCGGCGCGTGATCGCGCCGGATCGGCGGACGGCAGCGATCGGCCGTCCGCGTGGCGAGATCCGCGACCACGATCGCACGATCGAAGCAGTTCGGTCGATTTACGACGACTTCGAACGATGCAGGGGACGATCTTGGCCGTTGGATCCCGATCCAGCGGTCGAGGATCGATGAGTTAAGCAGGTTTGGTCGAGTCAAGCGGCTTGGTCGGACTCGAGTCCGACTCGGTTCCGACTCGGTCGGATGAATAGTACTTGACCCAACTCGAATTTCCAGCGATTTAATATTTAAAATAATTTCCAGTAATTCATTTAATTCATTAAAAAATAGTAAAAGACTCAAAAAAATTCCAGAAAAATTCTGGAAAATATTTTGGATCATTTTGGACTCAAATAAAATATTTCCAACAAAATTTTATTTGCAAAGTTTAATTCTTTAATTATTTCAAAATGGAATAAATTCAAATAAATTCCAAATAAATCCAAATAAATTCCAGAAAATTCCAAAAATTCACCAAAGTGCCAAATCACACATAGATTTAAGAAAAGCAAAATTTTGGGGTGTTACACTCTCTCTCTCTCAGCTCTCTCACCCGTCTCTCTCAGCTCTCTCTCTCTCTCGCCCATCTCTCTCCCTCTCTCTCGTCCGTTGCTCACTCTCTCTCATCCCTCTCACCTATCTCTCTCAGCTCTCTCTCTCTCTCTCTCACCCGTTGCTCCCCCTCTCTCTCCCATCCCTCTCATCCGTTGCTCCCTTTCTCTCTCGCCCATAACTCCCCCTCTTTCTCTCTTGCCCGTTGCTCCCTATTTCGCCAATGTGCTAAAGACTGATCATGGGACTAGCACCGTAAACATAGAAGGTTTGAAAATACAGTTTCTGGATCCGACAAATCGTAACTTTAAGTTTGAATTTTCAAGGAATGCATAATTAACAAGGGCAGTGGCGGCGGGCTATGTGCCGCCGACGTGCCGATGTGCCACTATCGTGCCATGCCAGCACGGGTCCAGTCAAAACGGCCGTGCCAGGCCATGCCGCCCGTCGTGCCCGGTTCCTAGGCCCAGCATGGCCCGAGCTACTGTGTCGGGTCGGCACAGCATGGCCCTCTTACGTGCCGGGCCGGATTTGGACCGTGCCGGGCTTGCTGTGCTTCGGGCCAGCCCAAAGAAACTTGGCCCAAGTGCCCACCTTTACGTATATGTAGTGGCAGAACATGCAAGGAGTTCGGCAGTGTGCTTCGTTTGATCAGGACTTGAGAAAAAGAAAACACTTCTGAACGCACGATGAGTCAGTCAATCTGTATAGCTCGGCAGGATTGACGAGACTTGGGGCGTTTCAATCCGCCATGTTGATCTTTGGAAGCATGCACTACTATCAATCATATATATTAGCAGGCCGGTTCTTGCCCAGTCAACGTATATGATTTTGCATGTGAGTCGAGAACGTGGTCCATGCATGACATGAGATGGTCATTGTTGTGCTCTTATGTGGTGATATGTAGGGAATTGTTTGCACGAAAATTGTCAGCAATGAACAGCGTCTTGAAACAAAACAGCATAACAATGTTGACCAAGCCATGCCGCTGGTCTGTGTGCGCGCAACACACTGTCGGCTTGGCATGCTTTTTCAAGTCATCAGGGATGCACAGCTAATGCATGATTCAATATGGACAGTTTTTTTTTATCTAATGGATTATATTAGCTAGAGTAGTAGAAATACCTCAATAAATAGATAGTGAGATCTGATTTCTATTTCCTACAATATATTTCACAAAGAACCGATTGTGATACTCGTCTCATCACAATTGGTTCTTTGTGGGAACCGATTGTGATAATCTCTTCATCACAATCGGTTCCAACAAAGAACCGATTGTTATGTGGTAATTATCACAATCGGTTCGCACGAAGAACCAATTGTGATGACTAATTATTATTATCGCGCAGGAATCGACTGTGATAGAGCTTCCTCATCACTGTCGTTGGACTTTCTATCGCCACCAAAACCGATTGTGATGATGAAAAAGAACCGATTGTGATGTATATTCTTGTAGTAATGTTTCAGTTTCTGATTTCCAAAACAAAATATTCAGAGACCCTTGATGTACGATATTGCAGTGTTCCTAACTTTGCACAAGGTTAGCAGGAAGAGTCAGACGCTGATGCAAGTCGCTCAGATGCTGGTTGAGGTCGCTGCATGTCAAGGCTACCATGCACCCTGATAAATGAAGCCATGACTCTGTGGCTCTGTTTGCTTTCTGAGTACATGCGGTACTACTCCTCCCAATCATAATTATCGGATTCGTTCCCTCACGAACTTCTAATCGGATTCGTTGAATCCGATCCTATTTAATGTATGAGATTCGGGTTCGTAGTAAAAATTAGAAAATAAAATATGGTGAATTCTGAACTCAAATCCTGTACCGCAACCTGAATGAACCCTGTTCGTGATAACTATGCTCCTAACACACTTCGGGCCTGTTTGGTTCCCTGCCTAAGTGAGCCATAACTCAAGTTAGGCAGGCCATACGTGGTTAGGTATGTGTTTGCTTTCTTACCCAGCTGAGGCTCGCCACAAGACCTTAGGCGCGGTGTGGTTCAGTTGCCAGCGTTTTCTTCGCCAAATGTGGGGTGGCGAAATCGAGCGCCACACTTGCCTCATAAGCCACAAGTGCCGGACCCGACTTCTCATTTCTCGAGTCTCCACTCAGATCTAGGGTTGGAGGACGAGGCAAGGGCGGCTGCGGCGGAGGCCGACGCAAGGGCGGCAGCGTCGACGCAAGGGCGGCAACATCAGTTTCCCCTGAAGGTGCGTCACGGAGTGGCTTTCTCTTGGGGGATCGAACGGAGAGTAGAGGCTAATCAAAGGGTTTCTTCAGTTAACAGGTCTTCCCCTAATTGGATTTGCAAGGAATCCTTCAAGAAACCATCGGTGAGGAACCCGAAACTAATTATCTTTCCATATTCCAGTTTGCAATGGTGTGCATGGCATGGCTCTGATATGATTATACATTTTTTGATGTGCATATAGATGGGTGCAAAGAAACTATACATTGAGTACTATAATAGCTACTGTAATTACTTGCGGATGAGAAGGGATATTATCAACATTGCAATATGTGTTGCTCTATTTTGGTATAAACTTCAGTTAATTAGATCTGAGAAGAGACGTGTGACCTATGGTCCTATGTTGGCGAGAGACGTGTTGAGAGATACACGTTTGAACCGTTTGTACAATGGCACTGAAGCTCATTGCCTTAGTGAGTTGCGCATGCGGAAATTTGTTTTCCATAGGTTGTGCTCTCATCTAAGAAATCATGGGCTGCTACTGGACACACTGAATGTCAGTATTGAAGAACAAGTTGCCATGTTCATGCATGTTGTTGGTCATAGATGGACTAATAGAACAACTGCCTTTGAGTTTAACCGCTCTGGGGAGACAGTCCATAGGTACTTCCATGTTGTCTTAGATGCTCTATGTGTTATGTCACGTGACATCATTGTGTTGAGATCCACGGAGACACATTCGAAGATAACAACTAGTCCAGGCAGATTTCACCCGTACTTCGAGGTAACATGACACCATAATATGCTAAAGGCAATATATCCTTATGTGAATCTAAAAGAAAACTAACCGTATGTCATGTCTTTTTTGATAGAAATGCATAGGAGCTTTGGATGGTACACACATTCCAGCAATGGTTCCTATGCATATGCAGGATAGGTTTAGGGGTAGGAAACTCTATCCTACACAAAATGTGCTAGCTGCTGTCGACTTTGACCTAAGGTTTACATATGTCTTAGCTGGATGGGAAGGATCAGCCCATGATTCCTATGTGCTCCAAGATGCACTATCCCGACCATTAGGCCTAAAAATCCCTGAAGGTACTATTACTACCAATTACACAAATGCAAATTAGGTTTTGGTGCAGTCCAGAGCTAATTGTCATTCTTTAATCATGTAGGCTACTACTACCTAGCTGATGCGGGTTATGCAACAAGGTCTGGTATATTACCCCCATATCGTGGTGTTCGGTACCATCTTAAAGAGTTTAAAGGAGCTCGAGAGCCTGAGAACCCTAAAGAATTGTTCAACCACCGTCATTCTTCCCTTAGAACTACTATTGAAAGGGCATTTGGTACACTTAAGAATAGATTTAAGATCTCAACATCTCAGCCCTTTTTTCCTTTGAAAACCCAAGTGAAGATAGTGATTGCTTGTTGTACGGTGCACAACTTCATCATTGATGACGACCCTGATGAATATGTGTATGATGACCTCACTTGGTACCAAAATCTTCCAAGAAGCAAACGTACCCATGTGGACTTGCAAAAAGACAATCAAATATGGGCTGGCAAAAGGGATGAAGTAGCACAAAAAATGTGGGACGATAAATTAGTTGAGTTATGAGTTGTACTTGTCATGGCCAGGATATTTATGTGTTGTATTTGCAGTTCCTGGGGACTGCACCAGGAACTTTTATTTACGAGAGGATTCTTATATGTTGTGTGTTCTATGTATGTATGCCATGGAATTGTTTGCATTTGTTATGGTCAGATATGAGTATTCCACATATTACTGAGTGCTAAAATTTATTGCCCTGTGTTGTCCATCTATACTATTAGTGCTGGAATTGTTTGCATTTGTTATGGGCAGATATGAGTAAAAGAAAGGAAAAGGTTGATGCTGATGAGCCTCCTAGGGAAAGAACCATTTCATGGGATGATGGCCAAACCAAGTTTATGCTTGATTGGTTCATTGTGTTTTCAAAGGACCAACATGTTGGCTTCAAGATTAAAAAGCAACATCACTTGGCGTGTGCTACTGCATTGAACGAGAAATTCAGTATGGGGGTCACTAGTGCGCAAGTTAATCGTCATTTCAGGCACTATAAGGAAAATTGGAAGTATGTTGCTATTTCTTTAAGCAAGAGTGGCAATGCATTTGACCCAAGTAGATGCTTACTGACAATATCTGAATCGGAGAAGGCTACATTGACAGTATGTTACATATTCGTGCACATATTTATTTCACCATATTGTTGCATTATGGAAACATGTTGAATTGTACTCATTTCATGGTTTGCAGGATAGGGCTAGGCGGCTCCTTTGTAAACCCATCAAGTTTTTCCATGAGATGCAGGAGTTGTTCATGGGCACCAATGCCGATGGATCTTTATCTATGGATGCATCATCTTGCATGCTTCCAAACACTGAGTCTGATGATGACATGCGCGGATATGATGATATGTCGTCAACTGCTGAATTTGTGGATTGTGTAGCTGATGACTCAGACACTTTGCCATCTCCACTCGGTGCTACAGCTAGCCATTCACAAGGTGTGGAGAATACCTCACCAGGTTCCGGAGTGAAGCGAAAGAGGCTCGGGAAGTCACCGGCTAAGAGGCAACCAAAGCCAAAGAGTCGCATGTCCAAGACAGCCGATGATATCAGTGAAACTTTGAAGGCACTTCAGGAATCCCTGGTAAGAACAGCACCTCCACCACCCCCACAACTTACTGACCCACATGCTCCATTGTGGGAGAGGATTGAAGCCATGACAATAGCAACCGAGGACAAGCTGATGGTAGGTATGCACCTCTCACGCAATGAGAATAAAGGATTGCGTGGTTTCTTATGTAGTGCTAGTGAGAAGACCTTAGAAACCTGGGTGTTCAAGTTCTTGAGTGGTGATGGTAATATCTAAGGCATGCTATGTTATGACCTTTTGGGTGCCCTTATGGTAAGATGGTTCATGTAAGGACTTGTAATGGACTTTCCCTTATGTTTAGATGGTTCATGTAAGGACTTGTAATGGACTTTCCCTTATGTTTAGATGGTTCATGTAAGGACTTGTGTTGGAGGACTTGTATTGGACTTGCTATGTGCTGGGCTAATATCGAGTATTTTGACTATCTGTTTCTATTTTGCTGGGCTTCTATGTAATGGAAGTTAGAGCACACTGATGCTGTGTCTTACCGTTCTTTCAAACTGGAATGTATAGTCATACTGCTTTTCAAACTACCGGTGCCATACTGCTTCTATGTCCGAATTACAGGTGTCATACTACTTCTCAAACTGGAATGTATAGTCATATCAGAGCCATGCCATGCACACCATTACAAACTGGAATATTGCTAGCTAATTAGATGAGGATTCCTCACCGATGGTTTCTTCACTTTTGCAGGGTGGTGCCTGACTAGTGTTTGACCTGGTGCTTTGGATTGCGTCGAGCTCACCACCGGACAGGTTAGGCTTTTCAATACTTCTAGCCTTGCATATTTCTTGTCTGCATTACACTATTATGTTGTGTCTTAGCGTTCTATTTACTTGCATACAGATGGATAAAGATTCAAAGAAAGTCAAAAAAGTGCATGATTGGACAATTAATCGCATAGACGAAATCGCAAATGATCTTAAGAACATAGCATACGATAAATTTTCTCCTTGCTCATGCGAAAGCGCAAATGAACTAAACCGAGTCTTACTTGAGATCGAACACACTGCTCGCCGCCTTGATGACCTTGTCCTACAGTCAGAAGACTTGTTGGGAACATACGGTGTCGATCGACACGAAGAAGATGAAGAAGACACTTCATCGACCATACGCGAGCAGTTACGCCCATACGACTACGAGATCGATGATTCGAGTAAACGTGATGATCGTCAATTTAGAGATGATGAAAGTATCGACTCTTCTGACTAGTTATGATGTATGAACTAGTTTGTGGAACCTTTTGTATGTAATAGGTCCGGTTGACCACTACTTATGATGGATGAACTGGTTTGTGGAACCTTTTGTATGTAATAGGTTCGGTTGACCACTACTTATGATGCTTGAACTGGTTTGTGGAACCTTTTGTATGTAATAGGTCCGGTTGACCACTACTTATGATGTCTGAACTAATTTGTGGAACCTTTTATTGTACTAAACTATGTTATGCTATTCTTCATTTTCCTCTATTATGTGTTACCACTGTTGTTCTTTATTTGCTTGATCACGAAAACAAAGCTATTTGCCACTCCTTCAAATTGTGTAGCAACCATTCAAACGTCTACCATAGTTTCTTAGCCATGCCTAAGCCATGTCATGGCCGCAATCCAAACGCATGCCACAAATTCTTAGTCGTGCCTACCACTAGGCGTGGTAGGGAACCAAACACAAGCCAACTTCAGTCACCTTAAGTCGTGCCACACTTGCGCCAGCCTACTAACCTTAGGCGTGGCTCGCTTAGGTAGGGAACCAAACAGGCCCTTTCATCCTCACGAGTTGGCAGCTTTGGAAGGAAAGGAGAGCGCGGGTTTTCAACGCAACGCAGCCGTTGCCAAAGCCAAACGACCATTCAGGACGAAGTGAACCTGTGGATCCAGACTGGTGGACGACATTTGTCGCAATTTTTATTTTGATGCTTCTTGTCATTGCATATTTGATTTCTCTAGGTTCATCATAAACATATTACCTGAAAAGTCATTTGGTTACTATTATGTAGTTTGTTTCTGAAGCTCTAACAACTTAGGGGGTGTTTGGCAGAGCTCTAGCTTCACTAGATTCATAAATTTGGTGGAGCTGGGTATTCCTAGGTCCACAAAATCTGTGGAGATGGAGCTGTGGGTATATGGAGAGTGTTTAGATAGGTCATCTTGTTTACATTTTAGAATAAAAATATAAACTTAATTTACTTTATTTTAACCTACAAATTTCAGATCTGAGGTGGAGGTGGAATCTGGAGCTCTACTAAACATGACCTTAGTTAAATCTAACAACTTAGTTAAAATTACACGGTTCCTCTAGCAGATGTTTACAGCATGAATCTGACGATGAATCAGCTAGCTGGTGAGCATTATGAGATTTCGAGTACGACTTAAGAGTGACAAATGCAGATACAACTGGGTAGGCATTATGCCTAGAGGAGTAAGGTCTTTCGAGTTGTAGTTTCTGACTGGCACAAGACTCCACTGCCGAACTAGATCATAAGCAGAATAAGGTCTAATTAACTCACTTTCCGCTCGAATTGTCAGACATACTTGAGGCATTTTTCTAAAGCAAAGGAAAAGAACTTCAAGCTTATAACAATATTCATTTATATGCAATTGTGCATGCACGTACTGCACTCATAACAACTGACAACAAAATGATCAGAAAAGAACTGATACATGAACAGAGAGCCAGAACCAATTGACAACAAAATGATCAGAAAGTGCTACTGAAGCATCAGTGCGCGAAATAGGTGACGAACAGCGCCGAGCACATGAGCAAGTACGCGATCGCCTGATCAATAGCCTTAGCATCGATCACCCGCACCTTCCCTGGCGCGTCTTGCGCCGCAGACAGCTGCATGAGCCCAGAGAAGACGAACACGGTGAACAGCAGCATGTACACCTTGGGAGTCGCCATCTTTACTTAACAATCTTAAAAATGTTAGCCTTTTTTGATGTGTACCGCAATACAAAGTGTGATTAGTGGGTATATATATAGTGGCAGAACAAGCAAGGGGTGGTGAATTACCAGTGTGCTTTGTTTGATCATGACTTCAGGAAGATTGTGAAGAGGGTGAATGAGTCAATCTGTTTGCCTAGCATGGCAGGATTGACTTGAGACCTCTTGCCATACGCTGAACTTTTCACGTGCTACCGTACTATTTTATTAGCCGAGCTGGCTCTTGGCAGCATGATGGAATGCAGGTTCAACCTGAACCTCTACCTTCATCTAGAACCAAGGCCACAGTCGATTTGAAAGTATATCAATCGTTCCACCAATGCACCAAATCCTTACAATCCGTCTTCAGCACCATAACCAACAATCAAATGAAATGCCCCAAAATTTCAAAAGGAATTGAACTCAATTTCGGTTTTGATTTGAGGTTTGGATTTGAACTCAGATTTGGAAATCGAAATTGGGAGTTAGGGTTTGGATTTGGGAATTAGGGTTGGTTGGGGGAAACTCATCTAGCTTCCTCGCTTGGACCGCCGGTCGCTCCGCCATTTCGCGCGTGACGCCCGCTCGTGTCACCTCCGAGCTGCTCCCGTCGTGTCGTCCTCCTCCGGCCATCCTTCAGTCCCGTCCGAACGTCGCTGCGCCATTCCTCACCTCAGCGACTGAGCTCACCCGCCAGACCCGTCCCCTCGACGGCCGTGCGCCCATCCCACGTCGCCTCGCCACCAGCCGCCGTGCCGTCGCCATCCCGCCTCGCCAACCGCGCCCGCCTGCCCCCCTCTCATGCCGGGTCCTCGCCTGCCCCCGTTGCCGTCCCCAGCCACTCTGCACACCCATGCTGGACACTCCTCCTCTCTCCCCGCACGGGTATAAAAGCCCCCCACTCGAGCTCTTCTCCCTCGCCCCTCTTCCCCTTCCCCTCCGGTGAGTCCACCGCCGCTGAGTCCTTTCCTCTCCACCTCCGGCGCCAACCCCGCGCCCTCCTCTCTCGGCCTAGCCCACCGCCGCCTCGCTCGACCCCGCCCGTGCCCTAACCCTGCATTGCCCCCCTTTTTCCCTTTTCTGCGGCCGAGCTGGTCTGGCCTGCCCCCGCGTGGGCGTGGCCCAGCACCTCGCGGCGTCCCCCCTCGGGACTCTATAGGCCGAAGCCGGATGGCCCATTTTTTGGCCTGGCCGATTTTCTTTTCTTTTATTATTTCAATTTTCTGATTTCCTTTATATATATAATCCGAAAATCCAAAAAAGTACCAAAAACCCCAAAATGCCCAAAAACACAATATTGACTCTTTCGAGCCACTGAGTCCAAATACAGCCTCCGTTTTGCTAGTTGAAGCTTCCAAAATTTCAAATACCCAAATTTCCCTCAAACCCTCTCCGGCTCTTTTTTCGTTTTTCGTTTCATTTTCGTTTTCGTTTTTCATTTATTTACCATTTTTGGACCAGGAGCAGTTTCCGGAACTGGAGCCAGATCAGACAAGAGCCGAGTACGACTACAACAACTACGACCTAGCCGATCCCACCTCGCAGCAAGGCAAGCCGCACATCTTTGATCATGTTGAACCCAATTTGCCATGATATACTGAAAATCATTAGTTTAGAATAATATGTAACTTAGCTATGCCCAGTTTCGCGATTAGCCTCCTTGACATTGATGAACCCTATTTACATTGAATAACCCTAGTTAATGATTATGAGTACCCTAGTTAATTAATTAGTCTTATTAGTGTCACTCAAAATTCTTTAAATGAGAAATGAATTGTTGACGAGCTGTTGATTACTCAAAATTCTCAATGATTATGAAATCTTAGTGACCATGGCATTCAGGAGACAGCACGGCTTGCTTTGACGAAGATCTTCGCAGCCTACGCTGACGAGTTGCAGGGGTATGTCTCCCATCTTCACCCGCAGAAAGGAGGAGCCACTAGTGCACCGATGGACCTAGAGAGCGATGCTGCAGTTGTGCACCTTGCGCTGTTTGCAGCTGCGCAGGATGCGGTGATGGACCAGACTATACAGGAGATGGATGGTGTCTACACTACCTTGGAGGCCGCCGAGAAGAGTTTGCAGGATGTCAGAATGTGGGCCGTACAGAGGATCGGAGAACTGGAGGAGGCTTTGTATGGAGGGGAGCCAGAGCTAGAGTTCGACAAGGAGGATCCAAAGGAGGTGCAGCCAGAGTCGGAGCATGAGCCGGAGTAGCATCAGGCGCCTGCGGCTGAGCCAGAGGCTGAGGACGCGGCTTCATGTACTATGGCAGTTCAGGGGCATGGCGATCGGTTCACGCCGATGTCGCCACACCCGCCTGCATATCCGCTAGGAGGCCCTCATATTGGATGGGTAGATGAGTGAGAGTTCTAGGCCTAGTGGTTGAGACTCAAGTGTTGAGTTGCATCTTAGAATAATAAGAGTCACCCTTTAGGCGTTAGACTCCAGTGTGTTAGTTTAATTTGGATTCCTTTGCTTGCTGAGTGTGCAGTATGTGTTGCAAAGCCCTTAGGCATTGTGAGCAACTGTACTAAGTTATTATTGAATAATTAATAAAGTTTGGATTTTGAGTTACAGCTTTTACCCCCGCATAAGTTTCTCTATTACTTGTCTACTCTTGTTTCCTTCTTATCTCTAAACCTTGGAGTAATCAACAGATGGTGAACACTCGTGGCAACAACGGAGGAAGTGGAAGTGGTTCTCGCCCCACTAGGAACCCCAACGATGGAAGACCTGCGCCCCAACCTACACCCCCACTCGACATGTAGAATTTTGGAGCTTTCCTTGCTGCACAGACGCAGCTAATGCATGCTATGATGCAGCAAATGCAACAGATCACTGCACAAGCTGCTGCCAATCAGAATAATCAAGCCAACCAAGGACAGCGTCTGTATTCAAGATTGTCAGAATTCATGAGGACTCAACCACCCACGTTCTCCGGGAATGCCAATCCACTGAAGGCAGATGATTGGCTAAGGTCCATTGAGAGGAAGCTGCACATCACTCAGTGTACTGGAAATGAGAGTACTTTATGCGTGTGATCAGCTAGAAGGAACTACAGCTGAATGGTGGGAGAATTTCTGCGCTTCGCATGAAAACCCACAAGAGATCACTTCGGAGGAGTTCACTACTGCTTTCTGTCAGTATCATGTGCCCGAGGGAGTCATGGAGCTGAAAAAGGAGGAATTCCGAACACTGAAGCAAGGCAGCCAGTCAGTGGCTGATTATCTGAATAAGTTCACCTTGTTAGCTCGCTACGCACTTGAAGATGTAGCGACGGACAAGGCCAAACAGTCTTGCTTCAAGAAGGGACTGAACTCAAGACTGAAGGTGGGCCTGATTGCCCACACATTTCCTGACTTCCTAGAGCTGGTGAATAAAGCTCTTATACTAGAGGACAAGTGTAAGGAGCTGGACGACAACCAGAAGCGCCGGATGGCACAGCAGGGAGCTCGCCCAGGAGCATAGAGGATGAGGGTTGCACCCAACCAGTTCTTCTTATTTTAGCCCAGGAATGTGGCCAAGACACCGTCACTAGCACCAAGATCTGCCAGTAAGAATTATCAGACACCAGCACTAGCCAGCATTACAATCGTAGGGACTCAGCAATCAACAGTGAGACGTTGCTACAGCTGCAATGAACCGGGGCACTTCGCCAATCAATGTCCCAAGAGAGGAGGGGGTGTGACGTCTGCTCGCTTCAACCTTGGAACCACGCCTGCAAGGACACCTGCACCAGGAGGGAATCGTGGAGCTTCTCAAGCTGGAGCCACACCCCAAGAAACGGTGAGAGGTTGTGAAATCATGTGCTGAAAAATTGGCTTAGAATTGAATTTGCAAATGTGCTTGTGCATGTGTTTGACAATTTGACAAGAAACAGTAAGTTTCGCTTTTGCGCCGGACCGATTTTGTTTGTCCGTCGTGAACGTGTTTTCGCCGGAATGATTTCTTCTTGGAACCGAGATTTTCACTTGTACACCTAATCGATTTGTTTGTCCGCTAGAATGGTTTTTGAGTGACTTTTCATGTGTACCGGACCATATCTCGCTTTGTCCGCCGTGAATGCTGCTTTTGGCCGAATTAGGTTTTGAGCAAAATTGGAATTGTGTTTGATTCATTTTTGGGATTATGAAATTTGTGAGAATTTCATGATGCTTCTTTTGAAGTGGACTTTATGCAATGCTCATGTGAGTAGTTGCATGGATTGACATTGAGTCAAGTCGTGGACTTGTGCTCGATTCGCTTTTGTGGTTTGTTCATGTGCGTGTATTGCTCGAGGGCTTAACGTGGTCGATGACGGACCGGAACTAGGTTCATGGAGGAACTAAGGTTCGGACTAGGTTCAGGAGGAACCGAGGTCTTGGTGGTCAAGGATGTCATGCGACGCTTTGGGCTAAGAGAATGGTGCACATGAAGAATGGTTAGTCACGTGAGAATGGCAGGAGGTCATTCGCGTGCAAAGTGTTAGTCACGTGAGTATGGCAGTGGCCATACGCTGCAAAGTGTTAGTCACGTGAGTATGGTAGGGTTGCCATACGAGTGCAAGAGTTGTACTCGGCCAGGTCAGCTGGCCAAGTAGAGTTGTGTTGGATACAGATTCCTTCTAGGAATAGAATCGTATTCGTAACTCCTTGTGGGTTGGTCCTTAAATAGGAGGGGTGTCTCCTCGTTGAAGGGCATCGAATCAATTGGAGCTGAGCGATTACTGAGAGCCTCAAGCTCAGTTTTAGGGTTTGTACTCTTTGATGAGAGTACTTTAGACAAAAGAAATAAAGATCAATTCTTCTAGTTCCTTGTGTGCTACAATATTCTCTTTTGGTTCTTGTTTGCATACTTGTTCTAGTTCTAGATTGGTTTTTGTTCTTTGAGTTTCATCTTTGATTTGATCCATAAAAACCTCTCTAGGGTATTGATCTAGTGTTCCTCAAAGTCTTGTTGATAAATCTTTGTTATTCTTGGATCAATCTACAAGTTTCATTAGATTGATTTTCGTCAAGTTCTGGAACAGCAAGTTTGCGAAGCTTATAACTTTGATCCGTAAGTCCGATCGAGCTGATTCTTTTGATTTAGATTCATATTGGAATCTAGTTTTTGTGTTCAAATTTCAGATCGTTCCGACGGTTGATCTCCTGGAATTGTTTAATCGAACCTCTGTCATTCTATTTTGTCGAAATGAGGCAATTATTTGGTTCTCGCTTTGGGGTGAACTTTTAATAGATCAAGAATTTGGTTTTAGCTTCCGCACAATCATTCTCCCCCTCTGATTGCTATATTCGATACTTCGATCCTACAAGTGGTATCGAGCAAGGTTTTTCTAATCTATCTTAACCGGTGATTAGATCAATGGATCGTTATTCGACAAACCATGTGTGTTCGATGGTGTTGATTTTCAGTTTTGGAAGGCCAAGATGGAGGCGCTCATCCAAGCACAAGGCTTCACAATTTGGGAGAAGGTCTACAAGCCATATGAAGTCCCCGCAAACGCACAACGCCAACGACACCAATCGCACACATGTTGAAGCAAACAAAGAAGGCGCCAGAACTTGATCATCCAAGGTTTGGGGACGCAAATGACTTTGGACCGTGTGATCCATCTCAAATCCGTGATATGAGGTATGGAAATCTCTTTGTGATTACCATGAGGGTTCTAACACTATTAAAGAGGTTCGCCAAGATCTTTACAAAAAAGAGTACATGCGATTTTGAGATGAAACTCTGGTGAGTCGCTAGATGACTTTTTTGCACGCTTCAATAAAATTCTTAGTAATCTTCGTGTCTGTTGGAGTTAGCTTTTGATGATGCTGCTAATGCTAGACAATTGCTTGGTGCATTAGACATGTCTATTTGGGAGATGAAAGTTACATCCATTAGAGAATCTAATCACATGAGTACACTTACTTTAGATGTTCTTCATTCTAAGTTGAAAACTCATGAATTAGATGTTTTTATAGAAAGAATGATTATAAATCAATTGCTTTGACATCTCAATCGAGCATATCTCATAATGGTGTTGCTTCAAGTTTTGTTTCTATCTTTCTTGTCTTCATTAACCGATGAACGATTGAGCAATTCCCGTAAGAAGACTTATCACTACTTCTTCTCGCTTTAACAAAGCTTTGCAAATTGTGATAAAGAGAAAGAGAGGTGGTGGTGATCCTCCAAGATGCTATGAGTGTGGTGATCTCGACCATATTCGTCCAAACTGTCCAAAACTTGCAAGTAAAGCATCAAGGGAGGAGAAGGACAACGATAGAAGAAAAGAGAAGAAGAAGTTCTCTCCAAGTGATAGAAAGAAGAACTTCATCAACCGCAAAGTTGTCTATCAAGTTCTTTCTGCTCTTGAACAAGTCAATTTGAGCGATGTGGATTCGGAGAGCAGCGAGGATGATGCAACTCCAAGCAAGCATGAGTTGACGGGGTTGTGTCTCATGGCCAAAAGCAGCGACAACTTCACCGAGGGTGATCATGACAGCGACTTCAATGAGGTAGATCCTTCTTACGATGAATTAGCTATTGTTGTTGCTCGTCTTGGTAAATTACTTGATAAACGTGACAAGAAAATTAAGAAACATGATTTTGTTGTGGAGTCATTGAATGTTGAAATTTCTAGACTTAAAACCTTGATTCCTGATGATGATGCTTGCAAATCATGTGACTTAATTTACAATGAGCTTACGTTGCTTAGGAAAGAACATGTTACCTTGTTAGAGCAAATCAATGCTGAAAATGAGAAAAATGAGAAACTTGTTAAACATGCTAGTTGTTCTACCATTGATTTGCATGATACAACTCCATGTTCTAAATGCTCCGTACTAGAATTGAAGTTGCATGATGCAAATGCTAGGGTTTCTCAAATGACAGAAGATTTTCTTACACATGAGGTTCTTTCATGCTCAACTTGTCGCAAGCAAAAAGGAAAAGTGGATGTTCCCTGCAATAATTGTTTAATTCTTGCTAATAAAGTTGATTACTTGCAAAACTCTTTGGAACGATTCACTAATGGCAAGAAAAAGTTGAACATGATTTTGGATCAATCTAAGGTTAGCTCAAACAAGAAAGGTTTAGGTTTTGATCTTCATGCTTCATATGAAACTAAACTCACTGCTGTTTATGCTCCTTGCAATGATAAACTTGAGATTTCAAATGAGCCTAAGAAAATTGTCTTCAAATCATGGCCTTTTATCTTCTACTATGATGAATGCAAATGTTGCTTCTACTTCCAAAGCTAAACATAATGTTAAGTACACTTGCACTCATTGTGGTAGAGATGGACATTTAGTAGACTTTTGCTTTAGACTTAGCTAAACAACAAAAGAGAGAAAGGTTTAATGCTAGGTCTAATTTCAGAAAGGCACACTCTACTTCTCATTATGTGCCTAGGGTGAAACAAACACCTTTTGATGCTAAAACACTGAAAAGGCAAATCTGATTTTGTGCATAAGAATACTCGTGTTGTGCCTATGCCAGCGTCGGGTGTCTCAAAGATCGGATTCCTAAACATCTTATTTCTAACCCCAAAGCATCGTAGACCTCGACACTTTCTCGCTTCTATGTAGGCTTCTCACGAGGAGGGAGAACATGTGGCTAGTGAATTTCGGATGCTCACTTCATATGTTTAGTGATAAGATTTGGTTCTCCTTTACTCATGCATCTCGTGCTAAAAGTGTTATCTTTTGAAGATGCTTCTTCCACCTCTGCTTTTAGCAAAAGGCACTAGTCCAAATGGTGCAGTACAGGTGCATATGTTCAGGGGGAGAGTATCTTTGTTCATGAAGATGATGATGATGTCTGAGGATGAGATAATCGAGTTTGATGTGTGCTTGTGTGCTCAGCTTTTCAAGCTTCCCACGACTTACATCGATAAGCCGCTGCTTTAATTTTCGAGTATCTCCATAGTACTCAAGTTTTTGACATTTGGCTTTCTGCTTCCTCATGCATTAGTTTAAGAGTTTTTTTCTGATGGTGATTTTGGAGGATGTAAAATTGATAGAAAAAGCACATCTGGTACATGCCATTTCTTGGGTAACTCTCTTATTGCATGGTCATCTAGAAAGCAATCTTCTGCACAATCAATCATTAATCTGAATATGTGGCTGCTAGTTGTTGTTCTCAAATTCTTTTGGATAGTAGCTACACTTAAAGATTATGGGGTTAATTTGGATAGTGTTCCTCTTTGTGTGATAACACTAGTGCAATCTGCATTGCTAAGAACCCCGCAACACTCTAGAACAAAACACATTGACATCAGATTTCACTTCCTTAGAGATCATGTTGAAAAAGGCAATATTGTGCTTCATCATGTGGATACTGAACATCAATTGGCAGACATTTTTACAAAACCTTTGTCTTCTTCTCGTTTTACTTTCATTCGGGGAGAACTTGGGATTGTTCATCCAATGGGTTTGTTTTGAAGGGGAGTTTCTTTGCCAAGTTCTTTCACTTTATGAGCTCACTTTATCATATTTCTTTATCTATTGTGTAATTGTGCTAATATATGATAATCTAAATTGTTCCACTTGAACTAAAAATGACATTATGAATTCCTTGGTTTGATTGCCTATAGTTAAAATACTTGCGGATATCTCACTCTTTTAAGCTTGATATTGAATCTTCTTGACAAATTTGGGCTATGAAGCAAGTGTGTTTTCAGCTTTACTCTTTCATAAGACCTTTTAATCATTTTTGCATGTTTACAATCAAAGAAAAAGAAAAGAAAAAGGGAATCAATAAAAAAGGGTTGTTAAAAGCAAAAGCTTCAAGTTGTATGCTTCAGGCATGCTTTCCCTAAAAAAAATAAAGATGTATGCTTCAACCATGCCATTCCCTCAAAGACAAGATGTATGCTTCAAGCATGCCACTCCAAGGAAATAAAAGAAGTATGCTTCAAGCATGCCTCATGCAATTTATTGTCTAAAGATTAAATTGGTCTACTAGATTAGAGTTGAAACTACTTGCTCGCCCAGAGTTGTTAGTTGCTTCAATTTTGAGCCTTTGTTTTTCTACTAAAGGTTTTGCTTAGTACTTGGCTATAGTTGACTGAATTGAGATTGAGATGCATGTCATTCCCTAACTTGTTAAAATCACATCAAGATCATGTATTTTGCATATTATGTGATATATAAGGTTATATGATCGAATGAGCTCATCTTTTTCTATCTTGGCACTCCCTTGTTTCTTCTTGTGAAATCTTTGCTACAGGAAAAATTTTGAACCTGTTCTCTCTTTTGTACTCTTGATGAATCCATTGTCAAAGGGGGAGAAATTTGGGAATCGTTGAAAAGTTTAAGAAAAAGGGGGAGAAGAAAAAGGGGGAGTTGTTTGAGGAGAATTTTGAAATTTTTGGGCACATTGCACATTCACACACATTTTCCTTCTCAGGGGGAGATTTTGTTTTGCTTTTTGGTCAAAGGGGGAATTCTGTGTTTTCTTACTTTGGTCTTTGATTCTTTGGATTTTGAAATCTTTTGTAAAGTGAATGCCAAATGTTCAATTCTAAGTGGTGTTGCCAATGTTTTCATCAAGGGGGAGATTGTGAAATCATGTGCTGAAAAATTGGCTTAGAATTGAATTTGCAAATGTGCTTGTGCATGTGTTTGACAATTTGATAAGAAACAGTAAGTTTCGCTTTTGCGCCGGACCAAGCTCTCAAGAAACAGTCGTGAACGTGTTTTGAGGATTGATTTCGCATGTACGACGGACCGATTTTGTTTGTCCGTCGTGAACGTGTTTTCGCCGGAATGATTTCTTCTTGGAACCGAGATTTTCACTTGTACACCGGACCGATTTTGTTTGTCTGCTAGAATGGTTTTTGAGTGACTTTTTCATGTGTACACCATATCCGCTTTGTCCGTCAGAATGCTTGGTCGAATTAGGTTTTGAGCAAAATTGGAATTGTGTTTTGATTCATTTTTTGGGATTATGAAATTGTGAGAATTTCATGATGCTTCTTTGAAGTGGACTTTATGCAATGCTCATGTGAGTAGTTGCATGGATTGACATTGAGTCAAGTCGCGGACTTGTGCTCGGATTCGCTTTTGTGGTTTGTTCATGTGCAGGTATTGCTCGAGGGCTTAACGTGGTCGATGACGGACCTAACTAGGTTCATGGAGGAACCGAGGTTCGGACTAGGTTCAGGGAGGAACCGAGGTCTTGGTGGTCAAGGATGTCATGCGGGACGCTTTGGGCTAAGAGAATGGTGCACATGAAGAATGGTTAGTCACGTGAGAATGGCAGAGGTCATTCGGCGGCAAAAAGTGTTAGTCACGTGAGTATGGCAGGTGGCCATACGCTGCAAAGTGTTAGTCACGTGAGTATGGTAGGGTTGCCATACGAGTGCAAGAGTTGTACTGGCCAAAGGTTGGGCCAAGTAGAGTTGTGTTGGATACGATTCCTTCTAGGGAATAGGAATCGATTCGTAACTCCTTGTGGGTTGGTCCTTTAAATAGGAGGGGTGTCTCCTGTTGAAGGGCATCGAATCAATTGGAGCTGAGCGCATTGAGAGCCTCAAACTCAGTTTTAGGGTTTGTACTCTTTTGATGAGAGTACTTTAGACAAAAGAAATAAAGATCAATTCTTCTAGTTCCTTGTGTGCTACAATATTCTCTTTTGGTTCTTGATTGCATACTTGTTCTAGTTCTAGATTGGTTTTTGTTCTTTGAGTTTCATCTTGATTTGATCCATCAAAACCTCTAGGTATCGATCTAGTGTTCCTCAAAGTCTTGTTGATAAATCTTTTGTTATTCTTGATCAATCTACAAGTTTCGATTAGATTGATTTTCGTCAAGTTCTGGAACAGCAAGCTTACGAAGCTTATAACTTTTGATCCGTAAGTTCGATCGAGCTGATTCTTTTTGAGTTAGATTCGTATTGGAATCTAGTTTCTTGTGTTCAAATTTCAGATCGTTCCGACGGTTGGATCTCCGGGAATTCGCGTTTTACCGAACCTCTATCATTCTATTTTTGTCGAAAACGAGGCAATTATTTGGTTCTGTTTTGGGGTGAACTTTTAATAGATCAAAAATTTGGTTTTAGCTTCCGCACAATCATTCACCCCCCTCTGATTGCTATATTCGTATACTTCGATCCTACAGAGGTCAAGTCAACCACATCACCATAAATGCAGTCTAGAATGCAACGGACATCGTATTGGGTAAGTTCTTAGTTAACTCAGTACCTGCAATAGTTTTGTTTGATTATGGAGCTTCGCATTCTTTTATATCTCAAAATTTTGATGTTGAAAATGGGTTGAGAATGGTGAACCTTTGACATGTGTTACTAGTCCAATCCCCTGGATTAGAACTTCGATCTAATGTAGGATGTTCTGGGGTAAAATTTCTAATAAATGGGGTAGAGTTCCTAGCGAACCTTATTATATTGGATACCCGGACCCTAAATGTTATATTGGGAATGGATTGGTTGGCCAAGCAAAAGGCTGTGTTAGACTGTGGATGGAGAGTCATATTAGTCGAAAGCCCAGAGGGTAGGAAAGTAGAGTTTCAAGCAACCGCCGTTCGAGATGGACAGCTGATGATCAACAGTGTAAAGACAGTCAGCATTGAGGATGTACCAGTTGTCAATGAGTACCCGGATGTTTTTCATGAAGATTTACCTGGTATGCCGCCTGACAGAGACATTGAGTTCGTGATTAAGCTAGTACCCGCTACGGCCCCAATAGCCAAGAGACCTTATCGGATGTCTACCGATGAGTTAGTTGAAATAAAGAAGCAAATCGAGGAGCTGATGGAAAAAAGGATTTATAAGACCCAGTTCGTCGCCATGGGGAGCGCCAGTTTTGTTCGTCATGAAGAAGGATGGAAGTTTTCGGATGTGTATCGACTATCGTGCACTCAACGATGTGACGATAAAGAATAAGTATCTGCTACCAGGATCGATGACTTGTTTGATCAGTTAGGAGGATCTAGAGTTTTTGTAACACCCCAAATTTTTGCTTTTCATGAATTTAAATAAGATTTGGCACTTTTGTGAATTTTTGGAATTTTCTGGGATTTATTTGGAATTTATTCCCTATTAAAATAATTAAAGAATTTAACTTTGCAAATAAAATTTTGTTGGAAATATTTTATTTGAGTCCCAAATGTTCCAAAATATTTTCTAGATTTTTTCTGAGTGTTTTGCTATATTTAATGAATTAAATGAATTTCTGGAAATTAATCGGATTATTTAAATCGCTGGAAAATCGAGTTGGTTTTACTGTTCCTCCGACCCGGACCCGACCCGAGCCCGAGTCTGACTCGAGTCCGAGTCGACTCGAACCCAACCTAACCCTAACCCTCTCGACCGTCCGATCAAGATCGAACGGCCGAGATTGAGCCACGTCACCCGAGCCCGACTCCGACCGAGCCAGCCAAGTCACCGAGCCGGACTCGAGCCCAAACCCTGTGCCCGTTGGATCTAGATCCAACGGCTCACGTTGAGCCATGTCACCCAATTCGAATCCATTTCGAATTCCGCCGCCGCAGCCGTGTGGACTTCGGTTTCCGCGATTTTCACGGACGCCGAGGGGCCTATTTAATGCGCCGCCGCCGCCATTGTGTTCTCCGTTTCCTTGCGCACCCGTAGCCCTAACTCACCGAGCTCAAGCCGCCGTGGTCACGCCGCAATCGCTCGCCGTAGTTGCGTTAGGTTTTCGCTGCGGTTAATCGTCGATTCCGCCACCGTTGAGTCCATATCCAGAACCGTAAGGACAAGCCGCGTCGGAGAGTACCATCCACATCGCCGGAGGAGCCCCGCAATGCTGTTGCCGTGGTCATCGTCCTTGTCTCTGGTCTGCAAGCGCCGCCGCACGCCATCGCCGTCGCTCGAGCTCCATTAACCGTCCGATCAAGATCCGAGGGCCCAGATTCGTCCACGTCATCCCCGGGTAAATTTCCACGTTTTAGTTTTAGATCTGTTTCCAACCGTTGGATCTAGATCCAACGGTTTAGATTGCGCCACGTAGCTGTAAGTGCACCGTGCTTGGATAGATCTCAGCCGTTAGATCTAGATCGTACGGCTAGGGTTAACCCACGTTATAGCGTTAGATTGGATCTTGACCGTTCGATCAAGATCGAATGGTCCAGATCAACCGAGTAGTTTTCAACGCGTGAGGTTGGATCTGATCTGGACCGTTGATTTTCAAATCAATGGCCCAGATCGTGCCGCGTGTCCAGAACTTGGACCGTTGCGGTCGGCCGATCATGCGCCGCCGACGCCACGCTGCGTGACGCCGTGGGGCCCACGTGTCAGCGGATAGCCAACCGCACCATAACATCACCGCTGACGTCATGGTGGGGCCCGCGTGTCAGCCGTCCTCGGCCGAGCCGTGCTGACGTCAGTGTGGGGGCCCACCTGTCAGTGAGACACGTGCGCCGTGGGCCGAGTCCACGGTGGACCGAGCCGCGCCATGTGCCGTGTCCATGGACCCAAGGCGACGTGGCGGCTCCCGATAGGTCCACGTGTCGTGCTGACGCAATAAATCATTTTTCGAAAAAGAAATTATTTATTTAATTCGGTTTATTGATTTCAAATATAGATTCAAACTTCAAACGCTTATAACTTTTGCGTTTCAACTCCGATTTGAGTGATTCAAATTTCTAAATTTTCATAAAAATGATACCTACGCAAATATGAATTTTAATTAATTTTTGATTATGAATATTTCTCTGTTTATATTTAATTAATGTTTTCTTCAAACTTTAAACGCATGTAACTTTTGCATTTTAACTCCGATTCGGACGATTCCAGTTCCTAAAAATTTATAAAAATATGCTCTTTCTGTTTATAAAGTTTATTTGAACTTTTGAAGACTCTTGTGTACTATTTTATTTATTGATTGCTATATGCACGCGTTACGAGTAGACGTTGAAGTGCCCGAAGGCTTCGAAGGTGAAGTATTGACCCAGGAGCCAGCTCAAGACCAAGAACAAGTACTCTTTGAAGGCAAGCTGTGCTTTGACCATGTTGATCCTTTTTTGAAACTATTTTGATTTAATTTATTGCATGCTAGCTTAATTAAGAAAATGCTTTAATTAAGTTGGGGACATTAGCTAAATGCCAACCTTGCACTATGACTCCTTGGTTAATTAAATATGTGTCATGACCCCTTGTCACCCTAGTTGTGGATTTTTAGTTGGACATTATTAAATTGCCAATATGGGTAGTTCGACCGATGTAGTATGCTTAGCCCTGCCACGTGAAACGTTTTGGACAATCAAATGCTAATATTTACTTAATGAGATATTGAACCTGCTTTGAAGAAGTATCATGTGTTGTGATTGTCGATGGCACGTGGTGCATGGTAATCAACTGGGATTTGATAAATAGTTTTCGACCGGGGCATGTGGCAAGAATGATCGGTTGGGCCAGTTGTGGCACCGGGAGCGTTGATTTGGTTCTTCGGGTAGTCTTGCCCTGGTCACCCTAAGGACTTAACATTGCAAGCCTTTGAACTGAGTCAAGCGTGCAACCACATGTCTGTAAAGGGACGGACCTAGTTGATTAAGTTGCTAATAACGTACCTGTGGGACCTCGGGGTGTCAACTATACCTTTTGTGTAGTTATACGGGGGAGCGTACCAGGGCTACAGCCAGGTACCCATCTAACGGTGGATTGGCCTAAACTTCGCCTTCGCTAAGGGAAGGGTTAGTGTGCAATCACCGGGGAGGACCACTTGTGCTGTTAGAAGTTTCCGAAAGACTTTGTTACGGACACTCGCCTTTGTGGTGTTTGGCTGTATCTTGTGGGTAAAGTGCATAACCTCTGCAGAGTGTAAAATCTATTCGAATAGCCGTGTCCGCGGCATTGGACATCGCTCGGGAATTACAGTCAAGGGTTAGACTTTCTTGAAAATAACTTGGACTTGAAAGGTTGGGCCTGGTTTAATAATGACGTTGATGGAAATGTGGATTAGGAATGGGAAAGATGTTTATTTAACTCCTGGAAAAGTTATGGATCTTATACTTGTTTCTACTGCTTTCGAATCTACTTATGCTACTTGTCAAATGCTGTTTTACTGCAATTATGCCCTGAGCTATTCCTTTGTACTAAGCCATGCATGTAGTATATTAGTTTGCATTCTATGCATGACTTGCTGAGTACCAAGTACTCACCCTTGCCATAATACAACACCAGTTGAAGAAGAGTCTGCACCAACTTTGGAGGAGGAGCTCCAAGAGGAACCGTCTAACTAGGGAGCGAGCCCAGTCAGTTGCCTGTGGTATACTGGATGGCGCCATGAATTTATCTTATATTCCGCTGCAGTTATTTCTCTTTTATTAAGTTTTCGCCCTGCGTGGCATATATTTGTAAGTTGACCTTAAGGTCGAGCAACCAGCTTGTTAACTAATTAAAGTACCTTACTATTTTGTTGAGTATGATTGTGATATTTATCAATGTTGAGACTGTGTGCACTAGCGTGTTCCTGGACTAGTGCTGAATACACAGAGGGTCTAGATTTGCAAATTCGGGTCCTGACAGTTTTCTCCAAGATCGATCTTCGATCAGGGTATCATCAACTGAGGATCCGATCAGAAGATATACCGAAAACTGCCATATTGGGAAGCCCTGTGCAGTGATGTATGACTCAATCCACATTTTCCAAAATGGATAATTAACTCCAGCAAAAATTGGAGGCTTCATTGAGTACTTATCCATCGCCATGGCTCTCGAGACCAGTCAAGACCTAAAGAGAGCAAAATCGGCTCTAATACTAATTGAAGGATCGAGATGGCGATCAGAGGGGGGGGGTGAATGATCCCAAATAAAATTGCCCCCACTCAAAGTACTTCAAACAATCCCGCAACAAAAATCTAAAACACCCAAAGATTTTCATTCAAACCTTCATATAAACTTGATCTCTAGTCTATCCTAGGGTGGTGCAAGAAAGATGTAAAACCAAATAAGCACCCTTAAAACATCCTTGATCAACAGCATTTAGAAGGAGAGGAGGCAAATCCAAATTGCGAGAAAGTAAATTCTGAATTTAAATTGCATAAAGTAAAGACATAATGTAAATGCAGAATTTAAATTCACAAGAATGTAAAGAAAATCTTTGTATTTTCTGGTTGGAAGGTTTAGAAAGCCTCACTTCATGTGGGCAAAGCTCAAAGAAGCAACTCAAACCTTCAAGTGAAGGAGGGCACCCCTCCCCCTCTATTTATACTACTCTTGGGCCACCTACCACCCTTGGATGAGTCCTAAACCCTAGAGCACTCCACCAAGGGCTAGGATTAACCCACTCACTCCACCCCCACACATGGGCTTTACATGGGCCACATAGGCCATACATGGGTGTTAAACAAAATACGGTCAACCCGATGCAACGGGCCTTCATCCGCTGGACTTGACCGCTCCGTTTCCACCTCTTCGAGCCTCCAACCCGAACTGGAAACCTTGAGCCAGCTCAAGTCCATTCCTATGACGTCCAAGTGATCCCGATTTGAGCCCAACCATCTCATCAGCATCCTCGACCGTTGCGGACCTCGGTTCTACCAACCTAGTCCCAGTACTCCCCAACGGCCATAGCTGCCTCAATAACCTGTACCACAAGGATCAAACCATTTTGCACATTCCAAAATACAATCTTACCTTTTTCTTCCTGCATGTTAGTCCACATTTATCATGAATTCAAACATATATCCATGCAATTCCAAATCAAATCAAACTCAAGCATGAGCACACCTTGCTCAAATAAAGTCAAATGCACATCACAAATATGGATGGACCTCCACATGGTCCTTCAATCACCCCCTTGATGAGTATATTAACAAATCACACAAAAGGCATAAATTTGAGTTTGGAAACCAAGGAAGAAAAGCAATTTAATTGCAAAAAAATCATATTTGGTCCGATTGAAAGAGAAAGAAAGCTCATGACCAAATAGATGAGAAGATTTTTAGAGCTCAACACAAAAAAGAATACTTTTTCTATAAAAGCTCCAAAAACCAAGAAATCCTCCAAAAAGCTTAATATTACTCATGATCCAAATGCAAGGACAATTGTTCAATATGATCATGAGAAAACATTTTTTTATTTTCTTCCCTCTAAGATGTCTTTTCTACGTTTTCTCCCCCCTTTTGGCAATATAGGCATCAAGAGAGCAATTTTTGGATGATATGCAACCTAGAAGAGCTTTGAGAATTATGCAAGTGAGCACTTAGATAAAGTATGACACCAAGCTACTCATGGTCAGATTATGTCATCCTAAGTCATATCCAAAGGCATATTTTAATTTTTGCTAACTAGCTCAAAAGAAGTTATACCTAAGTCATATCGAACAGCGCATGTATATCTCTCCCTATACACAACTGCCTCAATTTTGAGGGACTCGCAGGAAACACAAGGAGCATATCTAATTATACCAACCTGGGCTTCTAACTTCTTCCTAAGCTCTACGTGGACCTTATCCACGTTATCCTTAACCCCAACACATAGCAAGCAACCATTTTGTGACTTAGCTAGTAAGTCCTTAGCAAGTTGAGCACACTTGACATTCAAAGCTTCATTGTCAAGTTTTAGTTGCTTATAGCCTCACATAAGCTAACTAGGTCCTTAGAAGCATGCAATTCAAGTTCATCATTTCTAGCAGAAAGCTTCCTAAGGTGACAACTCATGGCATCAATTTCAGCAAGCAGCTTAGGGCAATTATTACAAGAAGCGTTTGTGTGAGCATGAAGAAAGCTAGCATCAGCAGGAATGATATCAATAGAAATAGTACTAGCATTCTTCGACCTAAGATCCTCAAGCTCAGTAAGCACACTATCATGTTGGGTCCTTAGGTTCTCCAGCTCCACAAGCAAAGCATCACAGAGTGTACAGCTATCAGAGTCTCGAGAAGAACATGATTTAAGTGAAGCTAACTCCCGAGACAAGGTACCTACTTCCTTCACTAACTCCGTACACTTAGTATCTAGCATGAATTTTTCCTAGCTTGCAGAAGGCATCATTGAGCTGGTCATAGGAGAGTACCTCATCCATGTCGTTGTACAGCTTGAAGTCGCTGACTTTAGTGGCGTTTGCTGCCATGAAGCACATGTCGGAGAAGTTGTCATTGCCCTTCGTCTTCTCTCGCGGTTCATCCTTGCCCTCGTCACTCCATGTCTCCGTGTTGGAGAAGTCGAGGTCGTCAAACGTGGCGAGCACGCGGTGGAAGAGCTTCTTATTTTTGGCGAAGTTGTGGGACTTCTTTTCTCGTGCCAGCTCACGAACTGGAGGCTTCTTATTGTGGTTCTTGTCGGTGTAGTCATTCTTACTCAAACCGCCGGAGTCCTTCTTGCCCTTCTCCAACTTGGGGCAGTTTGTTCGAATGTGGTTGGGGCCACCACACTCGAAGCAAGTCACGGTGCCACCTCTCTTCCTCTCTCTCACTATCTTGTATATGTTGAAAAATTTGCGAGTTACAAGAGCAAGCTCATTTTTTGAAAATCGTTCTAGAATTTCATCGCTTACATTGCAAAGAACGGAGAGAGAAAAACCAGAAGAAAAATCAAGAGATGGTCCAGAGGAGGATCCAATGGGATCGGTGACTAATGCCATCGACTGAGATTTCGTCCTGCGAGAGACGATGTCGAGCTCATGAGTCTTGAGATGGGAATAAAGCCTGTCAAGAGTCAAAGTCGACAGATCAGTTGAGTCATTGATGGTGGTCAACTTCATCTCCCAAACTCTCAAATCGATTGCTATCAGAAAGTACCTAACGTTCTTCGAATCAGAATATGTGGTACCAACTGATCGAAGATTGCTAAGGATATTGAAAAACCAAGCAAAGCACTCGTCGAGACTCTCACCAGCATGCTATTCGAATTTGTTTTTGTCACGCTTGTACTGGTCCTGTCTCACCGTCTTGGTTTGGGTGGTACCCTCATGGTAAGTATCGAGGGTCACCAAGATCTGATGAGCGGATCGTAGGTGAGAGACTCGGCCATACTCACTATGGCTAAGTTCCTGTATGTGGATGTTCCTAGCCTTAGCGTTTGCCTCAACGTTAGCCATGTTCACTGCGTTGATATTCTCATCGGCAAGAACCTCATACGGGAGTTTCACCTTTTACCATATCGGGAAGCCCTGGGCAGTGATGTATGACTCCATTCGTATTTTTCAAAATGGATAATCAACTTTAGCAAAAATTGGAGGCTCCGTTGAGTACTTGTCCGTCGCAATGGCTCTCGAGATCGGTCAAGATCTAAAGAGAGCAAAACCAGCTCTGATACAAATTAAAGGATCAAGATGGCGATCAGAGGGGGGGGGTGGATGATCCCAAATAAAAAATTTTCCCACTCAAAATACTCCAAATAACCCTGCAAAGAAAATCCAAAAAACCTGAAAATTGTTCTTCAGACCGGTGCTCCTCAAAATCACCAACCCTCCAAAACCCGAACAACTAGACAACTATGTGTACCTCCAGCTTGCATGGATGAGAACATCATGTGAGGAATTTTTCAATCAAAATCCTGGTTGTCAAGTTTCCAAACAAAAAGGAATGAACTCAAATACTTATTTTCTAAAAGAGATCAAGCCAAATCACCAAGTCTCTTTTAGAAAAGCAAAAGCAATTTTTTTAGAAATTGTCCTCAGTTGGAGCAGGTGGTTGGTGGACTTTTATTTATCTAGAATTTTTTGGGAAATTTTCTCCATATGAACAACCACCTCAAAAATCCTTGTAAAACAATCAGGACAAAATCAAACACCATAGATAGTCACGAACTTTGATCAGAAAGTTTAGGTCTAGGTATTCACCTCATAGCACCCAAACGGTGCAACCAGTGGACACCCCAATTTTTTCATAGATGGATATATGAGCACGCACCTTCTATAATAAGAATCAGCCAAAAAGGATTTTTCTATATTTTTCTAAAAATCAAATATTGACTGCTGTGCGAAGAACAGGATCAGGACAGATTTGCAACTTGACATAAACTTGATCTCTAGTCTATCATAGGGAGCAAGAGAGATGTAAAACCATATGAGCACCCTCAAGACATCCTAGATCAATAGCATTTAGAAGGAGGTGAGGCAAATCCAAATTGCGATAAAGTAAATTATGGGAATTTAAATGCGGAATTGAAATGCTGAATTTAAGACATAAAGTAAATGCGTAATATAAATTCAAGCATAAATAAAAATGATTTGCATTGCAGGAAGGGGAGGTTTACAAAGCCTCATAACAAGGTGGGCAAAGCTCAAAGGAACATAAAAACCTCTACAACCTTCTTATGAGGGAGGTCACCCCTCCCCCTCTATTTATACTACTCTTGGGCCACCTAGCACCCTTGGATGAGTCCCTCAACCCTAGATCACTCCACCAAGGGCTAGGATTAACCCACTTACACAACCATGCAAGGACAACACAAAACCCACACACATAATGTGTTTTCTTGCACGATTTTCAAAGCATACTACCTAGACCCGCTATCCTATCAACTAGACCGCAATCCAATGACCCTTCTAGATTCTCGCGGCATCTATCTAGTATCATTGCCTTTCCTTGTCTTCTTGACTTGCCCGAACTCCATCTCTAATCATCTTCCAGCGATCTTCGATCGTCTAGACCTCTGACGCACCTTGCCTAGTCCTGGTCATCCTCCGCCTCACTATGACCTAGCACTGTAGCCTTGCAACCATCAAAGACAAGGAAACACATCACATAGCATTGTCCAATAATCATCATAAATGCTCACAATTAATCATGTCTCATTCATTAGTTGGTACTACCGCCTCCACAAGGTCGGTAGTGTGGCCTGATGCTGATACAACTCAAATTGCTTCCTTTTGAATTCCAATTCAAATCAAACTCAAATATGAGCACACCTTGCTCAAATAAAGTCAAATACTCATCACAAATATGGATGGACCTCCACATGGTCCTTCAAGAACCTTAAGCTAGCCCTGCTAACCAACTCAGCAATTCGATGTTGCTTGACATAGTAAGGCAATATATGGCCTTTGTAGCCTCATTCAACAGAGAGGGGGTATTAAAACACTCTAGCTCACTATCTTTGCCGAACACTCATTTTGTACAAAAGTTGTCATACCATGCCTGGTTGTCACCCAACTCCTCTTCGCAGTCCGGCAAGCTTCGGCCCAGATCCAGTCATCTAGCTGGAGTTCTGGCTACCATGTCGACACATCTCGGCCATTCTAGCTGAGGTCTCGCTAGTTAAAGCTGGGATTTCACCCGAGTGTAAACCCTAACCAAGGTAACCAAATTTCTTCATTTTTTGTGGGAATTTTCATTACGACTTGATGAGATATAGAGTATATGTGGTGTATTTGTGCTAGTAGGAGTCGGATTTAATTGAGATATAGTGTGGCTTTGTGGTATTGTGGTGTATCAATGTATGTGTGATTGTCATTGTAGTTATTTGCTTTGTCACTATGTGGATGATGATATTAGGGTATTGATGATCCATTGAGTTGATTCTTGCAAGTATATTATTGTGGTGAAGCTTGGATAGCTTGGAATGCGTAGGTTTCAAGCAAAGGCTGCTACTTTGTTTCATGCACACAAGGTGTTCATCTTTTGTTTTCCATTGCAAATTCTCTTGATGGCAGATCATGTAGGTAGCGTTTGGGACCATGGGGAGCGTGTCAACCAAGGATCGAAGTGCAACTGCTGTACCTATGTTATGAAGGGTGGAGGAGCGACCCATCTGAAGGAACATCTCATTGGCCACTCCAGTGACGTTAGGGCCTGCCCTAGTGTGCCTTAAATAGTTAGGCAAGTTATGTTAATGGACCTCTGCAGAGGTCGCGAGAAGAAAAAGGATAAGGAGGCATTGCTTCTCTATCAGGAGGAGGCTTGCGATGAATGGGCCATCGACTATCATACCAAGCAAGAGTAGCTTAAGAAGGTCATAAGAGCCTCGAAAGAAGAGGCTTACCTTAGGAACCAAGATTTGACCGTAGGATTAGTGTATAGGAGTGGTGCATCGAGGCCAGTAATCCAATCCACGATCAACATCATCCATGCTTCAACAGGTATTTATCTCATGCATGTATGTTATAAACAAATTGTGATGGATGGAACGCATGGTGTTGGTGAATGTAATTTAAATATTTATCATTTGTGATCATATTATGTAATTCTTTTATTATGTTGCCTAGTTGAAGTGTTCAAATCCAAAAATTAGGAAAAATGCTACCAAAATTTCTAAATGTAGGCTATTTTATGTGAAAAAACTTAGTAATTTCCATTTAAACAGATCGAGAATGTCACATAAATTCTTTCATGATTTTAAAAAAAAATTCCCATTTTTTTCTAGCCTTGGGATACCATTTTAAAATATTTTACACTTTAGGAATTTTAAAAAATTCCTCAAGGTTGATCATTATCTCCAAATTTTATAGGAATATTAGTGTTGTGTCAAAAGCATACAATTTTTTTTTCAAAATTTTCTAAGGCAGTTTGAACACATTTTTGTTCTCTTCAAATGGAACAAGATCTTGGCAGTTGTTACTGAAATTTTGGTATTTCCAACCGAAATCTTAGCAATTTTGGTTTCAAAATTACCAGATTCAAAATTTTCTTTTTTTTTATTTTGTTCGCATTCCATCCGAAATAACAAGATTTCACCAAAATTTCAGATTGCGAAGGGTCCCGAGATAAAACCCTAAAACAAAATTTGAAACCCTACCTCCATGTCAACTTTGGTCCCACCCCAAAAACCAATGAGAAAGATAAGCACCCCTTTGACCATGTTGATCTTACTATTTCTCTTAACTTATATTGTTTTCATCAATCTATGTATGCATGCATTTATATTCAGTAAAGTGGCTATATTATGGGTATTGGTGATTATCACCATTATTTCATGGAACTTTCTTAATAAATATGTACTTGTCATCCTTGAAAACCATAAGATAAGTGATTATGCAGTATCTAATGTCAATTGGGTATATTTTAGTACTTAATCAACTGCTTAGCCATGTTTTGTGACTTGGGTGAACAAATGTCAGTTATACAATTTTTTTTGAAAAATAATGATTTTAGACATTATGGAAAACATGGTTCTGTTATTTTCATATTAAAATAATAAATAAAACTATGGTTTGACGCGAGCGAGATATGGCAACAGCCAGATGTGCGAGGGATGTACTTGCACGTAGTTTAGGGGGACTGTTCTCGCCCAGGACGGATTAAGGACCAAATGTAGTGTCCATTATATCCAAGATATTCAGTGAAACCATAAGTGCTAGTATGAAATGGCATTGACCAATTAAGTTACTTAAGTTTAGCTTTGCACATTGGAAGGCTGGAGTAGGATGCGCTTTCTGAGATGGATTGCTCGTAGGGTGTCCACAAAAGTGGTATGGAAAATACATATACCAATACAATAGTGTAGGCCTTGCTATAGGGAAGTGGGGACATGATAGGGATGGACTGTTGTGAGTACTGACTGTACAAATATCTTTTGCCACCATAACAAGAGTTTGTCATCACTGGGCTGGTGCAAAGTTAGGTCTAAGTGATATAATGGTTCATATCATGCCAAAGGAACCGTGAAAATAGTGGAAAAAAGAGTTGGTCATGTTTTGCGGGCAAAGATATACGCCTCTGCAAAGTGTAAAATGAGTAGCTCTGGTGCACCGACACTAGTTAGAAGTTTTTGGTAATTTCAAAAAGGGTTGAATTGGAAATATTGTGAAAAGATGTTTAAGATATTATGCTAAGAAAGGGCAACGGAATGGTTTGTTACTCACAATCATGGAGGACTGTGAGTTGTTACTTTTATGCTTTTCATTTTTTCTATTTACGTACCTATCAAAATTGCTCTTACAAATCCCATTTATAATCTATTACTTGGTACTCATGTGTGAGAACCCCCTTTTATGGTATGGAATACCATAGAAAAGGTTCCATGTGCATACAGGATTGGTCCCATGACCAATGGCTAGTACGCATATTTGCAACATTGATAACACATCCATACTTAATATATTACATATGATAGCGAAAGAGTATTATACAATATGGTCTTAAAAACCAAGATAAATTCTTGCAGCGGAAGTTCAAAAGTCTTGTAGTATGCCCACATAAACCTCAAGCAACTAACATGGTGTAAATCCTATAAAATCTCATCACAGTATGTAACATCCTAATGTCCTCATTTTTGCATTTCTAGAATTTATTGTGTCTTCTGAATTTTTATGAATTTTTCAAAATTTATTTGAATTATTTGGGATTTATTTGGATTAAGCCTTTTGTTGCAAGTATTTAAAAGATTGGGAGGTTTAAATAAGGTTATGTTAGAAATATTTTATTTGAGTCCCAAATGCCCTAACATATTTTCCAATTTTTTTTTGAAAATTCTCTAATATTATTGATATTTATTTTGGTTTAAACTATTTTTGAGAATTGTTTTAATTGAAAAATTTGGCGAAAACATTGAACAGTGTTTGGGCCGAATTAGTAAACTGTGGCCCAGGACTATGCACCAGTCCACCTCATTTCCGCCATAGCCGGCCCATTTGCAAACCCTAGTGCCTAGAGCCGTGGGATCAGGGCTATGCGGTGGAGATCAACCGAGTTTGATGAAAACCCTTGCCGGCTATGGCCGTTGTATATCATGAATGTCTTCGATGGAGCCATGCTCGTGCACATCTGGACCGACCATCGTGCCACGTGTATGGTGCGCGTCAGTCTCTCTAGGAGGTTTTTCTTTAGAAATTTAATTTAGCCAAAAATCTAAATAGCTTGTGACATCAACTGACATCGTCATTGTGCAATAAATAGATTTTTGGTGGAAAATTAATTTGGATAATTATTTTTATTCTTTTTCTTTTATTTCAAATTTTCGAGAGCTCTTTTTCCTTCATACGAACTTCAATTGAGGTGATTTTAGTGCCTAAAAATTTGTAAAATCAATCTCTATTTACTGATGAGTTTTATTTAATTTTTGGAGTTAAGTTTACTATCTATTTTTGGTATTTATTTTCTTTATTTGCATTTATTATGCATAGATGTTGAAGTGTCTGAAGTGATCGAGTGTGAGGACTCAACTCAAGACCAAGTTCCAGAATAAGTGTATGAGCTTTTCTAAGGCGAGTTGTGCTTTGACCATATTGATCCCAAGTTTCAAAAGTTACATTATTTTAAATTATTGCATGTTAATTCAAATTAAACTAATTTTAATTAATTTGGGATTAGTTATTCAACGCATTTGATTTATACCTAACTTGTCATTTGTATGCCATGATCGTTTATCACCCCTAGAATGGTTCATTACTAGTTGTTAGCTATTAATTGCCAACGTGGGTTGGTTACAATGTGCATAGAGTGCTTAGCCATGCAACGAGCCATTGATATCATTTTGAAAGTGCAAATTCAATTTGACAAATGGAATATGCAGTGTCTTTTGGAAAAAGGTGTGTTAGGTGTTGCTACACAATGTTGATGATGTTGATGGCACGTGGTGCATGGTAATCAGTTATTGTAAGTTCAAGCTCCATTAGTGTGGAATACATGGGCCTTGGGTATTTACATGACAGGCTGTGTGGACCGACCGAGAATGGACGAGCCGGGCCAGTTGTGTGAAGCCGGACACCACACGGGCCATGAGCACCGTACCTAACAAGGGAGGTCAGAGGATGGCAAACCGATTCTCGTTTGGAAGGATATGATTGTAATCATGCCTGGCAAGAAAGGATAGGGATAGAATCTTATCCCGTAATCGACAGGGACTCTCCCTTGTAACCAACTCGGACTCTTCCGCCCCTTTCCTATATAAGGGGGTAGGGGGGCCCGAGAGAAGGGACAAAATGCTACACGCAGACTAGGCAAGAAACATTCTCCTCATAATTCCAGAACACAGGACTAGGGTATTACCTCCACCGCTGAGGGACTGAACATGTATAATCCCTTGTCTTGTGTTACTATTGAGTTCTGATCCCGTGCATAGCCCCATATTCATTATTGCCGACAACACACATCGACAGTTGGCACGCTAGGTAGGGAGAGCGCGAAGATCAATCTCGATGAAATCCACATTACTTTCGCTCCCGACCAGATTTTTTTGTTTCGGGAGCCTAAGTTTCATCGCCAACAAGCTTGGCACACCCACCCTTTCGAACTCGGACAAGATCCGATCTGGGAGGGACTTCAATGATGTTTCTTCTGGACTTCCGTTCGGGTCGGGGAAGGCCCTGGCCATCTACCCATGGGTAGTACGCCACAGGCCCATTTCCTAACTCAAATACGGCAAGGACCCGGTTGGGGACAAATCCCCTTTTCGCCCCTCTGGTTCGAAAACCGAATCGGAGAGCAACCTGGGAAATCACCAGGACTTTCGCAGGATTTGCGTGATCGAGGACGAGAGGTCCGAATCACAATGTTGTGAGAAGCTGAAGAAGCAGCAGAGGCCGAACGTCTTCACCGTGGTGCCCAGGAAGCACGCACTCGGTCTCTCCAAACCTGAACCCGCAACGTCCACGAGGACATCTTGCATATAAGGATGGGGGATAGTCGCAACAAAACATCGTCACCTCCAAGACACTCCTTGACACCTTAGGCTCGATGCTTGAGGCGGATAGCCTGGCTACACCAATCACTGCCCAATTTAAGGCCATGGTGACGGCGGCGGCCATCCAACACAACCAACGAGATCAGGTAGAGGTGGCGCCTCCTCGCACCCACGCGGTCACTCAAACCGCAAGCAGTCATACCACTCACATTCGGGCTAAGCACAATCGGCGCAAGTGCCCTTGTGACAAGGATGCACTCTCAACCATCCATCATGACCTCCTTCAGGACATCAATACCAGGAGGCGGGAATGAGAAGATGAAGAGCGGCACCAGCATGACAACGACTACGAATGCTTCGGCATCAACCAGTGCAGCGGTCGCCACGGCAACGACCGAGACGATCACAACGATCGGAGCCCAGATCATGGTGAACGAAGAAACGAACACGACCCTGGACAATGCAATGGCGACAACCGCCGAGTCGGATCTCCGCCGTGCTGGTCTCCACCATACCATGATGAGGAACCCATCTACAGGGTTTGTGTGTTTTCCGCTCGGCTCCACCGAGTGGTATGGCCCGACGGCTTCATCCTCGAGGGCATTGTCAAGTTCGATGGGGAATGAGATCCAGAAGCCTGGCTACTAGTTTACACCCTCACAGTCAAGGCGGCCAGAGGCAACCGCAACATAATGGAAAATTATCTACCGGTCATGCTCACCCCATCAGCTCAGAATTGGCTCACAGGACTCCCAAGGAACTCAATAGATTCTTGGGGAGATCTTTGCGAGCAATTCATCGCCAACTTATGAGAGGTTTGGGACTCCGTGGGACTTGTACCAACTTCATCAAAATAAGAATGAGTCCCTTCGAGAATTCATTCGATGCTTTATGCAAAAGAAAAACACAATTGAGACATCTCGGATGCGGTCATCATTGCTGCTTTCCAGAAAGGAGTCAGCGATACTGATTTGATCAAGAAGATGTCTCGGAAACCACCAACCATGGTAAGGGAGATGTTAGCCCAAGAGGATCACTACGCCATGGCCTTGGATGCCTTGGCTGATCGTCCCCGCCAGAAGGACCACCCCGAGTCCTCAAAGCAAAAAGACAAGAAGTGGAAAGGGGAAGAGCTGGTTGCGGTAGCAGACCGTGGCCGGACAAAGGTGCCGCAAACAAAGGAGTACGACGAGGTAATGAATGGATAGTGCCCTTTCCATCCCAAGTATAATCACGCTGCCAAAGATTGCTTCAAGTTGAAAAGATTCATGCGAGAAAACAACAAGTGGTCAGAGCCCAAGGATAAAAGGGAAGCTGGCAAGAAAGAAGACCCTCCCGAGGGGGATGGCTACCAGGAGATCGAGCATGAGCTCAACTTCATATTCGGGGGCTTGGGTGCATATGAGTCCAAGTGAAAGCAAAAGCTTACTGCTCGGGACATCAATGCATTCATGCTGGCGACCCCCCAATATTTAAGGTGGTCCAAGGTCCCAATTAGATTCGACCGCTCAGATCACTCCAACCACATACCATACCCTGGTAGGTATCCTTTGGTGCTGGACCCAGTCGTTCACAGCGTAAGGCTCAAAAAGGTGCTGATCGACAGAGGGAGCGGGTTCAACATCCTCTTCTACTAAACTTTCGACGACATGAAAATCCCTCACTCTGAGATGAGGCGAAGCTCGTCACCGTTCCATGGGGTAATCCCCGGGACATCATCAGTAACACTTGGGTAGATCACCCTGCCCGTCACATTCGGTCCAAAGGAGAACTACCATACCGAGTACCTGAGCATTTAAGTGGCTGATTTTGAGACAACGTATCATGCCATCTTGGGAAGGCCGAGCTTAGCCAAGTTCATGGCAGTGCCACATTACACGTACTCGGTGCTGAAGATGCCGGGTCCCAAGGGTGTCATCACAACGTGTGGTGATGTTAAGCAGTCCTTCCTATGCAATAGGGAGAGTTGCGAACTGGCGAAGGCGCAGCAGGCGGTGGCCGACGTAGAGAAGATCCGACTGGCAGCTGCAGCCCTACAGGACGAAGACATCCCCGCTAAGAAACAAGCCAAGTCGGGCATCAAGCCTGACGAGGAGGTCAAAAATATATCAATCGACCCATCCAACTCGGCCAAGATGGCCCTAGTCGAGACAGGGCTCGACCAAAAATAGGAGAACACGCTCATCACCTTCCTCCAGGCAAACAAGGACATCTTCACATGCAAGCCATCTGATATGCCTGGTGTCCCAAGGGAGGTGATCAATCACTCCCTAAACATCAATGAGAAGGCCACACCAGTCAAACAACTTCTCATCTGGTTCGCCCAAGACTGACGGGATGCAATTAGGGAGGAAATCACCAAACTTTTAGCCGCAGGTTTCATAAAAGAAGTGTATCATCCCGACAGGCTAGCGAACCTAGTTCTCGTTCGCAAAAAGAATAAAACTTGGCGCATGTATGTTGATTATACCTATCTCAACAAAGCGTGCCCAAAAGACCCATTCGAGCTGTCTCGCATCGACCAAGACTCAACCACCGGTCGCGAACTCCTGAGTTTCCTGGATGCCTACTTAGGGTATCATCAAATCAACCTCAAGGAGGAAGACTGCATCAAGACTTCGTTCATCATGTTGTTCGGGGCTTTCTGCTACGTCACGATGCCATTCGGGTTGAAAAACACCGGCGCAACTTATCAACGCACAATATAGAGATGTTTTCACACTCAACTCGGACGCAATGTGGTGGCTTATGTGGACGACATCGTGATCAAGTCCTGGCTAAAAGAGGACCTCATCTCTGACCTAGCCGAGACATTTGAGAGCCTAATGGCTTACAAGATGAAGCTTAACCCCGAGAAGTATGTTTTTGGAGTTCCTTCAGGAAAACTGCTCGAGTTTATTGTGTCCCACTGAGGCATTGAGGAAAATCCAGAGAAGGTCAATGCCATCATAAAGATGAAGCTGCTGACCAGCCAGAAGGATGTCCAAAAGCTCATAGGATGCATGGTCGCATTCGGCAGATTTATATCCTGCCTTGGAATGTGGGGATGCCGTTCTTCAAGCTCCTCAAGAAGCAGGACAAATTCCAATGGACTTCGGAGGCACAACAAGCTTTCGAAGATCTTAAAACATTCTTGACGACACCACCGGTATTACCTTTGCCAATGCCCGATGAGCCTCTCATGCTTTACATTGCAACAATGACTTATGTAGTCAGCGCTGCAATTGTCGTAGAGCGAGAGGAAGCGGGACATCTGCAGAAGGTACATCACCCAGTTTACTTCGTCAGTGAGGTATTGGGTGAATCCAAGGTATGGTACCTATAGATACAGAAATTACTGTACACCGTATTAGTTACCTCAAAAACTCAAGCATTATTTCCAAGAGCACTCAATTTCGGTGGTCACTGCTTTCCCGATTGGAGACATACTCCACAACCGGGAGGCCACCGGGAGGATCGCGAAATGGGCCGCAGATCTTGGAGCCTTCGAGATTGCATTGAAGCTGTGTGGTGCCATCAGATCACAAGCACTCACTAACTTCACCACCGAGTGGACGGAACTACAAAATCCCATGGCCGAGGAGGAATTCGAGTTCTAGACTATGCATTTCGATGGTTCCCTCACACTCAATGGCGCAGGAGCAGGTATAGTGCTTGCCTCCAAAAGGGGAAAAGTTGAGATACGTTCTTCAAATTTATTTTTCAGCATCAAATAACGCCGCCGAGTATGAGGCACTCATCCACAAGCTCCGTATTGCCATTTTTCTCGGTATTCGGCGATTGGCAGTTCGCGGAGACTCACAGCTCGTGATCATCCAAGTACAAAAGGACTGGTCATGCATTGACGATAAGATGGCCGCATACTGTCAGGAGGTATGCAAGCTGGAGGACAAATGTGATGGGCTAGAACTTGTCCATGTGCTTCGTCAAGATAACGAAGCAGCAGACAAACTCACCAAGATGGGTTCCAGTTGGACAGCAGTTCTGGCAGGTGTATTCATCGAGGAGGTCCACAAACCCACGACAAGCTAGCAGCAGAAGGCAGGTGAGTCACGGGAAAAGCTGGCCAATACAAAGGTTTTAGTCATCAACCCTGACTGGACAAACCCCCTATTTGGACTACTTGTTGAGGGACGAACTCCCTAAGGACCGCACACAAGTGGAACGCATACCGTGCAGAAGCAAAGGCTATACAGTGGTCGGGGAGGAAATCTTTCAAAAGAGCACTTCCGGGATACTAAGACGGTGTATATCAGAATAAGAAGGGAAGAATCTCCTCCGACAAATCCACTCGGGAATCTACGAGCACCATGCGGCGTCAAGGGCCCTAGTCGGAAAGGCTTACCGTCAAGGCTTCTTTTGGCCGACCGCGATAACCGACGTGGAGGACGTTGTTCGCAGATGCGAGGGCTGCCAGTTCTTTGCTCGTCAAGTGCATGTGCTGGCACAAGAGTTACAGTCCATCCTGATCAACTGGCCGTTCGCAGTTTGGGAGCTCGACATGGTTGGACCTTTGAAGAAAGCACAAGGTGGTTTCACTCACCTCTTCGTCACTGTCGACAAGTTTACAAAGTGGGTTGAGGCCAAGCCTATCGCCATGATCACAACAGCCAAGGCAAGGGAATTCTTTTAGGAAATCGTGGTTAGATTTGGCGTGCCAAATAGAATCATAACAGATAATGGCACTCAATTCAAAGTGCTGAATTCCAAGATTGGTGCACTGAACTCGGAATTAAAATTTGTTTTGCTTCCGTAGCGCTTCCCCGGAGCAACGGATAGGTCGAACGGGCCAATGGCATGGTGCTGCAAGGCCTGAAGACAAAAGTTTTCGATCGTCTCAAACCATATGCCACACGATGGGTCAAAGAAATGCCCTCGGTGCTCTGGGGGCAGAGAACTACTCCTAGTCGGGCAACTGGGTAGTCACCTTTTTCCTGGTACATGGTTCAGAGGCGGTCTTACCCACCGAGTTGGAATTTGGATGCCCAAGGGTCCAGAACTACTTGGAAGCTGAGTCGAAAGAAAGTTGGTTAGAAGACCTTGACCGACTGGAGGAGGCCAGGGACGTCGCGGCAATCCGTTCGGGCAAGTACCTTTAGGGCTTATGTCACTATCATGATCACAATGTTCGGGGCCGCGCCTTCTCTAAAGGAGATTAGGTTCTAAGAAAGAATAAAAAAAGCGAGCACAAGCTTTCCCCAAGTTGGGAGGGTCCCTACATCGTTGATGAAATGACACGCCCGGGATCCTACATACATAGGTGTGAAGATGGCACGGTCATCAATAATGCATGGAACATAGACCATCTACGCCGCTTTTACGCTTAAACCTTATGTCCGCATGTATTATTATGAATAGAGTTTTTGACTTACTACTTAGTTGTAACCCAACTAAGCATTAAGCCGGGGGCTATACTTAATAAGTGTACGTTTGCACGTACACGTCTCTTGGAGGTGTCTTTACTTCTTTCTTTGTTCAGGTGGCTTTTAAAAGTTCCGAGTGCATAAATCCCGAACAAGTGAAACTCTGATCCCACGAGCTACAAACTTTAGTCACCCAGAGGGCATGCCTGGGGCAAAAGGCCATGAGCCGAGCCCTAGCGCTCAGGGGCTAGATTAGTCGAGTAAAGTGTAAAAACAAAGGAGGTCCAACCACTCGGATAAAATTAGGGTCACTAGTAAAAGAAGATAGGGTGGAAGACATCAAGACTCAGACATCAAAAGAAGATTGATTCATAATTATAGGCCTAAGTCTAAATTCTCCACCAGCTCGGTAGAAGTATCCTTGATAGCTTCAAGAAGGGCGGTGACTTGGTCATCGTCTACCGTGCTGGCAAAACCCTCTTTGACGGCATCAAGATCCACTCAGGGATAAAGGGACTTCACAATCGCTAGAGCTTGGCTAGCACTTGTGGATGCCGTCTCCCTCAAGAAGGTCCTAAGCCTCTCGGGCGCCTCCTGCAGGTGTCGAAGGACTTGGTCCGCATCGCCCAACTCACTGGGGTACTGGAACGCTAGCATCGGCTCGGAGGCTCGACGGAGTGCAGCATGTGAAGCTTCCGCAGCCTTAATCTTCCCGTTGAGGACGCTGAACTGTGCTTGTGTCCTATCTTTGTACTCTGTAGGGAATGAGGATCATCGCTAAGAATACTGCAAGAAGGGCAGAGATAAAGAAGAACCAAGCTTAAAACACACCTGTCAGCTCCTGCGCTAACTTCTAAGAATTGGTGCGGGCCTGGGACTCTGAAATCTCTAGCGCCTTGAGTTGATCCTGGAGCTTCGTGTTGATGGAATCCCGGGCTGAAGGAGCGGAAGAAGTCAAAAGACGGACAGCTAACTATGGCGACAAAACGATTGAAGAAATACTTACCTTGGAGGAGCCAGATACGCCCAGTTTCTCCAAGCACAAGCATTGGACATTGTGAAATCATGTGCTGAAAAATTGGCTTAGAATTGAATTTGCAAATGTGTGTGCATGTGGTTCTTTTAGCGTCGGACTGATTTTCACAAAAACAGCAAGTTTCGCATTGGCGCCGGACCAAATCTGGAAAAACAGTAAATTTCCCATCTGCACCGGACCGTTTCTCGAGGCTATGCTGGACCAAAGTTTTTGTCTGTTGTGAACGGCGATTTGAAAGTTTTTTTATGTGTACGCCAGACTAATTTTTGTTTAGTCCATCGTGAACATGTTTTGTGCCGGACCAAGTTTCACAAAAAACGGTAAGCTTCTATGTTACGCCGAACCATGCACGCCGGACCAAATTCTTGGTCCGTCGTGAACGCATTTTTGAGCATTGTTTTTGCATGTACGCCGGACCAAAAATTTGGTCTGTCGTAAACGTGTTTTTGAACATGTTTTCTCTGATTTGAACTCAGACTTTCGCATGTACACCAGACCAAATATTTGGTCCGTCGTGAGCTGCGCTGGACCGATGTTTGGTCCGGCGTGAATGTTTTTTGCTCGAAATTGATTTTTGTGATTTTGAAAATTGTTTGGTGATTGATCTGTGGTTATGAAATTTGTTTGAATTTCATAATGCATGTTTTGAACTTATGCAATGCTCTTGTGAGTATTTGCATGGACTATTGTTGAGTCAAGTCGAGGACTTGTGCTCGGAATCGTTTTGTGGTTTGTTCATGTGCAGGTATTGCTCGAAGACGAACGTGGTTGATGACGGGACCGGAACTAGGTTCATGGAGGAACTGAGGTTCGAGACTAGGTTCAGGGAGGAACCGAGGTCTTGGTGGTCAAGTGTAACACCCCAATTTTTGCTTTTCATGAATTTAAATGAAATTTTGCACTTTTGTGAATTTTTGGAATTTTCTGGAATTTATTTGGAATTAATTTGAATTTATTCCCTTTTGAAATAATTAAAGAATTAAAAGTTATAAATAAAATTTTGTTGGACATATTTTATTTGAGTCCAAAATGTCTCAAAATATTTTTCAGAATTTTTCTGGAATTTTTCTGATTATTTTGCTATTTTTCTTGAATTATTTGAATTTCTAGAAATTATTTGGAATATTAAATCACTGGATATAGCCGAGTGGGTTTGTACTGTTCATCCGACCGAGCCGGACTCGAGCCCGACCCGGATCACGTTCGAGCCAGACCAAGCCGGACCCGAGCCCTAGCCCCACGACCGTTGGATCTCATTCCAACGGCCAGCATTGCGCCACGTCGCCTAATCCGAATCTCAGTCGGATTCCACCGCCGCCGCCGAGTGGGCCTTGGTTTTTGCAGATTTCATGGAAGCCGAGACCCCTATTTATTGCACCGTCGCCGCCAACGTGTTCTCCTCTTTCGTGCGCACCCGTAGCCCTAGGTCACCGTGCTCAAGCCGCCGCCGCCCGCCCGCAATCGCTCGCCGTAGTTGGTTGTGCACGCCGCCGCGGTTTTTCGTCGTTTCCCGCCGTCTCCGCCGTTCTCCGCCGGGAACAAGCCCAGATTCGGAACCATTGTGACGAAGCGCGTCGGAGAGTACCATCCACATCGCCGGAGCGCGCCCCAAACGCCGTTCGGGGGGTCATCGTCTTCATCTCCGGCCAACAGAGCTCCGCCGCACGCCATCGCCGAACCGTGAAGCTTCTCCGCCGTTGGATCTTCATCACAAGGCCATGGTGAGTCCATGTCACCCCAAACCGTAGAGAACCAGATTAGATCTAGACCATTAGTTCCAGATCCAACGATCCACGTTCGTCCATGTCATCCCGTAACGAATCCATGTTGCGATAATTAGATCCAATCTCAGCCGTTGGATTTAGATCCAACGCTTGGGATTGTGCCACGTAGCCCGTAACCGCACCATGCTAGGAGTAATCTCAGCCGTTAGATCTAGATCGTCCGGTAGGAGTTAGCCCGCGTTGTAGCATTAGATGTAATCTCGGCCGTTCGATCGAGATCGAACGGCGTAGATTGAGCCACGTGTCGTCACCCGGGTCATGCCATGCCACCCCACGGTGAGGCGAGATCCCGATCGGATCTCGACCGTTTGATCTAAATCGAACGGTCCAGATCAACCGCGTTATTCCAAAACGCGTGAGATGCGATCCAATCTGGACCGTTGATTTTCAAATCAACGACCCAAATCAAGCCGCGTGTCCGGAAGTTGGACCGTCGCGGTCCACGCGGGTCAACCGCGGTCCACGCAGGTCAGCCGCGGTAGCCGCTGACGTCACGCGCGACGTCAGCATGGGGCCCGCGTGTCAGCGGGACAACCAACCGCACCATGACGTCACCGCTGATGTCACGGTGGGGCCCGCATGTCAGTACCGTCAGCCGAGCGTGGTGACGTCAGCAGCTGATGTCATCCCGTGGGTCCCACGTGTTAGTGACATGTGAACCTGTGGACCAGGTCCACGGTGGGCCAAAACCGAACCGTGGACCGAGTCCATGGACCGGCTGACGTCATGCTGACGCAATAATTCGATTTTTCAATAGAAAAATAATTCGGTGGAAATTCAAATCCCGTGCTGACGTCATGCTGACGCAATAAATGGATTTTTCAATAGAAAAATAAATGAATTAATTCGGTTTATTGATTTATTTGAATTTTCAAACTTCAAACGCTTATAACTTTTGCGTTTTAACTCCGATTTGAACGATTCCAATTTCTAAATTTTTATAAAATTGAGATCTACTTAAATATAAATTTTAAATAATTTTTGAATATGAAATTTTCACTATTTATATTTAATTAGTAGATTCTTTAAACTTTAAACAATTATAACTTTTGCATTTTAAGTCCGATTTGGGCGATTCAAATTTCTAAAAATTTGTAAAATTATGCCCTTTCTGTTTATGGACTTTATTTGAACTTTTTGGCAATGTGTATGTACTATTTTATTTATTTATTGCTATTTGTATGCGTTACGAGTAGACGTTGAAGTACCCGACGGCTTCAAAGGTGAAGTGTTGACCCAGGAGCCAGCTCAAGATCAAGAACAAGTACTTTTTGAAGGCAAGTGATGCTTTGACCATATTGATCCCATTTTTGAAATTAATTTGACTTAAATTATTGCATGCTAATTTAATTAGAAATTGTTTTAATTATTTCTAGGAATTAGATAAATGCCAAATTGCAGTATGACACCTTGACTATTAAGTTATCTGCCATGAACCCTTGTCACCCTAGTTGTGGATATTTAGTTGGACATTATTAAATTGCCAACATTGGTTATTTAGGTCTTGGTAGTATATTGCTTAGACCTGTACGTGCATATGACATGATTTTGGACAATCAAATGTTAATGTTGACTTAATGATATATTGAACTTGTTTTTGGAGAAGTATCATGTGTTGTCATTGTTGATGGCACATGGTGCATGGTAATCAACTGGGTTGATAAATAGATTTGGACCAGGGCAAGTGGCAAGAATGATATGGTGGGCCATGAGTGGCACCGGGGATGTCGTTTTGGTTCTTTGGGTAGTCTTGCCCTAGTCATCCTAAGGACTTAACGTTGCAAGCTTTTGATCTGAGTCAAACGTGCAACCACATGTCCGTAATGGGATGGACCTAGTTGAGTAAGTTACTAATAACTTGCCTGTGTTACCTTGGGGTGTCAACTACACCTTTTCGTGTAGCTTGAAAGGGGAGCGTACCAGTGCTATGGCATGGTACCCGTCCAACGGTATGTCGGTTCCATACTTCACCTATGTTAAGGGAAGGGATAGTGTATGACAAAAGCCGGAGAGGTTCACTTGTAAAGTTTGCAGTCTCTGAAATGCTTTGTTACGATCACTCGCCTTTGTGGTGTTTGACTGTATCTTGTGGGTAAAGTGCATAACCTATGCAGTGTGTAAAATCTATTCGAATAGCCGTGTCCGCGGCACTGGACATTGCTCGGGGATTACAGTCAAGGGTTAGACTTTCATGAAAACAACTTGGACTTGGAAAGTTTGGTTGGGTTTAATGATGATGTTGATGGAAATGTGGATTAGGAACGGAAACGTGTTCACTTAACTCCTGGAAAAGTTATTGATATAATCTTTACTTTTACTGCTTTTGAATCTACTTATGCTACTTGTTAACTGCTGTTTTACTGCAAATGTACCTGTTAGCCTATTCTTTGTAATAAGCCATGCATATAGAATATTAGCTGCATTCTGTGCATGACTTGCTGAGTACCAAGTACTCACCCTTGCCACAATACAACACCAGTTGAAGGAGAAGTGACGCCGGCTTTGGAGGAAGAACTTCAGGAGGAGCCGTCTACCTGGGGAGCGAGCCCAGTCAGTTGCTTGTGGTATACTGGATGGCGCCACGTTAATGGTTTTGTTCCGCTGCAATTTACTTCCCTAATAAGTTTTCGCCCTGTGTGGCGTACTCTTGTATCTTGAACATAAGGTCGAGCAACCAGTTTGGTTATCTTAATTAAAGTACTATATTACTATCGATGTGTATGATTGTGATATTTACCGATGTTGAGACTGTGTGCACTAGCGCGATCCTGGACTAATGCTGAATACACAGAGGGTTCAGATTTGCAAATTCGGGTCCCGACATCAAGGATGTTATGCGGGACGTTCGGGCTAAGAGAATGGTGCACATGAAGAATGGTTAGTCACATGAGTATGGCATGGTGGCCGTACGCGTGCAAGAGTTGTTAGTCACGTCAGTATGGCTAGGATGCCATACGCATGCAAGAGCTGTATTTGGCCAGGTTGGGCCAAGTGGAGTTGTGTTGAATACATACTCCTTCTAGGATTAGGAGTGGGACTCCTTCTAGGATTAGGAGTAGGAATTGTATTTAGGAGTCTATGTGTTTGCTCTGTATAAATAGGGGGAGGCGCCTCCTGTTTATGCAATCCAGACATTGAGAGCTTAGAGCTTTGTTTTAGGGTTTGTACTCTTTTGATGGGAGTACTTTAGACAAAATAAATAAAGATCAATTCTTCCAAATCCTTGCATGCTACAGTAACCACGTACCTATAGTGTTTCCTGTTTTGGTTCTTGTTTGCATGCTTGTTCTAATTCTAGATTGGTTTTTCTTCCTTGAGTTTCATCTTGATTCGATTCATCAAAACCTTTCTAGGGTATTGATTTAGGGTTTCTCAAAGTTTAGTTGATTAATCTTTTGTCGTTCTTGTTTAATCTTGAGGTTTTGGTTAGACCAATTCTTGTCATCTTCTGTCACAACAAGCTTGTGAGGTTCATTACTTTTGATCCGTAAGTCCGATTGAGCTTATTCTTTTTGGGATCGATTTGCATTGGAATCTAGTTTCTTGTGTCCAAATTTTAGATCGATCCGATGGTTGGATCTCCGGGAATTCGTGTTTTACCAAACATCTGTCAAGCTGTTTTTGTCGGATACGAGGCAACTTTTTGGTTCAGATTTGGGGTGAACTTTTAGTAGATTAAAAATTTGGTTTTAGCTTCCGCACAATCATTCACCCCCCTCTGATTGCTATATTCGTATACTTCGATCCTACAAGTGGTATCAGAGCTCGGTTTTTCTAATCTATCTTAACCGGTGATTAGATTAGATCAAAGGAGGAGAAGGACAACGATAAAAGAAAAGAGAAGAAGAAGCTCTCATCAAATGATAAAAAGAAAAAGAGCTTCATCAACAGCAAAGTTGTCCACCGAGTTCTTTCCGCTTTTGAACAAGTCAATTTGAGCGATGTGGATTCGGAGAGCAGCGAGGACGATGCAACTCCAAGCAAGCATGAGTTGACGGGGTTGTGTCTCATGGATAAAAGCAGCGACAACTTCACCGAGGACAATCATGACACCGACTTTAATGAGGTAGATCCTTCTTATGACGAATTAGCCAATGCTGTTGCCCGTCTTTGAAAATTGCTTGACAAACGTGATAGAAAAATTAAGAAACATGATATTCTTGTGGAGTCATTGAATGCTGAAATTGCTAGACTTAAGACCTTGATTCCTGATGATGATACTTGCAAATCATGTGACTTAAATTACAATGAGCTCACCTTGCTTAAGAAAGAACATGCTCTTCTGTTACATCTAAATGAGAAAAATGAGAAACATGTTAAAAATGCTAGCTGTTCCACTGATGAATTGCATGGTTCAACTTCTTGTTCTAAATGCTCAACTATTGAATTGAAGTTAAAAGATGCAAATGCTAGGGTTTCTCAAATGACTGATAATCTGCTCACAAATGAGGTTCTTTCATGCTCTACTTGTCGTAAGCAAAAAGGGAAGGTTGATATTCCTTGCAACAATTGTTTAACTCTTGCTAAGAAAGTTGATTACTTGCAAAGTTCTTTGGAACAATTCACTAATGGCAAGAAAAAGTTAAACATGATTTTGGATCAATCTAAGGTTAGCTCAAACAAGAAAGGTTTAGGTTTTGATCTTCATGCTTCATATGAAACTAAACCTCGCACTGTTGTTCAGACTCCTTGCAAAATTGAGTTTCCTAATGAGCCTAAGAAAATTGCTTTTTAATCTGCTGGTTTTTTATCTTCTACTATGATAAATGCAAAATGTGCTTCTACTGTGAAAGCTAAACTTCATGTTAAGTACACTTGCACTCACTGTGGTAGAGATGGACATCTAGTAGACTTTTGCTTTAGACTAGCTAAACAACAAAAGAGAGAAAGGTTTAATGCTAGGTCTAATTTCAGAAAGGCACACTCTACTTCTCATTATGTGCCTAGGGTGAAACAAACACCTTTTGTTGCTAAAAACTCGGGAAAAGACAAATCTGATTTTGTGCATAAGAATACTAGTGTTGTGCCTACTGTTGTGCGTCGTGTGTCTTTGTACTGGATTCCTAAACATCTTATTTCTAACCCCAGTTCCGAGACCTCGACATTTTCTGCTTCTATGTAGGCTTCTCACGCAAGGAAGGAGAACATATGGCTAGTGGATTTCGGATGCTCACGCCATATGTTCGATGATAAGATTTGGTTCTCCTTCACTCGTGCATCTCATGCTGAAAGTGTTATTTTTGAAGATGTTTCTTCCACCTCTGTTTTCGCAAAAGGCACTAGTCCAAATGGTGCAGCTACAGGTGCATATGTTCAGGGGGAGAGTATCTTTGTTCATGAGGATGATGATGATGCTATTGAGGATGAGATAATTGGAGTTTGTTGTGTGCTTGTGTGCTCATTTTCAAGCTTCCCCTCGTGCTTCACATCGACAATTCCATAGAAGTGAAGAAGGCCACGGAATAAAGCGCTGGTTGGAAGGCCAAACCCGCACTGAAAAGAAGACTCAAAAACAACTATCTCCTCTGGATGAGGAGTAGGTTGAGACTCACACTCCGCTGGATGCGCATTGATTAGTATCAGTGCGGGGAGGACTCCGGCGGTGACCATCTCCTCCAAGCGCTTCTCCGTTGTCACCGAGGTGGCCCATTCCTTGGGCAAGGATGGCGCGGAGGTGTCGACGAAAGGGAAGGAAGACATCTTGGTCGAGGATGAATGCGGCGACGTGGGATCTAGGGCACATCGGTGATGAACCCTAGCAAAGAAGCACGATGTGGGAATTGAAATACGAAGAGGCGGATGTACAAAATGGGGAGAGCAACCCTTCGCCCAAGCTGGAATCCTTTAAAGACCAACGGCGATGCTTCACCTACACTGAAATCCTTTAAAGGCGGGCCGTGACGCTTGGTTTTTTGCTCCTTGGTGGGAACGGCGCTTCGCTCTCCGTGAAGCGGTTCGGGCCCAAAGCCAAAACCCTAATTTGGGTTTAATTTAGGTTTCGGGCCTAGACCTAACCAAGGCTCTAGAGGTATGCCCCAAGTTGGGCTGCCAGCTGTCCACCGCGAACATCAAATATGCCTCATGTTGGATTGCAAGCTACGAGTCGCAACAGCCAAGTGCAGATACCACTCGGCCGGGACTTATTAAGGTAATGGTATGCCCCATGATGGGCCGATCACCAGTTATCGCAACCTGGATACCAATCGAGTTAAATTTGAGGGATAGGTCCTGAGGGTACGATCCAGGTTGGGCTATCTATTGTGCAACATGGCAGTTGGATACAAGTACCACTCGGTCAAAACCTATTTAGATTGTGGTGCGCCCCAAGGGCTGATCACTAAAATCCTAATGGATATAGCTATGGTGCGCCCTAAGATGGGCTGATCACCAATATCCTAATAGAGATAGCTGTGGTGCGCCCCAAGAAGGGCTTATCACCAGTCTCCTAATGGACACAACTGTGGTGCGCTCCAGGGATGGGCTGATCACCAGTGTCCTAATGGACATAGCCATGGTGTGCCTCATGGTGGGCTGATCACCAGAATCCCAGTAGTTATACTGGATACCGTTCAAGATAAGCCCCATGTTGGGTTGATCTGTGACATTACGGTATGAATTTTTGACATGTTTTTGTGATTCCAGAAGTTTTAGGTCTTTCCTGGAGGATTTGGGCCTTTCCGGGAGGGTTTGGGCCTCTCCGGGAGGGTTTTGGGCCTCTCCAGGAGGAGTTGGGCCTAGGGGGTTGAGTCATGCGCCTCCACCTCCACCTCCCCTCTCCACCTCCCTTGCTGCCCTAGGGGAGCTCCCCACCATGCAATCTCGCTGTCCCCTCCATCGGGAAGCCCCGCGACGAGGAGATCCGGCGGTTCCAGCGCGAGGAGGACGATCGGGGAGCTCGAGAGGAAGGATTTCGGTGTTCGTTGTTCTTCGGGAAGAGATATGATTTGGGTGATCCTTAGGGTTGGTCTAGGTACTATTCTATAGGTCGTTTTGATGCTTTTAGATCAAGTGGTGGTGCTGTGATTGGGTAGATTAGATGAAAACTAGAGTTTACCACGTTCTCTGCTTCGGGCAGATTGTGCAGCCGCCTGTTGAGTAAGTTGTAGGTAACTTCAATACCTTTCAGTGGACATAAAGAACGTCCAATTCCGCCCAGTCGTTTGAAAGTTATGCTCGATTTACCGAGCGTGTTCAAATCTATGACGTAGCTGGGACAGAACGTAGTGTTTTGTAGATTAGACAATGTTAGAGGCCGAATCAGCTTTTCCAAATACTTAGAGAAAGCTAGGAAATTTCTTAAGCTTCGCGATGATGTACTCGTTTAATCGATTCGGAGTCCTAGAACTAAAGATATGCTAGATTGAAGTCTGCTGTCCCGGGGGGGACAGATTCTCTGTTTTTCATTTTAGGGAGTAGTTTGCGAAATCAGGGTAGATGGGCGATGGCGTACTATTTTGTGGGCACGTTGTGATTGTGTGGCATCTATGTGCAGGAGGTGTGACCCCGGGAGTGCCCTCCTCATCCCGCCAATCCGTCGCCCGAGGTTAAGGCAAGTGTATTGGGATGGGTAGCATGTGGTTTATTTGCTTGTCTTGACTTGATGCAATTGTTTCCATGTTATGCTATCTTGCCATGCTTAGTGTTTGCCATTATATGATAAAAAGGGTATGTTAAGATGCTATGCAATGGTTTATGGTTAATGATTATGGCATATGTTGCATACATGGCATGAAATTTGGCCCGGTCGGTGAGAACGTCATAACTATTCCGGTAAGGTCGGTGAGAAAGTTATGACTAATCCAGAGTGCCATGGATGTAAGACCTACCTCGTGATTCCACCCACGCGGTGAGTGGAAGCGAGGAGTAGGCACCCTCCATCTACGAGATGGAAGGGGGACGTGGGTGCACGCCGACGGGTGTGCACTCGGCAATACCGGTATTTGCGTCGAGGAGACATGTGCATTGCATTGCATACATTATGATGATGATAAAATGATTTCAATGAGGTTGAGATATGAATATGATGTTGCATATGAAGTATGACTTAATCATGATGTTAAGTTGTTATGTAGTGATGATAATATTGAATTGTTCTGTATGACCCATTGCAATATACTTGCTGAGTGATGAACTCACGCTTGTGTTTTATGTTGTTTTTAGGTACCATGAAATTGGCATGCGCCGAAATTTTTGGTTTTAGCATTTACTCCTTTGCTGTAATTTATCTTAATTTATGGTATTTAGATGTTGTTTAGCCTATGTTTGGTAGCATTCAGGCATGCTAGATGCCAGGGTGTTACATGATCGCTGGTTACCGTAAGTTGGAATCAGATGTCATGAGTCGGCTCGAAATAATAGGTTCAGAGGGTATGCCCCATGCTGGGCTATCGACTGTGCATCATGGCAGTTAGATACAAGTACCACCCAACCAAGACCTATTCAAATTGTGGTGCACCCTACGATGGGCCGATCAACAATATCCTAATGGATATATTAAGTATCACTCAGAACTCCAGCTGGTGAAGCTTTATCAAGTTTTTCGCAATCTCCTTGCCTGCAACAAGGCACTTGGCATAAAAGGGGAACCAGTCGAGAAGCAACGCCAAGAATTGGAGGCACTCGACATGAAGTAGGACTCGGCTGGGATGCAACCAGAGAAATGGCAATTCGATTGCAAAGCACTCAGGGGCTACTGTGGAATACATGGGCCTTGAGTATTTACACGAGAGGCTGCGTGGACCGACCGAGAAGGGACGAGCCGAGCCAATTGTGTGAAGCCGGACACCACACGGGCTATGAGCACCGTACCTAACAAGGGAGGTTAGAGGATGGCAATTGATTCTCACTAGGAAGAATATGATTATAATCATGTCCGGCAAGAAAGGATAGGGATAGAACCTTATCCCGTAATCGACAGGGATTCTCCCTTGTAACCAACTCGAATTCTTCCGCCCCTTTCCTATATAAGGGGGGCGGGAGGCCCCGAGAGAAGGGACGAAACGCTACACGCAGACTAGGCGAGAAACATTCTCCTCATAATTCCAGAACACAGGACTAGGGTATTACCTCCACCGCTGAGGGCCTAAACCTGTATAATCCCTTATCTTGTGTTACTATTGAGTTTTGATGTGACACCACGAAATGTCAGGATTTGAAATTAGGTGATGATATGTTAAAAAGTATGATAAAATGTGATAAGACGTCGTAAATGAGATAATTTGTGATCTTTTACATTTAGAACCCTACTGGCCATGCTTTAGCTGCCTTCGCCTCCTCCGGTCGTTTTGGGCCAAGTTCCGGGTGATCGGGCCGTGGAAACAATTTGGTCAGCTGGGATGAATTGGGGCCCATGTGGTGTGCTAGGCAGCACACCTGCTGCCTCCCCATGCGCCCCCACCTGCTGCCCCCTCCCATGCGCCCCATCTCTCCCTGAGCCGCCACCCCACCTCCTCTCCCCATCTTCCCAAATCTCCTCCTCCTCCACCTCAAGCTGCACCACCCCTCCTCCTTGCGCCCCAAGGACGCCTCCTGCCACAACTTGCCCCGCTGCTGCCCTTGCCATGGAGGAGCTCCGCGACGAGTGGATTGGACGGGATCGGGCGCGTGGGAGGAAAACCGGGAAGGAACGCCAAGATTCGGCCGTCGATTCGTGTTCACTCCAAGAAGGTAATGGGGGATCTTGTGGGGTAGTTTTTATTCTGCTATAGAGGGTGATTACCATGTTTTTAGATCAAGGAGGTGCTGCCATGGGTTAGATCTAATGAAAACTAGAGTTGTATTCGCGTTCCAGTTCGGGCAGATTGGGAACCTGAGCTAGGCAGGCGTTTTCGCCAATTTCTAGTTTGGATCTGACCGTACGGACTTTTAGGAAGTTGTAGATAATTTCCTTATCTTTCCGTGCATATAAAGAAATTGAAATTCCGCCCAGCCGTTTAGAAGTTATGCCTGTTTTACCGAGCGCTGTCAAATCTGTGACGAGATTGAGACAGTTCGTGTTCAACGTTAGATTAAACAACTTTAGAGTCCGAATCAGTCTTTCCCTATAACTAGAAAAATTTGGGAAATTTACTAAGCTACGCGAGGGTGTACTGCTATTTAATTTGGTGTCCTAGAACAGAAGTTATGATAGTCGGAAGGCTGCTGTCCCGAAGGGACAGATTTGCTGTTTTCTGATTTTAGGAGTTGTGTTAAGTCGGGTAGCGGGATTTATGTGTGCTGTTTTGTGGACTCGAATTGAGTGTGTGGCACGGTTTGCAGGTGGTGTGCCTTCAGGAGTGCCCTCAACCTCTCGCCACCCGCTGCCCGTGGTTGAAGGCAAGTGTATTGTGTGGATTGTGTGCTTTATGTGTTGCTAGATTGGTTTGATGGCATTTGGAATAGATAACATGTTGTGTTGCCATGGTTTACAAGTTATATTTGATATGATGTTCTTAGACCATGAATTAAATGATATCAATGATATGGTGACCTCATGCCATGATTACATATGCTTGTCGAGATGAATGATTCACATGCCATGTTTTGTACTTGCTCGTCGATTGTTGGGTACGGTCCTACATGTTAAGATGCCAAGTGTTGATATGCAATATTTCTATTCATGTTTACGTTGCTGTCCATTTTGCATACATGGCATATTTTCATGGTCGATCAGTGAGATAAGTCATAACTATTCCCAGTAGGGCGCGAGAACTGCTATGACTAGTCTCAGGGCTATTCTTTGAATAAGTCCTACATCGTGATTCCTTCACCGAGGTGAATGGAAGCTAGTGATAGGCACCTCCATCTTCGGGATGGAAGGGGGAAAAGGGTGCATGCCGACGGGTGTGCACTCAACCATACCGTATGAGTATTCCAGAGACATGTGCATTGCATTGCATGAATGAATTTCATAAATGAAGGTGTTTATGAGATGATGATGAGTACTCATGAGATACTCATGAGATGATTACCATGTTGTTTTAAAGGTTGTAAATTATGTTAAATGTGATGTGTTGTGATATAACGGTGGAGACTCGGAATGATGGTTTGTTGTCTTGATCCTTGTTGTTCTATTGCAATACACTTTGTCGAGTGATGAACTCACGCGTGTTTTCGTTGTTTGTTTCTTTAGGTACCATGAAATCGGGCGCTGCTGGAAAGGGATTTAGCTACACTCCTCCACGTAGTATCACAATCTAGCTAATTCACCTTCTTTTGGAGACACTGCAATAAGTATTGCAATAATCATTAGTTTATGGTCTTAATGTTGGTTGTTTCCCTCATGTGAATCATGTGGGGCTAAGGAGTGAATTGTTATATCTTCCTAGACTTAAATTGATGCCTATTCTTTTGTTAGCGATGTCTATTGATGTGTTAGTTGATGATTAGCTATTATTATCACTGCATGTTGATATCCTGTTTGTCTTATAAATTGATATGATGCTATGTCGATCATTTTCATGCTAAAACAAAGGAGATGCTGTCGAAATTTTCAATTATTCGAAATGATTACTTGCTGTAATTTATCTTAAATCATGGTATTAAATGTGTTATGGTCTATGTTTGGTGACATTCTGGGCTTAGTAGAAGCTGGGGTGTTACATTTGATCCCATACATAGCCCCATATTCATTATTGCCGACAACAAATGTCAACAATTAACTTTGGTGATTTGTTTAATATTGTAGGATCGAATTATACGAATATAGCAATCAGAGGGGGGGTGAATGATTGTGTGGAAGCTAAAACCAATTTTTTCATCTATTAAAAATTCACCCAAAAACGGAACCAAATAATTGCCTCGTATTAGATAAGAATAGATTGATAGACGTTCGGTAAAATGCTAATTTCTGGAGATCCAACCGTCGGATCAATCTGAAATTTGGACACAAGAAACTAGATTCCAATACGAATCGAACCCAAAAAGAAGCAACTCGATCGGACTTACGTATCAAAAGTTATGAACCTCACAAGCTTGCTATGACAGAACTTGACGAAAACTGATCTAATCAAAACTTGTAGATTAATAAAAAACGACAAAAGATTAATCAACAAAACTTTGAGGAACACTAAATTGATGCCCTAGAAAGCTTTTGAATGGATCAAAACAAAGAGAAACTCAAGGAATCAAAGATCCAATCTAGAACCAGAAGATGTGCAAGAAAACAACCCCAAAATAGAGATTACTTTAGCACGCATGTACTGTAGCTACGAGCTTACCGTAGCACGCAAAGAATTTGGAAGAATTGATATTTATTTCTTTTTGTCTAAAGTACTCTAAACAAAAGAGTACAAACGAAAAAGCTCTAACTAATGCCCTTAAACAGGAGACAAACCCTTCTATTTAAAGGAGCAAAACACAAGGAGTCCTGAATACAATTCCTACTCCTAATCCTAAAAGGAGTCCCACTCCTAATCCTAGAAGGAGTATGTATTCAACACAACTCCACTTGGCCCAATCTGGCCGAGTACAACTCTTGCACGCTTATGGCAACCCTGCCATACTCACGTTACTAACAACTCTACACGCGTATGGCCCACCTGCCATACTCACGTGACTAACCATTCTTCATGTGCACCATTCTCTTAGCCCGAACGTCCCGCATGACATCCTTGACCATTAAGACCTCAGTTCCTCCTGAACCTAGTCCCGAACCTCAGTTCCTCTATGAACCTAGTTCCGGTCCCGTCATCAACCACGTTCGCCCTCGAGCAACACCTTCACATGAACAAACCACAAAACGATTCCGAGCACAAGTCCGCGACTTGACTCAACATTAGTCCATGCAAATACTCACACGAGCATTGCATCAGTTCAAAACATGCATTATGAAATTCAAACAAATTTCATAATCACATATCAATCACCAATAATTTTCAAAATCACAAAAATCAACCTTGAGCAAAAACCATTCACGCCGGACCAAACATTGGTCCGGCACAGCTCACGACGGACCAAAAACCTGGTCTAGCGTACAAGCAAAATTCTCGGTTTCATGTCCAAACAAACACGTTTAAAATCACGTTCACGACGGACCCAAAAAGGTTTGGTCCGGCATAGATGCGAAACTTCCTGGTTTTTTGGAAAATTAAGTCTGGCGCAAACACGTTCAAAATACGTTCACGGTGGACTAAACTCTTGGTCCGGCGTACATGCAAAAATAATGCTCAAAAATGCGTTCACGACGGACCAAAAATTTGGTCCGGCGTAGATGCTAAATTTACTGGTTTCTTGGAAAATTGAGTCTGGCACAGGAGCTCAAAAGCATGTTCACGACGGACTAAATGTTTGGTCCGGCGTAGATGAGGAACTTACTGTTATTGGGAAATTTGATCCAGCGCACAACACCTCGAAAACACGTTCACGTCGGACTAAAAGTTTAGTCCGGTGCAGTAGCGAAAACCGGTCCGGCGAAGATGGAAAAGTTTCTGTTTTGCTCAAAACTTAATCCGGTGCAAAGCAAGTTTACGACGGACCAAAAATTTGGTCCGTCGCAGATGCAAAATGAAAGATCCGGTGCAAATAGAAAAATCTCTGTTTCTTGAAACTCGGTCCGACGTGCATGTAAAAAACAGCCTTCAAAAACTCATTCACGGCGGACTAAAGTTTGTTCCGGCGCAATGGTCCAACGTAAGAGTGAAAACTTACTGTTTCTTAGAACTTTGGTCCGGCGCAAATAGAGAGATACTTTTTCTTGTCAATTTGTCAAACACATGCACAAACACATTTTGCAAATTCAATTCTTAAGCCAATTTTTCAGCACATGATTTCACAATCTCCCCCTTGATGAAAACATTGGCAACACCACTTAGAATTGAACATTTGGCATTCACTTCACAAAAAGGCTTTTTAACAGACCAAAGTGAAAAACACAAAAACTCCCCCTTTGAACAATATGCAAAAGTGAAAAGTCCCCCCCCAAAGAAAAAATGTGTGTGAATGTGCAATGTGCCAAAAAATTCCAAAATTCTCCAAACTTCTCCCAAAATTCTCAAAATTCCAAAAACTTTTCCCCCTTTTTCCTTAAACTTCTCCCCCCTTTGACAATAGATTCATCAAGAGTACAAAAGAGAGAAAAACAAGTTCAAAATTTTCCCTGTTGCAATGATTTTACAAGTAGAAACAAAGGAGTGCCAAGATAGGAAAAGATGAGCTCATTTGATTTTAACAAGTTAGGGAATGACATGCATCTCAACCTCAATTCAGTCAACTATAGCCAAGTACTAAGCAAGATCTCAGCAGAAAAGCAAGGCTCAAAACTGAAGCAACTAACAACTCAGGGCGAGCAAGTAGTTTCAACTCCAATCTAGTAGACCAATTTAATCTTTAAATAATAAATTGCATGTGGCATGCTTGAAGCATACTTCTTTTATTTCCTTAGAGTGGCATGCTTGAAGCATACATCTTATCTTGAGGGAATGGCATGCTTGAAGCATACATCTTATCTTTTTAGGGAAAACATGCTTGAAGCACATAACTTGAGGCCTTTGCTTTTAACAACCCCTTTTTTGCTGATTCCCTTTTCTTTACCTTTTCTTTGATTGTAAACATGCAAAAATGATTAAAAGGTCTTATGAAAGAGTAAAACTGAAAACACACTTGCTTCATAGCCCAAATATGTTAAGAAGATTCAATATCAAGCCTAGAGGAGTAAAATCTCACAGAGTATTTAGCTATAAACAATTAGACTAAGGAATTCCGCAATATCATTTTTAGTTCGAGTGGAACAATTTAGATTATCATATATCAGCTCAATTACATAATATAAAAAGAAATATGATAAAGTAAGCTCATCAAGTGAAACAACTTGGCAAGGAAACTCCCCCTCAAAATAAACCCATTGGATGAACAATCCCAAGTTCTCCCCGAATAAAAGCAAAATGAGAAGAAGACAAATGTTTTGTGAAAAAGTCTGCCAATTGATGTTCAGTATCCACATGATGAAACACAATGTTCCCTTTTTCAACATGATCTCTAAGAAAGTGAAATCTAATGTTAATATGCCCAAGAAAGAGAATTACTCAAGAAGTGGCATGAACCAGATGTACTTTTTCTATCAATTCTACATCCTCCAAATTCAGCATAAGACAAAGCTCTTAAACTAATGTATGAGAAAGCAGAAAGCCAAATGCCAAAATCTTGAATTCCATGAAGATACCTGAAAGTTCGCTTGATGGTTTGTTGATGTGAAGCACGTGGGGAAGCTTGAAAACGAGCACACAACAAATTGTATATCCGGCCTTCATCATTCCCAACATCATCATCATCGTTGTCTTCATGAACAAGGATACTCTCCCCCTGAACATATGCATCTGTATCCTCACTGTACCTTTTGCCACAACAAAAGTGAAAGAAGCATCTCCAAAATTAACACTTTCAGCACGAGATGCACGAGTGAAGGAGAACCAAAACGTATCATCGAACATGTGGCGTGAGCATCCAGAATCCATTAGCCATATGTTCTCCTTCCTCGCGTGAGAAGCCTACATAGAAGCAGAAAATGTTGAGGTCTCGGTACTGGGGTTAGAAATAAGATGTTTAGGAATGCAGTACTGAGACACATGACGCACAACAGTAGGCACAACACGAGCATTCTTATGCACAAAAATAGATTTATCTTTTCCCGTGTTCTTAGCAACAAAAGGTGTTTGCATCACCCTAGGCACATAATGAGAAACAAAGCGTGCCTGTCTGAAATTAGACCTAGCCTTAGCTCTTTCTTTCTTTTGTTGTTTGGCCAGTCTAAAGCAAAAATCTACTAGATGTCCATCTCTACCACAATGAGTGCAAGTGTACTTAACATGATGTTTTGCTTTAACAGAAGAAGCACATTTTGCATTTATCATAGTAGAAGATAAAAAACCAGCAGATTGAAAAGCAATTATCTTAGGCTCATTAGGAAACTCAATTTTGTCATTACAAGGAGCATGAACAATAGTGCGAGGTTTAGTTTCACATGAATCATGAAGATCAAAACCTAAACCTTTCTTGTTTAAGCTAACCTTAGATTGATCCAAAATCATGTTCAACTTTTTCTTGCCATTAGTGAATCGTTCCAAAGAACTTTGCAAGTAATGAACTTTCTTAGTAAGAGTTAAACAATTGTTGCAAGGAATATCAACCTTCTCTTTTTGCTTACGACAAGTAGAGCATAAAAGAACCTCATGTGTGAGCAGATTATTAGTCATTTGAGAACCCTAGCATTTGCATCTTTTAACTTCAATTCAAGAGTTGAGCATTTAGAACAAGAAGTTGAACCATGCAATTCATCAGTGGAACAGCTAGCATTTTTAACATGTTTCTCATTTTTCTCATTTAGATGTAACAGAAGAACATGTTCTTTCCTAAGCAAGGTGAGCTCATTATAATTTAAGTCACATGATCTGCAAGTATCATCATCAGGAATCAAGGTCTGAAGTCTAGCAATTTCAGCATTCAATGACTCCACAAGAATATCATGTTTCTTAGTTTTCTATCACGTTTGTCAAGCAATTTTCCAAGACGGGCAACAGCATTGGCTAATTCATCATAAGAAGGATCTACCTCATGAAGTCGTTGTTGTTGCTATCCTCGGTGAAGCTATCCTTGCTGCTTGCCATGAGACACAATCCCGTCAACTCATGCTTTCTTGGAGTCGCATCGTCCTCGCTGCTCTCCGAATCCACATCGCTCAAATTGACTTGTTCAAGAGCGGAAAGAACTCGGTGGACAACTTTACGGTTGATGAAGTTCTTCTTCTTCTTATCACTAGGAGAGAACTTCTTCTTTTCTTTTCTTCTGTCGTTGTCCTTATCCTCCCTTGATGCTTTTCCTGCAAGTTTAGGACAATTTGGACGAATATGGTCGAGATCTCCACACTCATAGCATCTTGGAGGACCACCACCACCTCTCTTCCTCATTCTCATATTCTGCAAAGCTTTGTTAAAGCGAGAAGAAAGTAGTGACAAGTCTTGTTCTGGGAATTGCTCAATCTGTTCATCGGTTAGTGAAGACAACAAAGATAGAGCAAAACTTGAAGCAGCACCATTATGAGATATGCTAGATTGAGATGTCAAAGTAATTGATTTATGATCATTCTTTCTAGCAAGAACATCTAATTCATGAGTTTTCAACTTGGAATAAAGAACATCTAATGTAAGTGTACTCATGACAGTAGATTCTCTAATGTATGTAACTTTCATCTCCCAAATAGACATGTCTAATGCACCAAGCAATTGTCTAGCATTAGCAGTATTATCAAGGCTAACTCCAACAGCACGAAGATTACTAAGAATTTTATTGAAGCGTGCAAAGAAGTCATCTAGCGACTCACCGGGTTTCATCTCAAATCGTATGTAATCCTTTTTGTAAATATCTTGGCGAACCTCTTTGACAGTGTTAGAACCCTCATGATAATTACAAAGAAATTTCCATACCTCATATGCGGATCAAAGATGAACCACTCGATCAAAGTCGCTGCGTCACAAGCCTTGGATGATCAAGTTGCGTGCCTTGCTGTTTGCTTCAACATGTGCGCGATTGGCGTTATTGACGTTGTCGTTTGTAGGGACTTCGTATGGCTTGTAAACCTTCTCCCAAATTACAAAGCCCTAAGCTTGGATGAATGCCTCCATCTTGGCCTTCCAAAACTGAAAATCAACACCATCAAACACACACGATTTTATCGAATAGTGATCCATTAGTCTAATCACCGGTTAAGATGGATTAGAAAAACCTTGCTCTCATACCACTTGTAGGATCGAACTATACGAATATAGAAATCAGAGGGGGGTGAATGATTGTGCGGAAGCTAAAACCAAATTTTTGATCTATTAAAAATTCACCCCAAAACGGAACCAAATAATTGCCTCGTATTCGACAAGAACAGATTGATAGATATTCTGTAAAACTCTAATTCCTGGAGATCCATCCGTTGGATCATTCTGAAATTTGGACACAAGAAGCTAGATTCCAATACGAATTGAACCCAAAAAGAATCAGCTCGATCGGACTTACGGATCAAAAGTTAAGAACCTCACAAGCTTGCTATGACAGAACTTGACGAAAACTGATCTAATCAAAACTTGTAGATTAATCAAGAACGACAAAAGATTAATCAACTAAACTTTGAGGAACACTAAATTGATGCCCTAGAAAGCTTTTGAATGGATCAAAACAAAGAGAAACTCAAGGAATCAAAGATCCAATCTAGAACCAGAAGATGTGCAAGAAAAGAACATCAAAACAGAGATTACTGTAGCACGCAAAGAATATGGAAGAATTGATCTTTATTCCTTTTTGTCTAAAGTACTCTAAACAAAAGATTACAAACCCTAAAGCTCTAACTGATTCCCTTGAACAGGAGACAACCCCTTCTATTTAAAGGAGCAAAACACAAGGAGTCCTGAATACAATTCCTACTTCTAATCCTAGGAGTCCCACTCCTGATCCTAGAAGGAGTATGTATTCAACACAACTCCACTTGGCCCAACCTGGCCGAGTACAACTCTTGCACGCGTATGGCAACCCTGCCATACTCACGTGACCAACAACTCTGCACGTGTATGGCCCACCTGCCATACTCATGTGACTAACCATTCTTCATGTGCACCATTCTCTTAGACCGAACGTCCTGCATGACATCCTTGACCACCAAGACCCTAGTTCCTCCTGAACATAGTCTCGAACCTCAGTTCCTCCATGAACCTAGTTCTGGTCCCGTCATCGACCACGTTCGCCCTCGAGCAACACCTGCACATGAACAAACCACAAAACGATTCCGAGCACAAGTCCATGACTTGACTCAACATTAGTCGATGCAAATACTCACACGAGCATTGCATCAGTTCAAACATGCATTATGAAATTCAAACAAATTTCATAATCACATATCAATCACCAATAATTTTCAAAATCACAAAAATCAACCTCGAGCAAAAACCATTCACGCCGGACCAAACATTGGTCCGGCGCAGCTCACGACGGACCAAAAACCTGGTCTAGCGTACACGCAAAATTCTCGGTTTCATGTCCAAACAAACACGTTTAAAATCACGTTCACGACGGACCCAAAAAGGTTTGGTCCGGCATAGATGCGAAATTTACTGGTTTTTTGGAAAATTAAGTCCGGCACAAACACGTTCAAAATACGTTCACGGTGGACTAAACTCTTGGTCCGGCGTACATGCAAAAATAATGCTCAAAAATGCGTTCACGACGGACCAAAAATTTGGTCCGGCGTAGATGCTAAATTTACTGGTTTCTTGGAAAATTGAGTCCGGCACAGGAGCTCAAAAGTACGTTCACGACGGACTAAATGTTTGGTCCGGCGTAGAAGAGGAACTTACTGTTATTGGGAAATTTGATCCAGCGCACAACACCTCGAAAACACGTTCACGCTTGACTAAAAGTTTATCCGGTGCAGTATCAAAAAATTGTTCCGGCGAAGATGGAAAAGTTTCTGTTTTGCTCAAAACTTAGTCCGGCGCAAAGCAAGTTTACGACAGACCAAAAATTTGGTCCGGCGCAGATGCAAAATGAAAGATACGGTGCAAATAGAAAAATCTCTGTTTCTTGAAACTCGGTCCGGCGTGCAAGTAAAAAACAACCTTCAAAAACTCATTCACGGCGGACTAAAGTTTGGTCCGGCGCAATGGTCCGGCGTAAGAGTGAAAACTTACTGTTTCTTAGAACTTTGGTCCGGCGCAAACAGAGAGACACTGTTTCTTGTCAATTTGTCAAACACATGCACAAACACATTTTGCAAATTCAATTCTTAAGCAAATTTTTCAGCACATGATTTCACAAATATTAATGTTTAATCATTGTTTAATGACAAATCTATTCTTAATGAGACTGACATGTTTATTGAGCTTATTGTTTAAGTAGTCTCATATTTGGATGAAAAATGGAAAACCAAGGTATGCACTTGTATTATTTGTGCATTATCTTAATGCATACATAGGATTCATTTTAAAGTATGAATTCCTCCATTCATTAACCTCAAAATGTGCATTCTGTTTCCAATTCATATATTACATGGATGCACATATCTAGGGGGGTTCATTATTTAACTTGATGTTTCATTGTATTGATCTATTTCTTCACTCCATATATAAATGAGCAATACTTTGGAACCAATCCTTGAGTATATAATTAACTTACATAGTTTTAGTATACTCATGGTATTGTAGGATAAACTCCAATGCTTTCTCAAATTGAATTTGTGCATATTGATTCAAGTCAATTATATGTATGCACATATCTTTGTTTAGTTTATTCTATAGTTGATGGATTATTGTATTGATCATTTCCAGATATTCACATATTATGGTTCAATACATACCATCAACATGGGTATATGAAAACTTGTGTAGTTAGTATATACTCATATCAATATAAATGAAAATTAAATTGAGGTCGATTGTCTTTTAATCATCAAAGAACATCCCATCGTATGTTGATAGTGTTCCTTTGATCGATTAAGGAAAATCGATAGTTCTTGAGTGTAATGAAGCATGAGTTGCATCAATATACGCAAGACACAATTAATTCATTCAAATTGATTAATGTTGTGCTCAATCGATCTTAGAGGCATCCATTATGTGTTAATGGAGTGCAATAGATGATTGAAATAACTATATATTTTGCACTAATATTTTCAATGAGTTTTAAATAGGTTTAGTCCAAATTGCTGAGATGATGAATAAGGATAAGGATGTATCATGAGTTGATGGATATCAAGAGGAGATCCTGAAGAAAAGAAGAGAAGAAGTTCATCGTGAAGAGATGAACGAGAAGAAGCATTGCGATCCCAAGAGAGAAGATGATTGAAGATCTTAAGCCCCAAAGCGGATCGCTCACGTGCGGTGGCAAGGTATAATTAGATAGGATAAGGTTGTTTCCTAGTCTTTGAGTCTAGTTTTAGTGATGTACTATTAAGAGGGGTTGAGTACTTTACTTGAGCTTCATCATGTGTTGATGAACTCAATCCGTTCACTCGAGCTCAATCTTATTATTTGGATTTTACATGGAGCTAACCATTTGGTATGTGTTGCGAATGGATGAAGCTCGTGCATTGGTTTTTGCATAATGCTTTGATTTGCATCTATTGCAAATGGGAGAAGCTTATGCATTGGTTTTTTGTATTGAGCTTTGATTTGCATCTGTATGCAAACGAGACATACTGGGAATAGCACATTAACAGATAAGGCAAGCCATTGTCATTCATGATCAGAAAATAATCATTACATGAGAATAAGTTACATCCCTCGGTTATATGATACATCGCAGTTTACATTTTCAATAAGTAGGAAATACAAGAATCTGTATAAAGTCATACAACAGTTATAGGAATTACAACTATTCGACTACATGTCCAATTACATAACTATATCCCAAAAAGTAGATTACAAATTTATAAACTATGACTTCCGTGCTGACTTGATCTGCATTGTTAGACCTGCATAATCAACTACATCCGTATAAGTATGAGAATAAAATAAATGCATTAAATTAGATACATTAAATGAAAAGAGAAGAATTGCTGTCAGCCAAGTATTCTTAGTAATTGCTCAACGAGGTACCCTAAATTGCCCGGGGGACAATTTGGCTCCTCTTGTGACAGGGTTTGCATCATTTGGCAATAAACAAACCTGGTTAAGCCGTAGACATGAATATTTAGAAATATCGCGTAGTAAAAATATTTTACCGCAGTAAAATAGTGAGACCACAGTGAATAGGGATAAAGCCAGGTAACTGTACTCTCAGAACCATACAATCCTTTCCAGAACCGGCTACAACACCCTATAGCCGAAACTCCCGGAACTAGAGCCTGGGGATTAAAATAATCAAGGAGGATGCCCAAAACAAAAGTTCCAGAATCGGCCACGACTCTTAAGGCCAGCCGAGATCTCCAGAACATTGCAGACCAAAGCAAGAAACAACAGGGAACCAAGATAAAGCAGTCAAACCGAAGCACCCCAGGGCAAATAGCCAACCAGCCAAGCATGGGTTAAGGCTAAGGCCAAACCACGTGAGCAAAGTCACCAAGCCATCCCTCCAGCCGGCCGAAACCTCCAGGACAATACCCAGCCAGTCAAGCACATTGGGTTTAAAGCCAATATCATTACACTGACAAGATAAGGAGGATGCATTCCTTAAGGTGAGGCCACATAAGCAAAATCACAAGTCTAGGACGAATGCACTGACAGGGAGTAGTAAATGAGCAATCCGTCCGGCCACAAAACCAAACAAGAGTTCAAACCCTGTTGAACCCTCACTGCCATGGTTATATAACCATGCCAAGCCTCACATACCTCATTCTTGAAACAGGTTCAACAACAAGTTATAGAGAACAAGTTGGCAAGTTTGTACTTTTACTTTACTGGTACTTTACCCTTGAAATGGCATTAGCTTGTCTCAATTAGACCTGGCAATCTTACAACTTTATTTACAATACAACCATTCTTGATGATCTACACGCATGTAATTTGTTCCATGTGTGTCGTCATCACCACTAAGTGCTTGCTTATAAATATGCTGAAAACCTCAAATGAAGGAAAATAGAGGGGAAATTTCCTCAAGCTGGGGCTTCAACTTACCCTCTTAACACACATCCTCAAGGATTTCAGATTTTCTCCCCCAAGTCTAAGTTTCAACAAGAGTATGTTCTGTTTTTTTGGGTGACGACGGTTTTTTTTGCTCTAGAACACCAACAGAGGAGAGTTCATCCCGAGAGGATATAAAACCTAGCAAGTGTAACATCCTCAAATTTATAAAATAGTAAATTAAATAATGAAGTGTGAAATTACTTCCTTGTGCATCTCTTGATTTTATGCGCATTTATTGAATTGATTATTGCTTGTAATGATCTTTAGATTATTGAAAAGAAGAATTAGAAAAGAGAAAATAGAAAATGTAAAATGATAAAATGGTAAGAAATGAAAATTACCATGGTAAATTTGTGGGTGACCATGATAAGCCCTAGAATCACCCTTAGCTGGTCAAAAGACCATGTGAAAGCATTTAAATGTGAAGAAAACAATTTAAACTAGTAAACCATATCTCTGGCCAGATCATTGTCAGAATTTTGGAGAAAATTGTGGTGCATTATAGACCTCATAATTTTTACCATGTGATCTTAGATGCATTACCCTCATTCGAAAAAATTTGCAAAAATTATTAAGTAGTTTAACTATTTATTTGCATTTAAATAAAGCAGATCTGAAATTCTGCAGAAATCAGTAAAAGAATTTTAGAAAAATAAATATTGTGATTGTTGCTATGAAAATTTTATGGTAGAGCCATATTGTAGAAACACACCTTCAGTAAAAATTTCAAAAATAAATATGTTTATTTAGTTCCTTAACCAATTCAAAAACCGAATTGGATATTCTGTGCATTAGGCAGTGTCAGAATTATTATAAATAATTGGATGAACATTTTAATCTCAAAATTTTACTGACGCTATAAATCGTATCCAGAAACTTGGTCAAAAATTTTCGAAAACTCCTGAGATGATTTGACCCGTGAATTAATTCGTTAGCTTCGCTGTCTGGAGGAAACACCCTAGAACTCTCTTAACCCCTACGTGTGGGTCCACTCGTCCAGCGGCCCAGGCGGTAATGTCCCCTGTCGATGGGACCCAGAACCTGCGCGGCCCACGTGTCATCCTCAGCCTTCACTCACCGCACCTAATGAACCGCTGGCATGTGGGACCCGACCGCACATGTCAGGGCTTTCTTCTCCCCAGCAACACTTCTCTCCCTCTCTGTTCCTTCGGCCGAGCTCAAGCACCGCCTCAAGGTTTTGTCCTCACCTCGCCGCAACTCCTTGAGCCTCAAGTCGCTTCTGCCATCGCCGCTACGACCCATACCGTGCCCCTTCAGCCCTTGACCGAGCCGGAAGAAAAGCTACCAGAGGACGCCGAGACTTACCACCACACCTTTACCGATCCAATCATGTACCTTACTGTCTCCTCCGCCTATTTAAGGGGACAAGTAGAAGCTCCAACCCTAGTTGAACCCAAGCAACACACCCATTCTCCCAGTACGCCCTTAGAACCGCTGAAATCCCCATCGTCTTTCTCAGTTCTGGCGGAACCGATTTGGGGGAAAATCAAAATCTCCGCGTCACGGTAAGGAAACGACCAAATTGGTTGACCTTAAAGCATCTTTGGGTTCTCACGAAGTTTTTGCGCACTTTCTTCCCGCCCGAAGCAAACCAAGGAGACCCCACACCGTGCGACTCCCTTCTGCCATTAGTGCGCACGGTGAGAACTCCGGTCGTGCACTCTCCCTTTGAATCTCTACTATATAAAGGGAGAGTTTCTTCCCACGTCATTTCATCAAAATTACCAGTTCTGCCATTCTTTAATTACCCACATCTTTAATTAACCACTCCAGGTGTGAATGGGAGATAGCACACAAGATCATTCTTTAATTACCCCTCTTTAATTAATTAACCACTCCAGGCGCAAGAAACGAAGCGTCAGAACACTTCATTTACATAGAAATATAGAAATATTGCTTCAATAGTGTCCTATTGTATAATGTATTATTTGCACAACATATTTTCTTGTTTCATGTTATTGTAATAGGAGGACAACCGTTCAAAATATAGATACCGTTGCAACGCACAAGCATCTTACTAGTTGATTATATGGGTAGGACCCCTAGGACCTCCCGTAACTCACACGGATGATCATCAAATCAGAAACTCCCTGTAGCACCGCCGTGCCGAACTTCACCGTGGAGCGCCGCCGTCCACTGCGGTGCACCCAAAACCTTCGAACACTACCCATAACCGAGCACATCCCTAGGTTCGTCTTGGTCCTGTGAAGCTGCAGCTGCTAGCCAAACCCTAGCGACGATGCCGGAGAGTCGCCGACGAACTTGGCCGTGACCTCCCCTGCCCGGAGTCGCTGACTTCGCGGGCCCAGCCGTCAGTGGTCGCAAGTGAGCTTCAAAAGCCAGCCGCGCCAAATGCCGAGAGTACGTTTTACCTTAATGAAAACGTATTTTCCTTTTTTTTAGTTTTCTAGAACCGAACTCATTCAAATACATATAACTTTTAAAATATAAATCCAAATCAAGTGAGGCTTGTTTCTAAATTCATGATAAATCATCTAGTTTCATAATATGCAAAAATATTTTAAACTTATTTAGCAAATTAAGTTTGAATTTGAATTTAAAGCATGAAATTTGAATATGTGCCATATAGAATTTTTGCAAACTAAGTCCAAATTGAGTGAAACTAATTTTGTTTGAATCCTTAGGTCAAATACTGTCCAAACATGTAATTATATTTGAATTTGAAGTTAATTTGTGAAAATTTCCTATTAGGATTGAATTTAATACATAACATTAATATAGTTACTATAACTTGATCAAAAATCATCCAAATCAAATGAAACTTGTTTCTTTGTGCTAATTACATTAGTTAGGGCCAGATAAAAAGATAAAAGTTAGGGTGTACCATGTTACTTGTATTAAATATGATTAGGGATGCTTTATGAACTAATCCATATTAGTACAATTGATCATTTACCCTGAAAATGAACTTTATTAAATTTAATTTTACAATCTTAGCTTCCTGAATTTGTAAATTAAAATAGAATAATACATAAAAAAGGGTAGTCGTGTTGTGTGTCCCTAAGCTTTAATCCTTAGGACCAAAATCTTATAACTTAGTGATTATATGGAATGACGAAATTGATTGCCATCTTGATTGTATTGGAGTGATCTCATTTGGAACTTTCAACTTCTGTCTTTGCTATTTGTGAATTTGCTTCCTTTATCTCTACTATATAAAGTGAGAGTTTCTTCCCACGTCACATTAATTACCCTGCTTAATTGCCCTACTTAATTGCCCTACGCAAGAAACGAAGCGATGCATTAATTGCCCTGCTTAATTGCCCTACGCAAGAAACGAAGCGTTGCTTTAATTAGCCAGCTTTTGCAAGAAACGAAGCGTTAAAGATAGATGTTTGATCTTATGAAATAGTATTTTTTTATTTTTTAATATTTATTTTTCGTTATCAATTTTGTTTTTCGTAGCAACGTACGGGCATATAACTAGTCGATATTGAAGTATTTCTTTTGCCATGTTCTTAATCGACGTATAGACGTTGAGACCACCGACTTCACCGTTGACAACGCCGATCCAGCTTTCGCCACCGAAGAGCAAGGCAAGCACCCCCTTGATCATCTTTGAACCCAAATTTTATAACCAGATAAAATGTGATTAATAACCTGCCTGCATGCTTTATATTCTAGTGAATTTCTATTTTGTGTTATCTGGTAGTTATAACCCAAATTGATGGATTCCCTTAATCATGTTGATATACGACCCATGAAAACCATAGGAATGGTTAAGTTCATTGAACTGGATATAATCGCTTATTAACCTGCATATGTTTAGCACTGCTTTAGATCAATGTTGGAAATGTTTTCACCCACACACTTCTCTTTATGAATCTTTTTATGGTTTATTTAAGCAGTATCCATAGTTTGATAAAAATGAAAATAAAACTACTGTTTTGACGTTGGTGATTATTGGCAATAGCCGGTTGTACATGTTTTAACATGTACGTAGCTAGGGTGGAGTTATCACCCATGTCACTTTAAGGACCGAACGTAGTGTTGCATGATCCAAGTATAACCGTACATCTACAAGTACTGGACTGGGACAGTCTTAACTTATTAAATTATTTGGGAATTAGCTTTGCACATTGGTAGGCAGTTGTAGCATGGGCATTCTGGATATAGGTTTGCTCGAGGGAGGTGTCATCACTGAGGTGTTGGCATCTGCCGTTGTAACGGTGTACGCCTGGCTACGAATTGGGGCTGTTATTATTCCTGGTGGGTCATTGACTCCGGAATGATTTTCTTTACTTTTTAGCTTCCATCATAGTCAGGAGCAACGTCATTGGGCTAGTGCAAAGTTAAGGTTCAAGTAATCGAACGGTTTCGTTATGAACTCCCCGCGGACATACCAAAGGAAGTGTGTCTTCTTATAGCTTGCAAAAAGGGAGAACATATCTTGTGGGTAAAGCTGTACAACTCTGCAGAGTCTAAAACTATTCGAATAGCTGTATCCACGGTCATGGATGACTTGGTGAACTGACACTAGTTAGTTGTTTTATATTTTCAAAAACTTTGGTTAAATGATTTGGAAAATGACTCACATCTGTTTAATGTCATTTATTATTATATTTATTCATATAAGACCATGGGGGGTCTTTTTCGTTATTTTACTCACAAAGGGCCGTGAGTAATTTTGCTAATATTCATTTTATTATATGTTATTTCAGTTACTTATCAAACTGCTTTAAATTCAATTTATGCTTTCCATTATTATTCAGTATTACTTCACTCAAAATTTTCGCTTTATGCAAAACAACCGTAGAATCCCATTTTCTATTAAGCTTGCATATATTTCAGGCTTTGCAAACACTACAAGTCTTGCGAGTACCAATGTACTCAACTTGCTTTAACGTGGTTTTTAGGTGAAGAGCAAGAATATTCTGTCAACGATAACGATAACGAAGAACTCGTTATTTATGGCGACAACTGTCCTCTCTAAGTTCATCTCGTCTGTTGCCTGCGGAGTTTTGGGCTAGTCGGCAAACAATGAGATGTGGTTTTATTACTGCTACTTTTGGTTATGTAATATTACTATCAAACATCTGATGTAATAAAAGTTTGAACTTGTGTATGGCTGTAATTCCAAATTGTGTTTGTGCGTGCCAGCCACTTGTGTATGGCTGTAATTCCAAATTGTGTTTGTGCGTGCCAGCCACTGATCATAGGAATGTCACAGAAAGCACTTAAGAACCTCATATTTATGTTACTTAGTGGCATAAAAATGAGGGTCTTACAGCAAGGCTCATCACAATCGGTTCTGAGAAAGAACCGATTGTGATGATGGACTTATCACAATCGGTTCTGAGAAAGGTCCTCATCACAATCGGTCCTTTCTCAGAACCAATTGTGATAAGTGGTCCATCATCACAATCGGTTCTTAGAAAAAACCGATTGTAATAAGGGACCCCTTATCACAATCGGTTCTTTTTCAGAAGCGATTGTGATGAGGAAATGGGTTATCACAATCGGTTCTTAGAAAGAACCGATTGTGATAACCTGTTACCAAAATTTATAAATGATATACACATATCACAATCGGTTTTTTAGTCAAAAGTTTGGAACCGACACAGTTGAAACGATAGTGATGTATCATTCTGTAGTAGTGTATGATGTAGTGAGAAAGGAAGAAATAAATTCGGTCGTGAAGCTGCAGCTAGCTGATAGCGATCGAACGGAAAGCTAATTTGCATGTAACTCCGGCCAGGACCATCGATGGAGAAATTGCGACTAATTACTTCAGTGCGTGATGTAGGTGATGAAGAGGGCGACAAGCATTAGGACGTACGCGAGGCACTGATCGATCGCCTTAGCTGCATCCGACCAACAAATTTAAAGAAAGCAAGAAATTAATATCTGAGTCAATGATCGATTTTCCTTGTAAAGGAGGAGGAAGAGGAGGAGGAGGAGGGTATAAATAATTAAAGAACTCACCGTCCAGTCTCCAGTTGTTCGTTGCGGCGGCCGGGGAGGCGACTGCCGTTGCGTGGCAGAGGCAGGGGTGCAGCAGCAGGTAAGCCAGCAGAGTCAGCCGCGCCATCGACGCACCGGCCATATATACACACACACACGCGGATAGATAGATCGATCACTTGCTAGTTGCTACCTAATTGAATCGAGTGGCCAACAAGCTAGCGATTGATCGGCCAGAGAATCATCGATCACCGGATGGTCTGATGAGTAGTGCATTCGTGGTCGATCGTCTGCCGGAGTAAGCTAGCTAGTGATCCATCCAGTGTCCTGATCCGGCCCTTATCTGGCTCGTAGCTCTTAGCGCAGTGCATGTGCCGATCGCCGTAGCGGTGTGTGCATGTATTTATACTCGCCCATGCTCGCAGCCAGCGAACGACCGAGATATGGCTAATTAAACACGCGGTCCACATAGGCCGGCCGCACCAACCTCCGTCACTACGCACGGGGGAGCGCGCTTGTCAAAGTTGGCTGGAAACGTACGTAGGTGGCTACACACGTACGGGCGCTCGATCAGATGAGAGCTAGCTATCCGTGGTTTAGTTCCTCGCGTACGTTCGTGGTCGCGGTCTATTGTTTCGTGCTGTACCTACGTCCTCTCGTGGCCGGTTCCATTCCGAAGTACCCTTGGTCGCCGTGTTGCACATGTCTCTCTAGACTATATATGACTGTACCGGGGTTTTTACCACGGGGTTTGCTAATTCTCAATTGCTTGAAATTTTTTATCTCTTAATCATCTAAAATTGTATAAGATTAAGATTAAAATTACGGTACTAAATATTGTGCAATTTTAGTACCACTTTATTGTAATTTTTGTTTTTGTTTTTGTTTTTTATTTGTAGAGTTTACCGAAGTTTACTTTATTTTTGTCTAGATTAGAAAATTTTTGTTTTTGTATTTTTAGGGGTTCATCTAGGTTTACTTTATTTTTGTCAAGGTAATAAATTTGTTTATTTGTATTTGTTTTTTAATGTTGTAGAGGTGAGGGGGTAGATAAAACATATAGTAACTATCGGATGCAAATCTTTCATTCTATCATGCATGCGTGACCATGCAGACCGACTGTACGAATAGGTAGGAATAAGGCAATTGCTAGGAATCAGACGCCTGTTTTTTTTGCAACATTTTTTTTGTATGTGTGAAACATTTTTGTTGTACATGTGAAACATTTTTTTATACGTGTGAAACATTTTTGTTCGACAAACAGTAAAAAAAATGTTTCATACGTTAAAAAAAAATGTTTCATGCGTATAAAAAAATGTTTCACGAGTACATAAAAAATGTTGCAAGGGCGTCCGAAAAAAAGCACAAATCGGACGTCCGGATGGAAGTACTGCCCTAGGAATAATAGGGCTTTATCCCTCGCAAAGAAAAAAGCTAGCTAGAATGTACTGCATATATATGTACAAGGGTTTTGATAAGTTTCATTCGGATGTTTTCTTTAGCAATCATCAACCAAATTTATGGCCATTAGATTTGCTTTCAGATCGATACACACCCTTCTGAATTCGAGGTGGGTTGATCCTACGGATATATGTTTTGATCGTACGGTCCAAAATTTGAATCTTTTTTGGAATAAAGACATCCGGATGATGCCTATACACTCCTTATGTACAAAGTGTAAGACCAAACTAATAGTGGTTTTCTAATTTCGACCGGCTTCTTTCTTGTTTGCTTTTCGTTGACGACCAACTAGTTAAATGTAACCCTTCTCTAAAACAATTTAAATAAAACGCGAACAAAATTTCCAATTAAAACTTCATTAAACTCGCGAGGTAACCGGTTGACAATTCACACGCATGAATATTGACAGAAGTGCAAAAAAAAAAAAAAAGAGTGGCCATCTTGGGTCAGGGTCTCGTTAATTAATCAGACTAGTTATATGCCCGTACGTTGCTACGAAAAACAAAATTGATAACGAAAAATAAAGATTAAAAAATAAAAAAAATACTATTTCATAAGATCAAACATCTATCTTTAACGCTTCGTTTCTTACAAAAGCTGGCTAATTAAAGCAACGCTTCGTTTCTTGCGTAGAGCAATTAAGCAGGGCAATTAAGTAGAGCAATTAATGTGAAGTATTTCATAAGATCAAACATCTATCTTTAACTCTTCTTTTCTTGCAAAAGCTGGCTAATTAAAGCAACGCTTCGTTTCTTGCGTAGGGCAATTAAGCATGGCAATTAAGTAGGGCAATTAAGCAGGGCAATTAATGTGACGTGGGAAGGGCAATTAATGTGACGTGGGAAGAAACTCTCACTTTATATAGTAGAGATTATTAACTAATGGCATCGATCTTGAGCCTAAGATTGACTGATTGACTAGCTTGTATGTAATAATTAAGTGCGCTTCAAGTTAGCTAAAGCACCATTTGTCAAACAATTCAAACGGGGTATTGACCGGAAGTTAATTAATGTCATTTCTGGCTGGCTATTTCGTCAACCTTCTCATCAGTTGGCAAGCCTCATTTATCAATGTCATGTCCAGTTAGTTGAGCTAGAAGTTGACGTGCTTGTTCTACGTGGTTGGCTAGCTATTTCGCCTTGGCGACCAGCTGCAAGGCTTCTCGCACTGGTTGTGTTTCACATCTTCACGCTCTTTTTAGTATCACACCAAATTAACTAGTTAGTATTCTGCGTGTGCGTGCGTGGAGGAATTAAGAACCACAACATGCATCGCGGAAAATGTAAACAAAAAAAATGAACAAAGCATAAATATTATCTTTTTCACGTCAGAGAGCATAAGAACATATACAATAGTGTGATATTAAACGTCTATATACTTTATTATATAAGATTTTTGCTAACTTAGAGGAGAGATAGAATTAGGAGAGAGAGTATAACTGTCTTTCTGTGAATAAATAACCATATAGACATCACATAATATTATATGAATTATTATCTATAATAAAAATCTTTTTCATGCTATATGTGAAATCATGTGCTGAAAAATTGGCTTTGAACTGAAAAATTAACTTAGAATTGGTTTTGCAAAATGTGCTTGTGCATGTGTTTGACAATTTGACAAGAAACAGTGAGTTTCCCTTTTGCGCCGAACCGATTTTGTGTTTGCGCCGGACCAAGTTTTTGGGTCTGTCGTGCACATGTTTTTGAGCTCTTGTGCCAAACTCAATTTTCCAAGAAAATAGCGATCGGCGCATGTCTGACGGACCAAGTTTTTGGGTGCATCGTGGGCGTGCTTTTGAGATCATGAGCCGGACTCAATTTTCCAAGAAACCAGTAAGTTTCGCATGTACGACGGACTGATTTATTTAGTCTGTCGTGAACGTGTTTTCGCCGGAATGATTTCTTCTTGAAACCGAGACTTTCACTTGTACACCGGACCGATTTTGTTGGTCCGTCGTGAATGGTTTTTTGAGTGACATTTTCATGTGTACGCCGGACCATATTTTTTGGTCCGTCATGAATGCGTTTTTGCTCGATTAGGGTTTTGAGCAAAATTGGACTTTGAATTTTGATTTGTTTTTGAGATTATGAAATTTGTGAGAATTTCATGATGCTTGAAGTGGACTTTATGCAATGCTCATGTGAGTAGTTGCATGGATTGACATTGAGTCAAGTCGTGGACTTGTGCTCGGATTTGTTTTGTGGTTTGTTCATGTGCAGGTATTGCTCGAAGACGAATGTGGTCGATGATGGGACCGGAACTAGGTTCATGGAGGAACTGAGGTTCGGGACTAGGTTCAGGAGGAACTGAGGTCTTGGTGGTCAAGGATGTCATGCGAGACGTTCGGGCTAAGAGAATGGTGCACATGAAGAATGGTTAGTCACGTGAGAATGGCAGGAGGTCATTCGCGTGCAAAGTGTTAGTCACGTGAGTATGGCAGGTGGCCATACGGGTGCAAAGTGTTAGTCACGTGAGTATGGTAGGGTTGCCATACGCGTGCAAGAGTTGTACTCGGCCAGGTTGGGCCAAGTAGAGTTGTGTTGGATCTGATTCCTTCTAGGAATAGGAATCGTATTGAGAACTCCTTGTGGGTTGGTCCTTTAAATAGGAGGGTCTCTCTGTTAAAGGGCATCAATCGAACCAAGTAGCAGAACAGGCGCAAGGGAGCTTGAGCTTGGTTTTAGGGTTTGTACTCTTTTGATGGGAGTACTTTAGACAAAAGAAATAAAGATCAATTCTTCTAGTTCCTTGTGTGCTACAATATTCTCTTTTGGTTCTTGTTTGCATACTTGTTCTAGTTTTAGATTGGTTTTTGTTCTTTGAGTTTCATCTTGATTTGATCCATCAAAAACCTCTCTAGGGTATCTATCTAGTGTTCCTCAAAGTCTTGTTGATAAATCTTTTGTTATTCTTGATCAATCTACAAGTTTCGATTAGATTGATTTTCGTCAAGTTCTGGAACAGCAAGCTTGCGAAGCTTATAACTTTTGATCCGTAAGTCCGATCGAGCTAATTCTTTTTGAGTTAGATTCGTATTGGAATCTAGTTTCTTGTGTCCAAATTTCAGATCGTTCTGACAGTTGGATCTCCAGGAATTCGCGTTTTACCAAACCTTTATCATTCTGTTTTTGTCGAAAACGAGGCAATTATTTTGTTCTGTTTTGGGGTGAACTTTTAATAGATCAAGAATTTGGTTTTAGCTTCCGCACAATCATTCACCCCCCTCTGATTGCTATATTCGTATACTTCGATCCTACAAGTGGTATCAGAGCAAGGTTTTTCTAATCTATCTTAATCGGTGATTAGATCAATGGATCATTATTCGACAAAACCTTGTGTGTTCAATGGTGTTGATTTTCAGTTTTGGAAGGCCAAGATGGAGGCGTTCATCCAAGCTCAGGGATTTGCAATTTGGGAGAAGGTCTACAAATCATATGAAGTCCCTGCAAACGACAACGTCAACGACACCAATCGCGCACATGTTGAAGCAAATAGTAAGGCGTGCAACTTGATCATCCAAGGTTTGGGACGCAGCGACTTTGACCGTGTGATCCATCTCAAATCCGCATATGAGGTATGGAAATCTCTTTTTGATTACCATAAGGGTTCTAACACTATTAAAGAGGTTCGTCAAGATCTTTACAAAAAGGAATACATGCGATTTGAGATGAAACTCGGTGAGTCGCTAGATGACTTCTTTGCACGTTTCAATAAAATTCTTAGTAATCTTCGTGCTGTTGGAGTTAGCTTTGATGATGCTGCTAATGCTAGACAATTGCTTGGTGCTTTAGACATGTCTATTTGGGAGATGAAAGTTACATCCATTAGAGAATCTACTGTCATGAGTACACTTACCTTAGATGTTCTTTATTCCAAGTTGAAAACTCATGAATTAGATATTCTTGCTAGAAAGAGTGATCATAAATCAATTGCTTTGACATCTCAATCTAGCATATCTCATAATGGTGCTGCTTCAAGCTTTGCTCTATCTTTCTTGTCTTCACTAACCGATGAACAGATTGAGCAATTCCCAGAAGAAGACTTGTCACTACTCTCTTCTCGCTTTAACAAAGCTTTACAAAATGTGAGAATGAGATAGAGAGGTGGTGGTGGCCCTCCAAGATGCTATGAGTGTGGTGATCTCGACCATATTCGTCCAAATTGTCCTAAACTTGCAGGTAAAGCATCAAGGGAGGAGAAGGACAACGACAGAAGAAAAGAGAAGAAGTTCTCTTCAAGTAATAGAAAGAAGAAGAGCTTCATCAACAGCAAAATTGTCCACCGAGTTCTTTCCGCTCTTGAACAAGTCAATTTGAGCGATGTGGATTCGGAGAGCAGCGAGGATGATGCAACTCCAAGCAAGCATGAGTTGACGGGGTTGTGTCTCATGGCCAAAAGCAGCGACAGCTTCACCGACGGCGATCATGACAGCGACTTCAATGAGGTAGATCCTTCTTACGATGAATTAGCTATTGCTGTTGCTCGACTTGGTAAATTGCTTGATAAACGTGACAAGAAAATTAAGAAACATGATTTTGTTGTTGAGTCATTGAATGTTGAAATTGCTAGACTTAAAACCTTGATTCCTGATGATGATGCTTGCAAATTATGTGACTTAATTTATAATGAGCTTACTTTGCTTAGGAAAGAACATGTTACCTTGTTAGAGCAAATCAATGCTGAAAATGAGAAAAATGAGAAACTTGTTAAACATGCTAGTTGTTCTACCATTGATTTACATGATACAACTCCATGTTCTATATGCTCCATACTAGAATTGAAGTTGCATGATGCAAATGCTAGGGTTTCTCAAATGACAGAAGATTTGCTTACACATGAGATTCTTTTATGCTCAACTTGTCGCAAGCAAAAAGGAAAAGTGGACGTTCCCTGTAATAATTGTTTAACTCTTTCTCGAAAAATTGATTACTTGGAAAAGTCATTAGAACGTTTCACTAAAGGAAAGAAAAACCTAAACAAGATCTTGGATAAATCAAAAGTCAGCACTCATAACAAAGGTTTAGGTTTTGATTCTTATGCTCATCATAAATCACATGCTCCCACTGTTGTTAAATCATTTGAAGGAGGAAAATTTGAAATTGTCAATGAGCCTAAGAAAATTGTCTTTAAGTCTGTGGAGTGTTATCTTCTACTATGATGAATGCAAATGATGCTTCTACTTCTAAAGCCAAACATCTGTTAAGTACACTTGCACTCATTGTGGTAGAGATGGACATTTAGTAGATTTTTGCTTTAGACTAGCCAAACAACAAAAGAAAGAAAGAACTAAGGCTAGGTCTAATTTCAGACAGTGCACGCTTTGTTTCTCATTATGTGCCTAGGGTGATGCAAACACCTTTTGTTGGTAAGAACACGGAAAAGACAAATCTATCTTTGTGCATAAGAATGCTCGTCTTTGTGCCCTCTTGTTGTGCGTCGTGTGTCTCGATCTTGGATTCCTAAACATCTTATTTCTAACCCGATGCAGAGGCCTCGACAATTTCTCGCTTCTATGTAGGCTTCTCACGCGAGGAAGGAGAACATGTGGCTAGTGAATTTAGGATGCTCACTTCATATGTTTAGTGATAAGATTTGGTTCTCCTTTACTCATGCATCTCGTGCTAAAAGTGTTATCTTTTGAAGATGCTTCTTCCACCTCTGTTTTATAAAAGGCACTAGTCCAAATGATGTAGGTACAGTGCATATGTTCGGGGGAGAGTGTCTTTGTTCATAAAGATGATGGTCTTTGTTGAGGATGAGATAATTGGAGGTTTACATGAGAGACTCTTCCCACGTGCTTCACATCAACAAGCGGTCAAGTGAATTTTCAGGTATCTCCATGGTACTCAAGATTTTGGCATTTGGCTTTTGCTTCCTTATGCATTAGTTTAAGAGCTTATTCGATGTTGACTTTGGAGGATGTTGAATTGATTTGGTTCGTGCCACCTCTTGAGTAATCCTCTTTCTTGAGCATTTGATATTGGATTTCAATTTCTTAGAGATCATGTTGAAAAAGAAAATATTGTGCTTCACCATGTGGATCTTGAACATCAATTGGCAGACATTTTTACAAAACCTTTGTCTTCTTCTCGTTTTGCTTTCATTCGGGGAGAACTTGGGATTGTTCATCCCATGGGTTTGTTTTGAGGAGGAGTTTCCTTGCCAAGTTCTTTCACTTAATGAGCTCAATTTATCATATTTCTTTATATATTATGTAATTGTGCTAATATATGATAATCTAAATTGTTCCACTTGAACTAAAAATGACATTGCGGAATTCCTTGGTTTGATTGCCTATAGCTAAATACTCTGTGATATCTTACTCTTCTAGGCTTGATATTGAATCTTCTTGACAAATTTGGGCTATGAAGCAAGTGTGTTTTCAGTTTTACTCTTTCAAAAGACCTTTTAATCACTTTTGCATGTTTACAATCAATGAAAAAGTAAAAGAAAAGGGAATCAGTTTAAAAAAAAGGGATTGTTAAAAAAAAAACTCAAGTTATGTGCTTCAGGATGCTTTCCCTAAAAGATAAGATGTATGTTTCAAGCATGCCATTCCCTCAAAAGACAAGATGTATGCTTCAAGCATGCCACTCCAAGGAAATAAAAGAAGTATGCTTCAAGCATGCCACATGCGATTCTTGTTTAAAGATTAATTTGGTCCACTAGATTGGAGTTGAAACTACTTGCTCGCCTACGATTTGTTATTTGCTTCAACTTTGAGCCTTTGTTTTTCTACTAAAGGTTTTGCTTAGTACTTGGCTATAGTTGACTGAATTGAGGTTGAGATGCATGTCATTCCCTAACTTGTTAAAATCACATCAAGATCATGTATTTTGCATATTATGTGATATATAAGGTTATATGATCGAATGAGCTCATCTTTTCCTATCTTGGCACTCCCTTGTTTCTTCTTGTGAAATCTTTGCTACAGGAAAAATCTTGAACATGTTCTCTCTTTTGTACTCTTGATGAATCTATTGTCAAAGGGGGAGAAAATTGGGAATTGTTGAAAAGATTAATGAAAAAGGGGGAGAAGAAAAAGGGGGAGTTGTTTCTGGAATTTTGAGAATTTTGGGAGAAGTTTGGAGAATTTTGGAATTTTTGAGCACATTGCACTTTCACACACATTTTCCTTCTCAGGGGGAGATTTTGTTTTGCATCTTGGTCAAAGGGGGAATTCTGTGTTTTTTCTCTTTTTGGTCATTGATCCTTTGGATTTCAAAATCTTTTGTAAAGTGAATGCCAAATGTTCAATTCTAAGTGGTGTTGCCAATGTTTTCATCAAGGGGGAGATTGTGAAATCATATGCTGAAAAATTGGCTTTGAACTGAAAAATTAACTTAGAATTGGTTTTGCAAAATGTGCTTGTGCATGTGTTTGACAATTTGACAAGAAACAGTGAGTTTCCCTTTTGCGCCGAACCGATTTTGTGTTTGCGCCGGACCAAGTTTTTGGGTCTGTCGTGCACATGTTTTTGAGCTCTTGTGCCAAACTCAATTTTCCAAGAAAATAGCAGTCAGCGCATGTACGACGGACCAAGTTTTGGAGTGCATCGTGGACATGCTTTTGAGATCATGAGCCGGACTCAATTTTCCAAGAAACCAGTAAGTTTCGCATGTACGACGGACTGATTTATTTAGTCTGTCGTGAACGTGTTTTCGCCGGAATGATTTCTTCTTGAAACCGAGACTTTCACTTGTACACCGGACCGATTTTGTTGGTCCGTCGTGAATGGTTTTTTGAGTGACATTTTCATGTGTACGCCGGACCATATTTTTTGGTCCGTCGTGAATGCGTTTTTGCTCGATTAGGGTTTTGAGCAAAATTGGACTTTGAATTTTGATTTGTTTTTGAGATTATGAAATTTGTGAGAATTTCATGATGCTTGAAGTGGACTTTATGCAATGCTCATGTGAGTAGTTGCATGGATTGACATTGAGTCAAGTCGTGGACTTGTGCTCGGATTTGTTTTGTGGTTTGTTCATGTCGGGACCCCGAATTTGCAAATCCGGACCCTCTGTGTATTCAGCACTAGTCCAGGAACGCGCTAGTGCACACAGTCTTAACATCGGTAAATATCACAATCATACCACTCGATACTAATAAAGTACTTTTATTTAAGTAGTCAAACTGGTTACTCGACCTTAAGGTCAAATTACAAACGTACGCCTCACAGGGCGAAACTTATTAAGAGAGAAATAGTAGCAGCGGAAAATCAAATAACTTCGTGGCGCCATCCAGTATACCACAGGCAACTGACTGGGCTCGCTCCCTAAGTAGACGGATCCTCTTGGAGCTCCTCCTCCAAAGCTGGTGTAGTCTCCTCAACTGGTGTTGTAGGGTGGCAAGGGTGACAAGTACTCAGCAAGTCATGCACAGAATGCAGGCTAATATACTATATGCATGGCTTGGTACAAAGGAATAGTTCAAGGTATATTTGCAGTAAACGGCATTTGACAAGTAGTATAAGTAGATTCGAAAGCAGTAGAAACAAGTAAAGCATAAATAACTTTTCAAGAAGTTAGTAAACATCTTTCCCATCCTAATCCACATTTCCATCAACATCATTATTAATCCAACCCAACCTTTCAAATCCAAGTTATTTTCAAAAAATCTACCCCTTGACTGTAATTCCCGAGCGATGTCCAATACCGCGGACACGGCTATTCGAATAGATTCTATACTCTGCAGAGGTTATGCACTTTACCCACAAGATACAGTCAAACACCACAAAGGCGAGTTCAGTAACAAAGTCTTTGGAAACTTCTAACAATACCAGTGGTCCTCCCCGGTTATTGCACACTAACCTTTCCCTGAGCTAAGGCGAAGTTTAGGCCAATCAACCGTTAGATGGGTACCTGGCCTCAGCCCCTGTACGCTCCCCCGTACAACGTACACAAAGGGTGTAGTTGACCTCCTGAGGTCCCACAGTGCGTTATTAGCAACTTAGTCAACTAGGTCCGTCCCATTCTGAGACATGTGGTTGCACGTTAGACCCAGTTCAAAGGCTTGCAAGGTTAAGTCCTTAGGGTGACCAGGCAAGACTACCCAAAGAACCAAATCAACATTCCCAATGCCACAACTGGCCCACCTGATTATTCTTGCCACATGCCCCGGCCGAAAACTATTTATCAAACCCCAGTTGATTACCATGCACCACGTGCCATCAACATCACATGATACCTTTCCAAAACAGGTTCAATATATCATTAAGTCAATATTAACATTTGTTTGTCCAAAATCATGTCATGAGCACGTAAGCGAGTCTAAGCGATTTACTACAACGGTCTAAACCCATGTTGGCAAGTTAATAATGTCCAACTAGTAAACCACAACTAGGGTGACAAGGGTCATGGCACATACTTAAGTAATCAAGGTGTCATATAGCAAATTGGTATTTATCTAACCCCCATATAAAGTATTTTTCTAATTGAACTAGCATGCAATAGTTTAAATCAAAATAGATTTCGAAATAGGATCAACATGGTCAAAGCACAACTTGCCTTCAAAAAGTACTTGTTCTTGGTCTTGAGTTGGATCCTGAGTTAATACTTCTCCTTGAATCCTTAGGCACTTCAACGTCTACTCGTAAAGCGTGCAAATAGCAAATACACGAATAAACAATAGGCAAAAAGTATCCAAACATCCAAATAAAATCCATAAACAGAGAGAACATAATTTTATGAATTTTTAGAAACTGGAATCGTCAAATTCGGAGTTAAAATGCAAAAGTTATGATTATTTAAAGTTTAAATAATCAATTAAATAATTTTACAGAGAAAAACTTTAGTACAAAAATTAAATAAAATTCATATTTAGGTAGGGCTCAATTTTATACAAATTTAGAAATTTGAATCACTCAAATCGGAGTTGAAACGCAAAAGTTATAAACGTTTGAAGTTTTGAAATTCAAATCAATTATTAAACCGAATTATTAAATCATTTTCTTTTTCGGAAAAACATTTATTGCGTCAGCCTGGACACGTGGCGACCTTGGATTGGGCGGTGGCGTCGGTAAGTCCATGGACTTGGTCCACGCTCGGCTCGGGTCTACCGTGGACCCGGTCCACGGCTCACGTGAGATCGACAGTGGGACGGCTGTGGCGTCATTGCGACATCGGCGCTTGGTGGGAGACGGCCCGACATCTTGAGCCCGCCATGGCGTCGGCGTGGCGTCATGGTGCGGTTTAGTCACGTCGGCCGACACGCGCGGGCCGGCATGTCGGCGTCACTGCGCCGCAGCGTGGGCCAGCGGCCGCGACGGTCGACCTCCAGACGCGTGGCGCAATCTCGTCGTTGGTTTGAAAATCAGCGGTCGGTCGATCTGGACTCACGCGTTTGGGGTGAACGCGGTTGATGTGGACCGTTGGATCTAGATCTAACGGCTGAGATTGGATCTAGGATTTTCAACGTGGAAACTCACCGGGGTGACGTGGCGTAATCTGGACCGTTGGATGGCGTCGGACGGTGATGGAGCTCGAGCAGCGGCGATGGCTTGCGCGGCTGGCTTACCGAGTCGAGGACGGCGACCACGGCAACGGCGTTGCGGGGCCCCTCCGGCGAAGTGAGAGGTAGCTCCGGGTGCGACTCGATGCGAGGAGTCCGGATCTGGGCACAACGGTGGCGGAGGACGACGGAGATGGCCGCAATCGGCAAAGAACCACGGCGGAGGGAAGCTGTAACATCCCAAAATTTGGGTTTTCAAAAATTTTGGTTTAGTTTAGCTTCCCGAAAATTTTCGTTGATTTTCTCGCGTTTATAAAACTTGATTTTAATTTTCTAAAAGCTAAAACAATTTAATTTGATTATTCTAAACCCCAAATAAAGTTTATTTTATTTTATTTGGATTCCTTGTGTTTCAAGAAATTCTTCTGTAATTTTTGAGATTTTTCGTAGCTCGTTTGCTATTTATTGGATTTATTCGGAATCGATTTGTATTAAGCCCTTTTATTGAAATTAATTAATTATTTGGAAAAGTTTATATAAAGTTTTGTTAGAAATATTTTATTTGAGTTGGAAATGTATCAAAATATTTTCTGGAATTTTTCTAGAATTTTTCGGGTATTTTTTATTGCCTCAAATGATTTAATCGAATTTGTGGAATTTATTTTATTCGGAAATTGCTGGAAATTCGGATTTCGTATTTGGGCTCAAATCCTCCTCTCTCTCCTTCCACTGGGCCAATGCCCGGCCAGTGGCCCACCCCTCCCTCCTCCGCGCCTCGCCAAGGCCAGGTCGACCAGCCTGTGGTCTTCGCCAGCCGAAGCGGGCCGCTGGGCAGCGCCGACACTTTGGGCCGCAGCGCCCGAGCTGGGCCACGCCAGGCCAGCCAGCCCAGCTGCCCCACGCTGCCATGTGTCGCCCTCGATTGCGCCACATCACCCCGACTGAGCCACGCCTGCGGTAAGTGTTCGGTTTAATGCCCAAACCGACCCAAACACCTCCAAACGCGTCCAAACTTGATTTTTCTTGATCTAGCCTCTTCCCCAAACTTATATAAGTGCTCCTAGACCCTCCCACGCGCCCCTAGACCACAGATGAATTTTCTAAAATTCCAAAACCATCCAATGTCGCCCGAACGTCGCCCGACGACGGCCGAACTTTGGAGCCGCGTCTCGGGCAACTCGTCGACTCTTTTGGAGATCCGTCTTCTCCGTGGTGTGCCACAAGGTACCATCTGTTTTCTGTCCAAAATTCAACCAATTTGGCCCACGGGATCAAAAGTTACGGCCGTTTCAATCTCGAATCTTGCCGAGGTTATAACTCCCTCAATTTTTCGAGTTTGATGGTGAAATGTTTTGTGTAGACTCCTGGGGATGTCCTCTACAGGATGCACATCTTGTCCCAAGGTTTTGCCCTCTGGATTTGGCGCAGAAAATTAATTTCTCCGTTCAGACTGCGTTCCAAACAGCGGCAAACTTCCTCGCGCGTTCCCCGCTGTTCCAGAAGGTATTTCTTCGAGCCACCTGCGTCACGGTGTGCCTCTTGGTCCCATCTAGCTCTCGGTCAAATTTCGTTAAGTTCCGATCATTATTCTAGAAGTTATGGCCGTCCAAAGTTTTATCGAAACAGTTAATCGCCGGTTTGTGATTAATCAGGAAGGCGCCGCAAAATCCGCCTATACCGTTGAGTTCGTCTCGCCGCGTTCTCGCAGTAGACATTCTCCCTTTGCCATCCCATCCTCCGGAATTTTTTATATATTTAGGCCACCGTTTGCCGTCGCCGTCGCTTTTGACGCCCGGCTATTTTGGTTCGCTCGGCCGTGTTGTCGCGTCCGTAGGATCATCTTGTACTGTTTTGGTCCATCATTAAGGTTCTTTTGGTCTCCGTTTACCGAAGCCCGATTCGGCCTAAACGTCGTCTTTCAACCTAGCCCGTGCCGCCGGTTCGCGCACCGGTTAGCCGTCCTTGGTAGCGTTCTACCGCGGCCATGTCATTGCACCGACGGTCGCTACTTCGCTTCATGAAGTCTCCTATCATTGTTGACCTCCACTGTTAACGTTCGCCGTTAACGATCCACCGTTAACGCTCCGTCGTTAACGTTCCACCGTTAACGTTTCGTCGTTAACGTTCCATCGTTAACGTTTCATCGTTAACGCTTGGCTCATCGTAAACCGTTGTCATCGCATGCGTGCATTCATGCAAGAGCCTAGTGCGATGTCCTCATCTCCTCTATCATCATGACGTGAGCCTAGTCTCATCGTTATATCATCTTCAAAGCCGAATCAAAACCCTAACCTAAGACTGGTTCGATGAACTAAGTTCATCGTGAGCCGCGTTGATATCTTTGCAATCTTTTCCGTTGTTTCAATCGTGGTAAGACACTTGTCTTGTCTTATCCCTGAAAACCTAATCTGCCATTAATCGAGAATTCCTTCGTGGACTTGGTCCATAGACCAATGGCCATGTGTCATACCTTTGTGCCCAATCTAGTCTATCGGTCTTCTTCTCTTTTGTTTGGTTGTGTCCGTTCGGTCAACAAAAGTCAACTTCGAGAATCAGTTTAGTTCATCGAGAACTAACATATCCTTATGGACCCGATCTATAGATCGAGAGCCCATATGTCGCTATCTGTCCAATCAAGATAATAACCCGGAAGAAATATTCTTGAATATTATTCTTTCCTTCGATTATTAGTCTTTCCCTTTTCGGTGTTTTTCCGAAAGCCGTTCTCTTTTGTCAACTCTTTGATCTAATCCGTTCAAGTTCCTAATTTTATCCCAGTCGTTGTGCCCAATGTTGTTCGTGCTTAATTTGGAGTTTACTTGATTTGTCTTTTGAATTGGTTTGTATTTGCTTCTTCCTTAATCGTTAGACATGTCGTCCGGAAGTCGTTCGAGCGAGCTGAGGATCGAGAAAGTGGAAGTTGAAGCTCGAGGATCAAGGATCAAGGATAAAGAGTAAAGGACAGTAAAAGTTTGCAAGGGCCAGGCAAGTTGTGCTTTGACCATGTTGATCCTATTTTGAAACTTATTTTGATTTCACTTATTGCATGCTAGTTCAATTAAAAAATACTTTATTTAAATATGGGGAATTAGATAAATACCAATTTGCTGTATGACACCTTGATTACTTAAATATGTGCCATGACCCCTTGTCACCCTAGTTGTGGATTACTAGTTGGGACATTACTAAAATTGCCAACATGGGTTTAGATTGTTGTAGTATACTGCTTAGACCTGCTACGTGCTCATGACATGATTTTGGACAATCAAATGTTAATATTGACTTAATGATATATTGAACCTGTTTTGGAAAGGTATCATGTGATGTTGATGGCACGTGGTGCATGGTAATCAACTGGGGTTTGATAAATAGTTTTTCGACCGGGGCATGTGGCAAGAATGATTAGGTGGGCGGTTGTGGCTTTGGGGATGTTGATTTGGTTCTTGGGTAGTCTTGCCCTGGTCATTCTAAGGACTTAACCTTGCAAGCCTTTGAACTGAGTCAAGCGTACAACCACATGTCAGGAATGGGACGGACCTAGCTGATTAAGTTGCTAATAACTTACATGTGGAACCTCAGGGTGTCAACTACACCGTTTGTGTAGCTTGAAGGGGAGCGTGCAGGGCTGCGGCATGGTACCCATCCAGCGGTATGTCGGTCCCATACTTCGCCTTAGCTAAGGGAAGGGATGGTGTAGGGCAAAAACCAGGAGAGGTTCACTTGTGTAGTTAGAGGCTTAGAAAGACTTTGTTATGATCGCTCATTCGCATACTCTTGTATGGCGATTCACGGTGACGTGGTGAGTGGATTGTATCTTGTGGGTAAAGTGTATAACCTCTGCAGAGTGTAAAACCTATTCGAATAGCCGAGTCCAGATCTTTGGACAATGCTCGGGGATTACGAGTCAAGGGTTAGATTTTCTTAAAAGTAAACTTGGGTTTGGAGGCGGTTTGCTGTGGAAAAGTGATAATTGGTTAAGGATGTGGAATGATTTACTTTTGAAACAAGCTGTGAAATTATTACTATTGTTATCTATTTTACCGCTTTACAATCTATTATGAATATTTGTGAATGTTGTTTATTGCAAAACAACCCCTTGACTGTCATTTGGAATAAGCCATGCATATAGCTATTAGACTTGCATTACGTGCATGACTTCTCGAGTGCTTTATGTACTCACCCCTTGCAAACAAACAATCACCGGTGAGCAAAAGATTACATCGTCGAAGAAGAAGAAGTTCCGTGAGAAGCGATTATCTAGGAGTCGAACCTGTCGGTTACTGTGGCGTATTGATGGGATTCACCGATGTTCTTCGTTCATTCTTTGCTTATTTGGAGTTGAAGCCGTCAGAGTTTCACAAATGTAAGGTTGACCTTAAGGTCGTTCAATAGTTTATATTCTATTATTGAGTTACTTTTATTATTCATTGTGTATGATTGTGATATTCATCTATGTTGAGGCTGTGTGCACTAAGCGTGATCCTGGACTAGTGCTGAATACAGAGAGGGTCGGATTTGCAAATTCGGGTCCCGACAGAGGTGGTATCGAGCCATCTTGACTGTATGGTCTTGACCCTAGATAGATTGGCCGTCTTTAGGAGCTTCAAAATTATTTTCTAAAAAAGAAAATTTAACTTGAAAGAATAATACATTCTTGACTTATCTTATTCTTCCATTCTTTCCTCTTTCTTTGAAAGTTCTATCCTTCCCTTCGATTTAAATGGAAATCTTACCTGAGTTGTTCCGAATAGTTAACGATGTTTCGCACTTAAGGAGAAAGTACTGGATGTCGCCGTCAACCCTGAAGATCGTGAAGTAAGGAATCATCGAGCTCGAAGAGAAGTGGATCGATGAAGGGTTCCAGAAGCTTGAAGAACCAGTGCTTAGTAGTAAGTTGAGACTCATGTGTGAGAGTCCCGTCTCTTAAGATAGGAGTGTTACCCTTTTAGCCACTAGATTATTGTGTGCTTAGGAATTTGGTTCTTCATTGATTGCTGAGTGTGCAGTATGTGTTGCAAAGCTTTTAGGCTTGGATAAGCAACCATACCAAGTTCTTAATAATGTTTGTATAAGTTCTTGGGTTAAACCTGCTCCCCTGCACTAGGATTCTTGAACCTCATCTATGCTTTTCCCTCTTACCCAAAACCCTGGAGTGGACAAAAGATGAAAAGGACCGTCCGCAGCTGTGATTCCGAGACAGTTCAAGTCAGTTCAGTTGCTACTGCCGGTGTTAGTGTTAGAGCAGATTGTGACCAACAGCTGTTCCCTGCACCAACCATGACAATTCAACACTTGGATCAGTTTGTCACTACCCAGACTCAGCTCATACAGATGATGGTGCAACAGATGAATGTTATCAGTGCCAAAATCAACCCCTCCACCACTAAAGTCGTAACCTCCTGTTCACAGTCAAAGTTTGCCTTGTTCATAAAGACTAAAACCACCCACGTTTGATGGATTAGCCACTCTCAAAGGCAGAGAAATATGGCTTCGTGTCATAGAAGAGAAGCTTGCTTGGGTACAATGTGAAGATGAGGAGAAGGTCCCCTATGCTACTTGTCAGTTAGAAGGAGATGCATTAGCCTGGAAGAGAGGTTTCTACGCCACCTCGGAAGATGGACATACTATCACTTGGTGGGAGTTTGTCACCGCCCTTCGTCAGTTTGTTGCGTCGTCAAATAATAATGTGACTACGGCAAGTTCGGAGATGTGTACAACCCCTGCACCCAATACCATACCGAGATGTTGTTCTTTGAAGTGTCGTCAACCAAACAAATCAGAAGACCGTGCATGCATCCGATGTGGAGAAATAGGACACACTGCTGACGAACATGCAATCAATTGTTCCAGCTGTGAAGGAAGCCATTTACCTGGAGAATGTCCTACGTGCAACATCACATGCTATCTATGTGAAGGTCATGATCATTGCCCAGCTCAATGTCCCTTAGATCCAATAGTGACCGCTGTGACTCGGCATCAGCGAGAGAATTTTCGAGCTGTTATTGCTCAAGAGTTAGCAAAAAGAGAAGGATTGTCATCCACACTTGCAGTGCCACGTGAAGAAATGAAGAAGAAACATGTCAACCCTATCCATCTACCTCAAGAAATCAGTAATACTTGGTCACCATGGAATTGTTTCTTGTGTGATAAATGAGGTCATTGGCCTAGAGAATGCCCCGTCAACCCGACACGATGACCCAAACGTTCATGTTACCACTGTGGCGAGTCAGGTCATTTGTTAAGGAATGCCACAGAAAGATCAAGCAATGCCGAAAGCCATGATCATCCCAGAAAATTACATCAGTAAAGATTATAACACAGAAAGTGAATGATAAGGCTATGGAAGCAACTTGCTTAAGGAGCCAGTTGAAGCAAGAGGAATTGGTTAACAAGACCCCTGATCCAGAAGATGAATGCAAGGAATTGGAAGACCACCGCAAGCGTCAGAAAGTTTGTCAAGAAGGACCACCGCAACAGCGAATGAGGAGTACCCCTCAACAATTTAGTTGCCATACTGCTCAGACTTTGTTAGAGACACTTTCACCTGTGCTTCGCCCTAATGGTCAGAGTTTTCATAACACCAACCTGGTGAAAAGTTTTCAAGGAGAAAGATTAAAGCCTAGAATTTGCTATGCCTGTCATCCGCCAGAATATTTTGCTAACCACTATCCTCAGAAGAAAGTGATCACTGCGGATCGCATCGATCTCAGCTTTACCCCTACCAAGGCGGTGCTACATCTGTGGAAGCCGTGAGACATCAGTCAAGCGTTGCTTTAGATGTAATGAGTCGGGACACTTTGCCAACAGTTGTCCTAAGAGAAAAGGTGTTATACTTGTTCACTTCAACCCTAGTCCCTCGCCTACCTAGACACTTGCGACAGAAAGTGAATTGTGAAGGAGTATTCAGTTGATACAGAGTTTCGGTCAATCTTTGAAGAATCAAGCGGGCAAAGATAGTGCCGGACCAGCGGAATGCTATCCAAGTCTGTTAAAGACAGCGTAATTGCATATAAGCTTTGTTGTCGAATCTGACTTGTCCAATTTCTAGAAGAAGCAGAAAATCAAATGTTCAGGAACAGAAGCAAGCGTGCCTATCAATGGAGTTGCCAGAAGCGTCAGTAGGAGTGCGTGAGGTGTTCAAGATTTCCCGACAAAGTTAGTATCAAGATTTTCCGTAGAAGAAGTGCCTCGTGGCGAAGCGCTGATTGGAGTCAGTGGACTTGTAAGAGGACCTCATCAGCAAGGAGCAGCCTGCAAAATTTTGGATGTTACCAAGTGTTTGTTCAGAAGCGACCCCTGTCCAGTGTGTAGTTGCTTGGAAGTTCGAGGAAGCTCAAGAGTTGAGTCCCCTTGAACCTAATTCTATAGTCAGCCCTGAATCTCGGGGACGAGATTCTGTTAAGGGGGGGAGATTTGTAACATCCAAAAATTTGGGTTTTCAAAAATTTTGGTTTAGTTTAGCTTCCCGAAAATTTTCGTTGATTTTCTCGCGTTTATAAAACTTGATTTGAATTTTCTAAAAGCTAAAACAATTTAATTTGATTATTCTAAACCCCAAATAAAGTTTATTTTATTTTATTTGGATTCCTTGTGTTTCAAGAAATTCTTCTGTAATTTTTGAGATTTTTCGGAGCTCGTTTGCTATTTATTGGATTTATTCGGAATCGATTTGTATTAAGCCCTTTTATTGAAATTAATTAATTATTTGGAAAAGTTTATATAAAGTTTTGTTAGAAATATTTTATTTGAGTTGGAAATGTCTCAAAATATTTTCTGGAATTTTTCTAGAATTTTTCGGGTATTTTTTATTGCCTCAAATGATTTAATCGAATTTGTGGAATTTATTTTATTCGGAAATTGCTGGAAATTCGGATTTCGTATTTGGGCTCAAATCCTCCTCTCTCTCCTTCCACTGGGCCAATGCCAGCCAGCCGGCCCACCCCCTCCCTCCTCCCGCGCCTCGCCAAGTCGGCCAGGGGACGACCAGTGTGGTCTTGCCATTCGCCGAGCGAGGCCGCTGGGCGCCCGACCGCCTGGGCCACGCACCCGAGCTGGGCCACGCCCAGGCCAGCCAGCCCAGCTGCCCCACGCTGCCATGTGTCGCCCTCCAGTTGCGCCACATCACCCCCAGTACGAGCCACGCACGGTAAGTGTTCGGTTTAATGCCCAAACCGACCCAAACACCTCCAAACGCGTCCAAACTTGATTTTTCTTGATCTAGCCTCTTCCCCAAACTTATATAAGTGCTCCTAGACCCTCCCACGCGCCCCTAGACCTCAGATGAATTTTCTAAAATTCCAAAACCATCCAATGTCGCCCGAACGTCGCCCGACAACGGCCGAAATTTGGAGCCGCGTCCCGGGCAACTCGTCGACTCTTTTCGAGATCCGTCTTCTCCGTGGTGTGCCACAAGGTACCATCTGTTTGCTGTCCAAAATTCAACCAATTTGGCCCACGGGATCAAAAGTTACGGCCGTTTCAATCTCGAATCTTGCCGAGGTCATAACTCCCTCAATTTTTCGAGTTTGACGGTGAAATTTTTTGTGTAGACTCCTGGGGATGTCCTCTACAGGATGCACATCTTGTCCCAAGGTTTTACCCTCTGGATTTGGCGCAGAAAATTAATTTCTCCGTTCAGACTGCGTTCCAGACAGCGGCAAACTTCCTCGCGCGTTCCCCGCTGTTCCAGAAGGTATTTCTTCGAGCCACCTGCGTCACGGTGTGCCTCTTGGTCCCATCTAGCTCTTGGTCAAATTTCGTTAAGTTCCGATCATTATTCTAGAAGTTATGGCCGTCCAAAGTTTTTATCCGAAACCCGTTAATCGCCAGTTTGTGATTAATCCGGAAGGGCGCCGCAAAATCCGCCTATACCGTTGAGTTCGTCTCGCCGCGTTCTACGCAGTAGACATTCTCCCTTTGCCATCCCATCCTCCGGAATTTTTTTTATATATTTAGGCCACCGTTTGCCGTCGCCGCGCGTCGCCTTTTGACGCCGGCTATTTTGGTTCGCTCCGGCCGTGTTGTCGCGTCCGTAGGATCATCTTGTACTGTTTTGGTCCATCATTAAGGTTCTTTTTGTCTCCGTTTACCGAGAAGCCCGATTCCGGCCTAAACCCGTCGTCTTTCAACCTAGCCCGTGCCGCCGGTTCGCGCACCGGTTAGCCGTCCTTGGTAGCGTTCTACCGCGGCCATGTCATTGCACCGACGGTCGCTACTTCGCTTCATGAAGTCTCCTATCATTGTTGACCTCCACTGTTAACGTTCGCCGTTAACGATCCACCGTTAACGTTTTGCCGTTAACGCTCCGTCGTTAACGTTCCACCGTTAACGTTTCGTCGTTAACGTTCCATCGTTAACGTTTCATCGTTAACGCTTGGCTCTCATCGCTTCGTTGTCATCGCATGCGTGCATTCATGCAAGAGCCCTAGTGCGATGTCCTCATCTCCTCTATCATCATGACGTGAGCCTAGTCTCATCGTTATATCATCTTCAAAGCCGAATCAAAACCCTAACCTAAGACTGGTTCGATGAACTAAGTTCATCGTGAGCCGCGTTGATATCTTTGCAATCTTTTCCGTTGTTTCAATCGTGGTAAGACACTTGTCTTGTCTTATCCCTGAAAACCTAATCTGCCATTAATCGAGAATTCCTTCGTGGACTTGGTCGATAGACCAATGGCCATGTGTCATACCTTTGTGCCCAATCTAGTCTATCAGTCTTCTTCTCTTTTGTTTGACTGTGTCCGTTCGGTCAACAAAAGTCAACTTCGAGAATCAGTTTAGTTCACTGAGAACTAACATATCCTTATGGACCCGATCTATAGATCGAGAGCCCATATGTCGCTATCTGTCCAATCAAGATAATAACTTCGGAAGAAATATTCTTCGGAATATTATTCTTTCCTTCCCAGTTATTAGTCTTTCCCTTTTCGGTGTTTTTCCGAAAGCCGTTCTCTTTTGTCAACTCTTTGATCTAATCCGTTCAAGTTCCTAATTTTATCCCAGTCGTTGTGCCCAATGTTGTTCGTGCTTAATTTGGAGTTTACTTGATTTGTCTTTTGAATTGGTTTGTATTTGCTTCTTCCTTAATCGTTAGACGTGTCGTCCGGAAGTCGTTCGAGCGAGCTGAGGATCGAGAAAGTGGAAGTTGAAGCTCGAGGATCAAGGATCAAGGATAAAGAGTAAAGGACAGTAAAAGTTTGCAAGGGCCAGGCAAGTTGTGCTTTGACCATGTTGATCCTATTTTGAAACTTATTTTGATTTCACTTATTGCATGCTAGTTCAATTAAAAAATACTTTATTTAAATATGGGGAATTAGATAAATACCAATTTGCTGTATGACACCTTGATTACTTAAATATGTGCCATGACCCCTTGTCACCCTAGTTGTGGATTACTAGTTGGACATTACTAAAATTGCCAACATGGGTTTAGATCGTTGTAGTATCTTGCTTAGACACACTCGTGCTCATGACATGATTTTGGACAATCAAATGTTAATATTGACTTAATGATATATTGAACCTGTTTTGGAAAGGTATCATGTGATGTTGATGGCACGTGGTGCATGGTAATCAAGCTGGGGTTTGATAAATAGTTTTTCGGCCAGGGGCATGTGGCAAGAATGATTAGGTGGGCCGGTTGTGTGGGGATGTTGATTTGGTTCTTGGGTAGTCTTGCCCTGGTCATTCTAAGGACTTAACCTTGCAAGCCTTTGAACTGAGTCAAGCGTACAACCACATGTCAGGAATGGGACGGACCTAGCTGATTAAGTTGCTAATAACTTACTTGTGGTACCTCGGGTGTCAACTACACCGTTTGTGTAGCTTGAAGGGGAGCGTGCCGAGGCTGCGACATGGTACCCATCCAGCGGTATGTCGGTCCCATACTTCGCCTTAGCTAAGGGAAGGGATGGTGTAGGGCAAAACCAGGAGAGGTTCACTTGTGTAGTTAGAGGCTTCGAAAGACTTTGTTATGATCGGCTCATTCGCATACTCTTGTATGGCGATTCACGGTGACGTGGTGAGTGGATTGTATCTTGTGGGTAAAGTGTATAACCTCTGCAGAGTGTAAAACCTATTCGAATAGCCGAGTCCACGGTACTGGACAATGCTCGGGATTACAGTCAAGGGTTAGATTTTCTTAAAAGTAAACTTGGGTTTGGAGGCAGTTGCTGTGGAAAAGTGATAATTGGTTAAGGATGTGGAATGATTTACTTTTGAAACAACTGTGAAATTATTACTATTGTTATCTATTTTACCGCTTTACAATCTATTATGAATATTTGTGAATGTTGTTTATTGCAAAACAACCCCTTCAGCCTGTCATTTGGAATAAGCCATGCATATAGCTATTAGACTTGCATTACGTGCATGACTTCTTTGAGTGCTTTATGTACTCACCCCTTGCAAACAAACAATCACCCGGTGAGCAAAGATTACATCGTCGAAGAAGAAGAAGTTCCGTGAGAAGGCGATTATCTAGGAGTCGAACCTGTCGATTGCCTGTGGCGTATTGATGGGATTCACCGATGTTCTTCGTTCATTGCCGCTTATTTGGAGTTGAAGCCGTCAGGGTTTCACAAATGTAAGGTTGACCTTAAGGTCGTTCAATAGTTTATATTCTATTATTGAGTTACTTTTATTATTCCGCTGTGTATGATTGTGATATTCATCTATGTTGAGACTGTGTGCACTAGCGTGATCCTGGACTAGTGCTGAATACACAGAGGGTCCGGATTTGCAAATTCGGGTCCCGACAGAAGCGGCAACTCTGGCGAGCGATTGCGGCTCAACGGCGGCGGCTCAGGCGACGTTGTCTAAGGCTACGGGTGCGCAATGAAGCGGCGATCCCGACACGGGTGGCGGCGCAATAAATAGGGCCCTCGGCGTCCGTGAAACGCGCGGACTCCGAGGTCCTCTCCGTCTGGCGGAGTCCGTGGCGACACGGTTAGGAGTGGCGTGGCACGCAGCGCCTGGCCGTTGGATCGAGATCAGCGGTCTTGCTTGAGTTTGGGCCCAGGTCGGACTCGGCGGTAGCTTTCGGTCGGGCTCGGGCTCGGTGGCGTGGCTCAATCGTGGCCGTTGGATCACGAATCCAGCAGTCCGCGGTTAGGCTTTCGGTGGCGGGTTCGGTCGAGTCACGTGGCTCGGGTCGGACTCGAGTCTGACTCGGACTCGGGTCCGGTCGGATGAACAGTACTTGACCCAACTCGAATTTCCAGCGATTTAATATTTAAAATAATTCCCAGTAATTCATTTAATTCATTAAAAATAGCAAAATACTCAGAAAAATTCCAGAAAAAAAAATCTGGAAAATATTTTAGGGTATTTGGGACTCAAATAAAATATTTCCAATAAAATTTTATTTGCAAAGTTTAATTCTTTAATTATTTCAAAATGGAATAAATTCAAATAAATTCCAAATAAATCCAAATAAATTCCAGAAAATTCCCAAAAATTCACCAAGGTGCCAAATCACACATAGATTTAGGAAAAGCAAAATTTTGGGGTGTTACAAACCTACCCCCTTAATAGAATCTCGTCCCCGAGATTCAGGGCTAACTAAGGAATAGGTTTGGAAACTCTTTCCTCAGATCCTCTTCAAGGCTCCCCATGTAAACCGCTTTCCGTGTGGTTGCTCCACTTTGTACTCTCTGAAAACAGGTTGACTTATTTCTGGTCTCTCGATCCATAGTGTCCAAAATCTTTGCGGGATGCTCCTTGTAAGTCAAATCCTCTTGCAACTCAATTGACTCTAGCGGTGTCTGTTCCTCAGGTACTCGGAGACACTTCTTTAACTGGGACACATGGAATACGTCATGTACTCCTGCTAACGACTGTGGCAACTCCAGCTGATAAGCAACTTCACCTCTGCGGCTCAAAATCTTAAATGGTCCAACATAACGGGGTGCAAGTTTTCCTTTGGCATGGAACCTCTTAACTCCCCTGAGAGGCATAACTCTGAGGTATACAAAATCTTCTGGTTCAAAACTCAAGTCCCTGCGACGATTGTCAGCATAACTCTTCTGTCGTGATTGGGCTATCTTCAACCTTTCCCTAATCATGGCAATCTGCTCTTTAGCTTCTTGGAGAATATCTGGCCCAAAGACACATCGTTCACCTGTCTCATTCCAATTCAATGGTGTCCGACAGGGTCGACCATACAGTGCCTCAAAAGGTGACATCTGTAAACTAGCCTGGTAACTATTGTTGTAACTGAACTCGGCATACGGCAAACTCTTATCCCAAGAGGTAGCATAAGCCAATGCACAAGCTCTTAACATATCCTCCAGAATCTGGTTGACTCTTTCGGTCTGTCCATCCGTCACGTGGATGATAGGTACATCTTGAAGTTCAAGCGGGTTCCCATGGCTTCATGCAACTTATTCCAGAACCTTGAGGTAAATTGGGTACCTGCATGCGATACAATCCTCTTTGGCACTCCGTGCAAACAGACGATCCTGATCATGTACAACTCTGCTAACTTATCTCCCGAGTAGGTGGTCTTCACGGGGATAAAATGGGCTACTTTGGTCAAACGATCCACTATAACCCATATGGAGTCATAACCTCCTTGAGTCTTAGGCAAACCGGTAATGAAATCCATTCCGATTTCCTCCCACTTCCACTCAGGTATTTTCAGTGGCTGTAGCAATCCTGCTGGTCTCTGATGCATTGCCTTGACTCTCTGGCATGCATTGCACAATGCAACATGCTCGGCAACTTCACGCTTCATGCTCGGCCACCAGAATCTCTCCTTCAGATCCTGATACATCTTGGCGCTTCCAGGATGAATTGAGTACTTGGAGTCATGGGCTTCTTCCAAAATCAGTTGCTTTAATTCCTTCTTGTTGGGCACACAAATCCGATCCTTCATCCATAACGTGCCTTGCTCATCCAACTTGAAATCCTCTGCCTTGCCTTCTTCCTTGATGGACTTAATCTTGCGGATCTTGTCATCATCCTTCTGTCCTTCTCGGATCTGGTCCTCTAGAGTAGGCTTTACTTCCAATGCGGTCAAGAATCCGCTAGGTACAACCTCAATTTTCATTTTCTGAAAATCCTCACATAACTCATCCTGACTTGTGGCTAGCAACATACTCACGGTATGGCTTTTCCGACTCAGAGCATCGGCTACTACGTTGGCCTTCCCGGGATGGTAATGGATCCCAACATTGTAGTCCTTGATCAACTCTAACCATCTCCTCTGCCTCATATTCAGATCATTGGGTGAATATGTACTTAAGGCTCTTATGATCCGTGATACACTTCACATCTGTTTCCAATCAGGATAGTGACGCCATATCTTCAAGGCATGCACTACGGCGGCTAACTCTAGGTCATGTGTCGGATAATTCTCCTCATGCGGCCTCAAGCGCCTTGATGCATAGCGGCGACCTTTCCATTACGCATCAGACACATCCAAGTCCTTGGCGATGCGTCACAATAAATATCAAAGCCTTGAGCAACATCCGGTAGAACTAACACCGGTCTTGATGTCAATCGCTTCTTCAGCTCCTGAAATCCTTTCTCACATTCTCAAGCGTCCATGCAAACTTCTTCTCCTTTTCAGCAATTGCGTAAGAGGTTTCGCAATTGTCGAAAAGCCTTCAATGAAATGGCGGTAGTATCCTGCCATTCCAAGGAAACTCCGGATCTGGGTCACGATCTTCGTTTGCTCCCAATGTAACATGACTTCTACTTTGCTTGGATCTACGGCGACTCCTTCTGCGGTCATTACATGTCCGAGGAACTCTACCTTGTCCTTCCAAAAATCACACTTGCCGAACTTGGCGAAGAGTTGCTTTGTTCCTCGACTTTTCCAAAACTCGCTTCAAGTGTTCGGCATGCTCATCCTCCGTCTTGGAGTAGATTAGGATATCATCTATGAACACGACAACAAACTTGTCCAAATATTCCATGAACACCTTATTCATCATATTCATGAAATATCTTTGGCGCATTCGTCGATCCAAAGGACATAATCAGAACTTCGTAATGTCCATATCTTGACGAGAATGCAGTCTTGGATATCTTACGATCGGATCTTCAAGCGATGGTATCCCGATCTAAGATCAATTTTGGAGAAAACTCCGGCTCCTCTCAACTGATCGAACAAATCATCAATCCTGGGTAGCGGGTACTTATTCTTCACGGTGACTTCATTGAGTGCACGGTAGTCGATGCACATCCTGAAACTCCCATCCTTCTTCTTGACAAACAAAACTGGTGCTCCCCACGGCGACGAACTCGGTCTGATAAATCCTTTCTCCATTAACTCCTCTAGCTGTTTCTTCATCTCTACCAACTCCTCGGTGGACATCCGATAGGGTCTCTTTGCTATCATTATTTGTGCAGTACAAGCTCTATCACAAACTCTATGTCCTCGTCATGCGGCATACCAGGTAGATCTTCGGGAAAAACATCTGGGTACTCATTCACTACTGAGACATCCTCTATGCTGATTGTCTTGGTACTGTTAACCATCATCTGTCCATCCCTAACTGCAGTGGCTTGAAATTCCACTTTCCTTCCGCACGGGCTCTCAACTGAGATAGTCCTTCGTCCACAATCCAATACGGCCTTGTGCTTGGATAACCAGTCCATTCCCAAAATAACGTCTAAGGTCTGGGTCTCCAAAATTATAAGGTTCGCTAGGAACTCTATTCCATCTATTAGTATTCTCACCCCGGAACATCCTACTTTCGTTCGGAGTTCGGAACCAGGGGTTTGAACTAAAAGCATGCACTTAAGTCTTGCAATCCCCAAATCGTTTCTGGCAGCAAAGCCTTGCGAAACAAGCGAATCTGAAGCTCGAGTCAAACAAAATCAAGCAGGTTGCATCGAGTTAACAAGTAACTTACCCGACGACGTCCAGTAGCATTCTCGCAAAGGCATCTGCGGTGACATGGTTGACTCGGCCTCTCACCACGCCTGGGTGTGGCTCCAGTCTTTGGCGTCCCTAGCTGAGGTGGTTCCTAGATTGAAGCGAATCGGGTCACTCCTGTTGTCTTCTTTGGACAAGCTGTTGGCAAAGTGTCCTGGCTCGTTGCGATTATGTAGCGGCGTCTTCTTGTTCCTTCTTTGTTGCACAGGTAAGCGTTTCTAAGCGGGGCTGGGTGCAGTAGTTACGGTTGACGGGTCTTGGTGCCGTGACGGTGTCCTTGTAGCATTCGTGGTGGAATCGAAAAATTGATTTGGTGCAACTCTCGAGGCCATTTATTGCGTTCCCTGGCGTGATCCCTGCTGTTGCATTCTGCGCTTCCTGTTCTCATCCAGTTCCTTGCGCTTGTCCTCAAGAATAAGCGCCTTATTCACCAATTCTTGGAAATCTGGAAAGGTGTGGGTGATCAATCCTACTTGCAATCCTGAGTTAAGTCCCTTCATGAAGCGAGACTGTCTGGCTTTATCTGTCGCTACATCCTCAGGTGCGTAGCGTGCTAGCTGTGTGAACTTGTTCAGGTAGTCGGCCACTGGCTGATTACCTTGCTTCAGTGCTCTGAACTCCTCCTTCTTGAGATCCATGATTCCTTCAGGCACGTGATACTGGCGGAATGCAGCTGTGAACTCTTCCCAAGTGATGTCTTGAGGGTTCTCTTGCGTGGCACAGAAATTCTCCCACCATTCGGCGGCTGTTCCTTCCAACTGATGAGAAGCGTAGAGTACCTTCTCATTTCCTATGCATTGAGCAATGTGTAGCTTCCTCTCGATTGACCTTAACCAATCATCGGCCTCCAATGGATTGGCATTCCCAGAGAAAGTGGGTGGGTGAGTCCTCATGAACTCTGACAGTCTTGTATTCTGGCGTTGTCCTTGATTAACTTGATTAGCAGTGGCCTGGGCAGTGACGTGTTGCATTTGTTGCATCATAGCATGCATCAACTGAGTCTGAGCAGCAAGAAATGCTCCAAAATTCTGCATATCAACTGGCGGTGCTGGTGCTCCATCATTGGGGTTTTCTGCTGGGCGAGAACCACTTCCATTGCTTCCAAGTTTCATGGTGTTCACCATCTGTCGATTTGCTCTAAGTTTTAGAGATGAGAGGGAAACAAGAATAGACAAGTAATATGGAACTTATGCGGGGCGAAAGGTGTACTTTAAGGTCCAACTTTATTATTGATATTAATAACTTGGTATGGTTGCTTACAATGCCTAAGGGCCTTGCAACACATACTGCACACTCAGCAAACAATGAAAATCCAAATCGAACTAACACTGGAGTCTAACGCCTAAAGGGTGACTCTTTACTCTATGACGTGACTCGGCGAAGGAGTCTCACTATAGAACCTACGCTCACTCATCGAGAAAACCTCCACAGCCTGGGTACGGATCTTTGCGGCATAAGGCGCGAACGATTGCCATGTCCGGCAAGCTTGTGTCATCTGTGGTAGTCGAAGAAGCGATGTCCTCATCGAGATCCGACTCCTCCGGATCTGGTTCGTGTAGCTCGAATCTTCGCTCACAGTTACGGTCCGTACAAAGCCATCTCCAACTCGTCAATCCTTCGCAGAAGATGTGACACATACTCTTGAGCTTCCCGCCATCTGTTATTCTCTGTTGTGATCTCCTTGCGGGCCTTACAGAGCTCTTTGCTTGTATCATCAGTACATCCTCCTGGCGACAACAAGTCGTGCCAAGCTAATGTAACCATGGCATCCTCATCCTGAATCGCCTTCGGGTCAAGAAGGTTATTGCTGCGCGGGTGATAACGGAACACCGTGCTCTCCAACTCTCTGGCGTAGATACGGGTAATGTGCCGCATTGCTCGTCGTGATACTTCTTGGATACCCATCTGCATTGTAGATCTCTGGCGGTCACGGTTGTATCGGGCGATTGCCTGGGCCCTTCTTCCTAGCAGGTACCTCAATCTTCACGTCACAAGCCTTGATCAATCCCGCTTGTCTGATCACTTCCACTTGGTATTGCGGCTTCTCAAAATCTCCGAGAGTCTGTAGCATATGCCAGAGTTCTGCGGCGTGACCAACCCCCAGATCAACGTAGTTGAACTCTCCCTCCATCTGTCACAAGAGTGCTCACGTAAGAACTCGAAATTTTCAAATCGTGACAAGGTAAGGAAAAATTCAGCAAGAGACAAGAAAAGAGAGAAGGGGATAAGTCGAGATGTCATTTCTTGTCTTGACAAACTTTTAGCTTTAGAAAATAGGTTTTATCCTCACTACGACCATTCTAGCTTAGGGTTGAGCCTACGGTCAAGTATGGCTCTGATACCACCTCTGTCGGGACCCCAAATTTGCAAATCCGGACCCTCTGTGTATTCAGCACTAGTCCAGGAACGCGCTAGTGCACACAGTCTTAACATCGGTAAATATCACAATCATACCACTCGATACTAATAAAGTACTTTTATTTAAGTAGTCAAACTGGTTACTCGACCTTAAGGTCAAATTACAAGCGTCGCCTCACTGGCGAAACTTATTAAGAGAGAAATAGTAGCGGCGGAAAATCAAATAACTCGTGGCGCCATCCAGATACCACAGGCAATCGATCGCTCGCTCCTAAGTAGAGCGGATCCTCTTGGAGCTCCTCCTCCAAAGCCGGTGTAGTCTCCTCAACTGGTGTTGTAGGGTGGCAAGGGTGAGTACTTGGTACTCGACAAGTCATGCAGAATGCGTGCTAATATACTATATGCATGGCTTGGTACAAAGGAATAGTTCAAGGTATATTTGTAGTAAACGGCATTTGACAAGTAGTATAAGTAGATTCGAAAGCAGTAGAAACAAGTAAAGCATAAATAACTTTTCAAGAAGTTTAGTAAACATCTTTCCCATCCTAATCCACATTTCCATCAACATCATTATTAATCCAACCCAACCTTTCAAATCCAAGTTATTTTAGGAAAATCTACCCCTTGATTGTAATTTTAGGCGATGTCCAATACCGCGGACACGGCTATTCGAATAGATTCTATACTCTGCAGAGGTTATGCACTTTACCCACAAGATACAGGTCAAACACCACAAAGGCGAGTTCAGTAACAAAGTCTTTCGGAAACTTCTAACAATACAAGTGGTCCTCCGGTTATTGCACACTAACCCTACCCTTAGCAAAGGCGACGTTTAGGACAACCAAACGTAAGATGGGTAACTGGCCTCAGCCCCTGTACTCTCCCACGTACAACTTACACAAAGGGTGTAGTTGACCTCCTGAGGTCCCACAGTGCGTTATTAGCAACTTAGTCAACTAGGTCCGTCCCATTACAGACATGTGGTTGCACGTTAGACCCAGTTCAAAGGCTTGCAAGGTTAAGTCCTTAGGGTGACCAGGGCAAGACTACCCGAAGAACCAAATCAACATCCCCAATGCCACAACTGGCCCACCTAATTATTCTTGCCACATGCCCTGGTCGAAAACTATTTATCAATCCCCAGTTGATTACCATGCACCACGTGCCATCAACATCACATGATACCTTTCCAAAACAGGTTCAATATATCATTAAGTCAATATTAACATTTGTTTGTCCAAAATCATGTCATGAGCACGTAGCAGGTCTAAGCAGTTTACTACAACGGTCTAAACCCATGTTGGCAAGTTAATAATGTCCAACTAGTAAACCACAACTAGGGTGACAAGGGTCATGGCACATACTTAAGTAATCAAGGTGTCATACAGCAAATTGGTATTTATCTAACCCCCATATAAAGTATTTTTCTAATTGAACTAGCATGCAATAGTTTAAATCAAAATAGATTTCGAAATAGGATCAACATGGTCAAAGCACAACTTGCCTTCAAAAAGTACTTGTTCTTGGTCTTGAGTTGGATCCTGAGTTAATACTTCTCCTTCGAATCCTTCCGGCACTTCAACGTCTACTCGTAAAGCGTGCAAATAGCAAATACACGAATAAACAATAGGCAAAAAGTATCCAAACATCCAAATAAAATCCATAAACAGAGAGAACATAATTTTATGAATTTTTAGAAACTGGAATCGTCAAATTCGGAGTTAAAATGCAAAAGTTGTGATTATTTAAAGTTTAAATAATCAATTAAATAATTTTACAGAGAAAAACTTTAGTCCAAAAATTAAATAAAATTCATATTTAGGTAGGTCTCAATTTTATACAAATTTAGAAATTTGAATCACTCAAATCGGAGTTGAAACGCAAAAGTTATAAGCGTTTGAAGTTTTGAAATTCAAATCAATTATTAAACCGAATTATTAAATCATTTTCTTTTTCGGAAAAACATTTATTGCGTCGGCTGGACACGTGGCGACTGGATTGGGCGGTGGCGTCGGCCGGTCCATGGGCTGAGTCCCACGCTTCGGCTTTCCGGGTCTGCGTGGACCGGGTCCACGGCTCACGTGAGGCCGGACCAGGTGGGACCGGCAGGACGGCGTCATTCGACGTCGGCGCTTAGGCTGGGACAACGGCCCGACATGCGGGCCCGCCATGACGTCATGGTGCGGTTTGGTCACGTCGCTGACACGCGGGCCCGGCGTGTCAGCGTCACACGCACGCTGCTGCGGCGTGGGCCGACCGCGACGGTCGGCCTCCCCGAGCCAGCGTGGGCGCAATCTCGATCGTTGGTTTGAAAATCAACGGTCCAGATTCGATCTGGACTCCCGCGTTTGGGGTGAACGCGGTTGATCTGGACCGTTGGATCTAGATCTAACGGCTGAGATTGGATCTAGGATTTTCAACGTGGAAACTCACCGGGGTGGCGTGGCGTGTCTGGACCGTTGGATGGCGATCCGGACGGCCGATGGAGCTCGAACGACCCGCCGATGGCTTGCGCGGCGCTTATCGGGAGTCGAGGATTCGGCGACCTACTGCAACGCTGCATGGGGCTCCTCCCATGGCTGAGAGGTAGTTCTCGGCGCGCTACGCGGTGAGTCCGGATCTGGGCACAACGGTGGCGGAGGACGACGGAGATGGCCGCAATCGGCAAAGAACCACGGCGGAGGGAAGCGGCAACTCCGGCGAGCGATTGCGGCTCAACGGCGGAATCCGAGGTCCTCTCCGTTGCGGCGAGTCCGTGGCGACCACGGTAGGGTGACGTGACGCAGACGCCGACAAAATTGGATCGAGATCCAACAGAGCTGATTTGGGCGGGTCGGACTCGGCGAGCTGGGGCTTTCGGTCGGGCTTCGGGCTCGGTGGCGTGGCTCAATCGTGGCGATTGGATCACGAATCCAACTGGCCACGCTTGATTAGGCTTCGGCCGAAGCGGGTTCGGCCGAGTCACGTGGCTCAGTAGGACTCGAGTCGACTTCGGACTCGGTCGATCGGATGAAACGATACTTGACCCAACTCGAATTTCCAGCGATTTAATATTTAAAATAATTTCCAGTAATTCATTTAATTCATTAAAAATAGCAAAATACTCAGAAAAATTCCAGAAAAAAAACTGGAAAATATTATAGGGTATTTGGGACTCAAATAAAATATTTCCAACAAAATTTTATTTGCAAAGTTTAATTCTTTAATTATTTCAAAATGGAATAAATTCAAATAAATTCCAAATAAATCCAAATAAATTCCAAAAAATTCCCAAAAATTCACCAAGGTGCCAAATCACACATAGATTTAGGAAAAGCAAAATTTTGGGGTGTTACAGTTCATGTGCAGGTATTGCTCGAAGACGAATGTGGTCGATGATGGGACCGGAACTAGGTTCATGGAGGAACTGAGGTTCGGGACTAGGTTCAGGAGGAACTGAGGTCTTGGTGGTCAAGGATGTCATGCGAGACGTTCGGGCTAAGAGAATGGTGCACATGAAGAATGGTTAGTCACGTGAGAATGGCAGGAGGTCATTCGCGTGCAAAGTGTTAGTCACGTAAGTATGGCAGGTGGCCATACGCGTGCAAAGTGTTAGTCACGTGAGTATGGTAGGGTTGCCATACGCGTGCAAGAGTTGTACTCGGCCAGGTTGGGCCAAGTAGAGTTGTGTTGAATCTGATTCCTTCTAGGAATAGGAATCGTATTCGAACTCCTTGTGGGTTGGTCCTTTAAATAGGAGGGGTGTCTCTGTTAAAGGGCATCAATCGAACCAAGTAGCGTAACAGGCGCAAGGGAGCTTGAGCTTGGTTTTAGGGTTTGTACTCTTTTGATGGGAGTACTTTAGACAAAAGAAATAAAGATCAATTCTTCTAGTTCCTTGTGTGCTACAATATTCTCTTTTGGTTCTTGTTTGCATACTTGTTCTAGTTTTAGATTGGTTTTTGTTCTTTGAGTTTCATCTTGATTTGATCCATCAAAAACCTCTCTAGGGTATCTATCTAGTGTTCCTCAAAGTCTTGTTGATAAATCTTTTGTTATTCTTGATCAATCTACAAGTTTCGATTAGATTGATTTTCGTCAAGTTCTGGAACAGCAAGCTTGCGAAGCTTATAACTTTTGATCCGTAAGTCCGATCGAGCTGATTCTTTTTGAGTTAGATTCGTATTGGAATCTAGTTTCTTGTGTCCAAATTTCAGATCGTTTTGACGGTTGGATCTCCAGGAATTCGCGTTTTACCAAACCTTTGTCATTCTGTTTTTGTCGAAAACGAGGCAATTATTTTGTTCTGTTTTGGGGTGAACTTTTAATAGATCAAGAATTTGGTTTTAGCTTCCGCACAATCATTCACCCCCCCTCTGATTGCTATATTCGTATACTTCGATCCTACAAGTGGTATCAGAGCAAGGTTTTTCTAATCTATCTTAATCGGTGATTAGATCAATGGATCATTATTCGACAAAACCTTGTGTGTTCAATGGTGTTGATTTTCAGTTTTGGAAGGCCAAGATGGAGGCGTTCATCCAAGCTCAGGGATTTGCAATTTGGGAGAAGGTCTACAAACCATATGAAGTCCCTGCAAACGACAACGTCAACGACACCAATCGCGCACATGTTGAAGCAAATAGTAAGGCGCGCAACTTGATCATCCAAGGTTTGGGTTGTGATCCATCTCAAATCCGCATATGAGGTATGGAAATCTCTTTGTGATTACCATGAGGGTTCTAACACTATTAAAGAGGTTCGTCAAGATCTTTACAAAAAGGAATACATGCGATTTGAGATGAAACTCGGTGAGTCGCTAGATGACTTCTTTGCACGTTTCAATAAAATTCTTAGTAATCTTCGTGCTGTTGGAGTTAGCTTTGATGATGCTGCTAATGCTAGACAATTGCTTGGTGCTTTAGACATGTCTATTTGGGAGATGAAAGTTACATCCATTAGAGAATCTACTGTCATGAGTACACTTACCTTAGATGTTCTTTATTCCAAGTTGAAAACTCATGAATTAGATATTCTTGCTAGAAAGAATGATCATAAATCAATTGCTTTGACATCTCAATCTAGCATATCTCATAATGGTGCTGCTTCAAGCTTTGCTCTATCTTTCTTGTCTTCACTAACCGATGAACAGATTGAGCAATTCCCTGAAGAAGACTTGTCACTACTCTCTTCTCGCTTTAACAAAGCTTTAAAAAATGTGATAATGAGATAGAGAGGTGTTGGTGGCACTCCAATATGCTATGAGTGTGGTTATCTCGAAAATATTCGTCCAAACTGTCCTAAACTTGCGGGTAAAGCATCAAGGGAGGAGAAGGACAACGACGAAGAAAAGAGAAGAAGTTCTCTTCAAGTAATAGAAAGAAGAAGAGCTTCATCAACGACAAAGTTGTCCATCGAGTTCTTTCCGCTCTTGAACAAGTCAATTTGAGCGATGTGGATTCGGAGAGCGGCGAGGATGATGCAACTCCAAGCAAGCATGAGTTGGCGGGGTTGTGTCTCATGGCCAAAAGCAATGACAGCTTCACCGAAGCGGCGATCATGACAAATGACTTCAATGAGGTAGATCCTTCTTACGATGAATTAGCTATTGCCGTTGCTCGACTTGGTAAATTGCTTGATAAACGTGACAAGAAAATTAAGAAACATGATTTTGTTGTTGAGTCATTGAATGTTGAAATTGCTAGACTTAAAACCTTGATTCCTGATGATGATGCTTGCAAATCATGTGACTTAATTTACAATGAGCTTACTTTGCTTAGGAAAGAACATGTTACCTTGTTAGAGCAAATCAATGCTGAAAATGAGAAAAATGAGAAACTTGTTAAACATGCTAGTTGTTCTACCATTGATTTACATGATACAACTCCATGTTCTATATGCTCCATACTAGAATTGAAGTTGCATGATGCAAATGCTAGGGTTTCTCAAATGACAGAAGATTTGCTTACACATGAGATTCTTTTATGCTCAACTTGTCGCAAGCAAAAAGGAAAAGTGGACGTTCCCTGTAATAATTGTTTAACTCTTTCTCGAAAAATTGATTACTTGGAAAAGTCATTAGAACGTTTCACTAAAGGAAAGAAAAACCTAAACATGATCTTGGATAAATCAAAAGTCAGCACTCATAACAAAGGTTTAGGTTTTGATTCTTATGCTCATCATAAATCACATGCTCCCACTGTTGTTAAATCATTTGAAGGAGGAAAATTTGAAATTGTCAATGAGCCTAAGAAAATTGTCTTTAAGTCTGCTGGAGTGTTATCTTCTACTATGATGAATGCAAATGATGCTTCTACTTCTAAAGCCAAACATCCTGTTAAGTACACTTGCACTCATTGTGGTAGAGATGGACATTTAGTAGATTTTTGCTTTAGACTAGCCAAATAACAAAAGAAAGAAAGAACTAAGGCTAGGTCTAATTTCAGACAGGCACGCTTTGTTTCTCATTATGTGCCTAGGGTGATGCAAACACCTTTTGTTGGTAAGAACACGGGAAAAGACAAATCTATCTTTGTGCATAAGAATGCTCGTGTTGTGCCCCTCTTGTTGTGCGTCGTGTGTCTCGATCTTTGGATTCCTAAACATCTTATTTCTAACCCCAGTACCGAGGCCTCGACAATTTCTGCTTCTATGTAGGCTTCTCACGCGAGGAAGGAGAACATGTGGCTAGTGAATTTCGGATGCTCACTTCATATGTTTAGTGATAAGATTTGGTTCTCCTTTACTCATGCATCTCGTGCTAAAAGTGTTATCTTTTGAAGATGCTTCTTCCACCTCTGTTTTCGCAAAAAGCACTAGTCCAAATGATGTAGGTACATGTGCATATGTTCAGGGGGAGAGTGTCTTTGTTCATAAAGATGATGATGCTGTTGAGGATGAGATAATTGGAGGTTTACATGAGAGACTCTTCCCACGTGCTTCACATCAACAAACGGTCAAGTGAATTTTCAGGTATCTCCATGGTACTCAAGATTTTGGCATTTGGCTTTTTGCTTCCTTATGCATTAGTTTAAGAGCTTATTCTGATGTTGACTTTGGAGGATGTTGAATTGATTTGGTTCGTGCCACCTCTTGAGTAATCCTCTTTCTTGAGCATTTGATATTGGATTTCAATTTCTTAGAGATCATGTTGAAAAAGAAAATATTGTGCTTCACCATGTGGATCTTGAACATCAATTGGCAGACATTTTCAAAACCCTTGTCTTCTTCGCTTTTGCTTTTATTCGGGAGAACTTGGGATTGTTCATCCAATGGGTTTGTTTTGAGGGGAGTTTCCTTGCCAAGTTCTTTCACTTAATGAGCTCACTTTATCATATTTCTTTATATATTATGTAATTGTGCTAATATATGATAATCTAAATTGTTCCACTTGAACTAAAAATGACATTGCGAATTCCTTGGTTTGATTGCCTATAGCTAAATACTCTGTGATATCTTACTCTTCTAGGCTTGATATTGAATCTTCTTGACAAATTTGGGCTATGAAGCAAGTGTGTTTTCAGCTTTACTCTTTCAAAAGACCTTTTAATCACTTTTGCATGTTTACAATCAATGAAAAGGTAAAAGAAAAGGGAATCAGTTTAAAAAAAAGGGATTGTTAAAAAAAAAAAACTCAAGTTATGTGCTTCAGGATGCTTTCCCTAAAAGATAAGATGTATGTTTCAAGCATGCCATTCCCTCAAAAGACAAGATGTATGCTTCAAGCATGCCACTCCAAGGAAATAAAAGAAGTATGCTTCAAGCATGCCACATGCAGTTCTTGTTTAAAGATTAATTTGGTCCACTAGATTGGAGTTGAAACTACTTGCTCGCCCTGATTTGTTATTTGCTTCAACTTTGAGCCTTTGTTTTTCTACTAAAGGTTTTGCTTAGTACTTGGCTATAGTTGACTGAATTGAGGTTGAGATGCATGTCATTCCCTAACTTGTTAAAATCACATCAAGATCATGTATTTTGCATATTATGTGATATATAAGGTTATATGATCGAATGAGCTCATCTTTTCCTATCTTGGCACTCCCTTGTTTCTTCTTGTGAAATCTTTGCTACAGGAAAAATCTTGAACATGTTCTCTCTTTTGTACTCTTGATGAATCCATTGTCAAAGGGGGAGAAAATTGGGAATTGTTGAAAAGATTAATGAAAAAGGGGGAGAAGAAAAAGGGGGAGTTGTTTCTGGAATTTTGAGAATTTTGGGAGAAGTTTGGAAAATTTTGGAATTTTTGAGCACATTGCACTTTCACACACATTTTCCTTCTCAGGGGGAGATTTTGTTTTGCATCTTGGTCAAAGGGGGAATTCTGTGTTTTTTCTCTTTTTGGTCATTGATCCTTTGGATTTCAAAATCTTTTGTAAAGTGAATGCCAAATGTTCAATTCTAAGTGGTGTTGCCAATGTTTTCATCAAGGGGGAGATTGTGAAATCATGTGCTGAAAAATTGGCTTTGAACTGAAAAATTAACTTAGAATTGGTTTTGCAAAATGTGCTTGTGCATGTGTTTGACAATTTGACAAGAAACAGTGAGTTTCCCTTTTGCGCCGAACCGATTTTGTGTTTGCGCCGGACCAAGTTTTTGGGTCTGTCGTGCACATGTTTTTGAGCTCTTGTGCCAAACTCAATTTTCCAAGAAAATAGCAGTCAGCGCATGTACGACGGACCAAGTTTTTGGGTCTGTCGTGGACGTGCTTTTGAGATCATGAGCCGGACTCAATTTTCCAAGAAACCAGTAAGTTTCGCATGTACGACGGATTGATTTATTTAGTCTGTCGTGAACATGTTTTCGCCGGAATGATTTCTTCTTGAAACCGAGACTTTCACTTGTACACCGGACCGATTTTGTTGGTCCGTCGTGAATAGTTTTTTGAGTGACATTTTCATGTGTACGCCGGACCATATTTTTTGGTCCGTCGTGAATGCGTTTTTGCTCGATTAGGGTTTTGAGCAAAATTGGACTTTGAATTTTGATTTGTTTTTGAGATTATGAAATTTGTGATAATTTCATGATGCTTGAAGTGGACTTTATGCAATGCTCATGTGAGTAGTTGCATGGATTGACATTGAGTCAAGTCGTGGACTTGTGCTCGAATTTGTTTTGTGGTTTGTTCATGTGCAGGTATTGCTCGAAGACGAATGTGGTCGATGATGGGACCGGAACTAGGTTCATGGAGGAACTGAGGTTCGGGACTAGGTTCAGGAGGAACTGAGGTCTTGGTGGTCAAGGATGTCATGCGAGACGTTCGGGCTAAGAGAATGGTGCACATGAAGAATGGTTAGTCACGTGAGAATGGCAGGAGGTCATTCGCGTGCAAAGTGTTAGTCACGTGAGTATGGCGGTGGCTATCACGGGTGCAAAGTGTTAGTCACGTGAGTATGGTAGGGTTGCCATACGCGTGCAAGAGTTGTACTCGGCCAGGTTGGGCCAAGTAGAGTTGTGTTGGATACAGATTCCTTCTAGGGAATAGGAATCGTATTCAGAACTCCTTGTGGGTTGGTCCTTTAAATAGGAGGGGTGTCTCCTGTTAAAGGGCATCAATCGAACCAAGTAGCAGAACAGGCGCAAGGGAGCTTGAGCTTGGTTTTAGGGTTTGTACTCTTTTGATGGGAGTACTTTAGACAAAAGAAATAAAGATCAATTCTTCTAGTTCCTTGTGTGCTACAATATTCTCTTTTGGTTCTTGTTTGCATACTTGTTCTAATTTTAGATTGGTTTTTGTTCTTTGAGTTTCATCTTGATTTGATCCATCAAAAACCTCTCTAGGGTATCTATCTAGTGTTCCTCAAAGTCTTGTTGATAAATCTTTTGTTATTCTTGATCAATCTACAAGTTTCGATTAGATTGATTTTCGTCAAGTTCTGGAACAGCAAGCTTGTGAAGCTTATAACTTTTGATCCGTAAGTCCGATCGAGCTGATTCTTTTTGAGTTAGATTCGTATTGGAATCTAGTTTCTTGTGTCCAAATTTCAGATCGTTCTGACGGTTGGATCTCCAGGAATTTGTGTTTTACCAAACCTTTGTCATTCTGTTTTTGTCGAAAACGAGGCAATTATTTTGTTCTGTTTTGGGGTGAACTTTTAATAGATCAAGAATTTGGTTTTAGCTTCGGCACAATCATTCACCCCCCCCCTCTGATTGTTATATTCGTATACTTCGATCCTACAAGTGGTATCAGAGCAAGGTTTTTCTAATCTATCTTAATCGGTGATTAGATCAATGGATCATTATTCGACAAAACCTTGTGTGTTCAATGGTGTTGATTTTCAGTTTTGGAAGGCCAAGATGGAGGCGTTCATCCAAGCTCAGGGATTTGCAATTTGGGAGAAGGTCTACAAACCATATGAAGTCCCTGCAAACGACAACGTCAACGACACCAATCGCGCACATGTTGAAGCAAATAGTAAGGCGCGCAACTTGATCATCCAAGGTTTGGGACGCAGCGACTTTGACCGTGTGATCCATCTCAAATCCGCATATGAGGTATGGAAATCTCTTTGTGATTACCATGAGGGTTCTAACACTATTAAAGAGGTTCGTCAAGATCTTTACAAAAAGGAATACATGCGATTTGAGATGAAACTCGGTGAGTCGCTAGATGACTTCTTTGCACGTTTCAATAAAATTCTTAGTAATCTTCGTCTTTGTTGGAGTTAGCTTTGATGATGCTGCTAATGCTAGACAATTGCTTGGTGCTTTAGACATGTCTATTTGGGAGATGAAAGTTACATCCATTAGAGAATCTCTTGTCATGAGTACACTTACCTTAGATGTTCTTTATTCCAAGTTGAAAACTCATGAATTAGATATTCTTGCTAGAAAGAATGATCATAAATCAATTGCTTTGACATCTCAATCTAGCATATCTCATAATGGTGCTGCTTCAAGCTTTGCTCTATCTTTCTTGTCTTCACTAACCGATGAACAGATTGAGCAATTCCCAGAAGAAGACTTGTCACTACTCTCTTCTCGCTTTAACAAAGCTTTACAAAATGTGAGAATGAGAAAGAGAGGTGGTGGTGGCCCTCCAAGATGCTATGAGTGTGGTGATCTCGACCATCTTCGTCCAAACTGTCCTAAACTTGCAGGTAAAGCATCAAGGGAGGAGAAGGACAACGACAGAAGAAAAGAGAAGAAGTTCTCTTCAAGTAATAGAAAGAAGAAGAGCTTCATCAACAGCAAAGTTGTCCACCGAGTTCTATCCGCTCCTGAACAAGTCAATTTGAGCGATGTGGATTCGAAGAGCAGCGAGGATGATGCAACTCCAAGCAAGCATGAGTTGACGGGGTTGTGTCTCATGGCCAAAAGCAGCGACAGCTTCACCGACGGCGATCATGACAGCGACTTCAATGAGGTAGATCCTTCTTACGATGAATTAGCTAACATTTGTTGCTCAACTTGGTAAATTGCTTGATAAACGTGACAAGAAAATTAAGAAACATGATTTTGTTGTTGAGTCATTGAATGTTGAAATTGCTAGACTTAAAACCTTGATTCCTGATGATGATGCTTGCAAATCATGTGACTTAATTTACAATGAGCTTACTTTGCTTAGGAAAGAACATGTTACCTTGTTAGAGCAAATCAATGCTGAAAATGAGAAAAATGAGAAACTTGTTAAACATGCTAGTTGTTCTACCATTGATTTACATGATACAACTCCATGTTCTATATGCTCCATACTAGAATTGAAGTTGCATGATGCAAATGCTAGGGTTTCTCAAATGACAGAAGATTTGCTTACACATGAGGTTCTTTTATGCTCAATTTGTCGCAAGCAAAAAGGAAAAGTGGACGTTCCCTGTAATAATTGTTTAACTCTTTCTCGAAAAATTGATTACTTGGAAAAGTCATTAGAACGTTTCACTAAAGGAAAGAAAAACCTAAACATGATCTTGGATAAATCAAAAGTCAGCACTCATAACAAAGGTTTAGGTTTTGATTCTTATGCTCATCATAAATCACATGCTCCCACTGTTGTTAAATCATTTGAAGGAGGAAAATTTGAAATTGTCAATGAGCCTAAGAAAATTGTCTTTAAGTCTCATTGAGTGTTATCTTCTACTATGATGAATGCAAATGATGCTTCTACTTCTAAAGCCAAACATCCTGTTAAGTACACTTGCACTCATTGTGGTAGAGATGGACATTTAGTAGATTTTTGCTTTAGACTAGCCAAACAACAAAAGAAAGAAAGAACTAAGGCTAGGTCTAATTTCAGACAGGCACGCTTTGTTTCTCATTATGTGCCTAGGGTGATGCAAACACCTTTTGTTGGTAAGAACACGGGAAAAGACAAATCTATCTTTGTGCATAAGAATGCTCGTGTTGTGCCTACTGTTGTGCGTCGTGTGTCTCAGTACTGGATTCCTAAACATCTTATTTCTAACCCCAGTACCGAGGCCTCGACAATTTCTGCTTCTATGTAGGCTTCTCACGCGAGGAAGGAGAACATGTGGCTAGTGAATTTCGGATGCTCACTTCATATGTTTAGTGATAAGATTTGGTTCTCCTTTACTCATGCATCTCGTGCTAAAAGTGTTATCTTTTGAAGATGCTTCTTCCACCTCTGTTTTCGCAAAAGGCACTAGTCCAAATGATGCAGGTACAGGTGCATATGTTCAGGGGGAGAGTGTCTTTGTTCATAAAGATGATGATGCTGTTGAGGATGAGATAATTGGAGGTTTACATGAGAGACTCTTCCCACGTGCTTCACATCAACAAACGGTCAAGTGAATTTTCAGGTATCTCCATGGTACTCAAGATTTTGGCATTTGGCTTTTTGCTTCCTTATGCATTAGTTTAAGAGCTTATTCTGATGTTGACTTTGGAGGATGTTGAATTGATTTGGTTCGTGCCACCTCTTGAGTAATCCTCTTTCTTGAGCATTTGATATTGGATTTCACTTTCTTAGAGATCATGTTGAAAAAGAAAATATTGTGCTTCACCATGTGGATACTGAACATCAATTGGCAGACATTTTCAAAACCCTTGTCTTCTTCTCGTTTTGCTTTTATTCGGGGAGAACTTGGGATTGTTCATCCAATGGGTTTGTTTTGAGGGGGAGTTTCCTTGCCAAGTTCTTTCACTTAATGAGCTCACTTTATCATATTTCTTTATATATTATGTAATTGTGCTAATATATGATAATCTAAATTGTTCCACTTGAACTAAAAATGACATTGCGGAATTCCTTGGTTTGATTGCCTATAGCTAAATACTCTGTGATATCTTACTCTTCTAGGCTTGATATTGAATCTTCTTGACAAATTTGGGCTATGAAGCAAGTGTGTTTTCAGCTTTACTCTTTCAAAAGACCTTTTAATCACTTTTGCATGTTTACAATCAATGAAAAAGTAAAAGAAAAGGGAATCAGTTTAAAAAAAAGGGATTGTTAAAAAAAAAAAACTCAAGTTATGTGCTTCAGGATGCTTTCCCTAAAAGATAAGATGTATGTTTCAAGCATGCCATTCCCTCAAAAGACAAGATGTATGCTTCAAGCATGCCACTCCAAGGAAATAAAAGAAGTATGCTTCAAGCATGCCACATGCAGTTTACTGTTTAAAGATTAATTTGGTCCACTAGATTGGAGTTGAAACTACTTGCTCGCCCTGATTTGTTATTTGCTTCAACTTTGAGCCTTTGTTTTTCTACTAAAGGTTTTGCTTAGTACTTGGCTATAGTTGACTGAATTGAGGTTGAGATGCATGTCATTCCCTAACTTGTTAAAATCACATCAAGATCATGTATTTTGCATATTATGTGATATATAAGGTTATATGATCGAATGAGCTCATCTTTTCCTATCTTGGCACTCCCTTGTTTCTTCTTGTGAAATCTTTGCTACGGGAAAAATCTTGAACATGTTCTCTCTTTTGTACTCTTGATGAATCCATTGTCAAAGGGGGAGAAAATTAGGAATTGTTGAAAAGATTAATGAAAAAGGGGGAGAAGAAAAAGGGGGAGTTGTTTCTGGAATTTTGAGAATTTTGGGAGAAGTTTGGAGAATTTTGGAATTTTTGAGCACATTGCACTTTCACACACATTTTCCTTCTCAGGGGGAGATTTTATTTTGCATCTTGGTCAAAGGGGGAATTCTGTGTTTTTTCTCTTTTTGGTCATTGATCCTTTGGATTTCAAAATCTTTTGTAAAGTGAATGCCAAATGTTCAATTCTAAGTGGTGTTGCCAATGTTTTCATCAAGGGGGAGATTGTGAAATCATGTGCTGAAAAATTGGCTTTGAACTGAAAAATTAACTTAGAATTGGTTTTGCAAAATGTGCTTGTGCATGTGTTTGACAATTTGACAAGAAACAGTGAGTTTCCCTTTTGCGCCGAACCGATTTTGTGTTTGCGCCGGACCAAGTTTTTGGGTCTGTCGTGCACATGTTTTTGAGCTCTTGTGCCAAACTCAATTTTCCAAGAAAATAGCAGTCAGCGCATGTACGACGGACCAAGTTTTTGGGTCTGTCGTGGACGTGCTTTTGAGATCATGAGCCGGACTCAATTTTCCAAGAAACCAGTAAGTTTCGCATGTACGACGGACTGATTTCTTTAGTCTGTCGTGAACGTGTTTTCGCCGGAATGATTTCTTCTTGAAACCGAGACTTTCACTTGTACACCGGACCGATTTTGTTGGTCCGTCGTGAATGGTTTTTTGAGTGACATTTTCATGTGTACGCCGGACCATATTTTTTGGTCCGTCGTGAATGCGTTTTTGCTCGATTAGGGTTTTGAGCAAAATTGGACTTTGAATTTTGATTTGTTTTTGAGATTATGAAATTTGTGAGAATTTCATGATGCTTGAAGTGGACTTTATGCAATGCTCATGTGAGTAGTTGCATGGATTGACATTGAGTCAAGTCGTGGACTTGTGCTCGGATTTGTTTTGTGGTTTGTTCATGTGCAGGTATTGCTCGAAGACGAATGTGGTCGATGATGGGACCGGAACTAGGTTCATGGAGGAACTGAGGTTCGGGGCTAGGTTCAGGAGGAACTGAGGTCTTGGTGGTCAAGGATGTCATGCGAGACGTTCGGGCTAAGAGAATGGTGCACATGAAGAATGGTTAGTCACGTGAGAATGGCAGGAGGTCATTCGCGTGCAAAGTGTTAGTCACGTGAGTATGGCAGGTGGCCATACACGTGCAAAGTGTTAGTCACGTGAGTATGGTAGGGTTGCCATACGCGTGCAAGAGTTGTACTCGGCCAGGTTGGGCCAAGTAGAGTTGTGTTGGATACAGCATTCCTTCTAGGAATAGGAATCGTATTCGTAACTCCTTGTGGGTTGGTCCTTTAAATAGGAGGGGTGTCTCCTGTTAAAGGGCATCAATCGAACCAAGTAGCGTAACAGCGCAAGGGAGCTTGAGCTTGGTTTTAGGGTTTGTACTCTTTTGATGGGAGTACTTTAGACAAAAGAAATAAAGATCAATTCTTCTAGTTCCTTGTGTGCTACAATATTCTCTTTTGGTTCTTGTTTGCATACTTGTTCTAGTTTTAGATTGGTTTTTGTTCTTTGATTTCATCTTGATTTGATCCATCAAAAACCTCTCTAGGGTATCTATCTAGTGTTCCTCAAAGTCTTGTTGATAAATCTTTTGTTATTCTTGATCAATCTACAAGTTTCGATTAGATTGATTTTCGTCAAGTTCTGGAACAGCAAGCTTGCGAAGCTTATAACTTTTGATCCGTAAGTCTGATCGAGCTGATTCTTTTTGAGTTAGATTCGTATTGGAATCTAGTTTCTTGTGTCCAAATTTCAGATCATTCTGACGGTTGGATCTCCAGGCATTCGCGTTTTACCAAACCTTTATCATTCTGTTTTTGTCGAAAACGAGGCAATTATTTTGTTCTGTTTTGGGGTGAACTTTTAATAGATCAAGAATTTGGTTTTAGCTTCCGCACAATCATTCACCCCCCTCTGATTGCTATATTCATATACTTCGATCCTACAAGTGGTATCAGAGCAAGGTTTTTCTAATCTATCTTAATCGGTGATTAGATCAATGGATCATTATTCGACAAAACCTTGTGTGTTCAATGGTGTTGATTTTCAGTTTTGGAAGGCCAAGATGGAGGCGTTCATCCAAGCTCAGGGATTTGCAATTTGGGAGAAGGTCTACAAACCATATGAAGTCCCTGCAAACGACAACGTCAACGACACCAATCGCGCACATGTTGAAGCAAATAGTAAGGCGCGCAACTTGATCATCCAAGGTTTGGGACGCAGCGACTTTGACCGTGTGATCCATCTCAAATCCAAGATATGAGGTATGGAAATCTCTTTGTGATTACCATGAGGGTTCTAACACTATTAAAGAGGTTCGTCAAGATCTTTACAAAAGGAATACATGCGATTTGAGATGAAACTCGGTGAGTCGCTAGATGACTTCTTTGCACGCTTCAATAAAATTCTTAGTAATCTTCGTGCCGTTGGAGTTAGCTTTGATGATGTCGCTAATGCTAGACAATTGCTTGGTGCTTTAGACATGTCTATTTGGGAGATGAAAGTTACATCCATTAGAGAATCTTGTCATGAGTACACTTACCTTAGATGTTCTTTATTCCAAGTTGAAAACTCATGAATTAGATATTCTTGCTAGAAAGAATGATCATAAATCAATTGCTTTGACATCTCAATCTAGCATATCTCATAATGGTGCTGCTTCAAGCTTTGCTCTATCTTTCTTGTCTTCACTAACCGATGAACAGATTGAGCAATTCCCAGAAGAAGACTTGTCACTACTCTCTTCTCGCTTTAACAAAGCTTTACAAAATGTGAGAATGAGAAAGAGAGGTGGTGGTGGCCCTCCAAGATGCTATGAGTGTGGTGATCTCGACCATATTCGTCCAAACTGTCCTAAACTTGCAGGTAAAGCATCAATGGAGGAGAAGGACAACGACAGAAGAAAAGAGAAGAAGTTCTCTTCAAGTAATAGAAAGAAGAAGAGCTTCATCAACAGCAAAGTTGTCCACTGTCGGGACCCCGAATTTGCAAATCCGGACCCTCTGTGTATTCAGCACTAGTCCAGGAACACGCTAGTGCACACAGTCTTAACATCGGTAAATATCACAATCATACCACTCGATACTAATAAAGTACTTTATTTAAATAGTCAAACTGGTTACTCGACCTTATGGTCAAGTTACAAATGTATGATTTCGCAGGCTAAACTTATTAAGAGAGAAATAGTAGCAGCGGAAAATCAAATAACTTCGTGGCGCCATCCAGTATACCACAGGCAACTGACTGGGCTCGCTTCCCTAAGTAGACGGTTCCTCTTGGAGCTCCTCCTCCAAAGCTGGTATTGTCTCCTCTTCAACTGGTGTTGTATGGTGGCAAGGGTGAGTACTTGGTACTCAGCAAGTCATGCACAGAATGCAGGCTAATATACTATATGCATGGCTTGGTACAAAGGAATAGCTCAAGGTATATTTGCAGTAAACAGCATTTGACAAGTAACATAAGTAGATTCGAAAGCAGTAGAAACAAGTATAGCATAGGTAACTTTTCAAGGAGTTTAATAAACATCTTTCCCATCCTAATCCACATTTCTATCAACATCATTATTAATCCAACCCAACCTTTCAAATCCAAGTTATTTTTGAGAAAATCTAACCCTTGACTGTAATTCCCGAGCGATGTCCAATACCGCGGACACGGCTATTCGAATAGATTCTACACTCTGCAGAGGTTATGCACTTTACCCACAAGATACAGTCAAACACCACAAAGGCGAAGTTCCTCAGAACAAAGTCTTTCGGAAACTTCTAACAATACAAGTAGTCCTCCCCGGTTATTGCACACTAACCCTTCCCTTAGCTAAGGCGAAGTTTAGGCCAATCAACCGTTAGATGGGTACACTGGCCTCACCCTCAGACGCTCCCGCACAACTTACACAAAGGGTGTAGTTGACCTCCCGAGGTCCCACAGTGCGTTATTAGCAACTTAGTCAACTAGGTCCGTCCCATTACGGACATGTGGTTGCACGTTAGACCCAGTTCAAAGGCTTGCAAGGTTAAGTCCTTAGGGTGACCAGGGCAAGACTACCCGAAGAACCAAATCAACATCCCCAATGCCACAATGGCCCACTGATTATTCTTGCCACATGCCCCTGGCCGAAAAACTATTTATCAAACCCCGCTTGATTACCATGCACCACGTGCCATCAACATCACATGATACCTTTCCAAAACAGGTTCAATATATCATTAAGTCAATATTAACATTTGTTTGTCCAAAATCATGTCATGAGCACGAGTGTGTCTAAGCAGTTTACTACAACGGTCTAAAACCCATGTTGGCAAGTTAATAATGTCCAACTAGTAAACCACAACTAGGGTGTCAAGGGGTCATGGCACATACTTAAGTAATCAAGGTGTCATACAGCAAATTGGTATTTATCTAATTCCCCAAATTTAAATAAAGTATTTTCTAATTGAACTAGCATGCAATAGGTTAAATCAAAATAGATTTCAAAATAGGATCAACATGGTCAAAGCACAACTTGCCTTCAAAAAGTACTTGTTCTTGGTCTTGAGTTGGATCCTGAGTCAATACTTCTCCTTCAAATCCTTCAGGCACTTCAACGTCTACTCGTAAAGCGTGCAAATAGCAAATACACGAATAAACAATAGGAAAAAATTATCCAATCATCCAAATAAAATCCATAAACAGAGAGAACATAATTTTATGAATTTTTAGAAACTGGAATCGTCAAATTCGGAGTTAAAATGCAAAAGTTATGATTATTTAAAGTTTAAATAATCAATTAAATAATTTTACAGAGAAAAACTTTAGTCCAAAAATTAAATAAAATTCATCATTAGGTAGATCTCAATTTTATACAAATTTAGAAATTTGAATCAGTCAAATCGGAGTTGAAACGCAAAAGTTATAAGCGTTTGAAGTTTGAAACAAAATCTGAAATCATTATTTCAAATTAATAAATCATTTTCTTTTTCGGAAATTAATTATTGCGTCATGGGTGACACGCGTCGGCTCCTGATTGGTCGGGTCGTCGTCACCGGCTCATGGGCTCACCACGGCTTGGTTCGGTCCACGGTGGACTCGGCCCACGCCGTCGCCGACAGTGGGACTCTTGGATGACGCCAAGATCGACGCCACCACGCCCAACGACGCCATCGACAAGCGGGTTTCACCGTGACGCCGGCGATGACGCCATGGTGCGGTTCGGTTGTCCCGGCCGACATCGGGCCCTCGCGTGTCGAGACACGCGCCGCTGTGTGCGACGCGCCAGTGGTACACGTGGCACGATCGTGTCCGTTGATTTGAAAATCAACGGCCGCGATTAGATCTAGGGTTAACACGTTGAAAACTACTCGGTGATCGTGGGCCGTTGGATCTTGATCCAGCGGTCCAGATCTGATCCGGGTTCTAGGGTCCGAGGAGAACGTGGGCTTACCGCGGCCGTGCGATCCTGATCGGATGGTATCCGAGCTCGATGACGGCGATGGCACGCGGCGCTTAGCTTGGCGGGGATGAAGACGATGACCACGGCCTCGGCGTTTGGGCGCTCCGGCGAGGTGAGTTGTCCCTGCAGTGCGCTGGCCGGGGTTCGGATCCGGTCTTGACGGCCGCGAGGACGGGCGTCGAACGGCTAGAACATGCGGCGGCTTCCCCTCAAACTTCGGCGATTCCCGGCGAACCTACGGGCCGTGGGGCTCGGTGAGCTAGGGCGATGGTCGCGGGATCAAGGCGGTCCTCGAGGTGCAACCCGGGCATTAAATAGCCTCGGCTTCCGCGCGGAAAACGGAAACCTAATCCCTCACGGCGGCGGGCGCGGCGGCGGAGTCCGGCTCGGTACGGTGAAATCCTGACCGTTGGATCTTGATCCAACGGTCCACAACGGTTAGGGTTTGGACGTGGTTCGATCAAGTCATGTGGCTCGGGTCGGACTCGAGTCCGACTCGGGTTCCGACTCGGTCGGATGAATAGTACTTGACCCAACTCGAATTTCCAGCGATTTAATAATTAAAATAATTCCCAGAAATTCATTTAATTCATTAAAAATAGCAAAAGACTCAGAAAAATTCCGTAAAAATTCGAAAATATTTTGGATCATTTTGGACTCAAATAAAATATTTCCAACAAAATTTTATTTGCAAAGTTTAATTCTTTAATTATTTCAAAATGGAATAAATTCAAATAAATTCCAAATAAATCCAAATAAATTCCAGAAAATTCCAAAAATTCACCAAAGTGCCAAATCACACATGAATTTAAGAAAAGCAAAATTTTGGGGTGTTACAAACCTCCCCCCCCCCTTAATAGAATCTCGTCCCCGAGATTCAGGGCTTACTAAAGGAATAGGTTTGGAAACTCTTTCCTCAGATCCTCTTCGCGTTCCCAAGTTGGTTCACTCTCCGTGTGGTTGCTCCACTGTACTCTACAGAAACAGGTTGACTTATTTCTGGTCTCTCGATCCATAGTGTCCAAAATCTTTACGGGATGCTCCTTGCAAGTCAAATCTTCTTGCAACTCAATTGACTCTAGCGGTGTCTGTTCCTCAGGTACTCGGAGACACTTCTTCAACTGGGACACATGGAATACGTCATGCACTCCTGCTAACGACTGCGGCAACTCCAGCTGATAAGCAACTTCGCCTATGCGACTCAAAATTTTAAATGGTCCAACATAACGGGGTGCAAGTTTCCCTTTGGCATGGAACCTCTTAATTCCCCTGAGAGGCGTAACTCTGAGGTATACAAAGTCTTCTGGTTCAAAACTCAAGTCTCGGCGACGGTTGTCAGCATAACTCTTCTGTCGTGATTGGGCGATCTTCAACCTTTCCCTAATCATGGCAATCGCTTCTTCACCTCTTGAAGAATATCATGCCCAAAGACACATCGCTCACGGCCTCATTCCAATTCAATGGCGTCCGACAGGTCGACCATACAAAGGCCTCAAAAGGTGACATCTCAGAACTAGCTTGGTAACTATTATTGTAATCGAACTCGGCATACGGCAAACTCTTATCCCAAGAGGTAGCATAAGCCAATGTACATGCTCTTAACATATCCTCCAGATCTGGTTGACTCTTTCTGTCTGGCTCCATCCATCCGTGGATGATAAGGTCATCTTGAAGTTTAAACGGGTTCCCATGGCTTCATGCAACTTATTCCAAAACCTTGAGGTAAATTGGGTACCTCTCGTCTGATACAATCCTCTTTGGCACTCCGTGCAAACAGACGATCCCGATCATGTACAACTCGCTAACTTATCTCCGAGTAAGTGGTCTTCACGGGGATAAAATGGGCTACTTTGGTCAAACGATCCACTATAACCCATATGGAGTCATAACCTCGTTGAGTCTTAGGCAAACCGGTAATGAAATCAATTCCGATTTCCTCCCACTTCCACTCAGGTATTTTCTGGTCGTAGCAATCCTGCTGGTCTCTCGATGCATTGCCTTGACTCTCTCGGCATACATCGCACAATGCAACATGCTCGGCAACTTCACGCTTCATGCTTGGCCACCAGAATCTTTCCTTCAAATCCTGATACATCTTGGCGCTTCCAGGATGAATTGAATACTTGGAGTCATGGGCTTCTTCCAAAATCGTTGCTTTAATTCCTTCTTGTTGGGCACACAAATGCGATCCTTCATCCATAATGTGCCTTGCTCATCCAACTTGAAGTCCTCTCGCCTTGCCTTCTTCCTTGATGGACTTAATCCTGCGGATCTTGTCATCATCCTTCGTCCTTCCCGGATCTCGATCTTCTAGGGTAGGCTTCACTTCCAATGCGCCGTGAATCCGCTAGGTACCACCTCAATCTTCATTCTCCTGGAAATCCTCACATAGCTCATCCCGACTTGTGGCTAGCAACATGCTCACTGTGATGGCTTTTCCGACTAGAGCATCGGCTACTACGTTGGCCTTCCGGGATGGTAATGGATTCCAACATTATAGTCCTTGATCAACTCTAACCATCTCCTCGCCTCATGTTCAGATCCGATCGGGTGAATATGTACTTAAGGCTCTTATGATCCGTATACACTTCACATCTGTTCTCGATCGATAGTGACGCCATATCTTCAAGGCATGCACTACGGCAGCCTAACTCTAGGTCATGTGTCGGATAATTCTCCTCATGCGGCCTCAATCGCCTTGATGCATAAGCGACAACCTTTCCATTCTCAGACAAAGACACATCCAAGTCCTTGGCGCGATGCGTCACAATAAATATCAAAGCTTTGAGTAACATCGGTAGAACTAACACCGGTGCTGATGTCAATCGCTTCTTCACCCTCAAATCCTTTCTCACATTCTGACGTCCATGCAAACTTCTTCTCCTTTTTCAGCAATTGCGTAAGAGGTTTCGCAATTGTCGAAAAGCCTTCAATGAAACGGCGGTAGTACCCTGCCATTCCAAGGAAACTCCGGATCTGGGTCACGGTCTTCGGTTGCTCCCAATGTAACACGGCTTTTACTTTGCTTGGATCAATGGCGACTCTTTCTACGGTCATTACATGTCCAAGAAACTCCACCTTGTCCTTCCTAAAATCACACTTACTGAACTTGGCGAAGAGTTGCTTTCCTCGCCTTTTCCAAAACTCGCCTCAAGTGTTCGGCATGTTCATCCTCCTGCCTTGGAGTAGTTTAGGATATAATTTATGATCACTACAACAATCTTTTCCAAATATTCAATGAAAAACTTATTAATCATATTCATGAAATATCTTTGGCGCATTCGTCACCCAAAAGACATAATCAGAACTCGTAATGTCCATATCTTGACGAGAATGCGCCTTTTGGGATATCTTCCGATCGGATCTTCAATCGATGGTATCCCGATCTCAGATCAATCTTGGAGAAAACTCCGGCCTCTCTCGGTGATCGAACAGATCATCAATCCCGGGTAGCGGATACTTATTCTTCACAAAGGACTTCATTGAGTGCACGGTAGTCAATGCACATCCCGAAACTCCCATCCTTCTTCTTGACAAACAAAGCTGGTGCTCCCCACGGCGACTAACTTGGCCTCGATGAATCCTTTCTCCATTAACTCCTCTAGCTGCTTTCTTCATCTCTACCAACTCGCTCGGTGGACATCCGATAAGGTCTCTTTGCTATCGGCGCTGCACTGTACAAGCTCTATCACAAACTCTATGTCCTCGTCGGCGGCATACCGTAGATCTTCTGAAAATCATCCGGGTACTCATTCACTATCGAGACATCCTCTATGCCGATTGCCTTGGTGTCGTTAACCATCAACCGCCCTTCTCTAATCGCAGTAGCTTGAAATTCCACTTTCCTTCCGCACGGGCTCTCAATCGAGATAGTCCTTCGTCCACAATCCAATACGGCCTTGTGCTTGGATAACCACCCATTCCCAAAATAACGCTCTAAGGTCCGGGTCTCCAAAATTATAAGGTTCGCTAGGAACTCTATTCCATCTATTAGTATTCTCACCGGAACATCCTACTTTCGCTCGAGTTGAACTGTGGGTTTGAACTAAAAGCATGCACTTAAGTCTTGCAATCCCCAAATCGCTTCGGCAGCAAAGCCTTGCGAAACAAACGAACGCGAAGCTCCGTGAGTCAAACAAAATCAAGCAGGTGCATCGAGTTAACAAGTAACTTACCCAAGACGACGTCTCAGAGCATTCTCGCGGTGCATCCGGCGGTGACATGGTTGACTCGGCCTCTCACCACGATGCAGGATGTGGTTCCTGGCCGGGCGCCCTAGCCGGGTGGTTCCCAAGTTAAAGCGAACGGGGTCACTCCTGCTGTCTTCTTTGGACAGCTGTTGGCAAAATGTCCTGGCTCATTGCGCTTGTAGCAATGCCTCATCGTTTCCTTGCCGATCGCCTGGAGCAGCGTTTAGCGGGGTGGGTCCGTAGTCCCGATTGACGGGTCTTGGTGCCGTGACGGTGTCCTTGTAGCATTCTGTGGCTGGAATCAAAAATTGATTTGGTGCAACTCTCAAACGCCATATGCGTTCTCCTGGCGTGATCCCTTGTTGCATTCGCGCTTCTCGTTCTCATCCAGCTTCCTTGCGCTTGTCCTCAAGAATAAGCGCCTTATTCACCAATTCTTGGAAATCTGGAAAGGTGTGGGTGATCACCCTACTTGTAGTCCTGAGTTAAGTCCCTTCATGAAGCGAGACTGCCTGCTTTATCTGTCGCTACATCCCGGTGCGTAGCGTGCTAGCTGTGTGAACTTGTTCAGTAGTCGGCCACCGGCCGATTACTTTGCTTGAGCTCGAACTCCTCCTTCTTAAGGTCCATGATTCCTTCCGCACGTGATAATCGACGGAATGCACCGTGAACTCTTCCCAAGTGATATCTTGAGGGTTCTCTTGTGTGGCACGAAGTTCTCCCACCATTCTGGCAATGTTCCTTCCAACTGATGAGAAGCGTAGAGTACCTTCTCATTTCCTATGCATTGAGCTATGTGTAGCTTCCTCTCAATTGACCTTAACCAATCATCGGCCTCCAATGGATTGGCATTCCCGGAGAAAGTGGGTGGGTGAGTCCTCATGAACTCTGACAGCCTTGTATTAGCGTTGTCCCCGATTGACTTGATTAGCCGTGGCCTGAGCAAAGGACGTGTTGCATTTGTTGCATCATAGCATGCATCAACCGAGTCTGAGCAATGAGAAAAGCTCCAAATTCTCGTGATATCCAAGTGGCGGTGCTGGTGCTCCATCATTGGGGTTTTCTGTTGGGCGAGAACCACTTCCACTGCCTCCAAAGTTTCCGCGGGTGTTCACCATCTGTCGATTTGCTCTAAGTCTTAGAGATGAGAGGGAAACAAGAATAGACAAGTAATATGGAACTTATGCGGGGCGAAAGGTGTAGCTTTAAGGTCTAACTTTATTATTGATATTAATAACTTGGTATGGTTGCTTACAATGCCTAAGGGCCTTGCAACACATACTGCACACTCAGCAAACAATGAAAATCCAAATCGAACTAACACTGGAGTCTAATGCCTAAAAGGTGACTCTTTATTCTATGACGCGACTCGGCGAAGGAGTCTCACTATAGAACCTATGCTCACTCATCGAGAAAACCTCCACGGCTTGGGTACGGATGCTGCGGCATAGGCGCGAAACGATTGCCATGTCCAAAGAATCGTGTGTCATCTGTGGTAGTCGAAGAAGCGATGTCCTCATCGAGATCCGACTCCTCCGGATCCGCTCGTGTAGCTCGAAATCGCTCGCTCCGTCCGCATACAAGGCCATCTCCAAATCGTCAATCCTTAGCAGAAGGTGTGACACATACTCTTGAGCTTCCCGACATCTGTTCTACTCTGTCGTGATCTCCTTGCGGGCCTTCTGTAGATCCTTGCTTGTATCATCGAGTACATCCTCCTGGCGACAACAAGTCGTGCCAATCGTGTAACCATGGCATCCTCATCCTGAATCGCCTTTGGGTCAAGAAGGTTATTGCTGCGTGGGTGATAACGGAACACCGTGCTCTCCAACTCTCTGGCGTAGATACGGGTAATGTGCCGCATTGCTCGTCGTGATACTTCTTGGATACCCATCTGCATTGTAGACCTCCTGGCAGTGCAGTGTATCGGGCGATTGCCTGGGCCCTTCTTCCTAGCAGGTACCTCAATCTTTACGTCACAAGCCTTGATCAATCCTGCTTGTCTGATTACTTCCACTTGGTATTGCGGCTTCTCAAAATCTCCGAGAGTCTGTAACATATGCCAAAGTTCCGCGGCGTGACCAATCTCCAGATCGACGTAGTTGAACTCTCCCTCCATCTGTCACAAGAGTGCTCACGTAAGAACTCGAAATTTTAAATCGTGACAAGGTAAGGGAATATTCAGCAAGAGACAAGGGAAGAGAGAAGGGGGTAAGTCGAGATGTCATTTCTTATCTTGACAAATTTTTAGATTTAGAAAATAGGTTTTATCCTCACTACGACCATTCTAGCTTAGGGTTGAGCTTTACGGTCAAGATGGCTCGATACCACCTCTGTCGGGACCCGAAATTGCAAATCCGACCCTCTGTGTATTCGGCACTAGTCCAGAACACGCTAGTGCACACGCCTTAACATCGGTAAATATCACAATCATACCACTCGATACTAATAAAGTACTTTATTTAAATAGTCAAACTGGTTACTCGACCTTATGGTCAAGTTACAAATGTATGATTTCGCAGGCGAAACTTATTAAGAGAGAAATAGTAGCATTGGAAAATCAAATAACCGTGGCGCCATCCAAAGATACCACAGAACCGACCGGGCTCGCTTCCCTAAGTAGACGGTTCCTCTTGGAGCTCCTCCTCCAAAGCCGGTATTGTCTCCTCTTCAACTGGTGTTGTATGGTGGCAAGGGTGAGTACTTGGTACTCAAAGAAGTCATGCATGTAATGCAAAGCTAATATACTATATGCATGGCTTGGTACAAAGGAATAGCTCAAGGTATATTTGCAAGAAACAAAGATTTGACAAGTAACATAAGTAGATTCAAAAGCGAGAAACAAGTATAGCATAGGTAACTTTTCAAGGAGTTTAATAAACATCTTTCCCATCCTAATCCACATTTCTATCAACATCATTATTAATCCAACCCAACCTTTCAAATCCAAGTTATTTTTGAGAAAATCTAACCTTTGACTGTAATTCCCGAGCGATGTCCAATACCATGGACACGGCTATTCGAATAGATTCTACACTCTGCAGAGGTTATGCACTTTACCCACAAGATACAGTCAAACACCACAAAGGCGAAGTTCAGTAACAAAGTCTTTCGGAAACTTCTAACAATACAAGTGGTCCTCCCGGTTATTGCACACTAACCCTTCCCTTAGCTAAGGCGAAGTTTAGGCCAATCAACCGTTAGATGGGTATCTGGCCTCAGCCTGCACGCCCCCCGCACAACTTACACAAAGGGTGTAGTTGACCTCCCGAGGTCCCACAGTGCGTTATTAGCAACTTAGTCAACTAGGTCCGTCCCATTACTGAGACATGTGGTTGCACGTTAGACCCAGTTCAAAGGCTTGCAAGGTTAAGTCCTTAGGGTGACCAGGGCAAGACTACCCGAAGAACCAAATCAACATCCCCAATGCCACAACCGCCCACTGATTATTCTTGCCACATGCCAGGCCGAAAAACTATTTATCAAACCCCGCTTGATTACCATGCACCACGTGCCATCAACATCACATGATACCTTTCCAAAACAGGTTCAATATATCATTAAGTCAATATTAACATTTGTTTGTCCAAAATCATGTCATGAGCACGTAGTGTGTCTCCAAGCAATTTACTACAACGGTCTAAAACCCATGTTGGCAAGTTAATAATGTCCAACTAGTAAACCACAACTAGGGTGTCAAGAGGTCATGGCACATACTTAAGTAATCAAGGTGTCATACAAAGAAATTGGTATTTATCTAATTCCCAAATTTAAATAAAGTATTTTCTAATTGAACTAGCATGCAATAGGTTAAATCAAAATAGATTTCAAAATAGGATCAACATGGTCAAAGCACAACTTGCCTTCAAAAAGTACTTGTTCTTGGTCTTGAGTTGGATCCTGAGTCAATACTTCTCCTTCAAATCCTTCCCAAGACTTCAACGTCTACTCGTAAAGCGTGCAAATAGCAAATACACGAATAAACAATAGGCAAAAAGTATCCAATCATCCAAATAAAATCCATAAACAGAGAGAACATAATTTTATGAATTTTTAGAAACTGGAATCGTCAAATTCGGAGTTAAAATGCAAAAGTTATGATTATTTAAAGTTTAAATAATCAATTAAATAATTTTATAGAGAAAAAATTTAGTCCAAAAATTAAATAAAATTCATCATTAGGTAGATCTCAATTTTATACAAATTTAGAAATTTGAATCACTCAAATCGGAGTTGAAACGCAAAAGTTATAAGCGTTTGAAGTTTGAAACAAAATTTGAAATCATTATTTCAAATTAATAAATCATTTTCTTTTTCGGAAATTAATTATTGCGTCATGGGTGACACGCGTCGGCTCCTGATTGGCGGTCGTCGCCACCGGCTCATGGGCTCACCACGGCTTGGTTCGGTCCACGGTGGACTCGGTCCACGGCCGGTCGACAAAGCGGGACCCCTTGGATGACGCCAAGATCGACGCCACCACGCCCAACGACGCCATCGACAAGCGGTTCCCACCGTGACGCCGGCGATGACGCCATGGTGCGGTTCGGCCGTCCCGGCCGACACGCGGGCCCTGCTGTCGAGACACGCCGCCGCTGTGTGCGACGCGCCAGGGTACACGTGGCACGATCGTGTCCATTGACTTGAAAATCAACGGCCGCGATTAGATCCAGGGGTTAACACGTTGAAAACTACACGGTGATCGTGGGCCGTTGGATCTTGATCCAACGGTCCAGATTTGATCTGGGTTCTAGGGTCCGAGGGAGAACGTGGGCTTACCGCGACCGCGGCGATCTCCGATCGAACGGCTGTTCGAGCTCGATGACGGCGATGGCACGCGGCGGCGCTAGCTTGGCCGGGGATGAAGACGATGACCACGGCCTCGGCGTTTCGGGCGCGCTCCGGCGAGGTGAGTTGTCCCTACGCGCGCTGGCCGGGTTCCGATCCGGTCTTGACGCGGCGAGGAGCGGCGCGCCATGGAAAATCGGCTAGAACCGCGGCGGCTTCCCCTCAAACTTCGGCGAGCGATTCCGGCGAACCTACGGTGGCTGGGGCTCGGTGAGCTAGGGCAGTGGCTGCGCGGGATCAAGGCGGTCCTCGAGGTGCAACCCGGGCATTAAATAGCCTCGGCTTCCGCGCGGAAAACGGAAACCTAATCCCTCACGGCGGCGGGCGCGGCGGCGGAGTCCGGCTCGGACTCGGGCGGAGACGACGACGGAGGACCGTCCACGTGGCACGAACCGGTACGGTGAAATCCTGACCGTTGGATCTTGATCCAACGGTCCACAACGGTTAGGGTTTGGACGTGGTTCGATCAAGTCATGTGGCTCGGGTCGGACTCGAGTCCGACTCGGGTTCCGACTCGGTCGGATGAATAGTACTTGACCCAACTCGAATTTCCAGCGATTTAATAATTAAAATAATTCCCAGTAATTCATTTAATTCATTAAAAATAGCAAAAGACTCAGAAAAATTCCAGAAAAAATTCTGGAAAATATTTTGGATCATTTTGGACTCAAATAAAATATTTCCAACAAAATTTTATTTGCAAAGTTTAATTCTTTAATTATTTCAAAATGGAATAAATTCAAATAAATTCCAAATAAATCCAAATAAATTCCAGAAAATTCCAAAAATTCACCAAAGTGCCAAATCACACATGAATTTAATAAAAGCAAAATTTTGGGGTGTTACAAACCTCCCCCCCTTAATAGAATCTCGTCCCCGAGATTCAGGGCTTACTAAAGGAATAGGTTTGGAAACTCTTTCCTCATATCCTCTTCGCTCCCAAGTTGGTTCACTCTCCGTGTGGTTGCTCCATTTGTACTCTCTGAAAACAGGTTGACTTATTTCTCGGTCTCTCGATCCATAGTGTCCAAAATCTTTACGGGATGCTCCTTGCAAGTCAAATCTTCTTGCAACTCAATTGACTCTAGCGGTGTCTGTTCCTCAGGTACTCGGAGACACTTCTTCAACTGGGACACATGGAATACGTCATGCACTCCTCGCTAACGATTGCGGCAACTCCAAACCGATAAGCAACCGCCTATGCGACTCAAAATTTTAAATGGTCCAACATAACGGGTGCAAGTTTCCCTTTGGCATGGAACCTCTTAATTCCTCGAGAGGCGAACTCGAGGTATACAAAGTCTTCGGTTCAAAACTCAAGTCTCGGCGACGGTTGTCAAGATAACTCTTCTGTCGTGATTGGGCGATCTTCAACCTTTCCCTAATCATGGCACCGCTTCTTCAAATTCTTGAAGAATATCAGGCCCGAAGACACGGCGCCGGCCTCTCATTCCAATTCAATGGCGTCCGACAGTGGTCAACCATACAAAGGCCTCAAAAGGTGACATCTCAGAAACTAGCTTGGTAACTATTATTGTAATCGAACTCGGCATACGGCAAACTCTTATCCCAAGAGGTAGCATAAGCCAATGCACATGCTCTTAACATATCCTCCGTAATCTGGTTGACTCTTTCGGCCTGTCCATCCGTCTGTGGATGATAAGTCAGATCAAGTTTAAACGGGTTCCCATGGCTTCGTGCAACTTATTCCAAAACCTTGAGGTAAATTGGGTACCTCTCGTCCGATACAATCCTCTTTGGCACTCCGTGCAAACAGACGATCCTCGATCATGTACAACTCGCTAACTTATCTCCCGAGTAAGTGGTCTTCACGGGATTAAATGGGCTACTTTGGTCAAACGATCCACTATAACCCATATGGAGTCATAACCTCCTTGAGTCTTAGGCAAACCGGTAATGAAATCCATTCCGATTTCCTCCCACTTCCACTCAGGTATTTTCAGCGGCTGCAACAGTCCTGCTGGTCTCTGATGCATTGCCTTGACTCTCTGGCATACATCGCACAATGCAACATGCTCGGCAACTTCACGCTTCATGCCCGGCCACCGTAATCTTTCCTTCAAATCTCGATACATCTTGGCGCCTCGTGATGAATTGAATACTTGGAGTCATGGGCTTCTTCCAAAATCGCTTGCTTTAATTCCTTCTTGTTGGGCACACAAATGCGATCCTTCATCCATAATGTGCCTTGCTCATCCAACTTGAAGTCCTCTCGCCTTGCCTTCTTCCTTGATGGACTTAATCCTCGCGGATCTTGTCATCATCCTTCATCCTTCCGGATCCGATCTTCTAGGTAGGCTTCACTTCCAATGCGGCCAGGAATCCGCTTAGGTACCACCTCAATCTTCATTCTCTCGGAAATCCTCACATAGCTCATCCTGACTTGTGGCTAGCAACATGCTCACGGTATGGCTTTTCTGACTCAGAGCATCGGCTACTACGTTGGCCTTTCCGGGATGGTAATGGATTCCAACATTATAGTCCTTGATCAACTCTAACCATCTCCTCTCGCCTCATGTTCAGATCCGATCGGGTGAATATGTACTTAAGGCTCTTATGATCCGTATACACTTCACATCTGCTCCCGATCGATAGTGACGCCATATCTTCAAGGCATGCACTACGGCAGCCTAACTCTAGGTCATGTGTCGGATAATTCTCCTCATACGGCCTCAATCGCCTTGATGCATAAGCGGCGACCTTTCCATTCTGCAGACAAGACACATCCAAGTCCTTGGCGCGATGCGTCACAATAAATATCAAAGCTTTGAGTAACATCCCAGAGAACTAACACCTGCCGATGTCAATCGCTTCTTCACCTCAAATCCTTTCTCACATTCTGACGTCCATGCAAACTTCTTCTCCTTTTTCAGCAATTGCGTAAGAGGTTTCGCAATTGTCGAAAAGCCTTCAATGAAACGGCGGTAGTACCCTGCCATTCCAAGGAAACTCCGGATCTGGGTCACGGTCTTCGGTTGCTCCCAATGTAACACGGCTTCTACTTTGCTTGGATCAACGGCGACTCCTTCTGCGGTCATTACATGTCCAAGAAACTCCACCTTGTCCTTCCAAAAATCACACTTACTGAACTTGGCGAAGAGTTGCGGTCTTCGGTTTGTACTCTTTTGATGGGAGTACTTTAGACAAAAGAAATAAAGATCAATTCTTCTAGTTCCTTGTGTGCTACAATATTCTCTTTTGGTTCTTGTTTGCATACTTGTTCTAGTTCTAGATTGATTTTTGTTCTTTGAGTTTCATCTTGATTTGATCCATCAAAAACCTCTCTAGGGTATCTATCTAGTGTTCCTCAAAGTCTTGTTGATAAATCTTTTGTTATTCTTGATCAATCTACAAGTTTCGATTAGATTGATTTTCGTCAAGTTCTGGAACAGCAAGCTTGCAAAGCTTATAACTTTTGATTCGTAAGTCCGATCGAGCTGATTCTTTTTGAGTTAGATTCGTATTGGAATCTAGTTTCTTGTGTCCAAATTTCAGATCGTTCTGACGGTTGGATCTCCAGGAATTCGCGTTTTACCAAACCTTTGTCATTCTGTTTTTGTCGAAAACGAGGCAATTATTTTGTTCTGTTTTGGGGTGAACTTTTAATAGATCAGGAATTTGGTTTTAGCTTCCGCACAATCATTCACCCCCCCTCTGATTGCTATATTCGTATAATTCGATCCTACACTATAATTAAAATATTATAGGATCTCATTGAGATATCATCTATTGTAGAATTTATCTTTAATTTTATCTTTAGATAATATAGACGAGTATATAAATAACAATCACTACTGCACAAACCTTCATCACAGATGATTCACAAACAGTCTGTGATATGAATGTTCTCACTGATGGTTCTAAATAGGAACCATCTGTCATAGCAGGCACATCACAGACTGTCCTGAATAGGAACTGTCTATGATAATACAAATATCACAGACTATTCTAAATAGGAACCGTATGTGATGTGCTTTTACACAGATGGATATTTTTCTATTTATTGGCTAGCCTCAGGAAAATGCTAGCCATGCCCTCTGAAACAAACATATTACAGATCATCACAAGCATATATTGATTACATCCATTTCAACAATTAACTCAATTACATCACAGCATGTACGACGCGTCCATTTCAGAAATGAAGTCAGATATGTTAACCAATGGAACTCAATTTTATTAACCAATTAATTGAATGCATAACTACAATTCACAAATTCATATCACAAGTTTCATAAATGAACCCAAGTGGTAATTCAGAAAAAATATGTACAACTCCAGCAGTTAGGCAGCGTGGAACTCATCTTTTTTATTTATGACTTCAGTGAGTAGGAAGAAACAAAGTTTCCCTCGAATGTTGCTCAAATCGGTATCTTTCAACGTAGTTACAACCTCATTGCTCTTTTTTGTAGTGAGGATGAGTTCCATGTTATGGCAAACGTAAAATTCACATATGTTATTTCCCTTCCCCTACTAGTGGCACTGCAAATATAGAATAGGTTAGTTCCAGAGTCATTATTACAGAATTTGATATAGAATTATTGTGTATAGCGGATACCGAAAACTTAAAATCGTGCTGCAGTTTCGCCCCGTCCTTGTACACTTTGAATGTCTTACGTGATTACAAAAGGTTAGCCTCAGCCATTCCAGGAGCAAACCTGGAACAACTTACATAACCATGTTATCTATGGAGGAAACGTGATTACCTGCTGAGTAATTTCGCGATAGGATTCAAGTCGTGGTTGCTGCTCTGTAAGGAATCAAGGTAAGTAACCCGGTTTGTGGCTAGATGAATTACAATTAGAACCCAGTGAAATCTACACAGGTATGTTACAATGGTTAATGAACAAAACTGAGTTGTGTGTACAGTACAAATCAAAGTATAGCAAATAGTGTAGCACTTACCCTGGGTTATAGGGTATAAGTATCAAATCTTTATCTTTTTAAGCCAGCAATGCATGTTTCACATATTCTTCGACCATGTTTATATCTTCATCCATTGTTTGCTTTGAGACCCACCGATTGTTTATTCCTTGTCCCTTCGAGTATCATGTTTCTATATATACAAAGGTGAATTATATATGTATATTGGCGGACATTTAACGCTATTAGACGAATGTAGACTGTGATAGCACACACTTACAATGTCTAGCATCTCAAGAGCGTGGCATCGAGGGCGTTGAGGTTGTAGAGATTGAACAAGTCCTGGAAGTCGACCACGAAGAAGCCCCCAGATGACTCATTGAATAGGTGCTTATGCTTGAAGCTAACCATAATACTCGTTATACGTTCTTGCAGTGGCTTGATATCTTGTTCCATGTACCAAGAATGCAATTTAAGGCAAGACATACAAAGTGAATTTAGGCGATCTATCATTATTAAAGGCTCTCCTAGCTTGTATAACCAGGCCAACAGGGCAATCGGATAGTCGAGGGTCTTCGTGATCTTCTTTGATTTGCCCTTGCCTTTCTTTCTATTGTAGAGAGGCTTCACGGGAGATGAATGGGCAGGAAACCAGTCAAAGTCCTATAGATCAAGTGCAGTACTAGGTACGATTGCTGAGTTAATGGCCAGGTGATCAGGTGCAGCAGACGAATTAGATAGTTGGGATAGTCACATGACAAGATGGGAGGCCAGGGAGATGTCGATCGCTGCTGGGCCATTAGATGAATGTGCCAATGGCATCCCCCAGTGTCATGATCTCGTCACTTGGCGGCTTCTATAGCTCAACGATCTTGAAATTATCATGTACCCCGTCCACATTGACCTTCATGAAACCCGGGGCTATCATGGTACCGTGCACCATCGCCCCTTTAGTGGATGAATACGCGACCCCCCAAGCGGTCATAAGAGGAAGGGAACCATTGGCAATTCTCACTTGAAGATTGCACCGCGTGGCCTCCTATACAATGGTACACAATTAGCTAATGTGTCCAACAACTATATCTATAGATAATTCAAGAGATATATATTAGTATCTTAATATCACAAACAGGAAAATTCCTGCTGTATTCATCTATGTGAGCGGCAAATGCACAGCTGCTCCTACGGATAGTGGGGCTGAATTGCAGACATACTTCTAGGGCTTGCGCAGGCTGTCTTTCTTGATTACTGAACCTTTCCTCAGGTATGTAAAAAACTATCGATATTCTACACAGCTAATTACTTACAAACCTAATTAATCTGGTCGCTACATCGTGTATCTAAAATAAGTACTACTATTCGACACAGCTAATTACTTACAAATCTAATTACTCTGATCGCTAAATCGTGTATCGAAAAAAGTATTACCATTCTACACAACTAATTACTTACAAGTCTAATTAATCTAATCGCTAAGTCATCTATCTAAATTACAACTACTACTCTACATAATTAATTACTTACAATCTAATTAATCTGGTCTCTATCTAAATTACAACTGCTACTCTACATAATTAATTACTTACAATTTAATTAATCTGGTCACTACAATGTATTTTTAAATTTAAATTTAAATAAACAAAAAAATACCAGCAAAATTGCGACACTCTTCCTCCTCCTCCTCCCCCCTTCTTACTCCTTCTCCCCTCTTCTTCCTCTCCCTCCTCCTCTTCTTCTTCTTCTTCCTCTTTCCCCTCTCTCTCCTCTTTCTTTCTTTTCTTCTGCAGCTCGATTCGTTCTGGTTCTATTCGCTGCGGCACGAGTTAAAATACGCCTCTGTCACTAGTTGAAATGGTGACAAAGGCTCTGTTGCTATTTCAATTGGCTACAGACCCTCTGTCGCCATTTCAACTGGCGACCGAGAGGCAACAGTTCAAATTCACCCTTCTATCGCCAATTGAAATGGCAACAGGGGGCTTGTCGCTATTTCAAATGGCTACAAAGAGGTATTTTCATTATTTTCTTAACAAGCATATTAATTCTGGAAATTTTAATTAAAATAATATATTTTTTTGAAAAAAAAACACCATCCGTCCCTCCTTCACATCCACCTCCACCTCCTCTTCCCTTCCCCGCCACCATCTCGCCGCCTCCCACCTCTTGTGCCACTCCGCGACCTCCTCGCCCACCGTCGCCACCTGACACGCCTCGCTCACCACCGCAGCCGCACCCTCAAGCCGACATCCTCCGCGTCCCCTGCTGCGACGCATCCTCGGAGAGCCTCCACCTCGAGATTATCAAGCGGGCCTCACCCATGATCTCTTCCTCTCCAATCACCTCGTCAACTCGTACACTAAGGGCTCAGGCCTGTCCACCGCACGCTGGGTGTTCAACAAAATGATGGTGTACAAGCCTTCCAGGTGTTCCACACCATGCTGCGGGAGTGTAACACCCCGGCACCTCATGTGCCCAAAGTGCTACCAACAGGCAAAGAGTTCACAAACATCAATAATAGCAATAATATCAATATGTCATGGAATCAATCAACCATCATGACATGTTAAAACAACTACACTAATCATTCTAAAAGCACCTACAACAACATGTCATGGAATCAATCAACCATCATGACATGTTAAACATACAACTTAGCATTCAAAAGTAACCTTCTAGTAGATATCAAACACAACCTTATGAAGATTACAATAACCACAAGTATAAACATACTACTACAAAGCATTCTTCCTAACTATTAATTGAATGTGATGAAGGGAGTGTTGTGATGCTATTTCCCATTCCGTACGGATGTCCTCAGAGTACCTAAAACAATTAACAAACAAGCGTGAGTTCGAAAACTCAGCAAAGTGTATCAAATCAACAAGATTAAGCAATTCACATTTTTCAAATCGACAACAAGATCATAACTCTTATATGACTCATCCAATACATGAAACAATTATATCTCTACCATTTACCCCTTTGCTTATTTCACACACATACCTCATTCAATCTCCCTTGGATGAGTCCACGACTCTATCCCAACTCTACACATTTCCATTCAACTCAGAAACACATCATTAGGATGCAATGCACATGAATGCTCTTTTCGATGCACGTTTCGGTACTGCTGAGTGCACACCCGTCGGTGTGCACTCTCACGTCCCTTCCATCCCGTGGAAGGTGCCTACTCTTACTGTCTCGCTCCCATTCACCTCGATGAATGGGACTACGATGTAGGACTTTCGTGTTCACTATGTATGAACACAGAGGCTCGCATTAGAATGGGTTGCCTCTTCCATTATGAATGCACATATGCAATTTAACATGAATAAATCACAAAATGCACTCATGTTCCAATCATCCACCATTCCATCAATAAAACCTAAATATGCATGCACATTATCATTTACTTTACCATTTTCATCATCACAACATACTCATAATCACTTAATGATTCTCTTTCAACATTTAGCATATTTAGAACTTGCCTTTATGATTAATCATGAATATAATTATGCATGTCAACCAAAACAATAACATAACTCTCAATTTCATAAACATTTAGCATTGCCTCATTCAACATAACATACTCACGAATCTATCATCATGATTAGCATAATACATTCATAATGATTAGCAAGAAACGACACCCTAGCAACATGCCAGTCGATACACTTGCCTTCTATCGAGAGGAGTGGAGTGGCGGGAAGAAGAATCCACGCCTGAAGCTACTACACCTAGAACCACAAATTCGCACTCAAAATCATCGGTTCTAGAGTCAACAAACCACAACAAGTAACACATTTACTCTCTAAATTAAATTTGTCCCATACTCTGAATTTTCATACAAAACTGGTTTGGGTAGCCCACTTCGCCGAAGCATAACTATTGCTATACGACTTCAAATTGAGCACAAACGAAGACATTTTCATCATCTACATAAAATTTTCTACCTATCTCCAGGCAAATGGAAATTCCAAATTGGCCTCCAACTAGCCTTAAATCACAGAACAAAATTGAAACTATTTTTTTACCAAAGCTCGGAGTCGGATTGTTTCACCTTCGTCATGTCCGGCCAATACATTCAGAGACAAGCTGCATGATTCCTCTATGCCCAAATCAGCCCTCTCCAACATGTCTAACACCTCATCCGACAACCACTCCACGTTTTCTTCCACGATCATGGCTTGCACCTGAGCTTGTCCACGTCTTTTGCAGTGTAGGTAATGTCCCACCTCATATTTCTCTCCACATTGATAACAAAATCCATTTGCATGACGATATTCCCTTAACTGTCGGGTTCGCCACAACTCTCCCTGATTCCATCTAGCAGTATTCTTTACTATTTCAACTTTGTTGCCCCCAACTGCCTCTCTGCTCGTATTCTGCTTGAATCTGCTATTCTTCATTCGGTCCTGAATATCATGTTGCACTTTGGCCAGTAAGGCCGCACTCTCCACTGACTCTGGTAATTGGTTTTGCACTGGACCCCTCAACTTCTCTTTCAATCCTCTAACAAATTAGGACACAAAAAATTCCTCATCATAATGAGGGTTAAACATGGACAGTTGGTCCATTGCCTCTTCAAACTGCTGTTGATACTCCTTAACAGTGTCTGTTTGTCTGAGCTCTTGCATTACCTCCAAAGATTTTCTATGATCATAGATGCCAAATTTTCTCTCCACCATAGACATAAATTGGTCCCAAGTACCCAACTCCTGTCTAAGCTTGAGCGTCTGCAACCATCTAGCGGCATTCCCTTCCATATGCAGCGATGCTGCGGTTACTCACATACCCTCAGGAATATTGAACATCTTAAAGTAATCCAAACACTTATCTCTCCAAATTCTTGGGTTCTCTCCTTCAAATTTGGGAAATGACAACTTTGGTAGAGCATTGCGCGGAAAGGTAACTTGATCCCCATGAAGGCCTGATGAACTGGAACGGCTATCTGGGGAATAATGAGTAGGTACCCCACCCGGAGTTGGCAGCAAAGGCGTTTGGTGATATGCCGAAAACCTTCCTTCGGCAGCAGGGGTTTGAACCACTTCCTTCGCTTCATGTGATTGGTTTCGTTGATTACCCAACGTGATCCTGGCTACCGCCTACGCGGTCGCCTCCAACTGTCTGGCGATTAGTTGTTGCTCCCTCATCTGATTGTCGGCTACCTGGGCGGTAAGCTCCACCTTGATGGCCATCTGTTGCTGCGATTCCTCCATCGCTTCCAACTTGACCAGCATCTGATCGAGACTTCTTTGCATGACCATCCACTTTTCTTCCGCCTGGGTAATCGCCTCGCCCATCGCTTCCAAAATGAAGCGAGTTTGCGGTGAGGGTTTTGGTGGTGCCGTGATGCTTGCTCTACCACCGAGCCATCCGGAATTTTGGGGATTTTACGGAAGTATCCAATATTGATTCACCCCAAATACTCCAACCCAAATCCCGGGATTTTACAGCTCTGATACCACTTGTCGTATCCCTTGGCCACGAGGAATCCGCGGTGTGAGATCAACTCTCCGATCAGCGAAACAGAAGAAGATTTAGCGCAAGGAAGAAACAGAAGATAGAACAGCGAAGAAGAAAGGGAAGGAAAAGTAAGTTGATCTCATGATTCTATTCGATAGTCTGTTACAGTCCGATTCCCTCTTGTATATATAGTCTCTCTCACTTTTTATTACAAGTGGGTCCACTCAACTCAATTGTCTCAGCTGCTTTCCCATTTCCCTCTGATCACTGTTCACCATCCGATCGCTGTTCATCGTCCGATAAAAACCCATCTTCATTGCTGCTGGCGCTTCCCTGAGTTTGCCGATCAGTCCTCACAGTCTGCTGCTCACGCTAGGGCATCGAGGGAGAAAACCCTCAGCTGGCTGGGCTGGCTCGGCCACATGGCAGCTCAAGTGACCTGCATGTGGGCAGCGCTCTGGTTAGTGCATTTACTAGACATGGCATGCTTGATGAAGCTGAGGACATTTTTCTTAGTTTGGAAGAGAGAAATGTAGTTACTTTGAATGGTCTGTTAATAGTGAGGTTGGTCAAGCAGCACTGTGGTGAAGAAGTAGTAGAGATTTTCATGGGGACAAGGGATTCTGTTGTTGTTAATGCTGATACATATGTTGTGTTGCTCAGAGCGACAGCTGAGTTTTCTGTACCTGCAGAAGGGTTCATGAAAGGTAGGGAAGTCCACGGACACATGCTTAGAACTGGACTTATTGATTTGGAAATTGCTTTAGTAATGATTTGGTTAATATGCACACCAAATGTGGTGCTGTCAATAAAGCCTCTAGGGCTTTCCAGTTGATGAAAACAAAGGATCGAATTTCATGGAACACCATTATCGCGGCTCTTGATCAGAATGGTTACTGTGAAGGGGCAATGATGAATTACTGTTTGTTGAAACAAGGTTGCATAATAAAGAAATTTGTGGACAAGGGAGGAAGAAACCCACACCCGCAGGTCTTCTCCATCAGTATATATATATAGCCAGAATAGTTGCCAAAACGACAACGGCAACAGAATCAGCCTGATCGCTTGGATTCAGGCTATTACAGATTACAGGGGATATACATGGCAACTCACGTAATCACGTTAGCTATTTCTATCTTTGGACAATCTATTTTTACAGCTTCCCTCAATCTCAACATTAGGAACTAAGTTGAGATTGCTTCGAAAAGATTCAAAGCTGCGTGCTGGAAGTGGTTTTGTGAATATATCTGAAATTTGATCCCGGCTAGATATAAACCTTATGTCAAGCATCTTCCGAGCTACTCTTTCGCGAACAAAATGATAGTCCACCTCAATATGCTTTGTACGCGCATGAAACACTGGATTTGTAGAGAGATATGTAGCCCCTAGATTGTCACACCACAAAGACGGTGGTCTAGACTGATAAATGCCCAACTCTTTCAATAGAGACTGAATCCATATGACTTCCGCTGTCACATTTGCAATAGCTTTATACTCAGATTCAGTGCTTGATCGTGATACCGTCTGCTATTTTCTTGAACTCCAAGATATCAGGTTTGTACCAAAATAAACTGCAAAACTGCCGGTCGAGCGACGATCGTCTGGGCACCCTGCCCAATCAGAATCAGAAAAGGCGCTGATGAGAGTTGATTCTGATTTCTGAAAAACTAAACCCATAGCTTGAGTGCCTTGCAGATATCTCAGGATACGTTTTACTGGTATCCAGTGATCCTCGGTCGGCGCATGCAAGAATTGACAAACCCGATTGACTGCAAAGGATATGTCAGGACGGGTAATCAACACATATTGTAGTGCTCCAACAATACTTCGATAGTGAGTAGCATCATGAGAAGACAGAGGTGCGCCTTGGTAAGCAGACAACTTATCTGTGGCAACCATAGGAGTGGAGCTGGACTTGCAATTATGCATTTTTGCTCGTCGAAGGATATCACCAATATACCGGCGTTGTGTAAGTGTGATAGTATTGCCTCCCTATGCTGCTACAACTTCGATACCAAGGAAGAAGTTGAGAGCACCAAGATCCTTGATAGCAAAAGTTGCTCGAAGAGTATTCAGTAAGGAAACAGTGGCATTTTCAGAGGAGCTGGCCACAATAATGTCATCAACATAAATCAACATGTACATGACAACTCTAGTTCGCTGGTAAATGAACAAAGAGGCATCTGCTTGTGAGGGGACAAAGTCAAACTCCAGTAGACAAGAGCTAAGACGAGAAAACCAAGCTCGTGGAGCTTGCTTCAGTCCATAAAGTGCCTTATCAAGCTTACAGACATGTTGAGGGTATTGAGGATCTTCATATCCTTGCGGTTGAACCATGAAGACATCTTCCTCAAGAATACCGTGAAGAAAAGCATTACGAACATCCAATTGACGAAGACTCCAGCCACGGGAAACAGCAAGAGCAAGAATAAGTCGGATAGTTGTCGGCTTGACTACAGGACTGAAGGTGTCATCATAGTCTATGCCATATTTTTGCTTGAACCCCTTTGCAACCAGACGCGCTTTATACCTATCAATGGTGCCATCAGCCTTCCGTTTGATCTTGTATACCCACTTGCTATCAATTAAATTTTGATTTGTTTGATGAGGCACAAGATGCCATGTTTGATTGTGTCGTAGAGCTTGAATCTCATCATCCATTGCTTGGCGCCAACACTTGTGTTGAACAGCATCAATGTAGGTTGTCGGTTCTGCAGTAGTTACACTGTCAATCTGAAACGCACGACGCCCTGTGAGAGGATAACGCACTGTCCCATCCGTAAACTCTTTTGGCTTCAGAATATTATGTTGAGATCTAGTGCATGGTCCAGGTCGAGTTTGCACAGGTGGATCTGGAGGATTAATTGAAAGCTCACTAGAAGAAATATTATCCTGCACACCTGCATCATCAGTAGTCATAGACACATGCGGACTAATTTCACATTCATGATCATTTTCAGAAACAATCTCAGTGGCTGGTGAGGTAGTTGGGACAGGTACAGAGGAACTCTCATGAGAGGTCAAAGGCACGGGAAGCAGAACATCCGATTGTGAAATTGTATACACTGGTTGAGATTGTGTGGAGGCAAAAGGAAACACATTCTCATCAAAGATAACATCTCTGGAAATGTAGACCCGGCCAGTAGACCTATCAAGGCATTTGTACCCTTTATGTAGAAGACTATAGCCCAAGAAGACGCACTGTCGAGAACGGAACTGGAATTTGTGAGCGTTATATGGTCTGAGATTTGGCCAACAAGCACATCCAAAGGTTTTGAGGAAAGGGTAATCTGGTTTAGTGCCGAAAAGCTTATGAATAGGTGTGTCATATTGTATAACACGGCTAGGAATACGGTTTATCAAAAAACAGGCTGTTTGGAATGCTTCTGGCCAATATTTAAGTGGCATTGAGGATTGAGACAACAAGGAGAGACCAACTTCAACTATGTGTCTGTGTTTTCGTTCGGCGGCACCATTTTGTTGATGTGTATGGGGACAAGATACTTGGTGAGAGATACCAACTTGTTTGAGGTATTTGTTGATAGCCACATACTCTCCACCCCAGTCTGATTGGAGCCGAATAATCCTTTTATCTAACAATCGCTCAACATGTTTTTGAAACTGAAGAAAAATGGGCAAAGCTTCAGCTTTAGATTTCAAGGGATAGATCCAAGTATACTTGCTGAAATCATCAATGAAACTTATATAATATTTGTATCCCCCATAGGAGGTGATAGCTTGTCCCCATACATCAGAGTATATCAACTCTAAAGGATACTTAGACACACTAGTTGAAACTGGAAAAGGTAATTGGTGGCTTTTAGCCTCCTGACATGCATTGCAAACAGTTACAATGTTTTTATTCAAGATAACTGAAGGTTGACTCTCTTGAAGAACTCGATTGACTATTGAAAATGATGGATGACCTAGGCGTCGGTGCCACAGATCAATGGAAGACTTGACAGCTGAGAAGGACGATTTGCTTGATGTAGCCATCAAGGGTGTAAGAGGGTACAAGCCCCCTTTACATCTGCCCTGAAGAAGAGGAGTCTTCGTGACCTGATCTTTGACAAGAAATTGATCAGGATGGAATTCAAAGAAAACATTGTTGTCTTTAGTGAATTGATGAACTGATAAGAGATTTTTCTTTATGTTAGGTACATGAAGAACATTATTCAAGTGAAGAGGTCTATTTTGAGATTGAATTTGAGAATGACCAATATGTGAGATTAGCAAACCTGTGCCATTGGCTACATGAAGTTGGTCTTTGCCGTGATACTCCTTGAAGGACAACTTATCCAGATTGTTGGTGATGTGATCTGTAGCGCCGGTATCAGTGTACCAACTTGGATCATCCACATATGATGAAGACACCGTAGCAGCAGAATGATTTTCATCACTTTGAAAAGCATGGTTAAATCGGTTATAGCATCTAAGTGCAGTGTGCCCAGTTTTACCACAGACTTGACATGTTGGCCGACTTCCTTGAGATGAATTCTGGAATGACTGATTGCCCTGAGATGAATTTTGAAACCCACTCGACCAATTGTTCTCTCCCTGTCTTCCACGACCAGAACCTCGGCTATTTCCACGGCCTCGATAGACACCACCACGGCCGCGACCGCGCTGAACATTGTTGACAGAAGAAGTCTGCAGTGCCGAAGTATTTAGCTCTTTCCTCATCTCAAAACTGAGAAGATGAGCATAGAGATCCGTGAGTGAGATTGGATCTGGTCTCGTGCAAATAGACGTCACAAGGGCATCATATTCAGAATCAAGACCTCCCAATATATAAGAAGTGATATCTTCATCATCCAGTTGCTTGCCGATGGACCCCAGAACATCTGCAAGATTCTTTATTTTGCCAAAGTATTCAGACATAGACATATCATTCTTCTTTGTGTTGGAGAGCTGAAATCGAATTTGCATGGCACGTGCACGAGAACTGGAAGAGAACATCCGATCTAATGCACTCCATACATCAGCGGATGTTGTTAGGAATAAGACTTGAGACAATACTTCTTCAGTCAGAGATGCAAGCAGAGCGCTTAGCACAATTTGATCCTGCTGGATCCACTTTGTGTATTCAGGATTGACAACCTGAGTAACTTGTCCTTCTGACGACCGCTGAGAAATTGTTGCGGCTGGGCAAGCAAACGATCCATCAGCATATCCAAGGAGACCCTGACCACGTAAATATGGTAGGATTTGAGCCTTCCACAATAGATAATTTGATCTCGTCAATTTGACGTTGATCAATTGAGCAAAGGAGGGCATTGGCAGGATGCCACCAGAGGAAGAAGAATCAGCACTAACAATGGCGGAGTTAGGCATTGACATGATGTAATGTGGTGTGGCTCTGATACCATAAAGAAATTTGTGGACAAGGGAGGAAGAAACCCACACCCGCAGGTCTTCTCCATCAGTATATATATATAGCCAGAATAGTTGCCAAAACGACAACGGCAACAGAATCAGCCTGATCGCTTGGATTCAGGCTATTACAGATTACAGGGGATATACATGGCAACTCACGTAATCACGTTAGCTATTTCTATCTTTGGACAATCTATTTTTACACATAAGTCCATCAAACTTTACAGAAATTAGTGGCTTGAGTTCATATGCAGGTTTGAGGCCTTTAGCTGCTGGCCAACAAGTGCATTGTGGTGCTGTAAAGTGGGGACTAGATTTAGATACTTCTGTTTCAAATGCACCAGTTAAAATGTATGGAGAATATGGAGCTATGTCAGAGTGCTGGGAAGTTTTCAACTCTATGGCTGAACATGACGAAGTTTCTTGGAACTCTATCATGGGGTCATGGCCAGCTCGCAAGCACCTATTACTTAACCAAAGCGACTCCTTTTTGTCCATTCTGTCAGTTCGAACCTAGAAGTTTTTTCCAATATGGTGAGGAGCGCTATGATCCCAAATAAAGTGACATTTGTTAACTTACTGGCAGCTTCGTCTCCATTGTCCATTCTTGAATTGGGGAAGCAGGTTCATGCTGTGATGCTGAAGCATGGAGCTACAGAAGATAATACAGTAGATAATGTACTCATGTCATGCTAAGCAAAGTCAGGACATGTGGGTTCCTGTACGCAGCTTTTTCTAAAATGTATTTCAGAAGGGATGCTGCACATGGAATTCAATGATTTCAGCCTTTCAGGGTACATCTACAACGGCCATCTCTGCAGGAGGCTATGGACTGTGTTTGTCTTATGGTGCACTGCCTTCAGAAGATAAGGAATGCAGGTTATGTTCCCCTGACGGAGTTCGCCCTGTATGATCTCGAAGAAGAGAACAAAGAGGTGTTGCTAAGCGTTCATACTGAAAAGCTTGCAGTTGCCTCTGTTCTGACTCGTTCCTCCTCAGGTTGGCCCATAAGAATCATGAAGAACCATTGGGTTTCGGAGATTGTCACACAGCTTTTAGATACATTTCTCAGATTGTTGGCCGGCAAATCATTTTAAGGGATTTGATCCAATTTCATCATTTTTAGGATGGAAAGTGTTCTTTTGGGGATTACTGGTAAATTGTTTATGGCAAAATATCCGGTGCAATCACCGTTTTCGTGCAACCACCGTGCAACCCTACTAAAAAAGTTTTAAAAAATTCTGAAAAAAATCATGGATGTACATCTCAACTTACTCCATCTACGTATAAAATTTCATGATCAAATACGTCCTATGCTAGAAGTTACAAAAAAAAAAACAAATTTTGTGATGTCTACTGTAGCAGGATTCCAAGCGAAAATTTGTCTTTTTTGTAACTTCTAGCATAGGACGTATTTGATCATGAAATTTTATACGTAGATGGGGTAAGTTGAGATGTACATCCATGATTTTTTTCAGAATTTTTTGGAACTTTTTTTAGTAGGGTTGCACGGCGGTTGCACGAAAACAGTGGTCAGTACCAGGAACAGGGTGTTAACTGAAACAACCTAGATTATTAAATAAATAAATAAGAGTATTAGTCAGTGATTAAGATAATAATTAGTATATTTTGCTTCTTAAAATTTAAAATTTCGACTAGAACGAATAGAATTAGGGTGAGGATTGCCGTCAGACCCGTAGGCGAGGTATCGATCACCGAGATACCAGACCCGTTGGGGCCGAGTCGGCACCTCTCGCTAGACCGGGTTCATCATTCGGCAATCCTTACTTACCTATTCGGATTGTGGGTATCCGTAGTAGTAGAGCCATTTAGTAACTCAGTAACTGGTCAAGAGGAAGAGCTTGGTAATTTAGTAAAAAGGACCAACCACCGAGGTTCACACCCCCTGAGCACAGCCAGCCTCAAGACCGGTCAAGGGCCAGTAGTAGGTGCGCGTCCCTTGAGCAGCTCGGCAGCCAAGGTAGCACAAGAGCCATGCCGTCTCCAGCCAAGCAATAAGACCAGCCACCCCATTGTCTCCCAGTTCAAACCGAAGCAACAAAGGCAGCAAAGCCATTCCCCTCAATTCCTCAGTTCCAGCCGAGAGCATTCAGCTTCCAAAGCCAAAGCAACCAAGCACATCCCTATTTCCAGATAGCAAACCGAAGGCAAGAGCACCAGCCACCATTCCTCATCCTCAACAGAGAGCAAGAAGAAGGGCCTCAAGAATCGAACAAGGAGGAACCTCAAGAATTGATAAGGAGGAATCTCAAGCCGAATCAGGAGGAATCCCCAAGAGAACCAAATCAAGCAAGGTGCAAGAAGAGCACAAAAGGAGCATCGAACTCGACTAGCCACCCTCTTCTTCCTCTACGGCACCAGCAACGACATGGCAAATCATCCCCAAACTCAACCACACCTCAGGTGCAACCTTAGTATAGCATTGCTAGTAGTAGCGGTAGCCTTAAATACTTGTAGGTTGTCTGTTAGGTAGATCAGGAGGGGATTCGTGGCCTCAGCAGAGGCGAGCTCTAGGGTTGCATAGATCAATGTCTTGCCATCCAGCTAGAACTGTACATCATCGGCCAAATTTTGCATCAATCAAAAAATGTGAATAAAAGTAGCATCTTGCATTCAAGTAAATAGCCAGTAAAAGAGTAGAGTAGTAGAGGGAGGAAGTAGAGATTGGATCGGTTGGCCAAGCTGGCCATGGGGAGGGGCTCGATGTCAGCCGAGCTATAAGGGAGAGAGTGGAGAGGAGAGAGAGGAGAGGAGAAAGGGTCGGCCATGGAGGCTGCTGGGCTAGGGTTAAAGGAGGGAGAGCCGAAGGGTAGCTAGACCCGGAGGCAGAAGCGGCGGCGCTAAGCTGTAGAGAGCAGAGAAGAGAGGAATAGAGATAGAGGAGGCAGAAGAGAGGTGAAGGGAGAAGAATAGCTAGAGAGATAGGTGGCCAGAAGGGAGAAGGCCGGCATGAGGGGAGCTCGGGGAGAGTAGATCGGAAGAGAGGGAGGCAGCAGCTAGCCGTGGAGGAGGGGGGAGAGAGAGAGAGAGAGAGAGGAACCAGCAGTGGTGGCGGTGGCAGCGCGAGGGGAGGAGAGGTCAGAAGAGTGTCGGCCGTAGGGGAGTCACCAGGAGGAGAGCCCAAGGGAGAAGGAGCCAGTGAGGGCTTCAGGAGGAGTGCCGGCCAGAGGAAAGAAGAAAGGAGAGAAGAGAAAAGAAAAGAAGGGGGGTGGGGAAAAGAAAAAGAGAAGAAAGAAGAAAAGAAAAAAGAAGAAGAAAAAAAGAAAGAAAAGAGAAAAGAAGGGAAGAATTAGGAAAATTGTTACCTTCCGTGTGATTCACGCAGGTTAAATCACCGTTCCGTGACCGCAGGAAAAATTGTATTTGAATTTCTAAAAAAACTATGATTAAATAGGAAGTAGGAATATAAATTTTGCCATGAGTAGTGATCTAATTGCTGTATTGACTACTACTAAAATAATTAAATAGTGAGCAATTAGCAGTTTTTAGTTAAAAGGGTATTATCTATAGAAGGTCGGTCTCCGTAGCGTGTTGGGTTTAATTAATTGCCGTAGTTAATATTTCATAGTTGTTAAGGCCTGAGTTGAATCCCTCAAGAGACCACCTTTAAACTCCGGGTGAGGCCAAATATTATAATCCAAATTTAGGCAAGCTTTCCTATGTTCAATTTTCATTAATTGTCTTTAAAGTGATTTCATTATCATTCTATGTATCATTTATGAATTGAAAGCTTTATATGTAAATTGAAAATCTTAAATTGGACCGGATGGATTATGGTTTGGTATGGAATTGAGGAGTTGATCTTGGTTTGAATTGAGAGAATGAGAGTTGAACGTGGCGTATGAATATTAATATGGTGGGTAGAGGGCGCCGATGAGAAGGGTATGTTGGCCGGTGGGGCCATCTAGATAGGCTATGATATAAGAATAAATAACTACACTCGGGCAATGAGCCATATTTTTAGTATCAACCATAGTTTACGGAATCGACCAGAAAAGGTTATCCTAGGAAGGTATTATGATCTATACATTGGGTAAGATTAGATAAATACGCGTGTGAAGCTGGGCATGCCGGAAGGCCTAGTGAGGCGACACAGAATCAGCTGCGGTTGATTCTTTTAGGCTATATATGTATAAAGCCTTTGATTGAGTATCAGTGCTGCTGCAGTAGCATGATACAACTGTTAACCACGAGTCGGTGGGATTGCCTAAGGAAGGAGTCCACGACTTGGTTAACAGGGTTGGAGATCTAATACTAGACTAGTGATAAACATTCTGGGGCCTCTCGTGTGAGGGTCACTATGGGTAAAGTGGTACAACCTACAGGGTCAAATCATGAATTCATGCATGTCTCCTGGATTATAGGCTACGGAAGCTAAGTCTACTTCATATACGAGTGCTAGTAGCAATTTCAATAACTAAAAATTGAAACCCACATTTTCTTAATAAAAACCTATTTTATTGAAAATGGATTTGAGAAAGTTGGATATGTGGTGAAGTGCTAGAAAAAATTCATAATATGCATTATTACTATTTACGCTTGCTAAGTTCTTTTGTACTCACTCTTGCTAAATCTCCCTTACTAGATAATTGTACTGGTAGTCAAGTTTCTGGCTGGGATGTGGATCTCAATGGGACTGACTACGAGACTTGGGGTGAGGGTCATCCGCAGAACCAGACCTACGAGGAGGAGGATTACCGGGAGGAATAGTTGATGAGTAGCTATGTTGCGATTCCTTCAGTCTTTTGTGTAATTAGTATATACATGTATTATATTTTTGTTGTACTTGGATTCTATGTAAGCTATGTAATGGACATGTAGCCCTGCGTGGCTTGGAATGTATTATATTTCTAATTCAGTCTCTAATTATTGTTCTGTTACAACAAAATGTATAGTATCTGTTAAAGTGTCGGGTGCGCCTGATTTTTTGTTAGCCACTATACCGAGATTCGCGTAATTAACTTAGGGTAATGACAGAGTGGTTGTTAATTACCTGGGCTAATAATGCGGGTCGCCACATTAACTTCGCGTATTTTGAGGTATGGTACCAGACTACCAGGTACATGGTGTTCTTAACTCTTAGATTTTAGGAAAATGTTGCCTTTCAAATATACAAATAGTCTACAGATCCATTACCATCAAAGTTATTTCATCACTTAATTATAGGCAACTAATATTCCATTCCCCCGTGTCCTGAATAAATTGCAAAGAAATCACTTGAGTAGTGCTTCTATGCATCACCCTCCTAAAACAGTCTGCACAAATCTTGAAGCAAGTAGAGGGGTAAGTAATCACCATTCACCATTCATTCATGATTTAATATTTGTGCAACTTTCAAATAGTGATGAATAGAAGCACCTCCCAAATAACTATCTGCACTTAATTATTGGCAACTAATGGCCTGTTTGGTTCGCTGCTCCAGCTCAGCCTGGCCACGCGCGTGCATTGACCGGAGTTGTGCGCGCGTTTGGTTGGCCGCTTCAGCTCGATCGAGCCTGGCTCCGCGCGTGCAGCCAAGGCCAAAACGCAGCGTGCAGCCTGGCCGCGCGGAAACGGCGCGCGAGTCCGTTTCCCGCGGGCCAGGCTCGGACGGGCCAGGCGCTCTGGAGGCGGGCATCCAAACACGCCATAATATTCCATTTCCCCCTGTCCTGAACAAATTGCAAAGAAATCACTATTAGGCTGTTTGGTTGCCTTCTCAACTTAGCCAGGCTGTATGAGTGGAGCCAGGCTGGTGGGATCCAGGCTGAGTGGATGCAACGAGATGCTGTTTGGTTGACTGTATGAGTGGAGCCAGGCTGACAAGAGATGCTGTTTGGTTGCCTGTATGAGTGGAGCCAGACTGACAAGAGATGCTGTTTGGTTCATTGTATGAGCTGATGCAGGCTGACAAGAGAACGTGTTTGGTTCTGTTCTCTTTTATTTTGCATGACAAAGGTGTATTCCGACTGTTTTTATCGAGTTTCATTGATTTTCGATCTATTTATATCAAAAATCAACAAACTAAACAAACTAAACATCAGAATCGACGTTTGGAACTCCTGCGTAGTATTATAAACCGGCAGTGTCCACTTGGTCGTAGGTATTACTTGTCATCAGAATTAGCAAGCTACCAACGACGCAAAAGACAAACGCAAAATAATAGCATGCACCAGCAAATGTATGGATTGGCCAATGAAAGAGCAGTTGTCATCGATGCCATCAAAGGGCTAAAACTTTAGCCAAATACCGCATGGAATGAACAGCAAAACATTTCATAGATGGCAAATAACTCTGAGCTAGTGTCAGCAAGAAGTTTTGAGTAGCAGATGCAAACCCAGCAGCGGCATAGAAACTAACTCAGAGGCATCAAACAATCTTACCAAACAACAGCTGTTGACCAAATGGGATCAATCAGGCATTCTAACTCAGAGTTCCCCTCTCTGCAACTCATCAATCGACACTTTGTTGTAATCATAGCAACAACAAATTCTCAAAATAACAGATCATCCATCAGTACATTTGAGCCATCCAAAATGATATAAAAGTTCATAGCCATCCACAACACATGTTTAGTCATGTACTACATTTCAAGTCCATCCAAAATATTTAATCATAGCAACAACACAAGTATTTCCCAACTTGGTTCAGGATCATCTAGAAGGCAAAATGAAAAGTTCCACAGCCACATCACATTGTTTCAGAGGTTATTCTTTGCACAAAACGACCGTAGCCACATAACACGATGGTTCTCCTTCATAGCCACAAATGCAGCACCTTGCGCCCTGTTATCCACCAAATAAGAGAAAGCAGCAAACAAGACATCCTCCGCGAACCCATTCATGTTCATGACAGCCCCATACAAGTCAGGATGCACCTCATGCACGGCGGTCTTTCTAATGGCAGCTGCGACATTATTCACTGCCTCGGTCATGCCAGACAACATAAGGGTTTCCTCATCAGACATAAATCTCTTCCTTTTCTTATCACTTTTGGACGCACTACCTGCATCTTTAGTTTGTGGATTGGTCTTGTTTGAAATATCGTGGCTTTCATTGCTAGGCTCGTCCTTTGGATTGTCCATGAAGTCACTTGGGTCCCCAAGTGCCTCATTAGATCCCATGGCATACTTCCCAGTAGCCATACCACTCCCAAATATAGCCATCATTGCGACATAGTTGTCGATAGGTTCGTTCAGATACTCAGCATCCTTAGGATGTGCCTACAAATATAAGAAACAGTAAGAAGGCTTTAAATATCAAGGCATAAATATTAATTAGAAAACTAAAAAGTGATTATATATCCTAAAGCACAAGACGGTATGTTCGCAGCATAACCGATGCCATCACATGTTGTACAGAATTTTTGCATATATCGTATGTATCGTGATGTACTGTATTTGTACAGAATTACAACATAACTACTTTGTATTCAGCAACCTAAGAAAATAAAAGGAGTGATTACTGACAAGATGACATAAAAGCTTTCTTGATAATACTTCACAGAACCTCCAAAAACTAATTAGAAAACTAAAAAAATAGATCCCATGCCATCATACTGTGTTTATCATCATAAGAACAATCAGGTCTCAAAGATCCCATGCCATCACCAGAACCCCATAATTCAAAATAAAACAAGAACTTCAAGTTTAACATAACAAAATGATATTATTGACAGTTACAGATCTACAACTCGGGACATATTTACTAGTAGTAATAAAGTTAGGCTCAATAACATACCTTAATGTGACCCATATAGTGCTCCTCCTCTAACACTATCATGTGATTAACCTCATCCCAATGTGCTCCACTCAAATCTCTAAGCTTAGTAACCTTCACCCACTTTTGACGCCACTTACGAAGGTGATTGTATACTTGTGTGCCACTCACATCATTGCCAGTGAACTCTTTGAGATCCTTCGCCACTTTGTTGTAATGAACCTCCTTGAATCCTTTATCACTCCTTACCCCACTTTTTATAAGCTCACTCAAGCGACGGAGAACAAATGAAGACATCACATTGGTCCACCTCATTTGAACCCTTCCAGACTTCCCATTGTCATCGGCACTACCTCCAATATCAATAATCTCCTCAGCCATAGTCTGAAATAAATAGAAAGAGCAAAAACATGATTGGACAATACTTAACCATATTGAGAGCACCAACATAATTGGACAAAAAACGTCACTGGACAGCACTTAACCATATTACATGGAGGAACATTGCAACTTGTTCCTCTATACATGTATGTATGCTGTCACTCAGGAAATTCCTATCCCTAAATAGGTTGCATAGGCGGAAAAAAGGGGCTCTTCTCATGCGCAACATGTTGACACACTCGATATCACTAGAGTTAAAAATTAGATTTAGATTGGCTTGGCATTCAATGTCTCTATTGCACATAGGACCATAGGTGACTGCAGGTCTAGTTAATCTAGCCAATCTAAGTCTATTAACAAAAAAAACATGCATGATCGTAACAAGTGCAACTGCTTGAATAATAAGCTTTCTTCGTTGGCTTCGCATATCCATCTAACAAATAAGACAAACCTACAGTTACATGCTTTATAAAGTATAATATACACAATGGAAGATACTTAACAGCATTATCAGTAAAACAAACAGTTGCATGCTTTAAAAAGTGTAATATATCTTCATGGAAAAGTTACATGGAACCATAATTTTCAGACTGGCAGTAATATTTTTTTTCGACAGTCGGTACTGCATAGAAATTGTTTGCTATATGCAGCAGAGGCCAAAACTAACTTCACTGATGCTACTTCTAGACATATGTCAACAGATTAAAATATTAACGTCGGTTCACATTTGCAGCAAACAAAATCCAATTCCTCTTAACATTTTGAAATCCTTCTTTCAAGACCAAAGAACTAACAAGTCACAAGAACAATAATTGTTGAATGTATATGTTGCTGTGACAACTCACGAGAGTACCATGACAAATAAGACATAACTGATTAACTGCAGTAATTAAATATGCTTTAAAATTAAAAGAGTAAGATTGAGAAATAGATGACACACCTTTTACCCAAACTAGATTACTCAAGACCACAAGAATCTCCACTGACAGACTCAATCCAAAGCCTGTCAAAATAAAGACAAATGAACCAATCACTACAAGCAACCTGATGGATTTAAACATTCACTGAAAATGAACATATGAAACTGAGACTGTAATCCTATTCACTGAAAATGAACATATGAAACTGAGACTGTCAAAATAAAGATGGCACTGTAATCCTACTCACCGGAGTGAGTGGCAGTAGAAGTAGAGAAAAAAAGAGTTGCACTTTATATTTGCCATATTTTTGCAGTCATTCATTGTATTGGAATTCAGAATACTACTACTCCTACATGTAAGCATCAACCGTTACCCAAAATTGAAAGCCATTGGCAGAAGAGATACCATGCCAACATATTGCAAAATGCAGATGTCACAAAGAAAAATGCCCAAACTGCTTCAGCTTCTATTATGGGACACCTTAGATGTAGTTCAGAAGTGTAGACACAACCTTAGATATAGTTCAGAAGTGTAGACACAACCATATGCCATCATACACATCAACCATGCACAATATCCAGCATGAGGAATGGAGGTTGATCACAAAGCACGAACAACAGTACTAAATATCCATCAACTACTACTAATCACGAACCAAACAGCATGTGTTATGTATGAACCAAGGTTAGATCGAACACCTAATTCAAGGTCAGATCGAACAATAGAGGTGCTACATATGAATTTATCTCAAACAAGTTCAGATCGAACAGAACCAAGGTCAGTTCGAACCAAGGAACATGATCTACCATGTGAAGAAGTGGATCTATACCACGAGACGGAGGCACGCGGGAGACCGGAACTGGCGGCGGCGTGGCTGGTCGTCGATGAGAGGAGGCATCCTGGGGTCGGAGACGGTCGGCGGCGTGGCGGGTCGTCGATGAGAGGCAGCCTCCCGGGGGTCGGAGACGGGCGGAGAAGGGCCGAGGTCAGAGACGGGCGGAGAAGCGCCGGGTGTGGAGGCGTGGGGGAGATGGGTTCCCGAGCGGAGGCGGCGTGGGGGAGATGGGAACCCGAGAGGAGGCGAGAGGAGGCGGCGTGGGGGAGATTGGAACCCGAGAGGAGGCGGCGTGCGAGCGAGCGCATGAGCAGAGCCAGGCCCTCCGGAAACGCCCAAAATTTCTGTTTCCGTGGGGCCTGGCTCCGGGCGAAGACTGCATGCGCAGGGCCTGGCCCAGTGGGAAGAGAAGTGAACCAAACAGTAGAATATTGCATCTACAGAGCCAATTCCCTCCACATGCAGCCAACCAAACAGACCATATCTGTCAAATGCTCATCACAAGTAGTGTATTTTACGTGACTTTGATTTGTACTGGCATCTAACATGAATATTGACATTGTTCATGTGCTTTGCTCTGATGTGCAGACTCATACGGAGCTTTATAGAGATTTAGCGATCGTGGGGGAGAACTTCTGCTGATCTATAGCCATTGTCTTTGCATGACAGTCCATGGACAGCGCACTCCACAGAAGGTAGGCAAAATATCCGGTGCAACCACCGTTTTCGTGCAATCACCGTGCAACCCTACTAAAAAAAGTTCCAAAAAAATCTGAAAAAAATCATGTATGTACATCTCAACTTGCTCCGTCTATGTATAAAATTTTATGATCAAATACGTCCTATGCTAGAAGTTACAAAAAAAACAAATTTTGTGCTGTCTACTGTAGCAAGATTCCAAGCGAAAATTTGTCTTTTTTGTAACTTCTAGCATAGTACGTATTTGATCATAAAATTTTATACGTAGATGGGGTAAGTTGAGATGTACATCCATGATTTTTTTCGGAATTTTTTGGAACTTTTTTTAGTAGGGTTGCACGGTGGTTGCACCGGATATTTTGCCCAGAAGGTAATATTTGTGATACATTTGTGATCTGTCTGAATAGCTAGTTTGTTTTGTATGATTGAATAAATGTTGTAGATAGCTCATTTTGTTCTCAAACCACCTATTTGTAAGCTTGATTATGTGGTCACTACATTGTGGTGTCTATATGTCATTGTACTATTGTAATAATATGATTTATCTTTCTTAATTTTGAAATGGTCATCTATCTTAATAAAATATAACAGATTGACTAACGCTTATCAGCTTGAACGGCTGGCACGCGCGCATCAACATGGCGCAACATCGAGAGACCAGAAACCTCCGAATTTTATTATACGGAGTAGTCAGCAGAAAAACTAGTTTGTGATCAGGCCCTTGTAATAATGCATTATTCGATTTAAACGTTTTAACATGTATGTACATCCCAATCGCATAACCATTATATACTTATCTACGTGCAAATCCAAGTACATAAACAAACAAAACTGAAAAGTGGATTTTACAGCCATCAAAATTGACAGGACAGCACAAATGAAGTCAATGATATCAGAATGTGCAAGATTGATCATTCTATGTGTTGGATAAAAGAAGATACATTATACTTCAGACTTATACAGAACATCAGACATCTGCCGTCAATCCAAGTCAACGATTCCAAAATTGGAGAGAAGGATCTTCACTTGCTGAACAAAATCCGACCCTGTTGCGTACTCTGTTAGCATACCTACTGCAAACCCAAACATAGCCCATCTGCGAGATATTTTACAATCAGAATCACCACAGAGGAACAAGCAATCTTTACCTATTCAATAACACACTGAACATTATGTAATATTCCCATTAATGCACAAACAAAAAAAAATCCTCGTGGGCCGGTCCATCAGTTGAGTCAGCCTTAGCGTGCATGCAGCACCGCTCGGCCCGGCCGGCCAGTTATAAGTAGGGCAGGGGGTGGGGCTAAGCCCTAACCCTAGCCACCTCCCCCGAAAGACGCCGCCCCACCCTTCCCGCTCACGCCCGCATTGTGTCGCCTTGTGCTGCCCAGCCACCGCGCGCTGAGGTGACGCTGTTGCCAAGGTCTGCGCCGTTGCTTGCCGCACTCTGGGCCTCTGGCGGCTCTTCACTGACCCTCTTTTCATCTTTTTTATGTTCCCTGTCAATCCATACGTCCGATTTGAAATCTGTTCACTTCACTATGTGCAGGAGGTGATGAGGATCTTGGAAGACGTGACATGGGAGTTTTGGGAAGCGCAAAGGAGCGAGGAACACGAGGGCACCAAAGAGGATCGCTGACACCAACGGTTCCGGCGAACCTTCAGAACACGGGTATAAACTTTAGATTGGTCTTGGTTATGTTGCCACCGTAGTGGAGTGTTATGGTTGTTTCGTTGTTATATGTGGTGGTTGGAGACCACCAAGATGGGTTTTTGGAGAGATCGGTATTCATTCAATAGTGATTCCTGTCTTCGGGTCAAGGTTACGTATGGTCAGTTTTATGGCCTATGAAGTTATAAAAAATGTAGATTTCTGTCTAATGTTTAATTAGAGTACAAGAACGTAAAATTTAGTTAAAATTTATGGCTTGTAGAATCTTCCTATCTAGTAATCGATCACTTTTGAGCGTAGTCGTGGTAATCTACTGATTAGCGCTAGTTAATATCCGAATTAAATTATATCCATAACTAGAGATAGCTAGATAATTTTCCCTAGATTCCGGAGATGCTATGGTTTACTACGTTTGGAGTTGTATAAAAATAGTTATGGAATTGTGAAGTTTGCTATCTAGTAAAACAACAGATCGGTCTTTAGCGCTAGAAACGAGGGGTTAAATGAATTAATTAAAAAATATAGATATCTAGAAAATTATAAGCAGTCTTTTGTAGTTTTCAGAAACATATGGTTTACTATGTTTAGGCTCCTGAGTTAGAAGTATGGTTTTCCGATCACCGGGACGGTAAGGGGAAAGCTGTCCAGTAAGGGAAAAGTTAAATCTAAGAATGTACATAGGAGCGATGTTGTTATGTTTGATGTATGTACTGTTTTGACATGTTTTTGAGATGGTTTACCTACTGTAGGAGGTGTGACTTTGGATTTGGCTTCATTCGAGCATCACTTCGTTTCACGCGGTTAAAAGGCAAGTGTGTGGTAGAATGTTAGATAGTTTGTGAAACTATTATCTAATGATTATGGTGGATTTATGATGCTAATTTATGAGTACTTTCGTATTGTTGATTTAATATTGATGATTTATCCTTGAAAACTTAATAGCACAACATGAGAATGATGGTTAATATATTGAAAGGTAAATATGGCATCATATGCATCATGAGAAAGAGATATATGGCCCGAGTGGTATCTATAGCCTACTGTGTGTAGACTACCTTACAGGAGTGAAAAGATGAAAGACTTACTGAAGTAGGCACTCCACAAGAGTGGAGGTTGGACTAGTATGAAAAAGGACAGGGCATAAGTGGTTCATCGACGGGTGATCACTCCGCTATACCGGTATAAGCTAAAGAGAAAGAGAAGTGCATGGGCATTTGCATTCTTTTAAGGGAAGATAAAGGTACCTTTAGCAATTGGAAGAAGGATATAAATAAGCTAATGTTGATGGAATTGTTATTGCTTACTGTTTTATTATGTATTTGTCGAGTTGTCGAGTCAACCTTGCTTATTTAATGTTTTAGGTGAGAGTAGTGCTTCTATGCTTTTTCTACCAATAAAAGTTGCACAAATCTTAAAGCAAGCGAAGATGTAAGTAATCACCATTTACTCTTCATTTATGCTTTAATATTTGTGCAACTTTAAAAAAAGAAAGCATAGAAGCACATCTCTTTAGGTGATCAATGAAAGTAGCATTCATGGGATGGGAGTAGCGCCAGTAATTCACTTGACACAATATCACCATAATTATTTCATTTGGAATAATGAAATGTTTGTTGGTTTTGTGTTGAGCTTTCATATCATATTTAACCTTGTGGACTTATTTAATTTAATTTTTAAATGAGAAGTTTAGTTGTGGTTTATTTATCCTTGTTCATCGATGACGCCCAAAAGGTAAAGATTGCTCTCGGACGCATCTGATCCAGGTGTTCCCAAACGCGTGGACTTAGGCGTTCTTGGCCGCATGGTTCTAACTTTATTGTTGTTCTTGTTCCGGTCATTGCTATTAGTTATATTATCATTACATGTGATTAGTGATTAGTTGATGTTTAGTGGTTAAACAGAGGAAATATTGTTGCTGAAATTTATATTTAAAATGATTAAAAGTTAGCGAATAAATATGATAGAGTGACATTCAGGCAGTGTTCCCTCAAACGCTAGATGCTAGTCAGGCGGCAGACTAGCACCTAGCGCCTAATCGCCGTCTAGGCGGGCTAGGTGGCTGCCTAAGCAGAAAAAATTGTCCTAGGCAGCTAGACGGGAGGGAGGGGCCTAGGCGCTGCCTAGGCGAGTTAGGTGGCCGCCTAGGGGAACAGGGCATTCAAGACACTTGGAGTGCCATTGCCGGGGTATTACACCTTATGTCTACGTCAGTCTGCATTCTTAGCATGATTGTCGTAGCTAGTTGCAGCCTGTATCAGTAACTATCTAGAACATTGTATTTTGCAGTAACTTTACTAGGCCCTGGTTGTTAATGACTTGGGAACACGCTGAAGTACTAGTTATTAACTAATCAATCTCAACTCTGTTGTTTGTTTGACGGCATGCTGTTTGTAGGTCAAAAAATATTCCTAGTTCGTGAACTGATTATTTCATTTCTATCACCTAATTGCTAATAGAAAAGATCTAGCAAGCTTGTACCTACTTCAAAGAACTTTCTGGTTCACAAATTTGATGCGTCTTTCATGGAGCAAAACATACCTTCCATTGGCAATCTCATTCTTGCCCAAGAACCCAAAGAAGGGCCCCTGGTTGGCCTCCTCGAGCTTCTTCCGCTTGAAGTAGTCCTGCAGGTCCTTGGCCACATTCCTCTGGTACTCCAGCGTCACAACCGCTGCCACCGGCGGCGTCTCCGCAGCCTCCACCGGCTTCGTCTCAGGAGGTGGCGGCGGCAACGACGACGTCGGCGCAATTGGCCTCACCGGGGTCGGCGGCTGGGACAGTGTCGGAGGGGTGGACAGAGCCGGCGTCTTGTTGGGAGGCATGGGCGGCGGCGGCGGCGGCAGGGGAGGCGCCGCGGGTCTCCTGGGCCCATCCGCCTTGGAGCTCCTGATCACGGCGAACGACCTGCATGGGCGGTGGGGAGGCGAGACGCCTCCCACCTTCACCTTGATGGAAGGTGCCAAAGACATTGATACCAGTGGCGGTACTAGGGGGGTGCCGGGTATGCCCCGGCACCCCCAAAAATTTTAGAAACACTCTTTATATATATATATATATTCAATAGGTTAAATTTGTTGATGAATTTATTTTGATTTTGATAGTTTGAGATTTTTAAAACTTTAGAATTATTTATATTACTTTTAGCAAATTTTAAATATATATGTTGTATTTATGATATTACAAAATAATTATACAAGACTATAGATTTATATGTATGAAATGTGCACATCAAGGGATTACAATACCATTTTGAGCTCGAAAATCACCACTGCTCATCACCTATTTTCGTTGAAAATCGGTAGAAACTGAATGGTTTCGAAATCAAACTCTTTGAACTCGGCGGTGAAAAAAAAATGAAAAATGATTAATTTTGTCGATTTTCGACCGGTTTTGTTCGAAAATTCGTCAAACTAAGAGAAACAATTTGGAAATCGATTTTTGATTGATTTTCGAGCAATTTTCACCAATTTTCAAGTGGTTTATGTCCTATAAATTTTTTTGAATTTTTTAAATTGGACCGGTTTATCAACCGGTATAGTTTATTGAGCCGGCTCGATACGATCGAAAATCATGATTTTTGTTAATATTTGAAGCTATGTGCACACCCATCGAAATTTTTCTAGCTCCGCCACTGATTGATACGCTTGAGCTCTGCAGGGTTGGTTGTTGTTGTTGGAAGGTATGAGCTGTGAGGGAGGAGGGAGGGAACGCGTGGAGAAGGTTTGGACACAAACACTCTCTGTGGATGAGAGCGTGCTATTGCCAGTTGGAGACTTGCACAGTTGTGGACTTTCCGACTTTGTGTAGTTGGTGGTGTTCCACTTCACAGCAACTAAACTGGAGATGGCACTGCCGTGCCGATGACATGCTGTGTTCAGAATGCAATTCAGTACGGGCTTTAGCTTCTTCGTTTTTTTATGTATGTGCACAAAGATCTGTATTGTAAATGCTGAGGAAAATGTCGTTTTGCCTTTCTGTCGATTTTTATATGTTTTATCTTCACATAGTGTGGCACACTCCTGTGGATTTTGATGCTAATTAAAATGCGTGTTCTTTTGATTAAGTTCCTTCTTGGAAATAAGAAGTAAAATTGCTTCCTTATTCAAATTTAGCTAGTAGTGGAGTGGACGCTTTCTTTATGAATTGTTGGAAGAGTAATCCTATTCAAATAGCTGGAATGCAACACCTTATTTTTATCAAAATCGTTGGGGGGAAGGAAGAGCAAATTCACATGCAATGACTCAAGTAGATGATCCTTCTTTTCAGTGCCATCACCCATAGCCATCAAGACATGAACAAAAAGAGGTCAACAAGGCATCACTGAACATGTGAGGAGCAAAGCATAACAAGATAGCAGGAACTCAACACCCCTGACAACACTAACTGCACAGCCTTACATCGTACAATGGAGCATGAGAACACCATGGGAAGGAAAAGGCAGGAAAAGAAGGTAAAAAAGAAATATACCAGTCAAATCTTGATATGGTACATTCGGCATCAAAATTGTAACCCTACTGCGCAGACTAGCACCAACAAATAATTCAGCAAGATAAAAAAAAACCATCCATGTTTGCTTCGCTTCAACCCATAGATATCTCGTGATTGATGAAAAGTCATCAGTGCAAGCATATCCTAGCCGGCCGGAAAAACTTCAGCTACCCATGAAGCATCGCTTCCATCCAGGTTATCATACAGACGCGAAATCTACTGAATCACACATACGCATTTCCTGAAACCCTCGTTTTCCAGTTCATCATCGGACAAACCTTCATCACTGTTGAAACATAACCACTCATCAATCAGATAATATTAGAGCTATAACAAGCTGAGTAGAACAACACGAGTACAGTATACATCTATGAACATCATTGCACCCATGTTCAATGTAGGACGAAGTTTCAAGACTTTAAAGTTGACATCGGATATGCAAATAAATATACTATCAGCACTGATTAATTTGGGGGGAGCTCGGTGTATGAATAAATTAGTGCAAATCAGAAAAAAAAAAAAAGGATCAAGCGATACACATGTATGAATAAAAAGGATTTTACTATCGGTATGAATAAATTTTACTATAGATACGCATTGTATTTATTAGCGAAACTTATATCATGTTCCTCTCGTTATCAGCAAGCTAATGGTGAAAACCTTTTGTAAATCAAAGCTATCAATAAAAAGTTACAGCTAAAGCAAAGAAATTAGATATATATACAAATTAAGAACGCAACTTACTAGTGAGTCATATACGACGTAACTAGTAACGTGTTTCCTATTTGAACTAGAATATGTTCTTTTTTTTGTTTTAGCCATAATTTTTTATTGATAGCTCCGATTCACGAACGGTTTTCACCAGTAGCTTATTGAGGACGAGAGCAACACATTGATACAAATCTCATCGCATGAACCATACTTTACTATATATATATATATATATATATATATATATATATTACTATTGGTATACAGAGATTTTACTATCAATACACACGGTATTTATTAACGAGACTTATACCATTATGTTGCTCTCATCGTCAGTAAGTTAATAGTGAAAAGCTTTTGTGAATCCAAACTATCAATAAAAAGTTACAGCTAAAACAAAAAAAATTAGATTCACGTACAAACTAGGAACGCGACTTACTAGCAGTTCAGATAATACGATGCATTAATTACTTATTTTGGGCTATCGTGTACGCATGTTACTACAGACATACATTCACGATATGTATTCAGTCGTAAAATGGTTTTTTTACCATCCCTGGATCCATTACTTACTCAGTTAGTACTGTACTGTACATAATGCATATGCATGCATCTATATGCAATAATAAATCTCTATTCAAAGAAAACGAAACGTCTCGGTGGATGTTATTAATGTTATTAATACAACACAAACTACGTTATTAATGTTATTAATACAACACAAACTACACAGGCTATATATATAAGGTTCGACATAGATTTTACTATCCATATATTGTAAACTTTTACTACTGTAGACTACACATGCTACTGAACCCTCTACATGATAGTAAAATCTATGTATAAAGATAATAAAATTTATCTATACAAATAGTAAAATCTGTCACTAGACAGCAAAATAACTAATAGCCCGTCAGGTTGGACAATGAAGACGATCAAACCACGAATGTGTACTAGCTGCAGGGCAATCGACTTGTACGTACCATACGTCCATCCATGCACAAGTATTATACTCCATTAGCATTTAGCAACACAACATCAACATAACATAGTGCACTGCCATAGCTCGAATGGGTTCCAGGTCACGGTCGTCACGCTCCAGACGACGTACTCGGAGGCTGAAGCTGTGGGGATGCGGCATACTCGGAGGCTGCAGCTGCAGGGATGTGTGGCCGCAGCGTCCTGCTCACAAACCCATCCAACACGCTCGGCACAACGCTGAGGCCTTGTTTGGGAGGTCCATTCCCGGTCGGGATCCATGTGGATGGGCCGGTATTTTAGCCTAAAATACCGACCCATCCACATAGATCCCGACCGGGAATGGACCTCCCAAACAAGGCCTGAGGAGGTAAAAATGATACGCTTCGAAACCACTGCTATAAAGCTTTATTGCTTAAATATAAGTGCAAGTGGTATCACGTCTACGGGAGAGAAATAATCAAACAAGTGCTAATTCACTACATAGTATAGATTTTACTATGAGCAGTACTTCTATGCTTTTCCTCATAATACAAGTTACACAAATCTTAAACAAACGAAGGGGTAAGTAATCCTCATCTACTCTTTATTCATGCTTTAATATTTGTGCAATTTTAAAAAGAAAGGGCATAGAAACACCTCTCTTTTACTATCCATACATCATAAGCTTTTACTACTGCACTGCATGATAGTAAAATCTATGTATACGAATAGTACAACATATCTATATGGATAGTAAAATCTGTCACCAAATAGCAAAATGACTGTTTATTGGCGAGATTTATATCATTATATTGCTCTCATCATCAGTAAGCTACTCGTAAAAACCTTTTGTGAATTGGAGTTGTCAATAAAAAATTATGACCAAAACAAATAAAAACATGTTCATGTACAAACTAGAAATGCATTTACTAGTTGGTTTTGCCACGTACTGATGGGCTTAGTTAACTGGAGCAGTCTGTTGCGCTGACTGGTTGAAGGGGGTTTAGTTGGGCTAATTAATACCATGCGTGGGTTCGCTCAAACAGCTATAAAATAGCATTTCTATATATATATGTGTGTGTGTGTTTGCAGGGTATATTATGAGGTCCTTGGGGAGGGAGGGGGGGGGGGGGAGTAGAATTTTGGACTGTACCTGGCTTCAAATTCCCTTATCTCAAAAAGCTCCTTTCCACATGTATCAGTCCATTGAACTTTTCTCCGTTCCATGCCAGCTTTTAAGGTTTGCACCTCTTCAAGTGACTCACGTGATTCTTCAACTTCACTTACCACTATACAATGATCTGAAGATACCCTTTTTGAGTTGCTCTTAAGACAGCCTTTTCTGTCATTTCCAGTGATGAAACCATTAGTTGTTACCACCTTCTTTGAACCAGATGACTCTTCCAACGAGCTTTCTGATGTGTCGCCTGAACTCAATTTTGGAGGAGATGCCCCCTCAAGCGCAGCAGCTGTGCAACCAAAGCAGATAAAGGGAGCACATTTACCGCGAGCTTGGTTTTTCCTGGAAGCCAGATGATACACTTGTTCAGCTTCCGGATCGACTAATCGGTACTGATTCCACGGTGATACCTTGACAGGCTTCTCTTCATCTTTCCGTCCAAGCAGTAAAAGAGCAAGGCCATGGCAGTACCCTGAAGCTGATGATGAGAAAAAGCCTCCTCCTTCCACAGCCAGTAGCATTTCCACTGCTCATCCAGGCACAATAAACTACAATCTTGTGGTCTGTTTGATGCACTTCCTCTTCATTGGTTAGCTTAATGTGCTGCAAATGCCAAAGAACTACATCAGATTCACCACTCGATGGACTTCCAATCGAGACATATATCGGCTCTACCATCTCATGAATTTACAGCAGTAGAGATAGATGAAAAGCACAGCTCTTTGTGCAGTAGTTAATGGCATCTATCATCTAATCCCATTCAATAGGCAATTCAGAAACAGCCCATATTTGTTCATCGATAAAAAATGGGACCCACAGTTGATGATGTGGCCTTAATCCCTCATACTCCAGCGTATTGAATCGACAGTGAGACCCACATCTAAATAAAAAATCACTCCCCTTCCTGTGCGCACTCTCTCTCTAAACCGTTTCTTTCCCTTTCTCTCCCTCGTTCTCTCATCGAGTGACGGCACCGGCCGTCGAGCGTCGACGGTGATCGATCCGGGAGCGGCGGCGGCGATCGATCCAGTGAACAAGTGACGGTGGCGGCAGCCTCGACTTTGATCCCCTCTCCAACCTACACAGCCCACACAAGTGACGGTGGTGCGGCTTCCTCGACCCAGCCAATGCGCAAGAACAACATTACAGGTAGGCCCATGCGATGCAATTTTTCTATTGGCTTGGCATCAGCACAAGTTTTTGGTTCGACTCAACAAATCTTTTCGTTGAGGTTGGCTTCTCCAGTGTTTTGAGTCGAGCTCAAGCACTCTCTCTCTCCTTCCTTGAGGTCAGTTTGGAGGCACATTGTGCATGCTCCTACTGCAGTAGATCTTCGCTCTTCGACCAAGGGCATTCAATTGTTCGTTACTATGCAGTCAAGAAAAGGTTTCCAATTATGTCTACAGTTCCATCTTTAGTTGGACCAATTATTGGAGGCCTGAACCTAGTTACCTAAGCATGATCACATGCCCAATGTTACTCCAAATTGCATCAAATCCTAGAGGACTATTGATTTACCATACCACACATCCACAATAATCAATCCAACGATCAAGCGACGGAGCACAAATTGTCAGGAACAGAACTTACCAATGTCTAATTATCATATACTTCTAACGCGACTAAAGTACCAAACATCAACAAACATTGCCTTAAAAATACAGGTTGACAAGAAGCTGCTAATCCAGATAATATTTGGGCAAAAGTAAACCTCCAGTTGCTCAGTTCAAACTTAATTTGAACGCCAAAAACCTGCACAGCTTCCGGACTGAGCTGGTCCATGTCCAGCATCTCCCAAAATCCTCTAGAAAAACCGCAACTTTAAAATCATACCCAAGCAAAGATCCCAGGAACGCATGCATAAAAAAAACGCAAGAGGCAGACCTTCACACGGATCTAACATCCACAAACCATCAAATCGAGCTCATCTAACCCACGCATTGGCGAACACAAACACCCAACTCCCCAAACTGGGACTTGCACAGCTCGGATCTCACCAAGAAACAGCAAAAAAAAAATCCCCCGAAAAACCTCAGGAAACTTTAAACCAGTGGGGCAAAAAAATGCTGCGAGTGGACGGATCGGACCTGGGGTAGAACTACTTTCCGATGGGGGGAGCGGCGGGGGTCTCGAGGCGGGCGGGCGATCGGATCTGAGCCGAACTTGAGAAGCGACGCGAAGAGGTCAGCAGTGGAAATGGCGGAAGAAAATAGTAGAAAAATAAAAATAAGAAAAAAAAAAGTGGAGTGGGAAAGGAAGGGAGAGTGGCAAATAGAGGTGGGCGTCGTGCCGTGCCGTGCCGGCCCGGCCCATCGTCTTCGGCGAAACCGTCACACGCCACGACGCCATCGTGGCCGTCTTACGCGCGGCCGCCGACTCACTTTTGGCGAGCCCAAGCCCTACCCATTTGGCGTCGTGCTGCGCCGTCTTGCTACCAAGCCCGACCCATTTTTACTATTGTGACGAACAAAGAAATAAAACAAATCACTACTACTAAACTACCTATTTTAATTACATAAGAGACTAATCACATCAACAAAATGTCAAACATAAATGCAATGCTTGAAGATGCCCTGAATCAACAATATCCGCCAACTTTTAAGCCTTAATCAGTGATTTCGCGTTCGTTCGTGCCGGCAAGACGCCCGCCTAAATCGTCGTGGTCGCCGCGTCCGCCTGTCGTGCTCGATTCGGGGCAGACGCCTGCTGATTAAGCAGCAGGCCGGCCTCGGCCCCGAATCTGCCGCGTGCTTTGCACCGTGCCATACCATCGTGCTTCGGGCCGGCCCAAAAAAGCCCGGCCCAATGCCCACCTCTAGTGGCAAAGGAGTGGACCTCCGGGGGCAGTGGACCGGTGGTACTGTCCCACTGCAACTAGCCGCGGGAGATAATGGGTCACTGACATGTCTGGTTGCGTTGGATCTAAATAGTGGGTCCGATCGGTAAGTGGGATATATGGGTGCTCCAGGGTTGGCTGGGGGCACGAAGTGGAGGAGGTGGTGTACATGTTGGGGCGTCGAAAGAGGAAGCGAACAGTGGTGATCACATGTTTTATGTCCTTTCGGTTTGGTCTTCAGCATGACACGTGGCCTATTCTTTTTTATTTAATTTGAAACTTTTATAGTTTATTTTCTCACTTTTACGAGCAAAAAATAAAATTTTCACTTTACTGGCCTCTTTCGAAATTTTTTTGTGAAAATAGCCTCCAAACGATACTTTTTTCCTAAATAATCTCTACCACGCCCTGCAGTGGGGGCATAAAGTGGAGGAGGTGGTGTAATGTTCGGGGGTCGAATGAGGAAGCGAACGGTGGTGATCACATGCTTTATGTCCTTTTGGTTTGGTCTTTAGCAAGACACATGGCCCATTCTTTTTTATTTAATTTGAAACTTTTATAGTTTATTTCCTCACTTTTACAAGCAAAAAATGAATTTTTCACTTTACTGGTCTCTTTCAAAAATTTTTTTGTGAAAATAGCCTCAAAACGATACTTTTTTCATAAATAATCTCTGCCGCGCCCTGCAATGGGGACGGGCGCCTGCTGCGCGTGAGAGGAGAGACAAGGGAGCTTGCCACTCCTTTGGGGTGAGGTAGGCTATTTTTTATTTTTTTTTTATTTTTTGGGGCTTGCCCCTCACTGGGAGAGGTAGGTTATTTTTTTTGTAATTTTTTGTTTTGTTAATTTTTTTAAATAAGTAGAGTGAAAAATATGCTGCAAAAAAAATTTTATTCTAAGTTGAATATTATTTTTATAATCGAATGTTGTTTTTCACAATTAACGGAACAGTTTAAAGTTTTTTAATTTATTTATTTTATTTGCTTGACCAGTGAATTGTCAATTTTGGATTGACAAAGCTGTTGGCAGTGTGTTGTCAAATCGGGGCAATGTGTTGTCAAATTGATGCAATGTGTAATATTACAAAACATGAAATTGGTCTAACAATGTAACAAGGCTTATCGTTACATGATATGACAGTACGAAATATGAAACATAGTACGAATAGTCGATGTACATTTCCAATGACAAAATGCAAATAAAATTACGTGAACGTAGTAGCATCATACGTGCAAGTACATTATCGAAGGTTGCTACCGATGGGCCGACAAGCTTGCCCTATTAGGGCAGTTCTTCATTGTATGCCCTACTGTCCTGCATAACCGGCACTTCCGTAGAGCAGGCACATCTTCGCGTTAACTTGCGTCCATGTCATTACGGATTCGCCGTGATTGCCACCGTCCACGGCTGCTCCTCTTCAAACTGTCATTCTAGCACCAAGCCACTTGCCCCAACCATAGCTCTTTGTAATGCATGTCCAAGCCGTAGGAGTGGAACTCCAAACTCCATGTCCGGAACAAATGGTTGGTGCTGAAGTACTAAACGATGTAGGGTGTGGATGATTGACGGAGAACCGCGCACGCCGCATATACATGGGAGCATGGCCTGTGCAGTAGATTTGGCTTGTTACATGTACATGTCGCAATATCACATATTTTGCACACTTGTTTACGATAGCCCTACAATGGCCATCGATGAATGTTTTACGTAGACGAACTTTAAACTTTTGCCTAACTCCATCCATGGTGCGGGTGACGTGCGAGCGAGCCTTCTCTATTTTCTTCTCCATGTATGCATGCATACGTTCAGAAAACTGCTTCCCCTCATCAAGGTGACTCCTCGCGTTCATTCCCTTGCTAACAAAGTACCCAACAGTCTGTTCCAGGTCTCCTCCACGATGGCACTAATTGGGAGGGATCGAACCCCCTTCAGAACACCGTTGTAAACCTCCGACATGTTAGTTGTCATTATATGGTTCTTAATACCTACAGTTCAAGTGCTTCTTGTTTTCAATTCAGTTCATATTCATATATTTATGCTCTTGCTGTTTGTTCTGACATTTCTTTTGCAATCTAGGTTTTTGTTATAACATGATCAACAAGCATAATTTTGAAATATGTTTTTGGTGAGTCTGAATTGAAAAGATTATCGCAAATAATCTATGATCTTGTCTCTATTGGCGAAAAGGTTTTTTAATCAAGGCAACCCGACATCTGAGAGTAATCTATTAATTCAATTGCTAGTTGTATGGTTTGTGGGTCTTCGTTGATGAACGGATCTGATGCATCGATGATAGAAAAGCCCAGGCGCTATCCAAAAGGAGTAAATAAAAGGCCCCAAGTCCGAACCTGCATACAAGGATGTGTTGGATGCTTCTCAAAGCAGCAACACTTCATAGGAGTTGATGAAGGTAATAACATTGTAATTACTTTATGCATTTCATTATTCAGGTGATCATGTAAGTACTATTTTAACTAGTTTATTGTATCCTTGTAACCTAATAGGAAATACTTTAGACAAAAACTGGGTATAAAAATGATACGAAAGACCGAAAAGTTATTCTGTTTCTGAATGATGGCTTTTGTGTCAAGAAGTACTGTAAGGAAAACACTATAGTGGCATATGTGTAGAGATACTTGGGTTGTAGTGGCATATGTGTAGAGATACTTGGGTTGTAGTGGCATATGTGTAGAGATACTTGGGATGTGATGTAATATGTGAATTATAGTGACATATATGTCAATTGTGAATTCATGAATTTGTCAATTGTGCATAAATTGATGTAATATGTGAATTATAGTGACATATATGTCAATTGTGAATTCATGAATTTGTCAATTGTGCATATACTATCAATTTATGAATATATTATGAATGTGATATGTGTACTCCTGTTAAGTATGTTTGTTTACTATATATTGTGAATGTGATATGTGTATTGTGTGAATCTCTATCGGTTCCACGCTCAGAATCGATAGAGACGTGTGATCTCTATTAGTTCCGAGCGTGGAACCGATAGAGATAATTCAGAACTATCGATTCCACACTTAGAACCGATAGAGATAATTGGTATTTTGGGCCAGTTCCAAATGACGCTATATCTTTATCAGGCGAAAGCTGATCATGATAGTAACTCGTCATCACTGTCTAAGGATTTTGTATCACCACTAAAACCGATCTAGATGATGAAAAAGAATCAACCTAGATAACCATTTTTACAGTAGTGATCAGGGTTCAAAATCTCGCCGAAATTCAAGAAATTTCGGATTTCGGGCCCCTCCGAGTTTCATAATCCCGACGAAATAAAAAAACCCTAAAAAAATTTTAAAGTGCTACAGTGCATTAATATCTCGCAGAGATTTCGGTGATTTGTTCCGAAATTTCGGTAAAATGGACCAAAAATTGTATAAAAGTTGACCGGATTTGACCGTAATTGACCGGATTGGGTTCTTTACATCATTTCCCATGTGGGACAGTCGGTAGATCATAATTTCCGCGAAGTTGAAAAAACCCTAAAAAATTGAAATAGTACTGGGAAATTTCGCCGAGATTACAAAATTTTGGACCGAAATTTTGGATTTTTCAGCAAAATTTCGGATTTCTCGGTTAAAAAAAATGGATTTGAATTTTGGTTTTTGAATTTCGTTCGGATTTTGTCCGAAATTTTCAAATCTCGTCGAAATTTTGGATTTCGGCCAAGCCTGAGATGGAGTCACTACTACAGATTTGGCCTTCCATACCGGCCCATCAGTACCGGTTATGCATGAACCAGGACTGACATTTACATCAGTCCCGGTTCAACGGTCTACAAGTTTGGGGGGATCATCAGTACCGGTTTGAAAGACCAACCGGTGCTGATGTGCTAACATCAGTACCGGTTGGTTACACCAACCCAGACTTCAAGAAGACAGAGCCGAGGAGGGTTTTAACACCGGTTGATGTAACCAACCAAGATCGATGTTCGTGTTATCGATGCAGGTTAGTTAAACCAACCGGTGCTAAGCGGCCTCCTCGGCTCTGTCTTTGCAAATGCGGGTTGGTGTAACCAACCGGTACTGATGTTAGTACATCAGCACCGGTTGGTGTGTTTGACCGGTACTAATGCGCTAGTCTTTATATCACAGACGGTTTTCAAATAAAACCATCTGTGATGGTGCTTCATCTCTTTGTTTCCCGCGCGTAGTGAGAACTCTTCGTTTCTCACTTCGTCTTCAATTCCGGCCCTATTAAATCGCCGCTATTGATCAAATTCGAACACATTTCTGCATCTCGCCGCTAGCACCTCCGCATTCTCCCGCAGGCTCATGGCATCTCCGCATTCTCCCGCAGGCTCCCCATCACCGCCCCTGGCGCCGCCGCTATGCGGTAAACGCAAGTGGGAAGAGGAGGAGGAGGAGCGGGAGGAGGACGAGGAGAAGGCAGAGGAGGTGGAGGCAGAGGGGGATGAGGAGGAGGAGGAGGCCACCTGGGGGGGCTCAGACGACAACGACGACGACGACGGCGATGGAGGCAACGACGACGTTAGCCCCCCGTGGAGTGAAGATGACGAGTACTTTCGGCTGTGAACCGCGAAATAAACTATATATTGTAATGTACAATATAAACTATATATTGTAATGTCAAGGTTTTAATTAATATATGTCAACATTCTAGTATTTTCAATCTTTTATGTGCATTACTGCCCTTCCGCTCGGCTTACAACACAGACGGTTATAAACACAAAACGACTGTGATGTAAACAATATCAGAGACGTTTATAAATACAACGCACATCAGTACCGGTTGATAAGACCAATTGGTACTGATCTCTACCATTAGTACCAGCTGGTTACATCAACCGGTACTGAATCAGCCACAGTAGTACCGGTTCAGGAGACGAACCGGTACTATCTATCGGTTCAACGGCTGCTAGGCTGGGGGATATCAGTACTGATTCAAGTAACCAACCGTCACTAATGGTCTAACATCAGGGCCAGTTGGTACGTTGAACCGGTACTAATGTCAGACCAATTTAAACTTCATCGTCCTCCCGCTCACTACCAGAGCAAGAACAGTTCATCATGCGAGAAGAACAGGAGCTTCGGCCAAGAGCTTCAAGGGAGGGGAGGTGCTGCCAAAATTTCAAATTTTTGGTCATTTTACTCGCAAGCAAGGTAACTAAGGTTAGTAACATCATTCCTCACTACATTTGGTCTTAAATGGAGCCTCTTCTTTGCTTAAATCATGCATGAAGAAATTTTGATCCCCCCATAATCGATGAAAGATTATGAATGTAAAGATCTAGCTCGATCTTTTCAAGTAGGATACAAAAACTTGTTGTGTAAGCTTAGAATTTACTTGTATCATAATATAGCTCGCATTTAAGGTGTGAATATGGCTCAAATTTACATTTTAGTTTCATCGATCGATGAAGGATGGGGTTTGGTTGCACGTAGTTGGGGAAATTAAGAATGGTGCATGAAAATCATGGAGTTTGGGACCTTCAAATGGCAATAGTTATGTGAAAAGGAAGAAATTTAAATTCATTTGCGAATTAAAATAATATCAGAAATATAAATGGCTTTATAGAAAATGACCGCCAAGTCCTACATAATGTAGATGGACCGGCGATAGACGTACATTGACCGATGCTCCCCGGAGTTCTTGCAAGGTTTGCAAGCTTTTCTTCGTGCGGCTGATGCTCACATGAAGTCAGGCTACATATGTTGTCCATGCATAGACTGCAAGAATGAGAAGGAGTGGCCAAAATCCAGCCACCTTCACTTCCATTTGCTCTCAAGAGGTTTCATGCCAAACTATACATGTTGGACCAAGCACGGTGAAGAAGAGACTATACGGGAAGATGAAGAAGAAGAAGAAGAGGGGGACAACAATATACCAGATGTTGTCCAACACCGTTCGTTCGAAGATACATTGGGGGAGTTTGGCGATGATGACCTAGACCAGATGCTGCTTGATGGAGAGGGAGAATACACCGATGAAAGACATTACAAAAAGTTCCAGCGCCTGCGAGAGGACCACGAAACATTATTGTACCCAAACTGCCGACAAGGCCACAAAAAATTACGTACCACACTAGAATTGATGCAATGGAAGGCGACTAATGGATTGTCCGATAAGGGATTCGATGAGTTGTTATGCCTCATAATGAAGTTGCTTCCAGATGGTAACACACTGCCTGAAACTACATACGACGCCAAGCAAGTTGTCTGCCCTTTGGGGTTGGAGGTACAGAAGATACATGCATGCTGTAATGATTGTATCCTTTATCGCAATGAGTACGAGGATTTGGAAGCTTGTCAGGGGTGCAAAGCTTCGCGGTATAAGACCAAGCGTGATGACTCAGGTGAGGAAGATTGGCAGCATAAGAAGAAGAGACCCCCGGCTAAGGTGGTGTGGTATTTCCCTATAATCCCCCGGTTGAAGCGTTTATTTGCAAACAAAGCGCATCCCAGATGATGTGCTGGCACAAAGAAGATCGTAAGGACGATGGAAGGCTAAGGCACCCTGCTGATGGCATCCAATGGAGGAAAGTCGATAGAAAGTACTCGGACTTTGCTGAGGATGCAAGGAACATAAGGTTTGGGTTGAGTACGGATGGGATGAACCCGTTCGGCGAGATGAGCAACAGCTACAGCACTTGGCCCGTGACTCTATGTATCTACAACCTTCCTACTTGGCTGTGTATGAAGCGGAAGTACATTATGATGCCGTTGCTTATCCAAGGGCCGAAGCAACCTGGAAACGACATCGACGTGTATCTCAAACTGTTGGTTGAAGATCTGCTAACGTTGTGGAATGATGATGTACGTGTGTGGGATGAGTACAAAAGAAAGTATTTCACCTTATGTGCACTGCTATTCGTAACCATCAACGACTGGCCTGCACTTGGTAACTTGTCTGGCCTATCTATCAAAGGATATAAAGCCTGCATCCAGTGCTTAGACGATACGGACAGCAAGTATCTGAAAAACTCACGAAAGGTCGTGTACATGGGCCACCGTAGATTCCTCCATATGAAGCACCCGTTACGAGGGAACAATGAGAATTTTGATGGGACAGAAGAGAAACGTAAGAAGCCCATGCATCGCAGTGGGACAATTGTATTTTTTATGGTAAAGGATCTAAAAGTAGTATTTGGAAAGGGTTCTGGTAGCAAATCTGTCCCGACTGAACAAGATCATATGAAGCCTATTTGGAAGAAGAAATCAACATTTTGGGACTTACCGTACTGGAAAGACTTAGAGGTCTACCATTCATTGGACTTCATGCATACCACGAATAATGTCTGCGTGAACCTGCTAGGCTTTCTAGATATGTACGGCAAAACAAAAGATACACTTCAAGCACGAAAGGACCTGCTTCTACTGGGACTCAGGAACGACCTACATCCGGAAAAGAGAGCGAAAGGACAACATTACCTCCACCCTGCGAGCTACACTCTGAGCAAGAAAGAGAAAAAAACATGATTAAGTTCTTGAGCAGCGTGAAGGTCCCTTCTGGATACTCCTCGAACATAAAGAGACTCATAAACACGAAAGAGAATAAAATCGTACACCTGAAATCCCATGATTGTCACATGTTGATGACACAGCTGCTCCTAGTGGCGGTGAGAGGTATTTTGCCTGACTGGGTACGAGGGACAATCATAAAGTTGTGCTCGTTCTTCAACGCGGTGTCGCAGAACGTCATCGAGCCGAATAACGTATCTCAGTTGCAGCATGATGTGGTCGATTGTATGGTCAGCCTTGAGATGATCTTCCCTCCGTCCTTCTTTGATATTATGGTCCATCTCATGGTCCACGTTGTCAAAGAGATAGAAATTCTCGGACCCGTTTTCCTGCATAGTATGTTCCCATTCGAGAGGTACATGGGGGACCTAAAGAAGTATGTTCGCAACCGGTCTCGTCCAGAAGGTTGCATTGCATAGGGTGTTGGCACAGAGGAGGTGATTGAATTTTGTGTCGATTACATTGATGACCTGAATCCGATTGGCGTCCCTGTATCACGCCATGAGGGGAGGAAACGGGGAAAAGGGACTCTAGGGAGAAAAGAATTATTTAGCAACGATCTACTTTCATTTAAACAAGCACATTTCACAATCTTGAAACAAACAACTGTAGTGGCTCAGTATATCCATGATCATGAGATGATTCTGCGCAACCAATACCCAGAGAAGTCAGAAAAGTGGATCGCACTAGAGCAAATGGATCATTTCGGCGGTTGGTTACAAAATCAGCTGATGTGCAACCAGACAGACAATGAACAGTTGAAACTCTTGGTTCGGGGACCATCCACTACAATCATACCATTCCATGGGTATGAGATAAATGGGTACACATTTTACATGACTACCCAGGATAGCAAGAGCACCAACCAAAACATCGGCGTTCGTATAGATGCCTTCGACACAAATGGAAAGATGGACACCTACTATGGTTGCATAGAGGAGATCTGGGAGCTCGAGTATGGACCTTTAAAAGTCCCTCTGTTTCGGTGCCAATGGGTCAAATTGATAGCTGTTGAGATCGACGAGTACGGTATGACAATTGTGGACCTCAAGCAAGTGGCCTATAGGGACGAACCGTTCGTGCTCGCCAATGATGTGGCACAGGTATTCTATGTGATGGACATGAACAGCAAGCCAAAAAAGCAGAAGGACAAGCATCCTAAAAGCAAGAAGCAGAAGGTGGATACTATCAGCAGCGAACAGCCAAGGCGCCATGTGGTTCTTCTAGGAAAAAGAAGGATTGTCGGAGTTGAGGGCGTCACCGACGAAGAAGAGTAGAATCAATTTGAAGAGTTACCTCCTTTTATGGTGGACATAGACATAAGTGTCTTGCATGATATAGAAGAATCTCCATATGTACGACACGATCATAACGAAGGATCACTTGTAAAAACAAAGTATGTTAGCAAATAAGTCCAACCGTGTTGTATAAACCCGTATATGAATTATGAATATGGTTATTACACTTCTCTCTCTCTCTCTAGCTGATATAAACTCGTGTATGGAGTAATGCAATTTATAGGGTTTGTTAATAATCTGAAGCTACTAATTACGAAGAAAATAGAAAGCATTCCAAAATTAACAACATCTAGTGTGAGGTCTTTAGTCCAAGGCTACCAAGATCAGAGTCCTCGTAGAGTCGTACTGTTGCAAATCTATCGAATAATTAGCAATGCTACAGGCCACATTAGTTACTCACAACATCAGTTCAACTCCATAACCACATGGATGTATTAAGCAGCTGCTAGCTTTAGTAGAGACTTCTAAGTTGGGCTGATGCAAAAGTGTGGCTGTAAGATGTTCCCAGCTAGCATGGTAAAATATGACAAAGACATCGCCGCCGTTATTATAACATAATACTTACTTTTATTAGATATAAAAATTTAATTACAAACAAAAAAATCCGCAAAAAGAAGTAAAATAATTATTAAGAATTAAACACGAGCCAACAAATCTGAAATTTTTATTCAAGGTATATTATATTTTATACTATACCTATTACAAATCAATTTATGTCATCAAATTAATTAATTACAGTAATAGAAATTTTAAAAAATCCCACTTGTACCGGGTCATAACACCAACCGGTACTGATAGCCCTTAGCGAACAAGTACACAGGGGAATCAGTACCGGGTCATAACATCAACCGGTACTGACAACCCCTAGGGCAATAAGTACACAGGGGCATCAGTACCGGGTCATAACACCAACCGGTACTAATAGTATCTAGCAGTACCGGTTGGGAATACGATCTGGTACTAATTCCCCTTAGAGCAATCAGCATTTGGCGGGGTATTTTGGCGGGGAGGGAATCAGTACCGGTTGGTAATATGACCCGGTACTAATTCCCCCTCGTATAAAAAGTGGAGAGGTCCAACTCTTGTCTTTCTCGCCACTGTCGCCTCCAAGTCTCCAACTCCGGCATCCACGCCGTTTGCGCCATCCTCACCCCCGCCGTCAGTGCCGTGCGCACCACCGGCGTCCGCGTAGTCCTCCGACAACCCCGGTCGGCGTCCGTGTCGTCCTTCGACGACCCACCGTCCGCACCCCTGTGGCCGCATCCTCGGCCAGCTTCCTCCACACCAGCGCTGCATCCTCCACACCGGCACCGCATCCTCCTCTCCGGCGCCGCGCGCCCTCGGTGAGCTCTCTCCGGTGCCTACTTACAATGCTTACTGTTAAGTGGATTATGTGGATGCATGTTTACTGTGGATGCTTACTGATTATGTGGATGTTTACTGATTATGTGGATTATGTGGATGTTTACTGTTGTTTATGTGGATGCTGATTATTAATGTCGATGGACAATGATGTTGATTATGTTAATTATGTGGATGTTTACTGTGGATTATGTAAAATGTTGATTATGGATGTTGATTATGCTTATTATATATGTAAATTTGAAATGTGTAAGTATATGTGAAATGTGTATAAGTATATGTGAAATGTGGCTTATGAAATGAGTAAGTATATGTGAAATTTGAAATGTGTAAGTATATGTAAATTTGAATTGTGTAAATTTGAAATGTGTAAGTATATGTGAAATATGGCTCATGTAAATTTGAATTCTGAGATATATATGTATATGTGAAATGTGTAAGTATGTTGGTAGTATACTCGTCGTTGCCGCCTGTCTTCCTCTATCCACTCTTTCCCACCATCCTTCGAGTCATTGCCACGCGTGACTTGTCATTCTCTATCCCCAGCACCCTCTTTGTCTCCCCTCTCTCGCTCCCTCTCTGTTTCCCCCCTCTCTCGATCCCGCTGTGTCCCCCCTCTCGCTCCCTCTCTGTCTCCCCCCTTTATGTAATTATATGTGAAATGTGTAAGTATACTTTTGTTGATCTTTTTTTGTTAATTTTTAGTGCCCATTTCTAGCCTAAGAAATAACGATGGCGGACGAAGGATATGATGGAGAGGAGTTCATGAGGAATGTGATTGCGGGAAGTGATCTTGTAGAGGCGGAGGGTCGTGAACCCGTCGAGGCCGCCGAGGCAGCAAGGCCCGTCGAGTCCGTTGAGGCCGCCACGGTAATTAGTACGAATGCGTATATGCTGGTTCCACTATCATGCTAAGTCAACATTCTAGCTCGTTCATCATTAAACCATATTTTCAGACTAGTCAATCAAGTATGCCATCACGTCACCGAGGTCCAAGCAAGAAGTCGAAGGCCAGACATATTATTACTGTAGTCGGCGATAACGGCCAACCTATTGAACCCGAGGGGGTGATTCCACCGTTCAATTCGGCATGCGGCTTCCATGTCAGGGACCACGTGCCAATTAGTATCGCGAAATGGGAGAATGTCCCTGAATATACAAAGAATATGATCTGGACCGATTTGAAGGAGACATTCACCTTCCCCGAAGGGACCGAAGAGAAGGTGAAGAGTTACACGTTGAAGAAGATGGCCATTGCATTCCAGACATATAAAAAGAAGTTGACCACGGAATATATAAAGAAGGACCTAACACCCGACTTCAACAAGCACCCAAAGTTGCAGGATCACTGGGATGCATTCGTCAACTATAAGAATTCGGAAGAAGGTCGAAGTTTGACCAAAAAAACATTCAGAATGCACAGAAAAAGCAATATCACCATCGCCTCGGCCCTGGTAGTTACCGTTGAGCGATGCCCAAATGGGAGCAGAGGGAACAGGGATTGCTTGTGAAGGGTGTCACGTCGGCGACTTTGGAATGGCCAGACAGAGCGAAGAGTTGGTTTTATGCTCACGGCGGTGCACTTGACGATGATGGAAACCCGGTGTTTGGGAATGTGCTGACAGATGTCGCCAGTAGACTTGTACAGTCGATCGAGGACTCTTCCCAGGGCACCTTTGTGGCAAACAGGGAGAACGATGAGCTAACAAGGGCCCTACAGAACCTGGAGCACCCTGGACACACACGAGGGATTGGCGTTGTTCCGTGGAAGATTGGTTTTGCTAAGGACGCCGAGACCTACAGGAGTCGGGCGAGAAGCAAGTCCCGACAGGCACAACAGATGCAAATGCTAGAAGAAAGCATGAATCAAATGGTTCAAGAACATATGAATCAAACACAAGAAAACATAAAGGAAGAGGTCCAAAGACATGTGCAGTTAGCCTTGAGCCAACAAGTGAATGCGAGCCAGGAACCTCCTACTAATGCAGACATCATTAGCCCCACGTGGCGGCGGAGCAGCTGCATTTCTGGTGGGCTGCCCAAAGAGGACTTGGGCCACTGGCCTGTAGACGACATCACGCAACGGACACCATGTGAGCTGCACGTCCAAGCGAAGAACATCTCCTTCATGGCGGCTCACGGCATGGCTCACCAAATGGAGCCGAGGCAGGTCATCCATGGCCAGCAGATACCGCCAGGCTAATCCAAGGTCTCGGTGGAGGAGGTATGTCCATGGTGCAAGGACCTTGACCTCGACATTCCCGAATGTGACAGAACTACAACGTTAGGAGAGGCAATGCACACTTTCATTCTGTGGCGTAAGAAGTACATCATTTTTAGAGACACACATAAGCGGTCCTCTCCGACACCTACGTCACCAAAATCGTCGCCCATCAGAAGAAGCCCTTCTCCTACACCAATCCCTGCATTCAAAACTCCAACTCCAACATCATCGCCCAAGAGAAGCCAGCCAGCTCATCCAACAGCTCACAAGAAGACGAGATCCACCCAAAGCAATAAGTTGGCCGCACCTTCAAAGCGGGCGTACGATATGACGAAGGAGGAGACCGCCAAGGTAGTCAGGGCCGAGGTCACTGAGTTTTTGAAACCCAGGTCACTAGAGAAGAAGATTCAACCTGGTACAGAAGAATTTCTAAAAGTCCTGAGGACAATTAAAGGTTTGAAAGATTCAAAGGAAAAACTTCGTGTCTCTGACTACAAGCGCACACTGGTCAAGGCAAGCAAGAACAAGACGTCATCAGCTGAGCAGAAGGCCAATGAAATGGCAAAATTCCTCGAAGAAACTGGTCTTGCCCCAGATCAAGTATTAGGCAACCAGAAGATTGAATTTGCTCAAGTCAAATGGTCATTTATACCGAGCACACCATTGGTCATGCATGACGAGGTTGGCCAGCTGCCAACTAGGATGCGCCAATTCCATCAATGGTACCTGGATGCGTTCCGGCATGGCATAGAGCTATTCGCCTTCAAGTACAAGGATCGATATTTTTTTTCACGGCGATGGAGAATTTTATGTCGAATGGCACATAATGTACGATCTATACCAGACAAACGCCCTCGACATGGTCATGTTGAGTTGCTGGACTCTGTAAGTTCTTATTTAATTGCAAAAATCTACTGTGTAGGCCCTTTGACTATACTAACTTGCAAGCCTAACTAATTTCTTCTTATGTAGAATGGAGATACAAAGATGCAGAAAGGAGGCCATTTACGACATAGGCTTCCTTGACCCTTCTGTCATTAACAACACATTTGTTACTAGCTGCCCTATAGAGAACACCATATTCAATGGGCTAATGGGTCAGAGATACAAAGCAAAGATACTTCTACCCTACAACTTTGAGTACGTGTTTTCGTGCCGCCTCGTTCTAACCCTTTTCCATAACACGATGTTAGAACTAATCAGTTACCTACGTTGACATATGTATGTACAACTTTCACTGGATTCTTCTCATTATCGAGCTAGATCGTGGCATGATCACAGTTATGGACTCGAGGAGGAAACCAGTTGAATGTTATCAAAACCTGAGCGACATGCTCGATCGGTATTCTTGTTCCTTTCATTATCGTGCTAGTTCTACTTCATTTAAAACAAATTATAATCATGTTCAATTTGCAATCATATGTGTAGTGCATTCGCACGGTTCCGTGCCGAAATCGTCGACGAATTCAAACAGAAATTCGCTGTTACACTTGCCTCTCGAGTACGTATGCCATCATGCTATCTTTTTAGTTAGCTAACTTAATTTCCATGCATCCATTTCACGCTCTAAGCCTTTTCCAACACAGATCTTGCTTCAGCAGCTGGGAAACAATTTATGAGGCTACTATGTGTGCCAATTTATGGACATCCAGACCAGAGGTCTTTGCCGCTTGCAAGATTGTAACAAATTCACGCCGCCGCATGTGACAGCAATCCAAGAACAACTCATTGGCTGGATTTACGATGAGGTCGTAAATCCAAAAGGCGAGTTCCACGTTTCGATGAATAGGTGGGGCCCTTCGATAAAGGCTGGTGAACTGTCGGAGTCGACTTCTACGGCTACCAAGAGCGACGCACGTAAACGAAGGGCCCCATAAACGTTCTGTAATTAAAGCTGTAATGAATGTTAGTGATACATATTGATTCTAATTGGAGTTGTTAATATAAGTTTTGTGATTTAATTATCATTTAATTGTGCATGATTGATTATATGTGCTTTTAATTAATAGATAGATATATGTAGAATTAACATATATTATATTGCCTTATTGTAAGATAGCACTATTTCTGCAGTTTTCCAAAACTATGAACATTATTGTGTAGAATTATCATTATTAAAATACTGATCAACCATTGGTGTTATGACCAGGTACAAGTGAGATTTTTTAAAAATTTCCATTACTGTAATTAATTAATTTGAGTACATAAATTGATTTATAAATTTCTCATAAATTTATAATGGGTTTTATGAAATATACTATACCTTGAATGAAAATTTCATATTTGTTGGATGAGTATTTAATTCTTAATATTTCTTTTACTTCTTTTTTGCAGATTTTCTTTGTTTGTAATTAAATTTTTATATCAAGTAAATGTAAGTATTATTTTAAATTTTTATGTCAAGCAAGAACGGGCATCCTGCCTGCGCGAACTGTTGTATTAGTACAAGTTTACTACGGTCTGTTGCTCTACGACCACATCTAGGACGAGCACGCGGCGGTTGACGCCGAGTGCGGCGGGATCATGAAGCTAGGCATTTCGCGACTTCGCCGCCAAGTCCTACAAGACCGAGCCCTGCACCGTGAGCTTCACTAAGGAGGTTGGTAGACATTTCTCCTTAGTGAAGCTCACGGTGCGGGGCTCGGTCTTGTAGGAATTGGCGGCGAACTCGCAAAATGCCTTCATGATCCTGCCGCGTTCGGCGTCGACCACCGCATGCTCGTCCTTGATGTGGTCGTAGAGCAGCAGGCCATAGTAAACTTGCACTGATACAATAGTTCGCGCAGGCATGATGCCCGTTCTTGCTTGATATAAAAATTTAAAATAAAACTTACTTTTACTTAATATAAAAATTTATTACAAACAAAGAAAATCTGCAAAAAAGAAGTAAAAGAAATAATAAGAATTAAACACTCATCCAACAAATCTGAAATTTTCATTCAAGGTATATAGTATATTTGATAAAACCCATTATAAATTTATGAGAAATTTATAAATTAATTTATGTCCTCAAATTAATTAATTACAGTAATGAAAATTTTAAAAAAACCCACTTGTACCTGGTCATAACACGAACCAGTACTGATGATCTATTATTTGGAGCATCCAACCGGTACTGATAATAGATCATCAGTACCGGTTCGAGCCTCCAGCCGGTACTGATAACTGAAAGGACCAACGATGTCGCCTAGAGGGGGGGTGTGAATAGGCGGATTAAAAAATCGCAGCGGAATTAAAACTGGCCAAACAGGTCAATCCGGAGTCTCCGGGTATCTGGTCCGGAGTCTCCGAGTTGTCCGGAGTGTCCGGTATTTTATCCGGATACTCCGGGTTAGCTGGCTCGGGAGTGCGACTAGGATTACTCTAATAAGCACAATAAACTTCAATAAATAGATAGCAAGAGCAACCTAGATCAAAAGCTAGTGTGGATTTGAATTAAAGCTAAGCAAAGAGTTAGATCCGAGCTTTACAAAGACAAATCCACACAAGCAATACTAGCAAGTAAAAGTGAAAGAGAGGGACACGATTTTTCACCGAAGTTCGGATTCTTGAAGGGAATCCTACGTCTCCGTTGAGGCGGCTCGGTCGCACTTGAGCTGGGGTCTCTTTCAACCCGCTTTCCTCCCGGTGTTGCACAAATGCACTCGCCGGCTTCACTTCTTGTCTCTTTCCTTTCGGAGGCGAGACTCGCCTTCACAAACGACCGGGGCTCACCACACGCGTTGGTAGCTCCCGGTGACTCCTAGCCGTCTAGGAGACCTTCAACCTCCAAGAGTAATAGCACCACGGAAGTCGCTTGGAGGATGAACTAGTGCTCAACAACTAGAAATGAATGCACCTAGCACTTCTCCTCTTCCTCACCACACCAAAAGAGATCAAACAACAAATCAAATGGTGTGAGGAAGTATGAGCTCTATTGAATGCTTGGAAGAGGTTAGGAATGGCTTGAATGCTGCAATGAATGAGCTCAATAGAGATTCTAGCCGTTGGAGTGGAGTGGAGGCTTTAAATAGTCTTTTTGAAAACTAGCCGTTTTTCCACGTTTTGTACAGGCCGGAGTGTCCGGACAATTAACCCGGAGACTCCGGACAAATGTCCGGAGACTCCGGGTTGTCCGGAGACTCCGGACAAATGTCCGGAGACTCCGGGTTGTCCGGAGACTCCGGGTTGTCCAGAGACTCCGGACAAAATGTCCGGATACTCCGGACTACCTGGAACTCAAAGTGGCCGAGGGGTCCAACCCGGAGACTCCGGACAAATTGTCCGGATACTCCGGATTGAATCCGGAGACTCCGGACAAATTGTCCGGATACTCCGGATTGAATCCGGAGACTCCGGATTGGATCCGGATACTCCGGGTTATCCAGCTCGGTTTGAAATGAAAACATTTGCAAACTAAATGCATAAGTGCTAATTTGAGATGCAAGATTTGACGTTGAGCACATGCACATCCTAAAGGCGATTTCTCGTCGTACCCTCTTAATAGTACGGCTATCCTTAAGACACAAATATAAAAAGAAAAATTACAACTCTTGTCTTGATGCTGTCTTTTCAACTTTTTGGGAGGTTGTGGGGGTATCCAATCCCATTTCAACTTGATATGATCTCGATATCTGCATTAATCTTAGTTAAAGCATTAGATCACTTTAATTGTGTCATCATTAATCACCAAAATAATTTGAGGGGCCTAGATGCACTTTCAATAACAGATTATCAATACCGGCTAGACGTTCCAATCGGTACTGATAATAGACTATCAATACCGGTTTGAGGATTTAACCGGTATTGATGGGCATATCAATACCGGTTCCCCCAACCGGTACTGATGCCCATTGGGCATCAGTCCCAGATGGCTGGTACCGGTTCAAAAACCGGTATTGATGGCGTTCATGAACCGGTAGTGACGGCGAGATCTGTAGTAGTGTCCGAAAACGAAATTTTAATCCATGGTCGTATTGAGCCTTAGAACAAATTTCATGCACACCACGCGAATCAACGTTGCATTTTGCAGAAAAGAACGCAACTGGCCTGACATTCATTTCTCGGGGAGGAGCTACAAATCAGGACAGGATCTGTCTGCGAAACCAAATACCGATTGTTAAGCAAAGAACAACAAATTAGCAAAGCTGTGAAAAATCATGCAATCACAGAACAAGTTTTGGCAGAGCTGTTACAAACAACCGAAAACATCCTTTCCCTGTTCTTCTATGAATTTATAAGAACCGTTGAAAAATTACAGCAATGGCATGAAACAACCCAAATTTCAAAAACAAATTTGAATTTTATTCTTCTCTGAATTTCTTTGGAATTTGGATTTTTGAATTGGATTTTTGATTACCTTTAGGCCAAATATCTTTGCTTCTTGGGTCGTGCGGCCTGCTTCCTTTCGGCCTCCATCGCCGTCGCCGGCCCGGCCCAGCCAACCCGTCGCCTCCGCCTCTGGCTGCGCTCGCGCCGCACGTCCGCTTCGCGTCGCCGCCTCGCGCCGCCTACCACCCGCTGAGGACCCGCTTGCCGCTGCCCTTGTCTTCGGTCCTCCCGACAGTGCCGCTTCCTCCGCCGCGACTAGCCGCCAAGACAACCTGCGGCGCTGCCGCCGCTCCGCCGCTCGCACCTTGCCGGCCTCGCTTCGCACTCAAGCGTTATAAGCCGCCGCCTGGCTGCCTAACCAACCTGTCGCTTCCGCCTCGCATTCGGCCGCGCCAAGGCTGCCCGCTGCGCTGTCGCGCCTCACGCCCCCTGCTACCCGCGCGAGGGCACCCGCTTGTCGCCGCCTTTGTCTTCGGTCCTCCCGACCGTGCCGTTTCCTCCGCCGTGGACCAGCCGCCCGCACAACCCGCGCGCGTCGCCGCCTCCGCAGCTCCCGCATTTTGCCGGCCTCGCCCCGCACTCAAGTGGCTATAAAAGCCGTCGCCCTTCCCCGTCCCAACTCACCCCGCCCTCCTCGCTTAGTGGTGAGCTCTCCCCTCCCCGCTCCACCTCCTTCCTCGTCTCCGGCGCCGCCGCACCGCCCAGTGCCGCCGCGCCGAAACCCGCTGCCGCCTCTGCCTTCCCCTATTTTTCCCTAACCCTAACCCGTGCCCACGCCTCGACAAAGCGGGCCTCGCTGTCGCCTCCCGCCTCGCGCCTTGGCTCTGGCTCCTCCCGTCTTTGGCCGGCCACTGGACCGCGCTACTTCGCCGCTCGCCAGCCGCCACCACGTGGGTCGTGGCCCGTTAAAGCCCAGCCAAGCCAGCCCAGTTCCTGTGGGAACAGTAAAGCCGATTTTTGAATTTTAATTCAATTATTAATTTCCGAAAATCGTTTTAATTCCAAAATTAGCCCAAAAAATTCCCGAAAAATTCTGTAAACCCCAGAAATCCACCAAGTACATATTCCTATTCATTTTGACCTACTGATTTCAAAAATGCCCTCCGCTCTGCAATCCGAAACTCTGAAAATTCCAAAAATGCCCAAATTGCCCTTCGTCCTCTCCCGGCTCGGTTTTCGGTTTCTGTTCCCCTTTCTGTTTTCATTTTAGTTATTGTTTTTTCTTTTATTTACATTTGTTCGCCTCTTATGCGCTAGATACGTCCGTTGGACCGCCGGTGGAGCAGGAGCAGTCCCCGAAGCAGACGTTGGACCAGACGGGAGCCCCGTACGACTACTTCCTCTATGACTCAACTGACCCGGCCGCCGAGCAAGGCAAACCGTACACCTTTGATCATGTTGATCCGAATCGTGCCATGCTATAGTTATTTACTATTTTTCTATCGCATTATTTTACTGTATGTTGAGTTATTGAAATCCGCTATTTTAGAATGACATGATACTTAGATAATGCCGAATTGCTCATGGAACTTCCTTGAAAAATATTGAACCATATTAAATTCCTTGTTAACCCTAGGAAATGACTTATGCCATGTTAGGTTAATTACTATTAATCTAGAAGTTAGTTCAACTGCTTTAAAGTGAAAATAAAATGCTGCAGAATCTCTGATTCGGATGTTTAGAAAAGTGCTGCAGTCTGGGGGACAGTATTGGATTAATCCCGGAGTGGATGAGATTCCAATCCCCGACTGATGATTAATGCCTTGGTTATCTGGTGGCCGGTACTGTGAGTACCGGAATGGGTTTATGGATTGAAAGGCTTGATCTTGGGAAATGTAAGATTAATAGCCCCCCTTGAGCAAAGTAAATAACTTAAGTTCCCGCTCAACCACAGGTCGGACTGGTCAGTGGGCCTATCTCCGACATAGCTCAGTAAATTAATCATTCCTGAACTTATTTGATTAAATTTGGTGGTATTATTCTCTTGGAGAATTGGGATCGGCCTTCCCGGCAGGGAAGTATACCGAAGGGGTAGAACAGGAATGTTCCTTAGTGTCATACCCTGGTTCTCACAACGGTAGGTGCTATAGCTGGAATAACCAGGTCCAGGATAGCGCGAGCCTATCGGTTAACAAGTACACGACAGGAATGATTAACGAAATGCTGTGATCATCTCAATCTGGCTGCATGCATTTAAGTTGCATGAAATTTCGCGATTGGCATTAAGGGTGGGCTGAATTGTTGTGGAGAATGTTACAGCATGTTGGAGCAGGTCAGGTCGAGCCCCCAGTTTTCCACACGGAGGAACTTTTCCAAGGTGCAATCCGTTATGAGTGGAAGGCTTGGTTTGATCTGGATCGTCCGCCAAATAACCCGGATATTCCGCGCCGCTTCTTGGGGCGCTGCATTTTCGAGTTAGATCTTGTCCAGGACTCTACCCGGAGGGCAATGAAGCACATCCACCACCTTTTCGCTGCCGATTCTGATGACAGTCAGTTTCAGCTTATCCCCATGAAGGGGGATGTGCCAGGCGAGGTGATTGTTTCCGTCCCAGATGACGAGGCTGATCCTCGTGTCAGTGAGATTGCCGATCTTATTGTCGCCAAGGATGCTCTGTACAGCCAGCTTCTGCTCGAGCGTGATGATCTTCAGCGACAGTTGGGTGATGCTTGGACAGAGATTGACGAGCTTCGCGAGGAGCTAGACCAGCTGCAGCCCTAGTACGAGCCAGGAGAGGAGATGTCCATGGATGGTCCATCAGAGGTGATTGGCCTTTCCATGGCAGATGACGTGGAAGAAGACCCGGAGGAGCGCATCATCTACATCTCTAACGATGATTGAGGAAGTCTATCTTAGAATAGGGCGTTAGTCCTAGATGTTGGTTCCACCCTTTTGTTAGAGCCTTTGTAATGTAAAATAGGTCGTTTTATACCTTATGACGGTACTATAAACGATCTATGTTATCAATGCAATTATGTTTCTATCTCTATATATTGTTTGCATTAAGTATCTTTTACTCTCGGCCAAATTCCACTAATTCTTTTCCTTTCATCTTGCTTCTTATCCATTCTATCTCTTCGTACCTCATACTCAAATCTTACATACCTTCTGCTTTACCCAAAAACCCTGCTGTAGACCAAGAAGAGTCAAGATGAATCTAGGAGGAGGATCACACCAGAACAGCCATGAAAGTGAGGTAGACTCTGCCAGAAATCCAGTCAACTTAGCACAAGTATTAGCTGCTATGGAAAGAAACAGATATCAGTCAGAACAACGACATAATCAGATGATGGAAAGGTTGATGGAACAACTAATCGCCAGACCTCAGGCAGTTCAGCCAGGGAATAATATTGGTCAAGAAGGAGTACTAGGTGGGTCACGTTGGTCTGACTTTTAGAAGACCCAACCCCCTACATTCTCCATGTCAGCTGAGCCATTGGCAGTAGATGACTGGCTCAGGGACATTCAGAGGAAACTGGACACCGTAGAATGCACAGACAAGGAAAGAGTACTCTATGCTTCTCACCAGTTGCAAGGACAAGCAGCTGCATGGTGGATTAGCTTTCAAGCACTGAAAGAAGGTCAAGAGATTACATGGCAGATGTTCGAGGAATCCTTTAGAAAGGTACACGTTCCAGCAGGATTAATGGCCTCCAAGAGGAGGGAATTTCTGTCCCTTCGCCAAGGAGGAAGGACAGTAATGGAATACCTGCATCAATTCAACAGCCTATCTCGATATGCCCCAAAGGAAGTAGACACCGAGGAAAAGAAGATGGAAATATTCATGGAAGGATTACAAAAGAATCTGAAGTTTCACATCTCCGCCATTGAGTTCAAGGACTTTGCATCAATGGTTGACAAGCTAATCATTTCTGAGGAAACGAGGAATGATTTGGAGGATACCCGGAAAAGAAAAGCCCAACAGCATAGAATGACAGTCTCCACCTAGTCCAGAGGAAGGACCCCTACCTTCAACCCTAATATCCCAAACAAAAGACAAGCCGTTGGAGGATCGCGACCCAGTCTCCCCAATACCCAGCCCGGTGCCATCCGATGTTATACCTGCAATGGGAATCATTACTCCAATGTATGTCCCAAGAAGGCTTCAGCCTGCTTCCATTGTGGACAGCCTGGACACATCAGGCAGTATTGCCCAAAGAAGGATTTGCCAAGTGACGTAGCCAAGCCGCATACGTCAACCTTCACCTCAACAAACAGACAGCCTGCACCTCGTCAGTCGCAGCCATAGCCACAAGGTTATCTGAAGGCCCCAGTCAAGACAGAAGGATACTCCAACAATCGAGGACAGAGTATGCCAAGGAACCCTCAGGGAAGGATAAACCATGTGACCGCCTCAGAGGCCGCCGAAGCCATAGATATCATCATCGGTAAGTTTCAAATCCAAGCCAAATCAGCCTTGACTCTTTTGATCCCAGAGCCACCCATTCGTTCATCTCTTTGGTTTTTTCTTGCAAAAAATGGTTTGCCCTATTCCCCTTTGCCCTCCCCTTGTGTTTTCCACACACCCGGAAGCCGATTAATGGCCAGATTCAGATGCAGCAACCTGAGAATGGAAATCCAAGGAATTGAGTTTAGAGCTAACTTGCTGTTATTGGAAATGGATGGTCTAGATATCATACTGGGAATGAACAGGTTATCTAGACATAAGGCCCGTATGGACTGTGCTCGAAAGACAACGACACTCAGAAATGATAATGGACAGCAAGTGACAGTGCAGAATGATCCGAAATTGATTAAGAGAAGCCAGAACATCATCAGCACCCTTACCCGAGGATTAGACAGCATACCCATAGTTCGGGAATACCCCGACATCTTTCCAGAAGAATTACTCGAAAAACCTCCGAACAGAGGCATAGAACTGGCAATAGAGTTAGTTCCTGGAACAGCTCCTATCTACAAGTGATCCCGTCCAATGTCGCCTTTGGAGTTAAAGGAACTTAAGAGACAATTGGATGAATTATTGGAAAAAGGATTCATCCGGCCCAGTATCTCACCTTGGTCCTCACAAGTAGTATTTGCCAGAAAGAAGGATGGAAGTAAAAGACTTTGCATAGATTACAGAGCACTGAATGATGCAACAATCAAGAACAAGTACCCCTTGCCCCGAATAGATGACCTGTTTGATCAGCTAAAGGGAGTCAAAATCTTTTCGAAGATAGACCTGAGAACAGGGTACCATCAGCTGAAAGTCAGGGAACAGGACATAAAAAGACAGCTTTTGCCACCCGGTATGGACTATATGAGTTCACAGTAGTGCCGTTCGGACTCACTAATGCCCCGGCCTACTTTATGAACCTGATGAACCAAGTATGTATGGAATTTTTGGACCGGTTCATCGTAGTGTTCACAGACGACATACTCATTTACTCCATGACCAAAGAAGACCACAGGAAGCATTTTCACTTAATTCTGGGAAGGCTTAGAGAACACCAGCTTTATGCCAAATTCTCTAAGTGTGATTTCTGGTTGGATGAAATCGCTTTCCTAGGACACATCATCACCAAAGATGGAGTAAAGATGGATCCTGAAAAAGTCAGAACAGTTCTGGAATGGGAACAACCTACCTTAGTGACAGAAGTCAGAAGCTTTTTGGGATTGGAAGGATACTACAGACATTTCATTGAAGAATTTTCCAAAATAGCCAAGCCATTGACTCAACTTCTCAAAAAGGACAACCCCTACCAATGGACTGAGAAGTGTGAGACAGGAGTTAAAAGCCAAGTTAACCTCAGATCCAGTCCTCACACTCCCAAATCCATATAAAGATTTCCAAATCTACTGTGATGCTTCGAAAAGAGGACTGGGATGTGTGTTGATGCAAGAAGGAAAGGTGATTGCGTATGCGTCGCGACAACTCAGACCACATGAAGAGAATTACCCAACCCATGACCTGGAATTAGCCTCAGTAGTGCATGCATTGAAGATTTGGAGGCACTACCTGTTGGGAAGTCACTGTGAAGTGTTTTCTGACCATAAGAGTCTGAAGTACGTGTTCACTCAGCCAAATTTAAACATGAGACAGAGAAGATGGTTGGAATTAATCAAGGATTATGACTTGGAAATCCTATACCATCCTGGAAAAGCTAACGTGGCAGCTGACGCTTTGAGCAGGAAAGCATGTCACCACTTAGCTCAAGTTGAGGATATCTCACCACCATTAAAATTATAGATGCAACAGTTGAACCTACAGATAGTGTCGAAAGGATCGGTACATTTCCTAGAGATACAGTCCGACCTCCTAGAACAGATCAAGACAGTTCAGAAGACAGATGAGGAAATTCTGAGATACAGGAAAATAATGGAAGATGTTGGTCCTTCAGAATTTTCAGAAGACCAACAAGGCATATTACGATTTCGTGACCGTATATGCGTTCCAAATAACAAGGATATAAGTGAATTGATTTTGATAGAAGCACACTCATCACAATTTTCAATACACCCAGGAAGTATAAAAATGTACCAGGATTTGAAGAAAGAATACTGGTGGAAAGGGATGAATAAGGAAGTAGCCGAACACATTGTGTGCTGTGACGTGTGTCGGAAGGTCAAGATAGACCACCAGAAGACTGCCGGATTGCTGCAACCCCTTCCAGTACCAGATTGAAGTGGGAAGAAATTGGAATTGACTTTGTCACTGGATTGCCCAAAACTCAACAAGGATTTGATGCCATTTGGGTAATCATTGACAGACTGACCAAAGTAGCCCGTTTCATACCCATTAGACAGACCTTCGAGAAGGATAAGTTGGCAGAACTATATTTGACTCAGATTGTTCGGTTACATGGAGTCCCCAGAAAGATCGTGTCAAATCGTGGAGCCCAGTTTACTTCAAAGTTCTGGGAAAGTTTACATGAAGCCATGGGTACATACTTGAATTTCAGCACAGCCTATCACCCTCAGACAGATGGACAAATAGAAAGAGTTAACCAGATTTTGGAAGATATGTTGAAGGCTTGTGCTCTAACATATGGAGCCTCATGGGCCAAATGTTTACCGTTTGCAGAATTCTCGTACAATAACAGTTACTAGGCCAATTTGGATATGTCACCTTTTGAAGCCCTTTATGGAAGGAAGTGCAAAACCCCGTTGAATTGGACAGAAACTGGAAAGAAACAGCTTTTTGGACCTCAGCTCGTTCATGTTGCAGAGGCCCATGTAAAAATCATTAGAGAAAACCTGAGGACAGCCCAAGTTCGACAGAAAAGTTATGCCGATACAAGGAGGAAAGATATTAGTTACCAAGTTGGAGACTTCGTTTACCTGAAAGTGACACCCTTCAAGCCGGTTCATTGTTTTCAGATTAAAGGGAAGTTAGCCCCAAGGTACATTGGACCGTACCAAGTTACTGACAGGATTGGAGAAGTGGCATACAAACTATAGTTGGGTTCGGAGCTATCAAGAGTACATGATGTCTTTCATGTATCCCAGTTAAGGAAATGTCTCCGTCAACCATCAGAGCAAGTACAGTTGGAAGGGATAGATCTGCAGAATGATTTGACATACCATGAAGAGCCAGTCAGAATAGTGGAAGTTATGGAAAGAGAACTCAAGTTCAAGAATGTCAGAATCTGCCGAGTGCAGTGGAAGAATCACACACTCGAGGAAACCACTTGGGAAAAAGAATCGGAGCTGCAGCAGAATTTTCCCAACCTATTTTCCCAGGTGAAATGAATCTCGGGGACGAGATTCTATTTTAAGTGGGGTAGGTTGAAACAACCCAAATTTCAAAAACAAATTTAAATTTTATTCTTCTCTGAATTTCCTTGGAATTTGGATTTTCGAATTGGATTTTTTATTACCTTTGGGTCAAATCTCTTTGCTTCTTAGGTCGTGCGGCCTACTTCCTTTCGGCCTCCGTCGCCGCCGCCGGCCCAGCCCAGCCAACCCGTTGCCTCCGCCTCTGGCTGTGCTTGCGCCGCGCCTCCGCTTGCCTGCGCGTCGTCGCCTCGCGCCGCTACCACCCGCGTGAGGGCGCCCGCTTGCCGCCGCCCTTGTCTTCAGTCCTCCCGACCGTGTCACTTCCTCCGCCGCGGACCAGCCACCCGCACGCATCGCCGCCTCCGCCGCTCCCGCACCTTGCCGGCCTCGCCCCGCTCTCAAGCGGCTATAAAAGTCATCGCCCTTCCCCGTCCCAACTCACCCCGCCCTCCTCACTCAGTGGTGAGCTCTCCCCTCCCCGCTCCGCCTCCTTCCCCATCTCCGGCACCGCCGCACCGCCCAGTGCTGCCGCGCCGAAACCCGCCGCCACCTTTGCCCTCCCCTATTTTGCCCTAACCCTAACTCCGCCCCACGCTGCCGACAAAGTGCCCCGGCCTGGCCAACCTCCCTGCCCCGCGCTTGGCTCGCCTCCTCCGCCTGCAGGCTGGGCCACCTGGGCCTAGACCGCGCCAAGCACTCGCCGCGCCAGTCGCCGCTCGGCCACGTGGGCCGTGGGCCTGCAAAGCCCAGCCAAGCCAGCCTAGCCTTATGTGTCGGGACCCGAATTTGCAAATCCGACCTTCAGGTATACAACACTAGTCCAGAATCAAGCTTAGTGCACACAGTCTCAACGTTGGTAAATATCACAATCATACTCAACGTAATATAAAAGTACTTTATTGAAAGGACTTATAGCTGGTTACTCGACCTTATGGTCAAGTTACAAAATACACCTCGCAGGGCAAAACTTATTCAAATAGAATCTTGCAGCGGAATATAAAGAAAACGCGTAGCGCCAACCAATATTCCACAGGCAATTGACTGGACTCGCCCCCTAGTTAGTCGGTTCCTCCTGGATCTCCTCCTCCAAAGATGGCGTGGATTCCTCTTCAACTGATGTTGTTTTGTGGCAAGGGTGAGTACTTGGTACTCAGCAAGTCATGCACAGAATGCAAACTAATATACTACATGCATGGCTTGGTACAAGGAATAGCTCATGGTTCATTTGCAAGAAACAAAGATTTAACATGTATCGTAAATAGATTCGAAAGCAGTAAAGACATGTATATAATACCAATAACTTTTCCAAGAGTTAAATAAACATCCTCCCCATTCCTAGTTCACATTCCCATCTCTGTTATCCATTAACCCAAAACCTTTTTCCAAATCCAAGTTATTTTTATGAAAGTCTAACCCTTGACTGTAATTCCCGAGCGATGTCCAATACCGCGGACACGGCTATTCGAATAGATTTACACTCTGCAGAGATTATGCACTTTACCCACAAGATACAAATCAAACACCACAAAGGCGAGTGTCCGTAACAAAGCCTTTCAAAACCGCTAACTACAAAAGTGAACCTCCCTGCTTTTGCCTTACACCATCCCTTCCTTAGCAAAGGCGAAGTATGGGACCGACATACCGCTGGACGGGTACCAAGCCTCAAAGACTGCACGCTCCCCTTTTCAAGCTACACAAAGGGTGTAGTTGACACCCCGAGGTACCACAAGCAAGTTATTAGTAACTTAGTCAACTAGGTCCGTCCCATTACGGACATGTGGTTGCACGATTGACTCAGTTCAAAGGCTTGCAAGGTTAAGTCCTGTCGACCAGGGCAAGACTACCCAAAGAACCAAATCATCCTTCCCAATGCCATACCGCCCACTCCGATCATTACTTGCCACATGCCCTGGCCCAAATTCATTTGTCAAACCCCAGTTGATTACCATGCACCACGTGCCATCAACATCATCAACAACACATGACACTTTTTCCAAAACAAGTTCCATATCTCGTTAAGTCCACATTAGCATTTGATTATCCAAAATGATGTCACGCGGTAATGCGGCGTGTCTAAGCATTGGACTACAACGGTCTAACTACCCATGTTGGCAAATTAATAATGTCCAACTATGTAAACCACAACTAGGGTGACAAGGGGTCATGGCATACAATTATTTAACCAAGGTGTCATAAGGCAATTTGGCATTTATCTAATTCCCCAAAAGTAATTTAAAGCATTTATTACTTCAACTAGCATGCAATAGTTTAAATCAAACTAATTTCAAAAATGGGTTCAACATGGTCAAAGCATAACTTGCCTTCAAAGAGTACTTGTTCTTGGTCTTGAGCGGGATCCTGAGTCAACACTTCTCCTTCGAAGCCTTCGGGCACTTCAACGTCTACTCGTAAAGCGTGCAAATAGCAATACACGAATAAACAACTGGCAAAAAGTGTTCAAACATCCAAATAAAATCCATAAACAGAGAGAACAAAATTTTATGAATTTTTAGAAACTGGAATCGCTCAAATCGGAGTTAAAACGCAAAAGTTATGATTATTCAAAGTTTAAATAATCAATTTAATAATATTACAGAGAATGATTTTAGTCCAAAAATTATTTAAAATTCATATTTAAGTAGATCTGATTTTTATGAATTTTTAGAAATTTGAATCGTTCAAATCGGAGTTGAAACGCAAAAGTTATAAGCGTTTGAAGTTTTGAAATTCAAATCAAATATTAAACCAATTATTAAATCGTTTTCTTTTTCGAAAAATCAATTATTGCGCCAAGATGACACGCGTCACTCGATTAATTTGGATGACGCCACCTGTCAATGGGCTCAGCCCACGGTTCGGCTTGGTCCACCGTGGACTCGGTTCACGGCTCCATGTGTCGCTGACAGGTGGGTCCCCTCGGGTGACATCATCGCCGACGTCGGCGGGCTCACCACGGTCGGCAGTGGGACCCATCGTGACGCTATTGCCGACATCGGCGCTCGGGACGGCCGTGACATGCGCCCGCCATGATGTCGGGCGTGACGCCATGGTGCGATGTGGTGGCCGCCGACATGCGGGCCCCGCGTGTCGGGCCACACGCACGCGCGCTGGGCCGCCGACCGCGCGGCCGCCTCCCGCACACGTGGCTAGATCTCGACCGCTGATTTGAAAATCAACCGCCGCATTGATCTCGACTCACGCGTTTGGGGTGAACGCGCGTTTGATCTGGACCGTTGGATCTAGATCCAACGGTCGAGATTGGATCTGGGATTTTGGATGGGATCTCACCGTGGGATGACGTGGCGTGATCTGGGATGTTGGATCTGGATCGGACGGCTGAGGGAGCTCGAAGTCCGGCGATGGCGAGCGGCCGCGCTGGGTCACCGGCGCAGGGGACGATGACCTAGCCGACGGCGTTTCGGACGCGCTCCGGTGACGTGGGTGGTGCTCACCGACGCGGCTTGCTCTCACGGTTCCGGATCTGGGGTCAACGGCGACGGAGGACGACGGAGACGGCGGCTATCGGCGAAATCATGGCCGCACCTTCTCCTAACTCCGGCGAGCTCTAGCGGCGCAACCACGGCGGCTCAGGCGAGGTGAGTTACAGCTACGGGTGCGCAATGAAGCGGCGATCCCGACACGGGTGGTGGCGCAATAAATAGGGCCCTCGGCGTCAGTGAAACGCACGGAAACTGAGGTCCTCTCCGTTGCGGCGGCGGAGTCCGGCGGCGTCTGATTGGGTGACGTGGCACGCAGACACCGCTTGGATCGAGATCCAACGGTGCGTGGGTTTGGGTTCGGGTCGGACTTCGGCGAAGTGGGGCTCGGTCGGGCTCGGAGTCGGCGACGTGGCTCAATCGTGGCGTTGGATCTTGATCTTGATCCAGCGGCCACACGCTGTAGGGTTCGACCGAGCCAAAGTGGGTTCGGCCAACCACTGCTCGGTCGGGTTCGGGTGACTCAACTCGAGTCTGACTTCCGGGCCTCGATCGGAGGAACGATAGGCTCGATTTTCCAAATGATTTAATATTTAAAATAATTCCCAATAATTTATTTAATTCAAGAAAAATAGCAAAATACTTTAAAAATTCGAGAAAAATTCGAAAATATTTTAGGGCATTTGGGACTCAAATAAAATATTTCCAACAAAACTTTATTTGAAAATTTAATTTCTTTAATTATTTCAATATGGAATAAATTCAAATTAAATCCAAAAAATCCAAATAAATTCCAGAAAATTCCAAGAATTCACAAATGTGCAAAATAATATTTAATTTCATGAAAAGCAAAAAAAATTGGGGTGTTACACTATGGGAATAGTAAAACCGATTTTTGAATTTTAATTCAATTATTAATTTCCGAAAATCATTTTAATTGCAACATTAGCCCAAAAAATTCCCGAAAAATTCCGTAAACCCCAGAAATCCACCAAGTACATATTCCGAATCATTTCGACCCACTGAGTCCAAAAATGTCCTCCGCTCTACAATCCAAAACTCCAAAAACTCCTAAAATGCCCAAATTGCCCTCCGTCCTCTCCCGGCCTGGTTTTCGGTTTCTATTCCCCTGTCCGTTTTCATTTTCAGTTATTGTTTTTTCATTTATTTACGTTTGTTCGCCTTTTCTGCGCTAGATCCATCCGTTGGACCGTCGGTGGAGCAGGAGCAGTCCCCGGAGCAGGAGCAGTTCCCGGAGCAAACGTTGGACCAGACGGGAGCCCCATACGACTACTTCCTCTACGACTCAACCGACCCGGCCGCCGAGCAAGGCAAGCCGTACACCTTTGATCATGTTGATCCGAATCGTGCCATGCTATAGTTATTAACTATTTTTCTATCGCATTATTTTACTGTATGTTGAGTTATTGAAATCCGCTATTTTAGAATGACATGATACTTAGATAATGCCGAATTGCTCATGGAACTTCCTTGAAAAATATTGAACCATATTAAATTCCTTGTTAACCCTAGGAAATGACTTATGCCATGTTAGGTTAATTACTATTAATCTAGTAGTTAGTTCAACTGCTTTAAAATGAAAATAAAATTCTGCCGAATCTCTGATTCAGATGTTTAGAAAAGTGTTGCAGTCTGGGGGATAGTATTGGATTAATCCTGGAGTGGATGAGATTCCAATCCTCGGCTAATGATTAATGCCTTGGTTATCTGGTGGCCAGTACTGTGAGTAACGGAATGGGTTTGTGGATTGAAAGGCTTGATCTTGGGCAATGTAAGATTAATAATCCCCCTTGAGCAAAGTAAATAACTTAAGTTCCCGCTCAATCACAGGTCGGACTGGTCAGTGGGCCTGTCTCCGACATAGCTCAGTAAATTAATCATTCCTGAACTTAAATTTGATTAAATTTGGTGGTACTATTCTCTTGGAGAATAGGGATCGGCCTTCCCGGCAGGGAAGTATACCGAAGGGGTGGAACAGGAATGGTCCTTAATGTCATACCCTGGTTGTCACAACGGTTGGTGCTATAGCTGGAATAACCAGGTCCAGGATAGCGCGAGCCTATCGGTTAAGAACTAAACGACAGGAATGATTAACGAAATGCTGTGATCATCTCAATCTGGCCGCATGCATTTAAGTTGCATGAAATTTCGCTATTGGCATTAAGGGTTGACGATATCTTGTCGGTAAGGCTGAGCACCTCTGCAGAGTTAATCTAATGGTAATCGATTACGCCGTACTTCCGGTTAATGGAGTTAAGTTTGAACTGGAGTGATTACCCGTAGCTAAGCTCAAGTAATTACTTGGGAATTTGTGAAGTTGCTTAATGTTGTTGAACTTTGGAACCCCCCCTTTAACTGTTATTTATGGTTTGTGCTTCAAATGTAAGATGAGTTAGAAAATAAAACTGCATCCAGATAATTAAACCCTATTACCATCCTTTGTTATCCCCTACATGTAGTATTCAGCACTTTCCGTACGACTTGTTGAGTACTTTGTACTCACCCTTGCAACCCCAACCCCTTTCAGAGTTTGAAGAAGCTGGAGCCTACCAAGAAATCATAGATGGCGATTTAGTTTGGTTTTATGTCTTGTCTTTCGCTCAGGCCCTGCCTGTGGAGTTCTTTTGGTAATGTACTACTGGAAGTTTGGATACTTCCCCTTTGTAAAAACCCGGCCGTTAGGCCATATATTTGAATAAAATAATTGAAGTTGCTTTTGTCAGGAAAAATACTCTTGTTTTCCAACAGTTAATCTTCCTGGGTAACTGTTGTGAGTTTCCGACTGGCCCCTAAAAAGGCGGTCCGTCACATGGCATTGAGACAATACTGAGGTAATTTATGCATGCACGAAAAAAGCTGCAGTTAGTCTTTTTATGCAGTGAATCAGCAGGAACTTCAGTTTCTTCAACGACTTCACGAATGATTCCATCCAAAGAGGTGATTCTATGTTTTTTTTCCTTTTAAAATTGCACAAATATTAAAACATAAATAAAGGGTAGATAGTGATTACTTACCCATTCGCATATTTTAAGATTTATGCGACTTGTATTGAGAGAGAAAGCATAAAAACACTCCTCACATCCCTTGAAAACTCCTTCATTGGGACGACCAATATCTGTATTGTCAGTTTGATGACCCAATATTCCAGTTCGTTTGGCTAAATAAAAAGGAAAATTGATTACAAAGAAATGTATATAGCACTCGATCCGTAGAAGCTGAAGGGTTATATCTCTATCTCTACTATTCTTAAGTGAGAGTTGGTGGCAGTGGTCCATTCTACAGATAGTAGTAGCTGTTAAAGTGAGAGTTTAACTGAGTTAATAATCAGAGTTGAAATGCCAAGAAACGAAGCGTCGGCTCAACAAAAGTATCACGCCATTATACCATTAATGCCATTCTTGAACACACATCAGAGTATCACGCCATTCTTTATACCATTAATACCATTCTTGAACACATCACAGAAGGGTCATTGATCATTACGAAGCTATCATTTACACCATTTGAAATTTCAAATCTGCCGTTAAATCTCTACTATTCTTAAGTGAGAGTTGGTGGCAGTGGTCCATTCTACAGATAGTATCTCTACTATTATAAAGCAACAGTTGGTGGCAGTGGTGAATTCTACCCACGTCATTAATTGCCCTGCTTAATTGCCCTGCTTAATTGCCCTACGCAAAAAACGAAGCGTTGCTTTAATTAGCTAGCTTTCGCAAGAAACGAAGCGTTAAAGATAGATGTTTGATCTTGTGAAATAATTTTTTTTATTTTTTAATCTTTATTTTTCGTTATCAATTTTGTTTTTCGTAGCAATGCACGGGCATGTAACTAGTAATAACTAATAAAAGGTAGAGTTTACCCTGTCTATATGGATCGTCCAACCCCATCCATAAGGCGGCCTGCTTCCAGCCCATTTCTCACGCACAAGGCCCCGTAGCGCTCCTCTCCACGATCTTCTTCGCCGGTTTCAGCCAGAGCCCGATCTCCTCGCCCACCTCGCCTTCCCTGAGTGCACAATCTCCACGCGCCCACCTCGCCTTCCCTGAGTGCACTCGTCAGCCCACACCGCCTCATCCCGATCGCCGCCGCCGCCACACCATCTCCTCGCCCAGCCGCCATCTCTTCAAACTGTCGCGGCGAGGAGTCGTTTGAAGTCAAACACGTCCTCTCCTCCATGCCGTTGTCGTCGCACCACCACCGCCACCTTGTCCTTCTCCTCGCCGTCGCAACAATCGGCGCCGTACCGGCCTCCGGTGGCGGGGAAGCGGGCTGCGACGCAGCGTCCCGGCAGGACGCGGCGTCCCGGCAGGACGCGGCCCCGCTCCGGCCGGACCGGCTCACGGTGCTCCTGAGCGGCTACTCGGAGCGGCGGCTCCCGCTCCTCCGCTCTCTGTACGTTTCTGTTGTTGCTACTCTGGCATTTATTTGTATCTCCAGTTGATTCTCTATGCCTCGATGGTCTAGAATGGGAAGATAGAGCCAAACATCCATTTGATGTAAGATTTGAGGTGTGTACGGTCTTCTCGGCCTTGCTTTTATCAGTATTTATAATTCTTTTCTTATTGCTTACTGGTTTCTTTATACAGTTTGTTTCTGAAGAAAGTCAGGATGATCCTCTAATCCTATTTCTGAAGGACGTTGAAAAATGTGTGGAAATAATTACTCTTATCATGATCTACAGAATAAGATTGATACTTTCCCAGTTGGTGTTTTTATTATTTGGTCTCAGACCCAGATGGACACTCGGAAAGACAAGGTACTGCTTGTAAAGATCATCTGTACCCAACTCTTCTATTTTTTTCATTCATTCTGATGTAGTTAACAAACTAACTGTTTTACATACAGTTAAACAACGGGTCTCCATTTCTTTCAAAGTTCCCATACAGCCAAGCGGCAATACTTGACATTGCGTTCCAGGTGTGTGTTTTAGTTTTGCAGAAAGTACCTTGCAAATTGAAGTTTGCTTACATATATTAGGGCATGTCTTGTTCTTCTACTACTATAATCCTTTATATTTAGATTTTTACAAGCACCAATAATGCTAATCCTCTGCCAACTAGATTAGTAAAGAGAAAGCTTCTGCACTTCGACAAAAGTAACAGACCAGCATATTATGGGACTGGGAGGAAGAAAAGGTCAACGCTTAATCTGTATGCCATCAATAATTTCTTAATATTTTCCAATCTACAACCATATCATGCTATGTTGTATCATTATTTGCAGTGCTGTTGTTGGGCCAACATGTCCACTTAAGATGGATCCTGATCTTGACTATCATTATTTGTAAGGTTGATATTCTTTCTTCTTTATTGTCCTTCCTTTCTGGCAAGAAGTGCTTATGTTATGTTAGCTGCACAGGAGGATCCTGGTGAGAGCCTTTCTGACTGTGAGAAGGACAATGATGATATTATGGAGGAACAATCCAAGATTACATACAAAGAGAGTGAAGATAACTTCGCTGTGCCTGATGGTTACCTCTCAGATAATGAGGTATAGCATTGAATAAGTGAATTCTCTTTTGACATTTTATGGTAGAAGTTACAGTTGTCATTGGTCTTTGTGTGTAAGTTTATATCCAAGAAAGCACCTACCAGCTTACATTAACAAGAGGGAAAGACAAGCAAACTAACTTGCCATTGTGAAAACTTTTTTTGCAGTAAAGGTGGGAGCTCTCTAATTTTGGGAGAATTAGAGGTTGATTTGTGTATAGAGAATGGGATTTTTGGGTTCAGTTAGGTGGGAGGTGGTCGAGGGTTTTGAAGGATACCAGACATCTCTGCAAAAAAAAATCAAACATTTTTAGGTGTTTCATGGCTAATCAGGCATATCCGAACTGTCAAAGAAAATGCCAACGAGGAAGATTTTGGCAGATTTGATTTGCACAACCATTTAATCAGACTATCTATTAGCTTTGTGGCTCACATGATGCCTTTGTTATCTCTGTTTGATAGCTTTTGCATTCTTTTGTTGGATAGTCTAGATAAATACAAGAACAGTGGCCTCATCGTCTCACTGTGCTCGCCAGAGCAATAGAGGTATCACAGTACAGTGTAATTTTCATGCCATTTATATTCTTTACCTTCAATTTAGCGCCTTTATGTGTACTTTTTGTGCTTTTATCTTACTTTCAGCTTTCTCTATATATCGCATCACAAGGCAATATCGGATCTGTATCATGCTTCTCAGTAGCACAGGTGCTATCAAACATTCTTTTGTTGTGTGTTTGATCCTTTCTCAGAACAAACTGAACCATCATGTTTACTCCAGGGAAAGCGGTGGACCGGACACTTCCTGCCGACACTGATTGATAAGCAGACCAGTGGTGGCATGGTTCCTTGAAGGTTGGCCAAAGCGTGAGAAGGAAGTTTCGTCTTTCTTGCCAATTGTTTATCTTGCTGATGCTATTTTCATTTCAAAATATATGGCAATTTGTTCAACATGAAATATTATTTACTGTGCTGGATTAAGGAATTAGCACCCATAATAGGATTTTGTGATGCCATTGTTGCCCAAGTTGGAGGATGTTTAATTGAAATTCAATTGAACCGTTCTACATGAATCCTACTATATTTCTTCATGCATACACATGCTTTCCCCTTATGCAGGATAATTTCTTCATGCATACACTACATATGTAGATATATGTTCTACTTGATACTTGTAAAAAGAATTTTAATATTGATAGTATGATTCAGGTAATATGTGATGATATATATTACCCTCTTTTGATATTCCGTTGCAACGCACGGGCACTCTACTAGTCTCTACTATTCTAAAGTAGCAGTTGGTGGCAGTGGTGAGTTCTTCCCACATTATTAATTGCCGCTTAATTGTCTTGTTTAATTGCCCTACTTAATTGCCCTGCTTAATTGCCCTACGCAAGAAACGCAGCGTTGTTTCACTGAGCCACCTTTCGACAGAAATGACGCGTTAAAGATAGATATTTGATCTTGTGAAATAATTTTTTTTATTTTTTAATCTTTATTTTTCGTTATTAATTTTGTTTTTCGTAGCAACGCACGGGCATGTAACTAGTACTAGTATATATATATATATATATATATATATATATATATATATATATATATATATATATATATATATATATATATTTCTCCTTGAAAGATCACTCCAAAGATCACTCCAAAGCCACTACGCCTGGACTTCCAGAAAAGAGTGTGATACAAAATAGGCACTTGTAATTAACTTACAAACTATAAGTAACGCCAACGATTCTGTCATTTTACAGTATATTAGCATACAGGGGGCGGAGCCAGCCCAGGCCCAAGCCTCGGGCCAGCCCAGAGGTTATTAGGCCAATTTTTAAATTTATATGAAATTTTTAAAAAATTACATACGTTTTTTGGTCCAGTCTGGCTCCGCCCCTCTTAGCATAGTGCCTGTAAAATGAAGTACTAAAAGAGTGCGCACAGTAGAAAAATAGAATTCTAATTCGTACCATAAAGGTACCGAACCACATGTCGATTTAGTTCGTATGTGAGAGATGATGGGAAAAGGCAATAGACAACCACCATCAACTCAGGATTTGTAAGTAGTAGAGATAAGAGATGTTAAGTGTAGTATAGAATTTGTGGCGTAGCATTTGTATAGGCAGGCCCATATATACTTGTGCTGGGCTTGCTCGGATCGGCTTGGATGAGCCCAATTCAGGGTTCCTCGTTGCTGTTGGCAAGGATCTGCGCAGTCCCTCCCGTCACGCCTGAGGAGGTCGGCCTTGTTACGAGATGAAGACCCTAACCGTATTGGTTAGGAGTCTATCTCTAATGTGGGCGAATTCTAAACCCCTTCTTCTATATATATTGGGTGCCCCATATTGTAAAAGATACATTGATCAATAAAGAAGAGAGAGTTCCACCCATATCTTGTGTTCTTCGTTCGTGTGTTCTTTGTGTTCTTGTTGATTGCCGGTGATCGACGTGGTGAACTACTTATTTTACAACACGTTATCGCCTCCATGCCCTCTCGGTCGGCCGCGCCGCCACATGTGACCACCGGTGTTGGGCGAGCGGCGCTAGGGTTAACCCTAGCCGCCCTCCACGTGCTGTTATGTTTGGCAGGGCCTTTGGGCCGCGCTAGACAACTGGGCCTTGCCAAGCCACAGGAAAGATCATAAAATGCAATTTTTTTCATTTTGAACCATGGAGTTCTCATAAATTCAGAAAATCTGAGGATAAATCCTATAAATTAGAGTTTTTAGGTGTTTGGACTTCCCTAAATTGGCAATTTTGGTATTAGGGCATCTGCAATGGTGCCACTTCAGCTTACTATAAGGGTGCCAATTCAGTATTTTGCTTAGGTAGATGAGAGAAAAAGAAGAGAGAGATATAGACTGACTACTAACTTATAGTCAGGCTATAGCTGATTCCAAGGCATTTATCACCTCTTACATATGGGCCCATATTTAATTTTGTAGACAATGCTATAGCTAGTCCATTGAAGAGGTTGTCTATTAGCTATCTATAGATGATATGTACATTTTTTATAGCTAGTAGTTGACTACACCATTGCAGATGCCCTTAGGACATCTTGGAAGCTCCATACCCTGGGTTTATTTTCTAGCTTTTGGCCATGTTTAATATGTGGTAAATTGATTTTCTGTTACGTAAGTAATTCTGAAAATTGCTCATATATTAACAGAAAATTGTAAAAATTTGCTAGAAAGTTATGAGGAGATTTTGTTCATGCCTTGGATCTAGTTTTATTTTCCTTTAGCATTATGTCATGTTGATATTTGCTGAAATTCAAATTTTCTGTTGTAAAGTAATTCTGAAAATTGCTTGAAAATTAGCAGAAATTATGAAAAGCACTAGGAAAATACCAGAATATTTCATACGGCATTTTATGAGAACCTGAGTGGTTGGAATTTGATTTTGGTAATGAATAAACAGATATGAGACAATTGGTGTCTAGGAAAACACACATGAGGCTTGGTTCTTTAATTGGCACCCGGAAACGGGAAGTGCTCCCTCCCTCATGTGAGCCTTAGGGGCAGATTGACCTGGCCATGAGTCGAATTGATGGAGATATTCATTACCTGTTTTCGCTCCCAACCAACAAGAATTACATAAGTTGTAATTAGTCTCACACCGCATTTAATCTATGTTGGAATTCATTCTCTGTTATTAATTAATGCTGGAAGATTGCTGTATTTTTGTTTGTTTGTTTGTTATGCTTGTTCTATACCTTTTAATTTGTTTCTGTTGCAACAATTTAATTAATTAAAGTTTATTCCTTTAATATAGAACAATCATATAATCCAATGGCGAAGGAGGAAATATGTCTTGTAGATAGTTGCACCACGAATACTATTCTTAGGGAGATTAAATATTTTCAGACATTAACCAAGAAAATTGGAAATATTATGACCATCGCCGGAAGCGAGGCACTCATTATTGGCACTGGAAGAGCCATTATAGTTCTCCTTATGGGCACTCGTATAGTAATTGAGAATGCCCTATTATACCCTGAGTCCAGTCGCACTCTGTTAAGTTTTAAAGACATTCGTCTTAATGGCTTCCATATGGAAACCGACAGTGAGGATGGTACTGAATACCTCCTTATGACTAAGTCAAGTGGGTACAATAAGCATGTGGTTGAAAAACTTCCCTCCTTCTCCCCTGGGTTATATTACACATATATAAAACATGAAGTTTATGTTGCGATGCAAACCATCCTTAAAGGTCCAGAAATATTTAAGATTTGGCATGATAGACTGGGCCATCTTGGGTTGAATATGATGAGAAGAATAATTAATAATTCTGCAGGCCATAGCATAAAAATTACAAACTTCCCTAAACCTGAAGATTTTATGTGTCCTGCTTGTGCTAATGGAAAACTTATAGTGAAACCCTCTTACATGAAGATTAGGGAGGAACCTTTGAATTTCCTAGAAAGAATTCAGGGTGATATCTGTGGACCCATTCAGCCCCTATCGGGCCCCTTTAGATATTTTATGGTACTGATAGATGCCTCTACTAGATGGTCCCATGTATGTCTCTTATCTACTAGGAACCATGCTTTCGCAAAATTAATTGCCCAAATTATTAAATTACGAGCCTCTTTTCCAGAAGAAAGGATCAAAGCTATTCGAATGGATAATGCTGGTGAGTTTACCTCAAAAACATTTAATGATTATTGTATGGCTCTGGGCATTAATATAGAGCACTCTGTACCTCATGTCCACACCCAGAATGGCCTTGCAGAATCATTAATTAAAAGAATAAAACTCATTGCTAGGCCACTACTGCAGAATTGTAGGCTACCTACGAGTTGTTGGGGCCATGCAATCTTACATGTTGCTGCATTAATTCAACTCAGGCCAACTGCATATCATGAAATTTCCCCTTTGCAGATAGTACGTGGAAAAGAACCAAGTATTTCCCATCTGCGAAAATTTGGTTGTGTTGTATACGTGTCAATCTCTCCACCACAGCGTACCACCATGGGCCCTCATCGGAAGTTGGGGATCTATGTAGGTTATGAATCTCCGTCGATAATAAAATACCTTGAGCCTAAGACAGGGGATATGTTCACGGCTCGGTACGCTGATTGTATTTTTGATGAGGACAATTTTCTGGCATTAGGGGGAGATAAGTGCCACATAAAAGAATGCCGGGAAATTGATTGGAATGTCACGGGCATTCAGTCCTTAGATCCACGCACTAAAGAAACCGAACTCGAAGTTCGGAGGATAATAAATCTGCACAAATAGCTAATAATCTGCCAAATGCCTTCACTAATCATAAGGGAGTGACAAAATCTCATATACCCGCAGTAAATGCACCTGAAAGAGTGGAAATACCCCAGAAGGATATTCAACCCACTCTTACCCCTCATGACAAAAAGAGGGAGAGGCCTCCAGGTGCACGGAACTCAATTCCGCGGAGACGTCCGTAGAGACTGAGGACCGAACAGATGAGATCACTACCTATGAAAGTAGAAGAAGCTCAACCTGATGTTGAGAAAATCCCTGACGAGAGCCATCCTGACGATGAAGATGTTCCTGAAGTGACACATCCTGAAGATGACAATCCCAGCAAGCGCGCACAATCTAACGCTAGGAGATCGGAACACCCAGACTCCATCGTTATGGGAAATCACGAGGAGCTGGAAGAAATAAACGAAGAAATATCCACAAATTATGTAGATTCAGGAGAATTATATAAGAAAAAGACTACAATTGTCGACATATATTTTGCCTCTAAAATTGCTATAAATCTTGAACTGGATCCAGAACCAAAATCCATGGCAGAGTGCCAGAAGCGCTCAGATTGGGTAAAATGGAAAGAAGCAATTGAGGCAGAATTGCGCTCGCTTAATAAAAGGAAAGTGTTTGGTCCCGTTGACCGAACGCCTCCTAAAGTGTTCCCTGTAGGATCAAAATGGGTTTTCGTCCGGAAGAGAAACGAAAATAACTAGGTGGTGAGCTATAAAGCGAGGCTTGTAGCACAAGGGTTCACGCAAAGACCCGGCACGATTACGATGAAACATATTCTCCAGTAATGAGTGGAATAATGTTCCGATATTTAATATCAATGGCAGCTAGCTTAAATTTAAATATGCAGTTGATGGATGTAGTGACCGCATATTTATATGGGTCATTGGATATGGACATTTACATGAAAGTCCCTGAAGGTGTCAAAGTCCCGGATCCAAATAATCGCAACATGTATAGCGTTAAACTGCAAAGATCGCTATACGGATTAAAACAGTCGGGAAGAATGTGGTACAACCGACTTAGTGAATTCCTCCTGAAGAAGGGATATTCAAATAATGATGATTATCCCTGTGTGTTCATAAAGAAATCCCAGAAGGGTTTTTGTATCATCTCAGTATATGTCGATGATTTGAATATCATCGGAACCACAGGGGAAATAAAGGAAGCAAGTGCTTACCTTACAACGAAATTTGAGATGAAGGATTTGGGTAAAACCAAATTTTGCTTAGGTCTGCAACTTGAGTATTTCCCAGAAGGAATTTTAGTACACCAGTCTGCCTATACCAAGAAGGTATTGGAAAGATTTAACATGGATAAATCCCATCCTTTGAAAACCCTCATGGTAGTTAGGTCCTTGGAAGTGGACAAAGACCCATTTAGACCAAGGATGGAAGATGAGGAAGTTTTAGGACCTGAAGTTCCATATCTAAGTGCTATCGGTGCACTTATGTATCTTGCGAATTGCACAAGGCCCGATATTTCATTCGCAGTAAATTTGCTAGCAAGGCACAGTGCAGCTCCAACTAGAAGACATTGGACTGGCGTTAAGACTTTACTCAGATACCTCCAAGGTACTCAAGATCTTGGTTTATTCTACCGTCTGGTCCTCACAATGCTAAATCTCAAACTGGTTTTGTATTTCTCTGTGGTGGTACAGCCATCTCTTGGCGGTCTTTCAAACAGACTTTGGTAGCCACTTCTACCAACCACTCAGAGATTATATCTTTGTATGAAGCCTCACGGGAATGCGTTTGGCTAAGGCGTGTAATCAACCATGTCCAGAAGTCATGTGGGATGAATACCATCAATTCCCCAACTATTATCTATGAAGATAATGCTGCTTGTGTTGTACAAATGCAAATGGGTTATGTAAAGAGCAATATCACGAAGCATATTGCTCCTAAGTTTTTTTATCCTCGCGAACTCCAGAAGAATGGTGAGATAAAAATAATGCAAACTAAATCATGTGAAAATCTAGCAGATTTATTCACAAAATCCTTGCCAAAGTCTACTGTCGACGGTTGGTTCCGCCGGCAATGAGATTTGTGATTCTAGGGGATTCGTGCGAGATCATAGCAAGATGGTAACCCAGGAAGCGAGGGCAATCTTTTTTAGACAGGTTCGGGCTCTCGCGGAGGAGATAATACCCTAGTCCTGTGTTCTTGGATATCTGGGTGTGGTCTCCTTTTTTTTCTCTTTTTCTCTTCCCCCCTTTTTAGGGTTGTTCCCTCCTCCTTATATACTGGGGGGAGGGGTACATTACAAATGGGCGCCACCGGACCCTGAACATGGTGGCTTCATGAGTATGTAATTTGTCTCTATCGACTGAGCCCCATTACGTCCAGGGGGTGCGGTCATTTCTTTCCCGACCCACGCCTGCCATTCCGCTAGGTTCTGGTGCCTGCAGGCTCTGTTGATGCCAGGTCGCAGACTTTGCCTTTGATGGGGTTGTCTGGGCGCGGCACGAAGCTTCGCCGAGGGGTCAGCCAGCTGCCTTGGGGAAGAAGTCGGGCCATGCTATGGGCTCCTCATGACGCTTCTAGGCTCTGGGCCTACTGCACCATCCTCGGCCCAGTCAGGTGTAGGCCCCTCCTGTGGGACCCCCGACTTGGACATCCCACAGTAGCCCCCAAGTGCTTTAAGATCGGATTTCCCTCTCTGGTCCTGTTAGAGATTTCGAAGGAAAAAAGATCGTAAAGGACTTATTAATTGCCGGATTTATTTCCCATGTTTTCCCCAACTCGATGTCCGAGTAGCGCTTACGCTCGTCGTCGATCTTTGCAGGGGATAGAGGGATGGATCGTTACGGTTGGTCGGCTCGTGGCCGAGTGGTACCCGCGCCCATTTACGGTGCGCGGCAACTGGCTCGTCGAGCTCAATTGACCCTCATGGGGCGTACCATAGTCGTTTGGCTCGTGGCCGAGTGGTACCCACGCCCGTTTACGGTGCGCGGCAACTGGCTTGTCGAGCTCAATTGACCCTCATGGGGCGTACCATAGTCGTTTGGCTCGTGGCCGAGTGGTACCCGCGCTCGCTTGCGGCGCGCGCAACCGCTTGTCGAGCTCAATTGACCCTCATGGGGCGTACCATAGTCGTTTGGCTCGTGGCCGAGTGGTACCCGCGCCGCTACTGCGCGCGCCAACCGCTTGTCGAGCTCAATTGACCCTCATGGGGCGTACCATAGTCGTTTGGCTCGTGGCCGAGTGGTACCCGCGCCCGTTTACGGTGCGCGGCAACTGGCTTGTCGAGCTCAATTGACCCTCATGGGGCGTACCATAGTCGTTTGGCTCGTGGCCGAGTGGTACCCGCGCCCGTTTACGGTGCGTGGCAACTAGCTTGTCGAGCTCAATTGACCCTCATGGGGCGTACCATAGTCGTTTGGCTCGTGGCCGGGCGGTACCCGTGCCCATTTACGGTGTGCGGCAATCGGCTTGCAAAGCTCGATCGACCCTCATGGGGCATACCTTGGTCATTCAGAGTAATGCCTGCGTTCGCATTACAAGACCGCCTGCACTCTCATGGAGCGCATTCTCAAGACCGTGTTGGTAAAATCCTCCCACGGTACCCGATCACGCTATGCAACAGTGAGCGGCAATTGACCCCAAATTATGGAGCATACCGCTGGAGGATGTTCGAAAAATGCCTGGCCCCAATCTTCCGTGGCGGCCGGCGTTCAGGCCCATCGTAGGGCGCACTTTATCCCAAACCTCGAACCAGACTTGACACCTGGTCGCATTTTGCGCAACACAGCTCTCGGCCCAACGTGGGGCGTGCCCTAGATCTGGTTCAGAATTGAGCACGGAAGCCCTTTCTTTTCCCACCGTAAGGCGAAAATTGAGGCTCATTTCTTATAAATGAGGAAACCCTTGTCAGGGTAAAGACATCTTTGCCCCTCCTCCACCACGATTGAGAAATCTTTGAATCTCCTTTGGCGATCTTGGCGACCTAGGGCTTCTGGTTTCTCACCCGAGACTCGCGGCGGTTCCTCCCACAGGGTTTGCTTCTTCAAGATGTCTTCTTCTTCGGAATCTTCGTCGTCGTCGGAGGGTCACGCCGACCCAGCGACCGCGGGGTGGGAGGCCTCCATTACTACGGAGTCCCGCCTAGAGGAGCTGGTCGCGGCCGGCGTTCTTCCTCCGCTGGAGTTGATCTCCGCCCGACCCGCCGCAGGTGAACCTTACCCCACACCTCTGGAGAATGAGATTGTGGTCTTCGAGTCCTTCTTTTGGCGGGGGTTTGGTGTTCCTGGGAGCACCTTTTTCCGAGGGCTCCTTCACTTCTACGAGATTGAGCTGATCAACTTGAATCCTAACTCCATTCTTCACATCGCTCTCTTCGTTCAACTTTGTGAGGCGTATCTTGGTATCCGTCCTCACTTTGACTTGTTCCGTTCCCTCTTTTTGCTCAAGCCTCATCCGAACCGGGCTGCTCCCAGTATCATCAGGGGCGCCGGACTCCAGTTGCGAGAGGGCTTGAAGAGACATTACTTCGCCAGCCATTCCCCTCAAGACTTCCCTCAAAGGTTAGAAGCGGGAGTGGTTCTATTGTGCGAATGCCGATCCTTTCCTTGCCCCTTTCACTGGCCGCGCCCCTAAAGCTTCTCGATGCTGGGCTGATGCCCCAGATGGCGGCGGATTGAGCCAAGTCACCGAGCTTTTGGCGTTGATCAATGATCTGAAAAGCCGGGGGCTGTCTGGCTCCGGGATCGCGATCAGCTTTGTCAAGCGCCGGGTGCAACCTTAAAGGAAGGAATCCATTTGGGGTTCCAGTACAGCGGGACTCAGGATCCGACCCGAGAGACGAGCGTGTCCCTTCCGAGAGACGCGTTGGCGGCGCGGGTGGTTGACTTCTTTGCGCCTGGCACCGAGATTACCAACAGGGGCTGCCCTCACAAGTTTTCGGCGGCAAGCCCTCCTCCTCCTGTGAGTGTCCCTCTCTTTTGAGAAGTTGTTCCATAATTTTTGCCTGATTTGTGACTCTGACAATGTGCCATCGTTCACCTTTCAGGAGCGCGAATCCTTCTTTTCTGACGCTCCGGTTGTCAGCCTCTCTCGGCTGAGGAATGTTCAGGCCAAGCGAGCGGCTGACATTTCGGCCGATGAACTGCGCCGGCAATCGGTGGAGGAGGCTGCTAATCCCTCACCGGCCGGGCCTTCGACCTCTAGCGTCCCCGAGCCATTAGGCGCAGAGCCCCAGCCCTCTGACCCAGGAGCATTCCCGACTGCTGGTATCGGGTCGGGCCCCCCTCCGAGTGGTGCCGGGACCCGGATGAAGCCCGAGATGAAGTTTAAGAAATCCAGGAGGTACTCTTTCGAGTGATCCTTGTCTTTTTGTTCTTACCTGTGCTGAGATGTTTCCTTTTTGTCAACTCAGGACTCCTACTATGGATGTCCCAGTGGAGGGGTCTCCTGAAAAGGAGCCCCTGGAGTCGGCTTCTCCAAGGGGGACCCCCTCCTCGCCGACTAGGTCGCCGTCTCCTTCGGCAGCCGGGGCGCCGCCTCCTCCTGCTGCTGGGTCGACCGCCGAGCCGTCGAGGGATTCGGCGGCCGACAGGCTTGACCCGGCTTCGACTCCCGAAGCGGAGGAGGTCCATCGAGAGCCACCGCCGCTTGGCCCTCTCCTGAAGCCCCCGAACCGGACCGTGTGGTGCGAAGGGGGTTCCGACTGGAAAGGGATGGAGGAGGACGAGGAAACGGAGGTTGCGACTTGGATGGAGCTGTACGAGCTCACCGTCAGGTGCAGCGAGCTCGTCAGGGTAAGTCTTCTGTTTTTCTTTGGTTTGTTAACATCATGAAATGCTGACCCCCACCTGAGACTTCGCCGTGTCCCCTAGGACATGGGGGAGCGCTCGGAGAAGAGGTCACAGTTCTTTCGGAAGGTGCTCCCCAAGCTCAAAGAGCACCAAAAGTATCAAGACAAGATCAGCGAGATCGCCGACGAGAGGTGGAGAGAGGTCCATGGGCTGGAGGCCCAGTGTATAACACTCCGAGAGGAGAAGGCGCAGCTTGAGCATATGCTCGAAGGTAAGATTCTCCCCTGGGTTCGGTTTGGACACTTTCTTGGACAATTGGGAAGAATGACGGCGCCCTCGTGTTTCAGAGCGCGACTCGACCATCGCTGAGCTGAGGGCACGACTGGAGGCTTCAGAAAGTTCTAATCTCGAAACTCGAGCTGGCTTGGAGAAGACACAGCAAGAGCTGGAGGGTAAGCTTCTTTGACTTGAATTGAACGTACTTGACGCTGGGTGTGTTTTCTGACGGCAACTTGGCTTTGGTGCAGAATGCAAGGAGAAGATAACCGCTGCCGAACAAGACCGCACCAAGCTCCGCGTGGCCTGCGAGCCAGTTCTGCACCTTCTGCGTATCGAAGGAGCCGAACCAAGCCAGGGAGACGACGCCGTTCCGCTTCTCGTGGGAGGAGCTGACAGGATCAAGGCTTACGCGAAGGAGTCGGCGACCATGAGTGCTAACCAGGCGTTGGCGGTGGTCAAATCTCATTATCCGAGAGTTGACCTTGAAGCTGTCAAAGAGGGTTTTGCCTGTGACGAAGACAAAGCCAATGCACTCCTTGAAGAGGTCTCCGATACATCGCGGGCTTTGTTAGAGAATCTTGAATTCTGACTCCGATGTGGACCTTCGCGCCGAGTGCTGGCCCTCCTTGTTTGGAGCATTGTATTTCTTACTTAAATATGACTTGTCTGCTTTGCTCTCCGGTGAGTGAGCTCAAAGGCGATTGGTACGGCCCCCAAGTGCCGGGACTTTGGCTCGTGGCCTTTTCGTCCCAGGCATGCCTTTCCGAGTGGCTGGAGTTTGTCCAGCCCCCGAGCGTCGGGACTTAGCCCGTAGCCTTCTCGCCCCAGGCACGCTCTTCCGAGTGGCTGGTGTCCAGCCCCCGACTCCTTGCTTATTTGATCCAAATGAGTGGGAGGGCTGAATTAAGTTAGACCCATTTGAACTGAACTTGACACGTGTCTGGCGAAATATCTCTTGATCTTGTTGAATCTCACTGATCTTCTTTGGTATTTGCGCAGCCGCTTTGTTTTTTGTGCTTCATTAATTGTGAGGCGGCGTGTTTGATTGCCCTTGGAGACGCCTCGATCTCCGGAGCTAGGGTGGTTTATAAATAGGGCGTCACCGCAAGTAAAGCGATCGCCCCTTCGTTAAACTTCTTCTTCTTCTTTGAGATTTTCTGTAGTGCCGCTTCCAATGTCGGACAGCGATTCGGAGAACGTAGAGCTCTGGTTGGACTTCGACTTCGCCAGGATGGAGTTGGCGGAGGAGAGGGCAGCGGCGAAAGACGCGGCCGCCATCGCCGCTCTCATCGAGGCTGTGCCGGCGCTCGCGGAGGTGGAGGACGTGCTGAAGGAGGTTCTCGGGCGTGATCGTCATGACGCCGCCGCCGTGGAGGCCCTTCTTCTTCTCGTACCTTCACTCTGGGTGGTTGCGGACCTGATCCGCGAAGCCCTGAGGCGGGCGCTGGCCGCTGTTAGTCACACCCGCCTCCGCGGCACCAAGATCAAAGAAGACTGGGCAAAGAAAGACTCAGCATCAAGAAGACCAAAGAAGATCGGCGGCAGGGCCCCCCTCTCTTTTTTTTATGCCAGAAAATGAAAAAAAAAAGATCAACAATGTAATTAAAGTACAGTGCCGTTTATATATTTATAAGTTTGATCGTCTTTCTATCGATTGTTTGCCTTAGTCGATAGCTCCAGCCCCCACAGCGAGGTGCTGGAGGGCTGAATTTCTACCGATTAGGGACTAGTGGCTCCGACTTTTGTGTCCGGAAGCATTCAAGAACCGTAGAATGCCGCTCTCGAGCGGTTAGCGTCTTCTTCTAGCTTCGTCTTTCCTCCTCTGTGCGCTAACACAAACGTCCGGATCTTGCCGCTTATCGCGGCTTCACCTCGAACGTGCGTTTCCGCCTAATTTGTATCGGCACTATTTGGATTAGACGCCACGCTAGTAGAGTGATAACCACTCGGGAGCGACTTGGCCACAGCGTAGCAAGATAGATCAAAGAACTAGATAATCGACAGCTCTATTTAATGCACGGGAGTCGGGTACATAACTTATGCGTAGAAGCGACGTAGCTGTTCGGCGTTCCAAGTGTTCGCCAAAACCGCGCCATCTTCGCGTCTGAGTCGATAGGCACCCGGTCGAACCGTCTCCTCCACGATGTACGGACCTTCCCAAATTGGAGAGAGCTTGTGCTCACTTTTCTGGTTCCTTCTGAGGACCAAATCTCCTTTTGAAAAGGCTCTACATCTGATATTGCGAGAATGGTAACGCCGAAGTCCCTGGAGGTACTTAGCCGACTGGATGGCTGCAACGTTTCGGGCTTCCTCGAGTTGATCAAGCTCTACCACTCGGCCTTCCTCGGACTCGGCTTCCTTGTAATTCCGGACCCTCAAGGATCCAAATTCTAGCTCTGTTGTCAAAACCGCCTCTGCACCGTAAACTAGGAAAAAAGGGGTTTGCCCAGTAGCTCGGCTAGGAGTGGTTCTAAGTCCCCAAAGTACTGACGGTAGCTCTTTCACCCATCGGGCGGCATGTGGTTTGAGGCGATCAAAAATCCTGGCCTTAAGGCCCTGGAGAACCAAGCCGTTTGCCCGCTCAACCTGCCCATTGCTCCGTGGATGACCTACCGAGGTGAAGCAAATCTTGATTCCAACGCCTTCGCACCACTCTTGGAACTCTTCACTCCTGAATTGGGTACCATTGTCTGTAATGATCCGGTTGGGAACTCCGAATCTGACCACGATGTCTTGGAAGAACTCCTTGGCCTTGACCGCAGTGATCGTGGCGACTGGTTTAGCTTCAATCCACTTGGTGAACTTGTCAATGGCTACGAACAGGTAGGCGAAACCGCCTTGCGCCTTCTTGAGCGGTCCGACCAGGTCAAGCCCCGCAAAGGGCCAAGAGATGGGGATGGTCTGCAGCTCCTGCGCTGACAAATGTGTCTGCCTCGCGTAGAACTGGCAGCCCTCACATGTTCGAACGATCTCCTTTGCATCCGTCACTGCCGTAGGCCAAAAGAAGCCCTGGCGGTATGCTTTCCCAACATAGGCGCTTGACGCAGCGTGATGGCCGCACATCCCCGAAAGGGATTTCTTTGAGCAGGTCTCTTCCCCTTTGTTCCGAAATGCACCGCCTGAGGACACCAGAGGTGCTCTTCCGAAAGAGCTCCTCCCCAATCACCACATAGGATTTGGCTTGTCGGGAGATGCGCTCGGCCAGAGTGATTGCCTCTGGAAGTTTGTCCTTCAGGAGATAATCTAGATATGAGGCCGTCCAGTCGGGGTTAATGACCAGGACTCCGGTCTCAGGATCCTTACTTGGCTCTCGTCATTTTACAACTGTTGGCTCGTAAACATCCTGGACGAAGATACCACTCGGGATCTCTGCCCGAGTGGCTCCCATCTTAGCCAACTCGTCGGCTGCTTCGTTGTTGCGACGGAGGACATGGACCAGCTCCAGACCGTCAAATTTGCCTTCCAATTCTCGGACTTGCTGGCAATACGCCGTCATAGTCTGATCGACGCACGACCAGTCCTTCTGTACTTGGCTCACCACCAACTGGGAGTCACCGCGGACCGCCAGTCGTCGGATTTCGAGCGATATGGCGATGCGAAGCCCGTGGATGAGTGCTTCGTACTCTGCGGCGTTGTTCGAGGCCGGGAACTGAATCCGAAGGACGTACTTCAATTTATCACCTCCCGGCGAGATGAGGAGAATTTCCGCCCCGGCCCCGCCGAGCATGAGGGACCCGTCGAAGTGCATGGTCCAACACTCCGGCTCTTCTTCGATGCGGGGAGCTTGAAATTCAGTCCACTCGGCCGTGAAGTCGGCCAAGGCCAGGGACTTAATGGCGGTGCGTGGCTTGAACGAGATGTCGAAGGCTCCAAGCTTGGCCGCCCATTTAGAGATTCTCCCAGTAGCTTCTCGATTATGGAGGACCTCTCCCACAGGGAAAGAAGTCACTACTGCAATCGAGTGTCCTTGGAAATAATGCTTCAGCTTTCGCGACGAAATCAAAATCGCGTACAGCAGCTTCTGAACTTGAGGATATCGCGTCTTGGACTCGCCCAGTACTTCGCTGACAAAGTAGATTGGGCGTTGTACACCGTAACGGTGTCCGGACTCCTCCCGCTCCACCACTATTGCGGCGCTGACTACATGGGTCGTTGCCGCTATGTAAAGCAGGAGAAGTTCACCCTGGCACCGGCGAGACTAGGATTGGAGGGGTGGAGAGGAACACCTTGAGTTCTTCGAAGGCTTGTTGTGCCTCGGTCGTCCACTCAAAACGGTCCTGCTTCTTGAGGAGCTTGAAGAAAGGCATCCCCTGAACCCCCAACCGAGAGATAAACCTGCCAAGCGCTACCATGCAGCCAGTAAGTTTTTGAACATCTTTCTGGCTGGTAGGTGGCGCCATCCTCATGATGGCCCCGATTTTCTCCGGATTTGGCTCGATCCCGCGATGAGAGACAATGAATCCGAGTAGTTTCCCGGAAGAAACTCCGAAAACGCACTTCTCTGGGTTTAACCTCATCTGAAACGCCCTTAGACTTTCGAACGTCTCGGCCAGATTGGAGGTGAGACTGTCCTTGGTTCGCGTTTTAACCACTACGTCATCCACATATGCCTCTACGTTGCGTCCGAGCTGATGGTGAAAACACCGCTGTATCGTGCGCTGATAAGTTGCGCCAGTGTTTTTCAGCCCAAACGGCATCGTGACGTAGCAATATGCTCCGAATAGAGTGATGAACGAAGTCTTCTCGCAATCCTCCTCTCGAAGCCGGATTTGATGATAGCCCGAGTAGGCATCCAGAAAACTAAGGAGCTGACATCCAGCAGTGGAATCCACCACTTGATCGATGCGGGGCAGACCAAAAGGATCTTTCGGGTAAGCCTTGTTGAGGTCGGTATAGTCAACACACATGCGCCAACTTTTATTCTTCTTTTGAACGAGTACAGGGTTTGCCAACCAGTCGGGATGATACACCTCTTTGATAAAACCTGCGGCTAATAGCTTGGTGATCTCCTCCCTGATGGCCTCTCGACAGTCTTGAGCGAACCGTCGCAACCTTTGCTTGACTGGCCTGGCTGATTCGTTTACGTTTAGCGCGTGCTCGATCACCTCCCTGGGGACTCCGGGCATGTCCGACGGCTTCCAGGCAAAGACGTATTTGTTTGCCCGCAGAAAGGTGACGAGCGCGTCCTCCTATTTCTCCCCGAGCCCTGTCCCGATCAAGGCCGTTTGAGCCGAATCGGACGGGTCAAGGATAATTTTCTTGGTACCTTCTTCAGGACCAATCCCAGGGTTCGGCGCTTTGCGGGCAGGGATGCTTCCTTCCGGCTTGTCGGAATCCGCCTCTTGCCGAATCCTCTCCCGACCCGCTCGCGCCTCCAGTGACTCGGCCATCTCGCAGCTCTCCCTGTCGCAAGAAAAAGACTGCCTGATATCACCGCGTAAAGTGATAATACCACTCGGCCCCGGCATTTTCAGTGTCAGGTACGCATAGTGGGGCACTGCCATGAACTTGGCTAGCGCTGGTCTCCCCAAGATGGCATGATATGCTGTCGCAAAATCAGCCACCTCGAAGCTGAGGTTCTCTGTCCGGTAGTTATCTCTTGTGCCGAAAGTGACCGGCAGAGTGATTTGTCCGAGTGGGGTCGCTGACGTTCCGGGTATCATGCCATGAAAAGGCGATGACCCGCGTCTAAGCTCCGACCGCGGAATTCCCATGTCGTCGAGAGTTTTCACAAAGAGGACATTGAGCCCACTTCCACCATCAATCAATACCCTCTTGAGCTTGATGCCGCGGACCACCGGTGCCAAGACAAGCAGATATCTACCGGGGAATGGGACTCGATCCGGGTGATCCGAACGGTCATAAGTTATCGCGACCTCGGACCACCGTACATACTGGGGGGTCTCCGGCTCTATTGCGTTGATGTCCCGAGCGGTAAGCTTCTGCTTCCGCTTGGACTCGTACGCGGCCGAACCCCCGAATATGTAATTGAGCTCGAGGTCGATTTCCTGGTAGTCTTCTTCAGCTTCGGGAGGAGGCTGCTTTGCGAGGGGTCCACTCGGACCTGGCCCGGCCTGCTTCTTGCTCTCCCGGGCGAATCTCTTCAAAGTGAAGCAGTCCTTAGCGGCATGTCTCCCCTTCGGATGGAAGGGGCAGAGCGAGTTCATCACCTTGTCATACCCGTCCTCTTTGAGGGCACGAGGGTGGGCATGTTCAGCGACTGCCACTAGCTCCTCACCTTTGCGCTTCTTCTCCTTTCGTCTGGAGGACTCGGCCTGATCCTTCCTCTCATCGTGCCGTTCCGCCAGGGCCTCGGAGGCGGAAGCGTAGCGGTCCGCCAGAGCGAACAGTTCACGAACCGACGTTGGCGGCTTCCGGGACATCTTTTTGATAAGATCAGGGTCGTTGACCCCCTTCTGGAAGGCAGCTATCACGACCGCATCCGTGACATCTCGAACAGTGCTTTTCCTGTGCATGAAGCGCCTGAGGAACTCCCGCAGGGACTCGTTCTTCTTTTGGTGTAGCTGGTACAGGTCCCAGGGGGTGCCGGGGCGCTCATAAGTGCCTTGGAAGTTTGAAATAAACTGCTCACACAGATCTCCCCAGGAATCTATAGAGTTCGCTGGGAGTCCAGTGAGCCAAGCTTGAGCCAGGGGCGAGAGGGTAACCGGTAAGTAATTTGCCAATACTTTCTGATCCCCCCGGCAGCCCTGACTGCCAGAGCGTACACCTGTAGCCAAGCCTCCGGGTCCCTCTCACCGTCAAACCTAGTGATGCCCTTGGAATTAAACCCATCAGGCCAAACCACTCGGCGTAGGTGAGGGGTAAACGCGCGAACCCCTTCGATGACCCCGTGGCAACCCCCGGGCGGTGATCGACGCGGAGGGGACCGCGCCTGGTGTGCTTCGCGATCTCGTGGAAGGATGCCGTAACGTTCATACTCGTCGGCATGACGGCGTTGCTCCTCCCTCTCTCGGTCGCGGCGCCTGGCGTCGAGGTCGGAACGAAGGTCGCGGTTGAGGCTGTGTCGCAAGTCGTCTCCGCGGGGAGGAACATAACGTCCCTGGCGGGGGGCTTCCCGACCTGACCGGCTGCTGGCCGTTTGGGTCCTCGCCGGACCGCGTGACCGCTCCCTTAACGGCTGGTCGGTCTGGGCTTGCTGGATCGCTGCCGCCGTTACCATGGCCTTTACTTGGGCCACGATCGGGGCGGCTGGATCGCCAGCCCCCAGCATAGGGCTCAAGGTATCCAGGAGTGTCTTTGGAGGCGACGATATTCTGCTATGGAGTACGGAAGACCGCTTGGTCCCCCATCTTGGCTTGCAGAATGTCTTCGTTGACGCCGCGAGCGCGGTCCCGCAGGGCACGCGCCCGCGCGTCCGGCTCTGTCGTTCGGCCACCTTCCAAGTCGGCTGCGGCCGAAGTGTCGAGGCGTTGCTGCGAATCCGTCCGCGAGCCCTCGATTACGTAGACTCTATGGAAATTCCAGCAACTCTCCAGGCTCTCTTCTGACTCGACCGGTGAGCTGGACAAGCCTGAAGAGGGTAGCTCCAGGCGCTCGGAGGTGCCGAGTGGTTTGGCGGTGAGAACCCCCACCATTCGTGTCTCGGCGCCCGTGAGCCCGACTCCCTGGCAGGTCCGGGCCTTCAGTCCCCTACTCAGTGCTTTAGAGCACGAGACAGGGGGACCTCCCGATCTGCGCAAAAGTCGTGATGATGGCTCGCCGGAGGCCTCGTCGTGCTGGAACGCGACCTCCTCAGCGAGGGAAAGGTTCCCGAAGCTGTTGAGATGAAGGTCAGGCTTCCGAAGCGGAAAACCTGGTCCGGGAAGAGAACTGTGGTGACTCCGCTCGTCGTAGCCATCAAGCTCGACGAAGATCTTGACACGAGCCCCTACCTGGCGCGCCAACTGTCGACGGTTGGTTCCGCCGGCAATGAGATTTGTGATTCTAGGGGATTCGTGCGAGATCAGAGCAAGATGGTAACACAGGAAGCGAGGGCAATCTTTTTTAGACAGGTTCGAGCTCTCGCGGAGGAGATAATGCCCTAGTTCTGTGTTCTTGGATATCTGGGTGTGGTCTCCTTTTTTTTCTCTTTTTCTCTTCCCCCCTTTTTAGGGTTGTTCCCTCCTCCTTATATACTGGGGGGGTACATTACAAATGGGTGCCACCGGACCCTGAACATGGTGGCTTCATGAGTATGTAATTTGTCTCTATCGGCTGAGCCCCATTACGTCCAGGGGGTGCGGTTGTTTCTTTCCCGACCCACGCCTGCCACTCCGCCAGGTTCTGGTGCCTGCAGGCTCTGTTGATGCCAGGTCGCAGACTTTGCCTTTGACGGGGTTGTCTGGGCGCGGCACGAAGCTTCGCCGAGGGGTCAGCCAGCTGCCTTGGGGAAGAAGTTGGGCCATGCTATGGGCTCCTCGTGGCGCTTCTAGGCTCTGGGCCTACTGCACCATCCTCGGCCCAGTCAGGTGTAGGCCCCTCCTGCGGGACCCCCGACTCGGACATCCCACATCTACTTTCCAAAGGTATGTCAATGGTATTGGAATGAGGCGACTTAGAGATTTGCACAGTTCAGGGGGAGTAAATCCCTGAATCATAATCCCATTGCATAATCCTGAAGATCATAAGTTGTACTCTTTTCTCCTTAGTGAGTTTTCTTGATGCTTTTCACATAAAGGTTTTAATGAGGCAGCCAGTGCAACACTTAGCGCGAGTGCTATGTACTCTTTTCTCCACCCATTTTTTCCCACTGGGTTTTTTTTTTTTTTTGGGGGGGGGGGGGTTAATGAGACATATGCATTACGCGGAATTCGCCCAAGGGGGAGTGTTACGAGGTTAGGAGTCTATCTCTAATGTGGGCGAATTCCGAACCCCTTCTTCTATATATATTGGGTGCCCCATATTGTAAAAGATACATTGATCAATAAAGAAGAGAGAGTTCCACCCATATATTGTGTTCTTCGTTCGTGTGTTCTTTGTGTTCTTGTTGATTGCCGGTGATCGACGTGGGTGAACTACTTGTTTTACAACAGGCCTGACTTGATTTCGCACCGTTTGGCAGCGCCATTGCCGGAGCTTGTTTGCTGCAACCAGAGTTTGATTCGGCTGTGCCTCTCCTGCTGGCTACTGTTGGCATTTATCGACAAGATTTGTGTGGGAATCATAAGTGGGCATATAGAGCCGGGTTTTTTCGGACAAGCACGTGGCATTGAGTGTACGGTCTGTACAAAGCCCCGGTTCGCGTGCGAACGGGCCATATCGGCATGGCATGGTTGTATTGCCAACTAGGCATGGTGGGCAGGCCATGCTCAGGCCGGTGCGTCCAGCTAGGCCGTGCTCATGCCAGTATAGCCTTGCGTACTACCATGATAAGTACGGTGGTAGTGTCAAAATCTCTGAAGATGTAAAAATTGAGTTTTACACTAGGACTAGATGCTTCTAGTATGAGTTCAAAAGGATTTGAGACAGTTTAAATCTTTCTCAAAGTCAAGCTCTCTTTATAGTACGGCATCTAATCTATTAAACTGATATTTTCTTCTAACTCCGAGATCGGTAAAAACATAAAAAGATCCTAATTACTCTTGTACCTTGACTTCATGTTTTTTATCTTCTTTTCTTGACCCCTTTAGATCATCATCCTTTTCTTCTTTCACATGCCTCAAAATGAACGAACCTATTATCACAAACTCAAGAGAAATTGTTAGTCCATAATCATGATCGTCATTAATTATCAAAACTAAATTACATTTAGGGGCCTAGATGCTTCACCAGCCGTCCAAAACTTTAATTACTGCCTGCCTGTGCTGACCATGAATGGCACTTTCATGTCCGGCAAGTAGAACAGCACCATACTGATGGCGATCGCAGCGGACACGAATGACCAGCTACTCCCAGTTACTTATACAATCGTGGAAAGCGAGTATCAACTTCGCCGTGCGCGAAAGCGATGACCGGATTAGGGTTAAGGTTTCACATAGCCAACGGTTGTACAGGTTGTATCGTACTTCATATTTGTAATTACTATATGTGCCATGTAATGTTCCTTCACTTCTTTGTGCGGAAGTGGCTTGTTGAGAAGGCGAAAAGTTACCTATATATTTCTTGCAAAGATCCTACCGTGATACCGGAGTTTCATAAAAATGCAATTGTATTTTAATTATAAAGATTAGAGCTGCATAAAAAGCAAATTTATTTTCGAATGTAAATAAATGAATTGCGACATTTGGCCGTGAAGCTACTAGGGAAATGCGGCCGGTTATTAAGCCATGTTTGGTGGTCCAGAACGTGAACACAGTGCATGTCCAGGACATGCACATTGCCGGCCGGGTCGGGTCATTGCGGTTGCTGATTGAGAGAGGCAGAGGGGAGGGTTTTGAAGATGCCCGCGAGCACACCGATGATGGAGAGCACTGTAACGATGGTTTTGAAGTTCTTGTAGAAGAAGCTGTGGACAGCGATCCACATCCACCTCTCCTTCCTGTACTCCTCGAGGCCTTGGAAGATGCTGTAGTAGCGGTGGCCGATGCGCAGCCGCGAGGCGATTACCTTGACCATGTGGAGCGTGTCCTTGTCGCTGAATGTGCTGTGGATGATACGCTTTGCGCGAAGCTCCCGCACGTCGTCGTCCCGATTCATGAGGAGCGAGACGAGGGACAGGTACGAGCTGACGGCGTAGTTGTCGGGCAGTCTCACGCCCACGAGCGCCTCGTGCGCCGCCATGTTGACGAGCCAGCAGACGGTCAGGTGGTCCAGGAACACCGGCGCGAGGGAGAGCTCGCCGAAGACGCCGAGGAAGCGCCCCCGCCGTTTGCGCATGCCCATGTCACCGAATGTCGCCGTCTCGCTGGCGGTCAGCTTGACGCCCATCTCTGCAAGCTCCACCGCGGTACAGGACATGGAAGATAGCCTGGGGGTGCGGAGATCTTGGGTGCGAGCTCCGCCGACTTGACGGCGCTGGAAGAGGCCAAGGAGATGCGGCGGCGGCTCATGGTCTCCTGGGTCTCCGCCCAGCAGACCAGTTGGCTTGGCCTTGTTGCCGACGTCAAAGGCGGTCGCCATCAGAGCGAGGAACCTGTCCACGGGCACTGGCTTGTCCGTCCTGAACTCCATGAGGGCCTGGAGCACGAGCCAGGGGATCTGGTTCTCGAGCAGCATCACGTCCCTCGCGATGTCTTCCATGCGGGTGTGGACCGCAGGCATCGACATGAATTGATCCGGCGGCGTATCAGGATCGTCAGGGCACATGGAGATGATGAACTGCAGCAAGAAGCAGCCATCCATGAGCATCATTTCGGCAAAGCGGTCATCGTCAACACCCGCGAGCGCCCAATCGTGAGCATAGCACCCGCGGGCATCTCCCGCCACCGAACGGATCTTGTCGCCGACCGCCTCACGCGACTGGCCCGACCCCCGGCAAAAGTAGTCCACGGCGGCGCTCTTAGCCTCGTCCATCTCGTCCAGGGAACGGTGGAAGGGGCCTATGGCCACAGCAATGGGCTCGATGTTGTCGTAGCTGAATGTCATGATTCCTCGTAGGCCTTTGGGGACTCTCGAGATACTAGCGCTACTACTAACTGGACGGATATACAGAAAAGGGACACTCAGAAGGTGAGGGACAGCGCGACTATCACTTCCTAATGCCATCTTCTGAATCAGTTCGTCGCTAGGCAAGACTGACGAGTACTTATAAAAAAAAATTGATAAGTTGATGCGCATTTGATAGTAGGGAGTGTCTAAGGAGCATCTGAGTGTTTTTTTAGTTTGTGAGCACTCAAATTTGTAGCCTTTGGATCTCACTACTACGGACATGTTCATCTGTGTCGGTTTGGAACCGACATTAGTGTCGGTTTTCCAACCGACACAGATGTACCGACAGTAATAATCGGACATTATCAGTGTCGGTTTATAAACCGACACAAATAACATTATCAGTGTCGGTTCTAATCACAAACCGACACAAATATATATATATTAGTGTCGGTTGTAATAACAAACCGACACAAATATTTACATATCAGTGTCGGTTCTAATAACAAACCGACACAAATATTTACATATCAGTGTCGGTTCTAAACACGAACCGAAGCTAATATTCACAAATCAGTGTCGGTTAAATCCATGAACCGACACTAATATACACCATATTAGTGTCAGTTCAAACCAATAACCGACACAAATAGACATATCAGTGTCGGTTTCTTTTAAGAACCGACACAAATGATACCTGACCGAAAAAAATAAAAATCAGAATTGTGGCTAGCCTCAGGAATACTGCTAGCCATGCCCTCTGAAGCAACATGATCACAAAGTAGAGAGATAGCAATGTCAAATCAGATTACAGAAGAAACCTGTGACCTCAGGAATAGCTACTATTTGCGTTGAAGTAACCTCAACGTAATCTATTGTTAACAAGCATTTCAGCAGCAATCCATAGATTACAGAAGAAACCTGTGAAATATAATATACTAGATAGATTTCACGCGCTTACGCCGCAAGGCGGCCAGTTTTGATGTAAAGAAGTATTCAAAAAGCAGGACACACCAACGATTGCACCATATAAAAACATCCATACGATGATTCATCCTACATCATACTAACAGAGTAATAGACGTATTGGCAGTAAAACAGATGAGAAATAGCGGTTTGCACATGATAGCTATATAATATATAAACGTAAGAGTTTAGTTCCACGTCTATAAATGTAGTCTCCGAAATTGCGTTTGGTCAAAAAAACTAATTCAGTTCTTTAAAAACCTCACATGGCTACTTCAGTCAGACAATCAGATTAAGTATTGTAGCATGCATTCACATATATGATCTCATTTCAGCTAGAAATGTAGAAGTTGTCTAAGGACCAAATTTTCCGAGAAAAAATTGGTATTAAACATCTAATCAGCACCTAATTACACAAAACAATAAACTTTTTGCTGATGTGAGAACACCGAAATAGATCCAGATCTAAGCCTCAAGTAAAGCAAAGGGGCACAAATTTTGTAAGACAAAGGAAACACCGCTGAACATAGGGAAATACCTGGAGCCGGATTCTGACTTGTTCCATTTTGAACTCCTGAAAACAAAAGAAACATTATGAGGAAAACAAAAGGTGGCATTTAAATCTCCAAATTTGTTGTTTATTTCAATTATCAGTCGCTAAAATTTCAAACTTTAGGGAGAAGAACCATGATAAGCTTTCACAAGATGGGACTGAATGTAGCCAAGATGCATCAGAATACGAGATCAAACAGGTGATTTTCTCAGAACATGAGAAACCATCACAAGGTCAAGTAATTTCCTTCACAGAATGTCAACTTACAGAATCAAGGAATATGCTGAACAAAACTGAAGAAAGGGACATTATAGACATTGACAATTGGCTCCACCAACAAATCATTGAAAACACTGGCACATGTCAAAGGGTGCTACCTATTCCTAAAGTAATTGAAGATGAAACTTACAATTCTAGTATTCCTTCACCAATTAAGATGGAATGGACTAAAGGTTGTAATCAGGTACAGGGTGAAAATGGTAACCTAGCCCTTCATTCCCCACCACACTATGTAGAGGATATCAAGCAAGCCAAGACTGTTAATCGATTCACAACAGCAGAATTGTGCAGCCCCCCAACAAAAGAATTTTGCAGCAACAATAAAATGAAGGAACACAACAATGAAATTCTTCAAAGCTCGATGACTGCATACTAGAGCAATCAAAAGCTGATCCAAGTACACAACCTGAAACCAGGTTCCATGATGAGGAACACAACAAAGGTAATGTTCTGTCTAACACTGGAGAATGCACTTCCAGGATAATATATTTTACAAGAAAAGGGCATCACAAATCGAGTGCAAAGAACAAGCAGGTAGCAGATCATTTTGAGACAACGGGTATGCACATGCATAAAAAACTTGAAAAAACAGGTAGATGCTGGGCATTTTACCAAAAATGCAAAATCACATGTACATGTGGGTACATGCACTATCTTAATCCTCAAAAGTGCCTCAAGATTCGTGCAAGGGATATTATTGTTAGAAGATGGGATGGTGGTTTGAATTTTGAAAGTTTGCATCAATCTCGAGGCACATTTGACGGTGGTGATAGTAGGGTACATGAATATGTTGAAAAACCAAATTCCACTCTAATTGCCGCTAGATAGTAAATCAGAAACCTACAGCAAAATTAAGACTTCATTGTTGATTGTTCCAATAAATAATTAAAGATCCATTAAGCTATAGAATTACTTCCTAGAGTGAAACTAGAATAAGCAATCGAATGTAAATTCCATTACATAGAAACAGAGGTCTCTTAAGTTATGGTTGATAATCAAGAGACTTTCACACTAACATGTCTGCATGATTGTCACTAAGAATATTGTTTGAGCAATGCTTTTATGCTTTTCCTTCCAATACAAGTAGCACAAATCTTGAAGCAAGCGAAAGGGTAAGTAATCCTTATCTACCCTTCATTAATGCTTTAATATTTGTGCAACTTTAAAAAAGAAGAGCACAAAAGCACCTCTCTGTTGTTTATATTTTTTCTGTGAAGAAAGAACATTTAATTCGGCAAAATCATGCCTTAATAGGATTACGCTTTATGTAGTAATTAATGAAATGGCGATATAATATACATTGCATTACACTACAACCTCGAGGCCCAAATCTACGACGCTTTATCATAAAAGAACCATCTCATTCAGAACCAAATAATTTAAATGTTACAAAACCATGCATACATCATTCTACATTGCACCAACTGTTTCAGGGAAAAATATGAAACATCATCACACTATGTAAAGATACATATATCAATCGGAGTGGGATGGAGACACGATTCGTTCCAGATTAGTACAGAAGACTGGGTCATTGTTGTCAGGGTCATGAAACTCGCCATTCTTGTTGATGATTTGACTCATGATGAACCAAAGTAGTTGTCCCTGAATGGCTTTGATTTCTTTATGGTGCAGTCCATCCGTAGGCAATTTTAGGCGCTATAAGTAAAAAAAATGAATGTGAGCTTTCGTAGCTATCGTTAGGCATGAATCAATTTGCGTTGTTAGCATGACAAACCTCTACGTCATTGTCTACTAATGTAGAACCTAAGATTTCCCGCATGTATTGGCAGATAAAATATCCGCATAAATTTGTGCCTTGCAAATCGCTTGTGACATCGCAAAGAATAAATAAACCACAATGTCACGAAACGAGTCATTTACTACAAAATGCGATATAGAAAATAATGTGTACGTACCGGGAATTTAGTACGCATTGAGAGGGACTTTTGGAATGGGCGGTATCTCATGCTCTTTTGACAGTATCTTTTAAAGGCATTCTGTAGTATATTTGTCATGTCCTTGTAAAGTTCTACATCTTTATCCAGGGGATCCAAAGATAACCATTTTGCTCTTATCGAGTGCAATGGCAACGAGTATCCAATGGAATCTACACACACGAGTAATATAGTCATTGTGTTAAGATCACAATGAGTAAGGAACAACATCGAGTAATATAACTAGCTAGTGAACCACTTACTTGAAGTTGTAGGGAAAAAGTATCAATTCCTTCTCTTGAAGTTTAATGAAAGTATTATATATGTATTCCTCGACCTCATTTGGTGTTCCTCCGACTAAAGGTTCACAAACTATTCTCGGTCGAGGAACCCTACACTAAGTGCTTGCGTTTTCCTTAATTCAATGGTCTCGTACCTACATAATAAAGAAGTTTCACATATTTGCATTTATCGAACTTCATTAATGTTTCATGACAATTTATGTAATTCATACTTACAGATCTAACATCTCAAAAGAGACACGCCGAGAGCATCACGATAGTACATGTTATGCAAGTTGTCGAATTCAATCAAGAAGCACCCATCCCCATGGTGAAAATGCTCATCTTTAAAAACTGAAATGACCGACTTCGGCAGTACGTCCTGGTTGGACCGCTCCATGTACCACTTATGCAATCTTTGCATCATTAATGTTAGGGTATCAAACATTTTTTGGGTCACTAAAGGCTTACCCATCTCGAATTTCAGTCTTTGTACAATATCTTGTCCGTCTGATTTCGATTTGCCCTTATATTTTTTAAGCACAACATGTTCAGTCTTGGCGTCACCTGATGTGTTCGACTTGGCTCGCCTACTTTTCAATTTCTTTGTAGTATGCACATTATGTTCTTCACGTATCTCTGACTGAACAGCTAATGCTGGAATATCTGATGCTGTCACGGCTGGTGGGGGCACTTGACACTGGGGTGCTGGTGATGACTCCGGAAAATCTAATGCAGGACAGGCTGGCACTTGAAGGTCGAGGACAATGTCACGCTTGCGCCATTGAATGAACGTGTGCCGCTGCAGTCCCTAGAGTTGTCACGTCGTCATTTCCGGCATTTCCAACATCATGTCGGTGAATCATGGAAGTACCGTGTCCACTTCAACCTTTGTGTATCCGGCGCGATTGGGGAGTTGTGCAAAACACCGCCTTCTTGGCACGGATAAGCCATGCCTGTAGCGTACTGAAGAGATATGTTCATGACAGGAATATTGAGCCGCACGGTGTCGGTTGTTGTATGTCATCCACGGGATAACGGGCTAATGCATCTTCCGGCAAAGGTGTGGATGCGCAATCGCCTGCGATGGCGCGAGGTGCTTGGGAGAACAATGTTCCCGACTTACGCATGGCTCATGGCTTCTTGTACTTGTCTTTGTACTTGTTCTTGTATTGTGCCTTGTAAATCCCGAAGCATTTCTTGCTTCATTACTTCGCTCATATTCGACACGTTCTACTTTGGCTCTCTTCCGACTCCTGTAAGAGTCGGTATGATCAGGGAATCCCTTGCTCCAAGGTACCTTAGCCCCAACACCCCGTGTCCGACCAGGGTGCTCTTTGGTTCCTAAGGCCACGGTAAGTGCGTCCTTCTCCCTATCTAGAATGAAAGTGCCTTCTATAGCCTGGACGGACCACTCATGGACTCTTTGGGACATCGCTTCATCTTCATTATTTTTGAAGGACAAGCCCCCACCAGACGTGACAGTTGCCCTTGCTAACACATAGTGCTTGACTCGCTTTGGTAGTTCAAACAAGGGACTTCTGCCAATCGATTGAGAGCCTCTGCTTCTTGCCTCTCCCATTGAAGAATTTTTCAGCGTACTCCACCCGTACCTAGTCCGTGGGGATGAATGTTCTTTACGGAGATCTGTTTGTGATCCTCACTTGACTTCTTTCTTGATTCATTGGACTTCATCGCCACAAACTCATCCCAGTATGGTTCCAGTTTTGGATAGTCCGTAATGGCCGACCGGTTTTTCTTCACATATTTGCAGTTCAACCGGGTCTTGAAGTTCTTCCAGCAGGTACCCATGGTCATCAAGGCATCCCGATGCACGAGGTTCTCGACTCCTTCAGGGAATTCAAAGCTTTGTTTCAGTTCTGTCCAAAGGTCCTCTTTTGTGGCGGCACTTTATGCGATCTGATAGATGATTGGCACTTTATCCCTTACGATGCACCCACAGGTTGATTTATATTTAGACACTGCTGCTTGTGGTGAATTAGGAGCCCCAGTCTCTGATATGTCCGTGATAACATGTCGGCCTTCAGGCTTCTTTGTTTGCCCTCGTCCACGACGCTTTGCTACCGCGACATCAGTGGCAAAGTAAACTTGCGTCCGATGTGTGGATGTTGAGGAAGCTAGTCGGGCTTCTGCTCGGCTCCTACTCGGGTTAGGCTCAGGGTCCCCTCCATCTCGTTGTTTATGAATTAATTAGTTAAATAAATTGTTATTCACAAACAAAGGGTTCTTGATGAAGCTATTGATATAGAATTGTTATTCACAAGGTCATCTTGGTAGGTTAAGAGTTATTTTGTACATACACTTGATTGATTGGTAGTGCGCTCACGCACTTGGTGTAACAAGTTAAGAGAACTAAATGTAAGAGAAGAAAGTTAAGAGAATTTAAGAGAAGGAAGTTAAGAGAACCAAATGTATAATTGATTGGTAGTGCGCTCGAGGCACTTGGTGTAGCAAGTTAAAGAGAACCAAATGTAAGAGAAGAAAGTTAAGAGAATTTAAGAGAAGGAAGTTAAGAGAACCAAATGTATAATTGATTGGTAGTGCTCTCAGGCACTTGGTGTAGCAACGCTAGAGACTAGCTCTTACCTCATCTACACTGGTCGAGTTTACCTCATTTGAACTAAACAATTAACTATGTAAAGAAGGCCTTGAATCCTTACCTTCCTAATCATGCAGATTAATGTATTATTTAATCAATTTCTGATTCTTATGATCATAATTCAGAATAATACATATATACTGAGATAGTACCATGTTGGCAAATAAAGTAACACAGATAAGAATCAAAAGAGGACAACTACATGCATGAATCAATAATGAACAAGCTTTGCAACAAATGAAAGGAATTAAACAATTTGCCGCATGTAAGTCTACTGATTCAAGGCCTAATTCACAACCTTAATTGTCCAATTCATCATTTGACCCAATTTGCATCATCGAGCAATAAAAGAAAAATCAAAAGAAAACATTGAAGCATTGACATAGCATATTCCAATCCTCCATAAACAATACAACATGGCATATAAGTCATTCAAAACAAAGACAAAATTGAGCATTTTATAACCAAACATATACAGGTCACTCAATGAAATCATGTGTTCGGCCATATTAAATCAACTAGATAAAAACCTCAAGAAGATTTGTAATCTTATTTCTCTCAGATGTCGGGTTGCTTAATCAAGAGATTAGCCTTCCTCGCCACAACGGCAATTTGATCATAGACTAGTTGTGACAAGTACTTCTAGCAAAATTTGAAATCAGTTCTCGCTTTTGGCAACACAGTTTACCTTACATTAGTGAGTTACTAGGACAGTCACAATCAATCTATGACAAGCACAGCTTTAACAGAAAGATCAAAGCCAATTCACAAACTGACAATAAGTAACGAACTGAACTAAGGAACCTACATAACATCCAGTAACGAACAGAACTATATAAGCAGAAGAACTGATAATAAGTAACGCAATGTAACTATATCGGCAATGTAAGAATCGAACTAAGGAACCTACATAACATCCAGTAAAGGAATTTGACAAGACAGTAACAACAAGATAACTAATTTCAGACTTCACTTATACTGTCACAACCTTGTCTCACTCAAGCCGACTCCTCACAGAGAATTACCCACAAAGACCAACAAAGCGCACAATTTCACAAGCACGACCCTTCACCAAAGGGGATCAAAGACACAGTCGGCAACAGAAGCAACCACAAGCGAACTCCCAACCGCAAGCCAACCCACTGGACGGCACAAGTCCGGTGCAAACCCTACGGATCCAACCCACGCAGCCTAGAACCCTAACCCTAGCCAAACAAAAGATCCATTATCCATTCCATAGTGGGGCAAGCAAAAGTGAGGCGGCGGGAGGCATCACAAACCATCACACACCCTCACAGAGATAACACACTTAGTGAACATAACCATCACAAACCGTCCTGGAGGCAGCTTGTGGGGAGGAGGAGCAAGGGGTCGGCGTCGGCGCTCGGGCGGCATGGGCGGCACGCGACGAGGGCGAGGGCAGGGGCGAAGCGGCGGGGCGGCGTGGGTGGCGTCGAGGTCGGCGTCGGCGCCGGACGGCGTGGGTGGCGTCCGGGTCGGCGTCGGCGCTGGGCGGCGTGGCGGCGGCGACGTGGGCGGGACGGGACAGGGCGAAGCGGCAGGTGGCCTCGAAGTCGGCGTCGGCGCTTTCGGACGGCGTGGGTGGCGTCGAGGGTTGGCGTCGGCGCTTTCGGCGGCGTGGCGGCGGCGTGGGCGAGGGCGAGGGGCGAAGCGGCGGGTGGCCTCGAGGGTGGCGTCGGCGCTTCAGGCAGCGTCGACTTAGGTTTAGGAGTTCAAGGGCACGGCGTATTGGACTTAGGTTTAGGGTTCAAGGACTTAGATTTATATCCTGAGATTGGCGTCGAAGTGTGCGGGAGTATTTGTGTCGGTTCAATACAACAACCGACACAAAATACATTTTAGTGTCGGTTCCATAAAAAACCCGACACTGATAGTCGATAATTGTGCCGGTTTAAACTACGAACCGACACAAAATATATATTTAGTGTCGGTTCCATATTAAAATCGACACTGAAAGTGAATAATTGTGCCGGTTGCAACTACGAACCGACACAAATTATACTTTTAAGTATCAGTCCCATATATATCTTATTTAAAAGGTAGGATTTCTATTTTTTTTATATTATAACCTAGGGTATATACTAAAATTGTAATCTACATGAGACTAATAAATAAAAGTCTATATAAATATATAATAGGTATATACTTTATTTATAATGTAGGATTCCTAGTTTTTTGATATTATAAAAATATTCTAAAATTGTAATCAACATGAGAAAAACAACTAAAAGTCCACAAAAATAATCTTTTCAATGTATTAATATAATTGGTATATATGTTATTTAAAAGGTAGGATTTCTAGTTTTTTTTATTTTATAAAAATATCCTAAAATTGTAATCAACATGAGACTAATAACTAAAAGTCCACATAAAATTGTAATCAACATGAGAAAAACAACTAAAAGTCCACATACATGCATATTTTTGACATCATATTTATATTACATTTTTGTACATCACATTAACATTACTCCTAGCTAATTTTCTTTCACAATTTGCCCTTCTTCATGATCATCGCGATGATAGGTAGCTTCTTCCTCAGTGGTTTCTTCCTCTAGCCTAATGCTTCCATCTACGAAAGGTGGCAACTCGTCAAACTGGTTGTACTCGTCCTCATCCACGACATTCTCAACTCCGACGATCCTTCTTTTTCCGTGAAGAACAACATGGCGCTTCTTATCTGCCGGGTCGATTACATAGAAGACTTGTGCTACTTGCTTCGCTAGTACGAATGGTTCATTTGTGTATCCAACATGTTGAATATTCACAATAGTGAAGCCATACTTGTCCACCTTCACACCCTTTGGGAGTTGGACCCAACGACACCGAAACATCGGGATCTTGAAAATACAATAGTCGAGCTCCCAAATCTCCTCTATGAACCCATAGAAGCTCTTCTTCGCCTATCTTTGTCATAAGCATCTATGCGAACACCACTGTTTTGGTAAGTGCTTTTGCTATCTTGAGCTTTAGTGTAAAATGTATACCCATTTATATCGTATCCTTGCCATGTCACAATTGTACCTGATGGCCCCTTTGCCAACCACCTCAACGTAACACTCGTTTCTTTTATCTTCACCTCGCTGACATTGCTGTCATCACTCTTCCGCTTTTATCTTGATGCTTTGCATACCGGACATATATGCATGTCTGAATACTCTTTGCGATAGAGTATACAGTCGTTTGGACATGCATGTATTCTTTCTACTTGCAATCCCAATGGACATACAACCTTCTTTGCAAGATATGTGGTTTCAGGCAATACGTTTCCCTCTGGAAGCATGTCCGCCAAGAGATGTAACAACGCCGTGAAACTTTTATCGGACCAACCATTGCTTGCCTTCAATTTTAGTAGTGAAAGCACGGTGTGCAACTTTGTGTATTCCTCCTTACAACCCGGGAACAAAGGTTTATCCGAGTCCTCCATCAAACATTGGAATTGATTAAACTCTCTGACTAGTGTAGTTCCATACGCATCGCGCAACATCCGAGCGGATTATTGTCATCATCCACGAGCAACCTATCCTCATCGGATCCGAACCGATGTCGGATACCATGTTGGTAGCTCCGTCGTTGATGACGTTATCCCCTTCATGTATGATCTCTTCTTCACCGTGCCTTGTCCAATGTGTATATCCAGGTAAAAACCCCTTCGAATCAAGTGCAAGTGGATATGCTCTTTGTCCGAAAACATCTTCGATTCTTGCAATCAATACATGGACAATGTATGCATTCCTTTTCTTTTGCAACTTGTCCTCCTCGTGAATCTTAGAAAAGCAGATACGCCATCGATGTATTCTCGATTGTAACGGTGCACCTTTGTACATCCATCTCCGATCCATCTACGATTAATTAACATAAGCGATTATCAAAATAAACCTTTTATTTGAACCACATATAAATTAACCTTAATTGAACTAGATGTAAGCATTAAATTTCAACTGGATCAACAATAATAGATGGACATAATTGTAATCTACATTATATAAAACTAAGCAAAACTTCATCTAATGGAGCTAGGTAATAAATTCAACATCTACAAAATGCTATATCAATAAAAACAAAATCAACATCTACAAAATGCTAGATCATATAATTTAATCTTAATTGAATCAGATGTAAACATATAATTTCAACTAGATCATTACAAATCAATGCTTATTAAAATTTAATATATGTTTGATAATAATTAATTAGCTAACAATAATAGATGGACATAATTTTAATCTACATTATATAAAACTAAGCAAAACTTCATCTAATGGAGCTAGGCAATAAATTCAACATCTACAAAATGCTATATCAATAAAAACAAAATCAACATCTACAAAATGCTAGATCATATAATTTAATCTTAATTGAATCAGATGTAAACATATAATTTCAACTAGATCATTACAAATCAATGCTTATTAAAATTTAATATATGTTTGATAATAATTAATTAGCTAACAATAATAGATGGACATAATTTTAATGTACATTATATAAAACTAACCTACATATCAAGAGAGGAGAGGAAATTACATTATATAAAACTAAGCTATACATTATATAATTAAAACTAAGCTACATATCAAGGTAGGTAATAAATTCATCATCTACAAAATGCTACACCAATTAAAACAAACTAAATCTAAACCTACATATAAATTAACCTTAATTCTACAAATTCTAAACATTAAATTGCATCTAGAACACCACATATCAAGAGAGGAGAAGAAATTATTCACCTTGGAACAACTAGAGGAAGTACAGACACTCAAAATGCAGCAAATGAAATCAATGGAGCAAGAAGGAGAGAAGGAAGAGTTTTCGATCGGGAAGGAACAAGATCTTGATCGGGAATGGAGCAGGAGGCTGCGAGTTGTTATATAGGGGGAGTATTAGTGTCGGTTGGTAAACAGAACCGGCACAAATAATGACTTATTTGTGTCGGTTATTGTTACAACCGACACAAATACTGACTTATTTGTACCGGTTCCAATTACAAACCGACACAAATACTTAGGAAACTATTTGTGTCGGTTTGTGATTACCACCGACACTAATATTTTTATATCTGTGCCGGTTCCATATACGAACCGACACAAATACTATTTGTGTCGGTTGTAATTACAAACCGACACTAATAAGTAATTATTTGTGTCGGTTTTATTTACCAACCGGCACAAATCAGCTTCCCGCCATTTTGAGTTTTAGAACCGACACAAAATCTTTATCTCTGTCGGTTCGCAAAAAACCGACACAGATAGGCCGACGCCTATTGCTTATTCTGTAGTAGTGTCTATATCCATTGATCCAATCAATTTGCCATCTCTCCCCATCATCCTCCTCTTTATAGGCCCCCAAGTTGAGTGCTCACAAACCCAAAAAAACACTCGAATGTTACTTAGCAATTCTCTCACGTATCAGTGAGATATGGCTTAGTATATTATCAAATGTACATCAACTTTGTGGTATATTATCAAGTTTGCCTAAAAAAGATTATACTTGGTATCTCGTAGCATTTCCTTATAAAAACTAAAAATATAGTAAATATAGATCTCAAAGCAACTAAATCTTTTTCTTTCTCCTCTAATATGTAATGCATGTCTTTATTCTAAAAAAGATGCTATAGCCTATAGATGTTACAAGGTACCTGGTTCTATATAATTTTTTCAGTAATTATAGCTTATCAACTGCAACAACTGAGATCCAATGCAATGGCTAGTTTGATTGTAAGCTTAGTAGTCGCACCACCGACTATTGGATACTAAAAAAGAAACGATTCATATCTTCCTAACTAGTGTGACTGTAAGTCTAGCAATCAAACCACCGACTTTTGGAGAAAAAGGAAAGGTTCAAATGCATTATTTGAGCAGAATGTACGGTAGCAACTACTGTAGTACGTGCCGTGCTGTTTCGCACTATATCATGATCTGATTTTGGTCAGGGTTTGTGAACCCGTTTTGAGGAGAAAAACCGCAAAGTGATCGGTACTGGCTTTTCGCGAAATTCGATCGAAAATCGAGCAAAATCAAATGGTTTGCAAAAGTCAAATCCGGTGGTCAAACGGAACGAACGAAATGGACGAACCGATGGGTTTTTTTTGTCGAAACCCGGTCGATTTGTGTGGAAAATCGACAACAGTATGAAAAATTGGGGGAAAAAAAGGCAAGAACAAATGGAAAAAATTTACAAACCCGATAAAGGCCCAAAAAACCAGGAAACATGTTAGAAATGTATTTAAAATATGAAAAATTGTGATAAAATTTTGGCATGACTTTTCATACATTTTAAGACTATGTCAAGTTGTAAATTATATATTTTGCAATAATAGCACAATTGTGAAAAAAATATGAAAAATATTCGCATGACCCTCGCTATATTTTATACAATGTCAAGTTGCAAAGTGAACATTTAGCAATAATATATCAACAAATAATATTTTATTACAATATCGTTCACAACTCAATCCAACAAATTTACATTTCAGTGCTTTCAAAACATTAGATTGATATATTTGCAAACATGTCCACACATTCATATTGTTGGCCATCCATGTTGGACTTACATGAACGCAATGTTAGTAAAAAGTCGAGTTGCAATGAAATAAAATATGCAAATAAAATATTACCTTTAGGGCGTGGGTAGTATTGTTGGCTGTATATGTGGTTGGCCATATTGTACTCCTCAGTGGACATCATGACCAATCATCGTGTAGCTAGCAACTCCGCCTTGTATTCTTGTCAGTTTTGCCCCGTCTATGGGCTAGTCGTTTATCACTGTTGGTACAACATAGCATAAAATCCTAGATCTTACCGCTCGTACACGTATTGAGTGGGAGGTTGCGTATGAGAATCCGGGATGGCGTAATCATATGGGCGATATGAGTCGTAACTCTCTTACGTCTCAGCGACGCTATACGAGCTACCGCTATCCCAATGTGCATCATGGCTTGCTCAATGGTCCCTCCCCCTACAATAGTTGTCCTAGGTGATTGTGGAGCCCTATGGTCTTTGTCCTGTGTGGTAAGAGTGTACTGGGACTCATCTGTAAATTGTATGGGAAGATGTGCTTCTGAGTGGGAAGTGGGACGGATTGAGGGTTCAGTATGGGACTAACCGCCATCACTGTCCGTCTTGGAGCTACTGCCATTGGATTCTTGGTACACTAGGCTCCTACGATATGTGGGAGTGTCATCAGTTGAATCATCACTCCTTACATATTGTATCTTTCCTTTCGAGGGGACTCTCCTTGTTTACCTCTAAAGAACCAAAATTGCACGAATTTTTTCCATCGGCGAGGCGGCGACCGGCAGCACCACAGCCGCAGGCACATTAACCAGAAGCGCGGTCGATATTTTCTCATTCTGACCTGTTGGACTGACATCTGCTTTCATCGCTCGCCCTTCGCCCGCTATGTTTCCTAGTCGGTATGGTGCTTGCAGCGAGAGAAAGAGGAGCTGGATCAACCAATGACGCTTCGGGCTGAGAAAGAAAAGAAGGAATTTTAGCACAGGATCCGCGTGCGCCGCACCCACGCTTTTAAATTGAAACAAGTACCCACGCGTGCTTCCGGCGTCTGAATAATGTTCTCTGTCAAAAGTTGCGGTCCATCGATGGACTAACAACACTGGAATGCAACGGATTAGCAGTGAGATATTAGCTGTGCACGTGTGCCCCATTATCCGCATTCCACTGTTGATGTGGGCTGTCAGTTCAGCAATTCCCTACCCGCTTTCCAAAAAGGAAGTCGCCGCCAGAAGTGTTGAGCTAGCTGCTGGTTGTGTCAATCATCTACTTATAAAAAGTTGCTGGGATCGGATATTATAGGTCATTGTGACCCGAACTTGGGTCGGCTTTGTCGGACCCCGGAGTAACGCCTCCAGAATCCTCTGTGTATTCTGTACTAGTCCAGAAAATGCTAGTACATACAGTAGAAATGAAACCATAGCATATCCAACGTTCTTTATTAATAATAAATATTCAAGGTTACATAGGAAATGGCGCGCAGGCCAACAAATAAATAAACGAATAAATAAAGCAGCGGAAAATGAAGACAAATAGATAGAGCCCAATTAATTTGCCACAGGCAATCGACTGGAGACGCGGCCTAGTCCAACTGTTCCTCACCATCGTGGTACTCCTCCTCTGAAGTGGTAAATTAAGCAAGGGTGAGTACATACGTACTCAGCAAATCACACTAGTAAATTCAATATAAATGTACGGGTAATCAAAGGATGGCTATATGGTTTATTTGAGCATAAAGCAACGGTTTAATAACATTTTCAACAATTTTAAAAGGCATACTTTATTCCAAAATCAAGTCTATACATTTTAACTCAGGAATCTCTCCTGGAATTGGCTAAGTTATACCCATGATGGACTCCCTCCATCCAACATTATTTTCCAAAAATCAAATTTTAATTTACCAAAGTCTAATCTGAGAATGGCTTGCTCGGCATGCCCATAACCGCGGACGCGGCTAATCGATTAGTTTGACACTCTGCAGAGGTTGTACAACTTTACCCACAAGACATAATATTTCCCTTTTATGTCAAAACACTTCCTTTGGTGAGTGACAGAGAAGATTATGACAAGGCCCCAATATTAAATCATACATGTAGTCATGCCCGCTAAGGTTTCACCGCTGAAAGACTCCCTCTATTCAGAAGCCCCCTCTTGCGCCAGAGTGGCAGCATCTCGCTTTCACCACACCACTACCACCATATGGCATGACTGTCCATGAAATGATTTAATAAGGATAGCTAGGTCTGTCCTATTCCAGACTCGTGGTAGTACGGTTAGGCTTTACATTCAGCGAGACTCAGACCGGTCCTTAATCGACTAGGCGAGACTTTCCACAAACCCAAACCATGACCTCACCACTTTCCAACCAATTCTCGCCCGGTCTAAGTCATTTTCATTTTAACCATACTATTCTCCACATTAATACTAACATTGATCACTATAAGTTTCCAATTGAACATGATATCATTTTGGCATAAAGTTCCCCAAAATTCCCTAAGTTCAGTTATATGCATGTCTAAGCAATGTCTAAATATTACCATAGTCATAACTCATATTTTTACTAAGGTTACAAGGGAATCGGAATTCAAATGTCAAAGGTCGCATATCGGAATTGGATTTAACTATCATTTAAAACTAGGTCGGAAATTAATGTCTATAATAAATAAGCATGCAATAATTGTAAATACAACATACAAGTTCATAAACTGGGAGCAATATGATCAAGGGGGTGTGACTTGCCTGGTTCGACGAGTTGCTGCTCGAAATCGTCGTTCGGGAATTCCTCGGTCTCTCCGTAATCTACGCGCGAAAAACAACCAAATTCAAATAAAGTCCAAACGAATTCAAATAAACACAAATTGAACTTCAAACTAGCTCTAAACTGAAGTTTAGGATTTCTAATGAATTTAGGAAGAAGAACGGAGCCAATCGGAGTTCGAACGGGCGAAAACGGGCTCCCGGAAGTTTAAAAACAAATAAAACGGGCTTTCTGGAATTTTCGAAATCCTTTTTAAAAGAAAAACCGGATTTTCCGCATCATGCTGACGTCAGCGGCTGAAATTCGGTTTTTTGAAAATCATTTTCTTTTTTTTCTTGGTGTGTGGGAAGGGCCGGGCGATGGAACGAGTCCACTCGGCGGTGGCGCTGCAGCGACACGCCTGCAGGAGCGCGCTTGGCCAGCGCAGCGGCGCGCGAGAGGGGCGAGGCGGCGGCGCGACCGGCGACGGGCGGCGGCCAGCGAGCCGGCGGCGTCAGCGGCGGGCGGGCGAGGAGGCGGGCGTTGGCGACGGCGCCGAGAGCCTTGGCCGAGGCGAGGAAGAAAAGCGCGCGGCGGTGGAGGAGAGGGGCAGAGGAGAGAGGAGAGGAGGCGGTGTGGGAAAAGAGGGCTCGGGGTTTATATAGGGGTGGAGGAGGCGGCGCCCGGCGCTGGCAGTGTCTGCGAGAATCGCTTGGCCCGGCGATTCTGGAGGCCGGCGGCCAGGCCTTGTGAAAAGGACAGAGGCGGTCCTTGGGCCTTGTAGGCTTTGAGCGGAGCGTCCACAGGCTTAGTAACAATGTGTTAGCTTAACGCTGCTATTATCAACAATAAAAAAAAAATGGTTGAAATGCCTACTGTTTAAAAGATTGGGTTTGTTTTTACTTTTTACATTCAATGTTCGAGCGGGTTAGCTTATTACGGTCCTGTTTGGTAGAGCTTTAGCTCCATCGGATTTATGAATCTGATAAAGCTTGGTATTCCTAGCTCCACCATATTTGTGGAGCTAGAGATGTGGATATATTAAGAGAGTTTACATTTTAGAATAAAAATATAAACTTGATTCACTTTATTTTAGTCTACAAGTTTCAAATCTGAGATGGAGCTGACATCTGAAACTCCGCCCAACAGCCCTACATCTTTACGTTGAATATGTGGTGGTCCACGCTGTCTTCCTTGCTTCAAATACGGTCTGAATTGCTATTTTAGACATGTAGTTGAACTAATGAAGCAGAGCTCGTATTCCATGCAACTCACCAATAAAACTGACCATCATGTAGCATTCATACTAGGGATTCAAATATCGTAGAAAATCGGAAGAAACTTGTGATTATCGGACATATCAGTGGGGTAAGATATTTAAAATCGTTCAAAAACCGGTCAAATCTAAAAAAAATAAAAATAAAAAAAATTTAAAAAATTTATGTGACATAAATATCGCGATAATCGGTGAAAATCGAAAGAAAATCGCTCAAAAAATCGTCTCTGAGAAATATTCAATTGGTCGGTCCAAATATCGCGATAATCGATGAAAATCGAGAGGAAATCGGTGAAAATCGAGAAACAATCGGTAGATTTCCGATTTTTTTTTCAAAAATTTGAATTTCAAACCCATACGATTTTCTGACGATTTTCGGAGTTACACTCGATTTTCTTACCGAAAACGGTAAGATGAACCCTGATTCATACTATATGTGTACTTTCTAGTGAACTTGCATTCATAGGCAGTATGTTCCGATTAGAGATATTAGCTGGTATATGCAGCCCTCTGTTTATAGTTGGTGCAATATGTAAGATGTCGGTATGACGTTCGTCCATTCCCAATCTATCACACTTGTGGGATTGTCTATCAAAGTACTTGCTTATTTATAATACTAGTAAGGTGCCCGTGCGTTGCAACGGTATCTACATTTTGAACGGTTGTCCTGCTATTACGATAACATGAAACAAGAAGAAAAAAAATGTTGTGCAAATAGTACCTTAATGGTCTACATTCTACAATTAAAGAGGTTAATTAAAGAATGGCAGAACTGTGTGTGCTGTCTTCCATCCACACCTGAAGTGGTTAATTAAAGAGATGGGTAATTAAAGAATGGCAGAACTGGTAATTTTGATGAAATGACGTGGGAAGAAACTCTCACTTTACATAGTAGAGATTTACTGATGCTCACAACACTGATTCACTTTCATCCTTGGCAGTGTCTATCTTGGAAGGATTATGAGCAGAAAAATAAGCTTGTGGCAAATGAGATCGTAAAAAAAAAAAAAAAAAACTCGAAAACATTCTGTTTCCTAGTCTTCAAGATTCAATAGTAATCAAGGAGGTATGTCCTTATAGTCCTTCCATGTTGGAATTCTATATTTATTTTCAATCATTTAAATTAAGTTCTTGATTCTAATTGAAATTTCTGTGCGATTCTAGTTTTAAATTTTAGATTTTTATTTTTTCCATTTTAAAAAGTTCATGATGTTACAGCAATTGGCGCTAAAATAGTCACTGGGTAGAGCATAGCACAGGTAAATACTTAGTATGTAGTTGAGGTGAGTCAAAATAGTCATAGAACAGAGTCAAGGCGAGTCGAAATTGCCGAATTGAGGCGATGAATCTCATGGTGTATTCTTGTTGCGCAAGCGACGGACTTGCAAATCTTTGGTACTTATGTGTACACGAAGCAATATATTGCGAGATTCGTAGTTCACAAAATTGGGTACACTTAGCAGAGATCTCCAAAACTCCCGTAGGAAGCCGTGAGTTCTTTACTATTCTAGTCCGGTTCGTTTTTTTATAAATAGCTACTAATCTGATAAAATCACATAAATAGTCCTTAAATAGTATAATCCTACGAACAGAGAGAGCTGGGTATTTTTTTTAATTCATTTCCAGCGGATTCGGAGCGCTTGAATTTTTTTTAATTTTTTAAAAAATTTCAAGAGGATTCTTACCATTTGAATTTTTTTTATTTCAAGCGGTTCCCGTCTGCTTGGATTTTTTTTAAATTTCAAGCAGATCCAGAGCGCTTGAGTTTTTTTTTTTTTTTTAATTTCAAACTCCCTCGGTGACGGAAATAAAAAAATAAAAAAAAATTCAAGCGGACGGGATCCACTTGAAATAAAAAAATTCAAGCGGTCCGCATCTGCTTGAAGTTTTTTAAAAAATTAAAAACAAATTCAACCACTTCGGATCCGCTGGAAATGAATTAAAAAAATATCTAGCTCTCCTTGTTCGCAGGATTGTAATGTTTAAAAGCTATTTGTGTGATTTTATCGGATCAGTAGCTATTTATGAAAAAACGAACCGGGCTAGACATGGACGATTTTAGAGCGCAATCGTCACTTGATTTGGTGTTGCTGCCCGCTTCTGCTACTGATGTCTCCTTGTTGAGATACGTGATGACAATGGCTTCCGAGACGCTGCAGCCAGCCTGACGATCTGATATCGCGATGATACCCAAGGTATGCCACACGGATGCCGCCGCACAATGCCACTTCTCGGTAGCCGCCCTTGATTGTCTTGACGAATGGCCGCCTCTGGGAATTAGCCTCTTTTCGATGGCAGCAGATATGGCTTCGAACCTGGAGTTCTGATACCGCTTGTTTCTGGGATAGCGTGATTTTGGGCTGCTCAAGCTGTCAGGTTTGGTTATAAGTGGAACCAAAATCAGATTTTGAGAGGATAATTGGTTTGGATTAAGGATTCAAATTTCGGACCAAACTCTGAAATTTTGGTCAAGATTTTGGATTTTGGACCCCTCCGAGATTCAAAATCCTGGCTGGGTAAAAAAATTTAAATTTCGGATTTCTCGGCGAGATCTCGGCGATTTTGGCCGAAATCTCGGTGGTTTTTTTTGTCGGATTTTAAATTTTGTGCATTGAATTTGATTGGATTTAAGGTCAAGATCGTCCACAAAAAAATTTAAAATTTTTTGACATGTTTTTGACCTTTTTTAGTTGGTTCAATTTGTCGATTAAGACTGTCTGAATTTTTTAATTTTTTTCAAAATTAATCATCATCTGACAATTTTATGGGAATATTATGGATGTGTTAGGACCATTCACAAAAATTTTCTAAAGTGATTTTTACTATTTTTCATTCAGGTGAATTTTATCGGTTCGTCTTTAGTAGCACTATTTGAATTTTTTAAAATGCCTAAGGATTGATCATCATCTAAAAATTTTATGAGAATATTATGAATATGTTAGGACCATTCAAAAAAAATTTCAGAAGTTTCTAATGTGGTTTGCACCATTTTCCATTCGGTTGAAATTTGGTGATCAACCCTTTTATCAGGACAATGGCACTGTTAGATTTTTTAAAAATTCTTCATGCTTGATTATCATCTGAAAATTTTATAAAAACATTAGTGATGTGTCAAGACCACCCAAAAAATTTCAAAATTTTTTCACGTGTTTTGGACCATTTTCGGGTCAGTTCAATGTGGACTGAGATCTCGGTGATTTCAGCCGAGATCTCGATGATTTCGGCCGAGATCTCGGATTTTCCGATTGAAAAAAAAAACAGATTTGAAATTTGGTTTTTGCATTTTGTCCGGATTCTGTCCGAAATTTCCGAATCTTGGCGGGATTTCGGATTTCGGCTACCTCCGAGATTTATACCAAAATAAGATTTGAAACCCTAGTAGTGATGCATGCATGCACACGACAACATGCAGCAGCTCGGCACAGCGTAAGCGTGGCAGTGACGCTTGTGGGGGCTCTAGTCTTAGATTAGCGATGCAGATTCTTACTGTTGTGTAGGACTAGAAATTAACGCAACCCGATAGAAACCCGACCACTCATCTGAAAACCGTACTTGGATTGAGACCAATCAATCGGCATATCACACGTCACTCGTGCTCATGTGCCAACTGGTTGAAACCAATCCGAGCTTCCTGCATATGTGTCTAGTGCTAGTTCTCTGGATCAGTACCGTCGATACCCCTATGATTATCTATAAAGATAACATTACTTGTGTTACACAGATGCAAATGGGTTATGTATAGAGCAATATCATAAAGCATATTGCCCCTAATTTTTTATTCTCATGGACTCCTGAAGAGTGATAAAGATATTACAAACTAAGTCATGTGAAAATCTAGCAGATCTGTTCACTAAGTCCTTGCCAAAATCTATTTTCCAAATGTGCATTAATGGCATTGGAACGAGGCAACTTAGAGGTTTGCAGAGTTCAGGGGGAGTAAATCCCTGAACTATAACTCTTTTTGCTTGATCCTGAAGATCATACTTTATAGCCTAAAGATTATGATGTCGACGTTTGTTGTCGGCAATAATAAATATGGGGCTAGGCGCTAGATCCAAACTCGATGGAAACACAAGACGAAGGTTAATACAGGTCCAGGCCCTCAGCGATGGAGGTAATACGCTAGTCCTGTGCTCTGGAATTATGAGTAGCTTGGTTTCTCTCTCATCTTTCTCTAGGGCCCCCCGCCCCCCTTATATAGGAAAGAGACGGAAGAGTCCGAGTCAGTTACATGGTAGAATCCTGGTCGGTTATAGGGTGGAGATTCTGTTTCTAATCTTTCCTGCCAGAAACGCTATCATCCGAGATTACAAATCGTATCATTCCTAACAAGAGTCGGTTACCATCTTCTGTCCTTCCTTGTTAGGTACGGTGATGATAGTTCGGGCAGTACCCGGTCTCATGTAGCTGGTTCGACCCGTGCCTTCTCAGTTGGTCCTCCCAACCTGCCACACAGATACCCGGGGTCCATATACTCCACAGTAGCCCCCAAGTGCTTCGCAATCGAGCTGTAGTCTTCCTGGTTACATCCCAACCGAGTCATGCTTCATGCCGAGTGCTTCCAGTTTTTGCCGCAACTTTCCGACTGGTCTCTTTTCTATGCCGAGTGCTCTTGTTGCAAGCAGGGAGATTGTGAAGAACTCAATAAAGCTCTACGCGTCAGGAATTTTGAGTGCTTAAGTGGGTTTTTGAAAGTGCATCTAGGCCCCTCATTTTATTTTGGTGATTAATGATGACACAATTAATGTGATCTAATGCTTCAACTAAGATTAATGCAGTTATCGAGATCACATCAAGCTCGGAATAAGATTGGACGGTCCTAAGCACGTCAAATTTCGAGAAAACGGCATCAAGACGAAGACCTGTAATTTCTATATTGTTTTGAGTCTTAAGGATAGCCGTACTATTAAGAGGGTACTGTGGAAAATCGCTTTTAGGATGTGCATGTGCTCAAGGTCAAAACTTGCATATAAACTAGCACTCAAAAAACTTGCATTTTCCAAAAACCAGAATTCCAACCGAGCCAGTCAACTCGGAGGGTCCGGACATACAGTCCGGAGTATCCGGACTTCGATCCGAGTCTCGGACGTTTTATCCGAGTCTCGGGTTAACCCTCTCGGCCAATTTGTGAATTCCGGAGAGTCCGGAGTATCCGGACATTTGGTCCGGAGAGTCCGGACAACCCGGAGTCTCCGGGTCAATTGTCCGGAGTCTCCGGTCTGTTCGAAAAAAGGGGAAAACGGCTAGTTTTCAAAAACGTATTTAAAGCCATCCCTTCTTCCCCAACGGCTAGGACTGCTCTTGAGCTCATTCATTGTAGCATTCAAGCCCTCTCTAACACTTCCAAAGCATTCAATAGAGCCCTCACTTCCTCCCACCATTTAATTTGGTTGTTGATCCATTTTGGTGAGGAGAGGAAGAAGCAAAGTGCTAGGTGCATTCATTTCGAGTTGTTGAGCACTAGTTCATCCTCCAAGCGACTTCCGTGGTGCTATTACTCTTGGAGGTTGAAGGTCTCCTAGACGGCTAGGAGTTAGCGGGAGCTACCAACTTGTGTGGTGTGCCCCGGTCGTTTGTGAAGGCAAGTCTCTCCTCCGAAAGGGAAGAGACAAGAAGTGAAGCCGGCGAGTGCATTTGTGCAACACCGGGAGGAAAGTGGGTTGAAAGAGACCCCGGCTCAAGTGTGACCGAGCCACCTCAACGGAGACGTAGGATTCCCTTCAAGAATCCGAACTTCGGTGAAAAATCGCTTCTCTTGCTCTCTCTTTACTTGCTTGTGTTGCTTGTGTGGATTTATCTCCGTAAAGCCTAGATCTAGCTCTTTGTCTAGCCTTAATTCAAATCCTTTCTAGCACTTGTTCTAGGTTGCTATTGTCATTTACTTTTAGTAGTATTTCGTGCAAGTTTGAGCAACTTGTGTTGCGCTCCCGAGCCGCCCAACTCGGAGACTCCGGTATCCAATACCGGAGTATCCGGACAAGCCGGAGTATCCGGACCAAAACCCGGAGACTCCGGGTTGACCTGCTCGGCCTGTTTTAATTCCGCTGCGATTTTTTAATCCGCCTATTCACCCCCCCTCTAGGCGACATCGTTGGTCCTTTCAGTTTTGACCGAGTGGTACCTGTACCCGACTATCACGGTGTACAGTTGGCGGCCCAACATGGGGCATACCTTCGAAACCCTTGCTTAGGGTCAACTCATGATATCCAATTCCAACTTATGCGGTAACCGACGATTGACCCAACTTGGGGCATATCACGAGAAGATATCTTGATTTGGTTTGGTAGGTACCCAGGTCTCGCTTAACACGGTAACTAGCGATCGGCCCCTCATGAGGCGTACCATATCCCAAACCATATTTGATCGAACGGTACATGTACCCGGCGGTCGTGGCGTACAGCTGGCGCCTTTTTTTAGAGCGTACTTTCAAAACCCGAATTAAGCCAAAACCTGCAACCTAAGTTAGGCCCAAACTGGGAACTTAGATCAGACCCAAACTATTTATGGAAGCCGAAATGTTCCTCCCACCTAAGGGCGAAAACCTAGCGCCGCCGCCCGCATATATAGGACTTTTTGTGCAATTGAGGAGCCTCACTCCCCACTTCGTGCCTTTGTCCCTTTGTCTTTTCGTCTTCTAACTCTCGCACCGCGCCCCTTTGCCAGGGTTCGCCGACGCCGCGCCGTGGATCTCACACCGCCTCTTTCTCCTACATCCAAAATGTCTTCTTCCCCTTCCGAAGATGCCAACACGCCGTCCTCGTCTAGGGACTAGGCCACCTCGGTAACAACGGAGGAGCGCCTGGAGGAGATGGTCACCACCGGAGTTCTCCCGGCGCTGGAATTAATTAGTGTGCACCTGGCGGCGGGTGAGTCTTTGCCTACCCCTAGCCCTGAAGAGGTGGTTGTTTTTGAATCCTTCTTCCAGCACGAGTTCAGCCTCCCTGCTAGCGTTTTCTTTCATGGCCTTCTCCATTTCTACGGGATTGAGTTGATCCATTTGAATCCCAATTCCATTCTTCAAATTTCTATCTTTGTCCACCTCTGTGAAGCCTTCATTGGTATTAGCCCTCATTTCAATCTCTTTCGCCACCTTTTTCTCCTCAAGCCCTTTTCCGAGCAAAAGCGCCCCCAAAGTGATTGGGGTGCCGGTTTTCAGCTTCGGGATGGTCTGAAGAAGTCCTTCTTCTCCATCCCCTTCAAAACTTCCAACAAGGGTTGGCACTAGGAATGGTTCTATTGCGCCAATCCCGATCCTTTCCTTCCTTCCTTTGCCAAGTGCAAGCCCAATGTTTCTTCTTCTTGGGACTCGGTTCCCCCCGACAACGAAATGGACCAAGTCGAAGAACTTCTTGGGATAATCGGTGGGCTAAAGGGGGATGGCCTGACCGGAGTTGGCATTGCTGCTAGCTTCGCCGTCCGCCGAGTGCAGCCCCTCAAGGAGCGAGTCCACCTGGGATTCGAGTACTGTGGAGCAGCCGATCTTACTCGAGAAGCGCTTGAATCGATCCCGAACAAGGTGTTATCTAGGCGGCTGGGCGACTTCTTCACCCCGGGCACCCAGACCGACACCACGGGGTGCCTGAAGCCCTTCAACGTGGGATGCCTCCCTCCTCAGGTAACGGTCTTTTACGCACCAGCGCTTAATCTTCAATCTCCGAGTGGCTGTTAACTGATTGTGTCATTACCTGCAGGATCGATACGCCTTCTTTTCTGATGCTCCACTCCCCAGCCTTCCTCAGCATAAGGGGGTTGGGCAGAAGCGGCCTGCCAGCTCCTCTGTCGAGGAGCGAGTGCGAAGAAGGGGAAGAAGCCGGTGGATAAGGGGCCTCCGAGCCCCCGACGCTCAACTAGGGCTCGACAATCCGGGAGCCCTCTACTCAGCCCCCGGTGCAACCCGTGCCGCAGCCTCTGAAGTCCAGCCTGCAGTTGGGCTCCTCTGCTGGCGGTTCATCCACTCGGAAGGGGCCCAAGATAAAAATAAAGAGGTCCAACAGGTCAGTTCTCCCCTTGACTCTTTCTTTCGTTTTGTTGGATCGTGTCCTAATCCCAGATCCACCAAATTTTATCAGGAAGCCTTCTGATGACATTCCTGTGGACGCGCCGACTGGGACCCCTCAGGAAGCCGAACCTGAGGATGCCCCTGGCCAGGACAAGGCGCCTTTGCCAAGTGCTACTGCACCCGGGGGGGTGCCAAAACCATCCCCGAATCGGCGTCAACCTCCTCTCCGTCTCAACACCATCCGGGGCCATCCTCGAGCCCAATGGCCCAAGAGTCCGCCGCCTGCTCCTCCCCTCCAATCAAGGAAATTCCTGGAGTGCCACACTCGCGCCCACGCCCCAAGTCTCCTCTTCAAGTCGCGTGGCGCAGTGAGATAGGTGAGTGGGAGGCTGTTGACGACGAGGTGGAGGAGAAGGAGAGGAGGGAGATCTTTGAGCACACCATCGAGTGTGCCCGACTAGTGTGGGTAAGTTGTTGGTCCTTTTCTTCATCCATTTTTCTCACTGGGTTTTGGAAAGAGTTTTTAATGAGACATGTACATTTCGTAGCATTCGCCCAAAGGGTAGTGTTATGATATGGATAGAATCCTTGTCCCTGTATGAAAGGACTCTATCCATTGGTAGGCGAATCCGAACTGATCTCCAAGATTTTTTCCTATATATTGAGCATCACCTTATAAAAAAAAATCAATTTAATAAAGAGGGTTTTGCCCCCCTACTTTGTGTACTCCTTGTTCTCGTTCTTATGATTTCGTCGGTATGCTGTTGATCAATCGTGGGCGAAAGGCTACCTTTTACAACAGTACCTTCAGCCAGCATATGAAACGGGCCTGCACGAGAAACCGTTGCTGATTCACCGTGCATGTCTGCAGGGGCATCAGGTGCAAAGCGCACTGTGTATTGGATCATCGCCATAGTCGTACCTTGGTTTCGACGAGATGGTCATGACGGATCAGTCTAGCGACACGCCATCGAAGAAAAGGGCGATGCTTTGTCATCATTGGGCACTCTGGGGTCCAACGGTCCAACCTCCGTCTTTATCGGACTTAGACTATCTCCAGCAATTTCCCTTCATTCCATTCCCTTCCTTATTCCCTTCCCCACTTTCATTCCCTTTATTTCCTATCATCTCCAACAGCATCCCCTCGAAGGGATTTCTCTCTGGGATTGGAGAGAGAATCCCTTTCTATAGGGATTCACTGTACAAATCCCTTCTGAAGGGAATTGTGAAGGGAATCCGCTGGAGCACTTGGGATCTGTTCGCGAAGGGATTTGAAGGGGACGGGAAGCCACTGGAGATAGTCTTAGAACGCCACATAAACCGCCCGCCCTGAACACCTCCCAAGCCGCCTCTCGCTATTCTCGCTCGTGTGCAGCATCTCTCTGCTCTCCAACAAGGGAGATCTCACAGCCAAATAAACCAACCAACCATCCTAACCTTCGACAGATATGCATTAATTTTCCACTGCTTCATGTTTTGATTTCACACCGTTTGAATTAGAGCAATACATTGACATTTAAGTGAGAGGGTATAGGAGGTCTAGCAAATCTAGCAAACTTATTTCTAGTTTAATCCTTTCTATGAGCATACGATGATCATTATTTGGCCGTTCGTTCGTTCGTTCATCGATGACACAGAGCCAGGTGTTCAATGGAATTAAGGCATGAATCCTTAACGAGGAGTCCGCAGTACAATTGACATCCATATGTGCGATCTTTCAATCGGCTGATCCTAGCTAGCTAGCTAGGCTGCCGGAAAGGTTGCGTAAGGGTTATCTGCAAAGGCCAGCTTGTTGCCAGGTCGGGAAAACACAACCTGCATACATCAAATTAATATCGATCAGCACATTCATGGGTAATCAATATATACTAGTATGAAGTATTAACTTTGAATTAGGAATTCCATATAAGTATATATTGACAAACGTTGATCACTAGCTAGGACGTCGTATCGTACGTGCCTGGTAATTTCCAAGCGTCCGTGACTGAAAACCAGCTGCACAGTAAATGAAATAGTACTCCCATATACGGATGAACTTGTCATCAAAGCCCAGGGCCGAAATCTCACTGCAAATTAATTCAGGAAAAAGTAATATGTGTGTGTGTGTATGTATACATAGTAGTATTTAAGTGCTATGCCTATGCTTTCTGAATTCAATTTTGTACGTAGATGTGCACTTGATGTTTACGTTGAGTAGCTAGCTAGCTAGCTAGGAGTAGGCGCTTACGCACGTATAGTTGTACTTACTCTTTGTTGGCCATGAGGTTGTCTCTCCAGCGTAGCAGGGTTGGGTAGTAATGGTACCCAATATTCTCAAGGTGCTCGATGCTGCATGGATGCACCCAACATATACATAGCCAAAATAATTGTTATTTAAGACGAACATACCCAAATTAATTAGTCATACATATAGTCAAGCAGTTAATCAGGGCCATGCATGAGCCAAGAGTACGTAATGAATCATATTCAGCAAGCATGCACGCACCAGAGCCTTGATGCGGCGGACATGGCAGACGTTATCCGGGCCAAGGAAGGAATACAGCCGCCGGGAAAGATGTATTCTTTTATGAAGTCTGAACTTCTCCTGTACTCCTCGTACCGTTCTTCTGGAATTGAGATGAACTGCATAATATGCATGCAAACGGAAATTAAATTAGTTGGCGATCGATACAAAAAAATTGATATGCGATCAATCAAACGATGGATGTATGCGATGATGATTGGCAGACAGGCACCTGGAGGACAAATAGGCCATCTTGAGCCAAAAGAGACTCGCAGCAGCCAAAGAAATCGTCCATGTATTCGTGACCAACCCCTTCAATCATCTCGCTGCGCGAACAAGATGCCAGCCGGGTAATTATTTTTTTAGCAGGAACAGTAGTGAAGCCTCTATGGTGTAATCCACTTAAAAATTAATAACCGGGCAATTAATTGATGGTTTTGCTATTTGTAAGTTGTTTCTTTCTTCTCCTCCTCCTCCTTCTTAAGCTTAAGTGTATCATGTGGTTTGTATGGAGATTAATTAAGGTGTCATGTGATTGGTGCTGATCCAATGGATAAAAAGTTGAGACTTGTGGCTTACGCTTTACTAGAAAATTTTAGCCACCTTACGATCGAGTGCAAAACCCTATTAATTAATTAATAGGTGCACAAATACGTACGTACAGTTCACTTCTTCAATTCAATCGTATATATATATGCTCTTATCAGCAGTACTAGTACTTACCAAGATATGATCCTGTCGTATTTGCGGCAAGTTGGTATTTGACGGTAGTCACACAGCAGGAAAGTTATGTGGTCCTGGCAAAGACAGTAGAAATTATAGCTAGACAGACAGAGCACTTTTGTTATATATCTCAGATTAATTCTTAATTAGTCCTTATTTGGAAGAGCTATTCTCTACGTGGATAGGAATTTGAACTAAATCTTGACCCACCCACGTGGATGAACCGCGCGTGACTGTGGCCTAGTCACACAAGGCCAGGATCACAATTATTAAGTATGGCCGGAGACAATACTCTCACAAAAAGTAAGTCATGTACTGCATGTAATGTGTACGTGTAATCGAAATATTTTAAGTTTGGTCAACAATATCTCCGTGAGTATTTAGATCGAAGGTTTTCAAAACTATTTTAACTTGAATTTACCTGTAAACCGGCTTCTTTCACTTTGCTTTGGGCATATTTAAGTTGCTCCTCAGACAATGTAATCCCTGTGTATTTGCAGCCAGTTTGCTTCACCACTTGTATTGCTAGGCTGCCCCAACCGCTACCAATCTCAAGAACATGATGATCCCGCTCCACTTTAGCCTTCGGTTATTACATATTCATCAGATCATGTATGTACGTACGTACGTACGTATGTGAATAAAGAAATCAATCCATCTTACTAGTACAGTAGAATATAAGGGATGATACAAATTCTCGATAGCAAATATTGAATTACCCACAATTATATTAATATTACCTTGTCGATTAGAAGGCTAATTTTACGTAGCTGGGCCGCTTCTAAGCTTTCGTCCTCCTCCTGCATGCGTTAAGTATAATAAGGAGGCCATGCATACATCATGCATCAATAATTCACATGAGATTTAGCAGTAATCAATAGATAAATTAATTACCTTGAAAACGGCACACGAGTAAGTCATCGATGAATCCAGGAAAAGAGAAAAGAAATTGTTGCTCTGCACGCACATTACATCAGACGTATATATATATATATAATTTGTCATCTGATGTGTTCCAGCATACGTATACAAGAGTAGGGGCGAGCATACCGAAACTGAATTACCGAACCGAATTAACTAATTATTTTGAGTTTTTTGGTTTTCAGTGTTTGGTTCAGTTCTTATTTTAATATTACTCGGTTTTCAGCGTTGTTTAACTTCTAGAAAACCGAACAAACTAGAGAAAAAACCTACCAAATCATTTTGGTTAATTAGGTTTGGTTTGTGATATTAGTTTGGTTAATTCGGTGGCACTTCTAAAAACCAAAATTATTTCTTACCGAATAAACCGAATCAAGTAAGCCAAATTAACCGAATGCACCACCCCTATATATAAAGCCTTTTTTTTCTACTCCTAGGAGTAGTTAATCCCTATGACTTATCTCACAACGTAGAAAGTACCTCGCGTAATGAAGGGTATGTACGTGCAGTATACGAGTATATAAGACTAGCTAGGTTATATGTACATTTTTTTAGACATTTCTTTTTTTATCTGCGTATATGAAGGTATTTGCAAAATACACTGAAAACTATGAACTCCCTTGCAATTTTTTCATGTGGTTCACATTAATACCTTCTACTCTCGGATGTAGTTACTCTCACATTTGAAATACCACCTAAACAAACTTAAAATACTCTTTTATCACTTTGAGTACACTTATATACTAAATGCTCCAATGTAAACCACTGTAATTAACCCTAGTAATAGCTATGAGCACCATAAGTTTTGCATGTGTGTGTGTATATATATGAATATATGAATGTGATATGAGTCAATGTTCTAATCCCCGTACTGGATGAATGATGACGATAACAAGCAGAGTTCAATAGCATACGGCAACCTCTTCGTATACATACATATATACACGTACCATACATATACATATACATATACATATATGTACATATATGGCCGGAAGGGGGAAAGCTAGGCATTAAATGATGTATGAAAGAGGACTAGGTACTACTGACCAGATCATAGTGCTGAGAGATGTTTCGGCGAGTTTGTGTGACAGTATTCTTCCTTGAGACGTGGCGCAGGAAATATTTAGCAGATGCAACTCCGGCTGTTAAAATCAAGGGTGTCCACCAACCCCTGCTAATTAAATTTACCATACATACAGTTACATACATCCTAGCTACTACTTCATTTTTAATTAAACACGAGGAATTTAGTGGGAACCGAAACCTTTTACTGGCAACGCTGCTACTACTCTTTTGCAGATCTCTGTTAGCAATGAGAACCTGCACAGAAATGGCACATGGATTTAATCTGAAAATAAACTAGAAATATACACTACTACAAAATAGTACAACACTATCGCTTCATATATGTCGGTTTCCAACTTTTCAAAAAAAAAAAATCGATTGCAATAAAAGATTCGGCAAGGATGTGATAATTAGAGGGAATCATCACAATTGGTTTTTAGTGTTAAAACCGATTGTGATGAGCCATGCATGTGCACATGCACATCACAATCGGTTTTGATGTTAAAACCGATTGTGATGTGCATATATATCACAATTGGTTCCCACATAAGAACCGATTGTGATGTTTATTTTCATATCACAATCGGTTCTGACATAAGAACCGATTGTGATGTGCTATGCATACATATCACAATTGGTTCTTACTCAAGAACTAATTGTAATGTGCCTCGCTAGGTTTACTCTCGGGCTGAACTCTCCTCTGTTGGTGTTCTAGAGCAAAAAAAAAAAAAAACACACACATCGCCGCTGCTACAAAAAAACAAAACATACTCTGGATGAAATTTATATTTGGGTGAGAAAATATAAAATCCTTGAGGATGGATGTTAAGAGTGTAAGTTTAAGCTCTAGCTTGAGTAGGTTTCCCATCTATTTTTCCTTATTTGTGGTTTTCTTCAAAAGGGAAGCATTCCCTCAATTTACTTCAATTTTGCATTAGGAAATTCGATTTTGATTTGGTGACTGTGTTACATGTCATTAGTGCTATGGCTGAAACCAATATGGGTGAGAAATTATGATATCCTCAAGGATTGGTGAGGATTGGTGTTAATTAAGAGGGTAAAGTTGAATCTCTAGCTTGAGGAGATTTTTCCTTATTTGTGGTTTTCTTCAAAAGGTGAGCATTCCTTCAAATCATTTCAATTTTGCACTAGGAATTAAATTCGATTTTGATTTTGTAGATATGTTACATGTCATTATTATTGCTATAATTAATATGATTAAGGCTACAGTTTAGGCTGCGTAACCTATGTATCTTCCGTTCGAGGGTACTTGTTAATAAGTTTGTACAAATGGCATATTTATAAATAATCAGTCTCGAATTGTCTACTTTTTTGGACAGTTCGAGGATATGTGGTTTGGTAAAGTTCTTAATGAAGCTGTTGTACAACTCCAGAAAAAGTTTCGACATCATCTCCCTGGTGTTCTCTGGATGCACACCCTCTTGACCTGTTGTCGAGACGTGTATTTGGAGAACAGTGGAGAGATGCTGCCACGTGTATTTGGAGAACAGTAGAGAGATGCTGCCGAAATTTTTTCTGGTATTGTACAACAGCTTAGGAACTTGCCCAAACCACATATCCTCGAATGGGATTAGGACCTGGCCTAATTAGAGATTAGTAGTCATCGTTGGTATGTACTTAGTTAGTCAATAGATAGGCTTTTTTTAAGATTATTCAGTTCCTCAACTTTGTTAATGCTTCCACCCATATTTTCTTTCATTGAAGTCAAAAGAATTGCAAGCTTAATTACTGCATTATGTATTTTGATACCGTTTTGATGTTTTAAGTATTCATGTCTCCTAACTATGGAATTGAAAGCTCTTAACTAGGGAAGAAGGTATCCCGTCCTTTATTTTTGCAAAGGTAATTAAATAATGTCTCAATATTAAGTTTTTTTCTTAATTTAGTGTTTGTGGTTTAATTGTAGATGGACCATACAAAATAGGTGTATAAAAAAAACTGTGTGAGTTCTGAATTTCATAGGGGTTTTAAGGAGTTCATACGAATTGCAGAAGAAGATATAGTTAAGAAAGGTGGAAACTTCATATATTGTCCTTGTATTGATTGCACCTTAACAACTCAACTCAAATTGAAAATCGCTTGATTCGATGTGGCTTCGTGAGGAATTATACGTGTTGGATCCATCATGGCGAGACAAGTAACATCCCTTCGGTATGCAACAAAGATATGCTGGAACCCGATCACGTATTGGAGCGTGATATGTTTGAGGAGGACAATTTACAGCAAATGTTGCGAGATATGCAGGGAAATTACACAGAAAGAATTTGAAAATTTTAAAAGCTTGATGGAAGACGATGCCAAACCGTTATTTTCGGGTTGCAAAGCGGAATACACCAAGTGGGTTCAATCCTTGCATTGTTCGAACTAAAGGCAAAACACCGTTGGACAGATACAAACTTCAATGCACTTTTAGTTATTCTATCGGATATACTTCCAGAGGGAAATGAGTTGCTAATAAGCATTTACGAAAAGAAGAAGCTACTATGTCCTATGAGAATAGAAATAAAAAGGATACATGCATGTCCGAATGATTGCATATTGTACCAAAATGCGTATAAGGAACTACACGTTTGTCCAATTTATGATGTACCACGGTACAAACAAAAGGAGAAGTGTAATGACAAGAAGCGTAAGAGTTGAACTGACAACGGTGAAGATGTGAACAAAGAGGCACCAGCCAATGTATTGTGGTATTTTTTCATTATTTCCCATTTGGAGTGGTTGTTTACAAATCCCAAAGAGACCATTGTTGCATTGGCATTATGAATCTCGAAAGGAAGATGGCAAGCTGAAACACCCCGCTGATCCAGCTCAATGAAGAAATATTGATTGAAAATATGAGGAGTTGGTGTCGAAATAAGGAACATAAGATTTGGATTGAGTATCGATGGAATGAATCCGTTTGCTAATATGAGCAGTCATCACAGCACTTGGCCAATTCTGTTGTGTATCTACAATCTCTCTCCTTAGTTGTGCATGAAGCTAAAGTATATCATGATATCATTACTAATCTCGGAATCAAAACAATCAAAAAATAATATTGATGTGTACCTAGCACCACTGATCGATGATTTGCTAAAATTGTGGAAGACGGGGTCGCGGTGTGGGATGCATACAAAAAAGAGAGCTCACCTTGCGTGCTATGATATTTTGCATCATAAATAATTTTTTGGCCCTAGTTAATTTGGCAGGCTATAGTATGAAGGGTGCCAAAGCGTGTCCTATTTGCAAAGAGGAGACTGAGAGCTTGTGGCTACTGAATTTGAAGAAAACTGTATATATAGGTCACCGTAGATTTCTACCTAAAAGTCATCAATGCCATAAGATGGATGGCGAATTTGATGGAAAGAGGGAAGTTCGTGCGGCCCCGTAGCCTATGAGTGGAAGGCAAGTATATTCAACGTGGAGAATATCAATGTTCAGTATGTAAAGGACTGTAAATCTGTTCATCCCAGGACCATTTGGAAGGACATGTCGATGTTTTGGGACTTACCAAACTGGAAAGAGTTAGATGTCCGTCGTTGTATTGATGTCATGCACGTTGAGAAAAATGTTGTTGATGTTTAAGACCTAAGGGTCCATCGATGGAGCTTACAAATGTAATTTTGAGCTGCATTTGTTTGTAAAACAATATTGAAAGGGGTAGGAAATGAATGGGAATTGTATCACTAATCTTCTTTACAGTGTACAGACTAACACACCACATATCCTCAAATGGGATTAGAACCTAACATAATTAGATATTAGGAGTTGTACAATAGCTTTAGAACTTGTCCGAACCACATATCCTCGAATGGGATTAGGACCTAACCTAATTAGACATTAGGAGTCATCGTTGGTATGTAACTAATCGGTCAACAGATAGATATTTCTTTAAGATCATCCATTAATCTGTTAATTCACTACAATGTGCTAGTACAATTTACATGATTCATTGTCAATTCGACATAATAGCTATCAATTACTTTCGCTCATGTGAAATATATGACTATGAAAAATATATGAATTGCTTTCTCTCACAAAGTTTAGCTTTAATATATATATTTGAAATGTCACAAAAAGAGAGCACCGGCTCAACGCTAGAGAGAACAGAAGGTGCTGCTGAGCCGCCGAGTAAGGTAAGAAAGGGTCGATGACCAAATTAAGGGGCCACAGGAGAACCCCGCAGATTCTCCACTCTGATGCCACGGGGGTTTGCATGGGTCCTGAGAAGTATAATGGACGCTACTCCTCTTTCCTCAGCCAATTGGTGAGGGAGAGAGTACCGATCACAGTTAAGGACTGGAGGAAGGAAGTCAGCGTCGAGCAGAAGAACCGGCTGTGGGACAAAGTTACGGGGAAATGTATTATACCAGAGGAAGATGAAATCAATGCGAGACGGTACGCCTCGCAGAGAATGGGTGTGTCTTTGAGGCACTTCAGGGTTTTCATGCATGATGAGTACGTGCTGAAAGGCTGTACTCCCTTCCAAAGGTATCTGTTTGTGACTCCAAAAGCTAGGAAGTAGTTCACAAGGATGAAAAATACATCCAAGGCGGAGGAGCTGAGAGAGAAAAACATCGCTGTCCAGAGGCAGAACACGCACGCGCACCACCTTGGTTCCGGCAGCTATGTAGGGAAGAAGGCAGAGTGGACGCGACTAGCCGAGGAGTGTGTGAACTCTAGGATGGCGATGTCTTACTCCCATATATGTGAAGAGTCGGCACACGACTCGGTATTAGAAAGGACGAAGAAAACCTCCAACCCTACGACCGCACAGATCATCTCCACCATCGTAAGACATTTAACATAGTACATTGCAGTTGACCTTTCCCATTGTATTTTAGCACTAACTTATATTTGCTTCTTGCAGGAGGAGGTAAGCCAACAGAAAGAGCAGGGACATTTCAATGCTAAGAGTCGAGGAGCATCTTGTCTTCGGTGATCGGGAAGCCCAACCATAAGGCCCGGGTGTTTGCCATAGATGTGGGGCATACGAAGAGGTTCAAAATCGATTGTGATGAGAGAGGTCATCACAATCGATTCTTTATCACTATTGAGCAAAAACCAACTGTGATAAAGCCTCATCATCACTGTCTAAAGACTTTGTATCGCCACTAAAATCGACTGTGATGATGAAAAAAAATCAATTGTGGTGTATATTTTTGTAGTAGTGATAGCACCACGAATCTGCCCAAGTAATTATGAAGATTTATATACAAATGTCCCAATTAACCGACTAGAATGTACGTAGTTTCTTATTTTATTTTATTTATTTAGACGAGTAGAATGTACGTGCGTAGTTTGACGTACCAGGAAAAGATTGAGAAGTCCTTCTCTCTTATCAACAAAGGAGAAATAACCGTTAATATAGGCATCTGCCAAACCAAGGTCTGCCTCAGTTGCAACCTGAAAAATGCATTTCACATCAAGTAAAAAGTGGAGGGCAGTATTTGTGCATCAGCAGGCCTCTCTTAATTATTTCACACGGGGTAAGAGAAGAGAAGAAACGATACTTGAACCTTCCAATAGAAGAGGGGGTCATGGACTCTCAGGACAGATTTTACATGGCATTCTTTGCCTTCTTCACCAAAACTGAACATGGTGCCTCCTTCTTCAAGCAAGCTACGCGTGAAACTAATCAAGTGAGAATCGATCGCAACAAGACACACAGTATATCCTTCAGGTGATGGAAGAACTCAACTCACATCAAGCTACCGAGGGATATGTATTGGTTGAGAAATCTCGCTACCATAAGACGTGCCCCAGCCTCGGTCCATGACGGGACCATCTGCTTTGGGTTTTCCAGAAGGCCACTCTTGTTCCCAAGTAAACCTTGAGCTGCAGCTTTCCCAGCCTGCACGCATGCATACTTGACATGCATAAATATTTCATAGAGGAGAGAAATTAAGTAGACAGGTTGTGATCGAGTGCCTTAAGTCCGTCTTCATGGAAGCCATAGCCTGTGATCCAAGACAGAAGAGACGCTTAATAGATTCAGACCTAATTGAAATGCAGTAAAATTAAGCTGCAATCATCCTTTCATGCCTTCACGCCATTTATGTTACCTTGATATGCCCCACAGTACCATATTCCTCTGGTTCCCTGGATGTGACGAAGCTCAAGAGAAGCCTTTGCAGCAGCAACGGACGGAACAGGATGGCCAGTGTTCCATTTGAGCAAGACATGCTCCGGGGCATGAGGAGGATTCAGTGTCACCAGGAATGGACGTCTGCCGGTAGACTCTATGTTCTAGAGTTCCCAAGAAATTAAGCAAAGATAGCACCAATGTATGTATGTATGTATGTATTGATCCATCGTCCATGCATGCATTAATAATCATAGTAGCAGCTAGCATGCATTGCCAGTCTGCCAGTTGCCGCTAATTTAGTTACCTGAAGCAGATTTAGCCAGTAGGTAACACAGACACCCCTACTGGTTGTCCCCAGGAAGTTCCAGGCGCTCCATGCCGACGAATTCCGCGGCATCAAACTTTTATCGCAATGGAGGTATATATCACTGCAATGAATGATGGATCAGGAGGCCGGCACACATAAATAAATAGGAGTGCGTGTATGTACAGATCACTTTCATAAGGGATCACTAGCTGCAATGATATCTGAATAGCAGGGGAAATACTTATAGAGAGAATCAAAATAAGATAAGGCACGAGTGTGATGGTCACAAGTATGAAAAAGATGAATCTTATAGAGAGAATCAAAATAACGACGTTGAAGCAACCACAATGAAAGAAAATATTCAGTGAAACCGAACACAAATTCTTTAAAAACAACCTCAAAAGAGTACAAAGGATTATTGCTCTCTCACAACCCTTTCGAACCTTCGGATCCTTACCATATACAAGAATCTAGTGCTAAAGAATGACATAGCCTCTAATCCTCTCGTGTACCTCTTACTTTGGATGAGTTAGCTTGTGGTTGCTTGGTTGCTTGGCTTCTCCATTACCAACCCCTAGGTTTATATAGCATCCCTAGTTCTCCTCCAAAGCAAGTAGGAATTCTATTCCTATTAGGATTAATCTAGCACAATTTCTAAATCCTAAAATGCTAGATATGAGTCACCATATTTAGTAATTTTCACCTTAACTCTTATCCATTGAAGTCATCTTGCTCCTCAAAGAACTCACCCCAAGTAGGCTTTGCCTTTTTTTTTTTCCTCCCACCTTTGGGAGTGCCCCCACCACAGGGGCTTATGCACATCACTACAATGTATGTATTGGTATTCAGGCGTGGCGGTCCGAACCCTCCACTTAAGAGACCTTTCTTTGTGTAGTTCGGTTAACTACGCCTTCTGTTCATACAACCCTCCATGCCAAAGATTTGTACCGCCTCCGAGCTCCACCTGCTCATCAGTCCCGCATGATTTGTCCCACCACATCTTTGTTCTTCCAATAGCTCGCACCTTCTATTTTGCGCCTGCTAGATTTTGCCATTGTCTTTGCAATTCCACACATAACTGCAGTTGAGATCTGATTACTTACCTTAGATGACATGGTTTTCTTCTCCTTATCAGGATTTTTATCAGACCTTCCATTGATTTCCCTTCCTTTAAATTTACTCATCAATCGGTATCCTCTATTGCTCCAAATACTTTTCATGATCACATGCCTTTTGCAAGTAACTTGCATAACTCCACCTCGAAGTGATATCTCACAACCTTCGAGTTTAATCGGCCTCATAGATATTATATTTTTTTAAGCCAAGAACATACTAAACTCCCGTCAATGTGCAATGTGTTTCATCATACATCTCTAATGTAACTGTTCCCACCTCAGTAATTGTAGACTCATTGCAATCAGCAAAGTGAACAATTCAATGCATTAAGCATAGAGATGCTTCATTAAATATCTTCTTGACTGAATATATGTGAAAACAACAACCTGAATCTAATATCCAACCACGAGAAGTACCATATTGATCGGTGATAAGTACTCTGAATCATCTTTTCCTACCGCTATTGAGCATGCATTCTTCATTTGCTTCAAACTCGCATAGTTCTTTATCATGTGCCCCTGCTCTTGCCCTTCTTGTAACTCTTGTTTTAGGTTGCAACACCTAGTATGACCAATACTTGATCACCCGAAGATAAAGATTTCGATGGATTTTTTAAGCACTCCGCCTCCAATAGATATGCAACTGCCTCTTTGAACTTGAGAGTGTTTTCCCGATGAGAATATTCATTACCAATTGCTCCCAAGATTGTGGTGAAGGTTATGCCAATATGACGACCTTGTCGTTCTCCTCAATTTTATCATCCACACTAGTCAGATGTGTGATAAGCTTGTTGAAGCTATTGAGATGGTCAACGAAACATGTACCTTCCTCCTTGCGCAGCAACCTGTACAGTAGTCGCTCATTGGAGAGACATAAACGGATTGTACTGACAGCCTTTTGCTCCATCACCTTCTAGTCTTCAGCGGGCGTCTTTTTCGATTTGTTCCCTTCAAGAGCAGCGATTAACTCTTGCTGGACAAGGATATCCTTCACCACACATTTTCACACGCTGAAATTTCCTCCACTGTCAAATTTCTATATTTGATTCCACATCATCGACAACGATCTTGATTTTGTGCTATTGGCGCTTTACTAACTTTCTCACAGATATGATTAATCTGGTCTTGGTTCGGATACCACTTGTTACACTCTGAAACCCCTTCTTATGAGCAGTAGCCCCTGGATCAGATTAGAGTTTTGTGAGATACGGTATGAGCGTGCACCGTCTCAAGAATGAAGAACATGAGTCTTGTAGAGAGAACCAAAATAACAATGTTGAAGTAATCACGATGAGAGAGGAAAGATTTTGCAAAGCTGATTGCAAATTCTTTAAGCACAACATCAAAATAGTATAATGGATTGTTGCTCTCTCACAACCCTTTCGAACCTTTTTGAACCTTTGGATTCTTGACCTATACAAGAATCTAATGCTAAAGAATAACCTAGCCTCTAATCCTCTTATGCACCTCTTACTTTGAATGAGCTTGCTTGTGACTTCTTGGTTGCTTAGGTCCTTCATGACCAAACCTTAGGTTTATATAGCCTCTCTAGTTCTCCTCTAAAGCAAATAGGAATCCTACTCCTATTAGAATTTATTTAACACATATTTCCAAATTCTAGAAGGCTTGATATGAGTCACCATATTTAATAATCTCTACCTTGACTCTTATCTATTAAAGTTATTGTGCTCCTCAGAGAACTCGACCCAAATCGGCTCCGATTTTTTTTTTATTTTTCCTCCCACCTTTTGAAGTGCCCCCACCATAGGGGCTCATATAGATCACCGTAATGTACATGTTAGTATTCAGGCTTGGCCGTCCGAACCCTCCACCTGAGAGATATTTCTTTGTGCAGTTTGGTTAACCACACATTCTTTTCATACAGCCCTCTATGTCATATGTTTATACGGCTTCTGAACTACACCTGCTCATCGATACCGTGTGGTTTGACCCATCATGTCTTCCTTCTTCCAACAGCTCGCACCTTCTCCCTTGCGCATACTAGATTTTGCCGCCATCTTTGCAGTTCCATACATAACTGCAGTTAGGATCTAATTACCTACCATTGACGACACGATTTCCTTCTCCTGATTAGAATTTTTATCAGACCTCCCATTTATGGCCCTTCCTTTAGGTTTACCCATCAATCGTTATCCTCCAATGCTCTAAATACTTTTCATGATCACCTGCCCTTTGCATGTATCTCGTATGATTTCACCTCGAAGTGATACCTCACAACCTTTGGGTTCAAGCGACCACAAATATATTAGAATTTTCTTTAAGCAGGGAACATACCGAACTCCCATTAATGTACGATATGCTCCATCATACATCTCCAATATAACTAATTCCACCACAATAATTGCATACTCCTTGCAATTAGCCAAGTGAACAGTTCCATGCACTGAACATAGAGATCCTTTGTCAAATATCTCCCTCGCCGAACACATGTGAAAGCAACAACATGAATCTAATATATATATATCCAACTATGAGAAGTATCTGATTGACCGACAACAAGTATGTCTAAATCATCTTTGCTACCACCATTGAGCATGCATCTTTCATGTGCTTCAAACTCGGACTGTCCTTTATCATATGACCTTTCTTGTCACATAGCTAGCATATATGTGTGCCCTTGCTCTTGCCCTTCTTCTTTCTGTAACTCTTGCTTTTGCCTGCAACACATACTGCAGCCAATGCCTGATCACACGAGGATAAAAATTTCGATAGCTTTTTCAAGGACTCTGCCTCTAATAGATATGCAACTGCCTCTTAGAAGCTGAAAATGCTTGTCCCGGTGAGAATATTCATCACCAATTACTCTCAAAATTGTGGAAGAGATGATGCCAGTACAACGATCTTGTCGTTTTCCTCGATTTTCTCATCAATACTAGTCAGCATGTGATAAGCTTGTTGAAGACATTGAGATGGTCAACGAACCGTGTAACTGCGTCTATGTGCAACATGTACATTTGTCGCTCATCGAAGAGACATAGACGGATTGTACTGACATCTTTTCGCTCCATCACCTTCCAATCTACAATGGACGTCTTTTCCGATTTGTCCCTTTTAAGAGCAACGATTAACTCTTGCTTGACAAGGACATCCTTTACCACACATTAACATACACTGAAATTTCCCCCGTCGTCAAATTTCTCTACTTCATTCCACATTATTGATATCGATTTTGATTTTGTGCCACCTGACGCTTTACCGACCTCACAAACCTGATTAATCCATCATTTGCTCTGATACCACTTGTTGCACTATGATACCACTTTTTATGAGCAGCAGCCCCCGGATCATATCATAATTTTGTGAGTACGGCACGAGCCTGCATGGTCTCTAGAATGAAGAAGATGAATCTCGTAGAGAACCAAAATAACGACATTGAAGAAACCGTGATGAGAGAAAAGATTAGGCGAAGCTGACCACAAATTTTTTAAGTACAACCTCAAAAGAATATGACGGATTGTTACACTCACATAACCCTCTTGAATATTTTAGTAACTTTGGATCATTGCTCTATACAAGAACCTAGTGCTACAGACTAACCTACACCTCTTGTTTTGGATGAGTTGGCTCATGACTTCTTAGTTGCTTAGGTTCTCCTTACCATCCCATAGGTTTATATAGCCTCCCTCGTTCTCCGAAAAAGTAATTAGTAGAAATCCTACTTCTATTAGAATTAGAAATCCTAATCTTATTAGAATTAATCTAGCACACATTTTCAAATTCTACCGGTCTCTATAAGAGTCACCATATTTGACATGCATGCGTTACTTACCTGTAGACATACTGGAAAGCACCCAGAATTCTCAATTCCTCACGTGTTGCTTCAGCTCCGAGTATTTTTAGAGCATCACGTGCATGCACACCAAATATGATTCTGTCGTACATCTCTTCCGAGCCATCAACCTCTAAAACTCTGTAACCTGCTGCCAGAAATTCATGAATAATAATAATAATAGCATGAGGGAGTACAAGAACAGGGAAGTGGAAACACAAAATTAACGGATGCGATCTACAAAGAGCCTAGCAATTTGGCATGCACGCAGTACCTCCGTCGAAACAAGTTGAAACAGATTTGACTTGGCAGCTGGTTTTAACCTGACAACCCATACTTTCCAGCTCTTCTCTTACCTGCATATATATATATGTATGTATGCAGATACACGAATCCGTTTTCGCAGACGACAGCTACTACAGTATCCGTGTAACAATACCATGTGTGATCGAGTTACAGTGATGCATGTGTGCGTACCTTGTTTACATAGGTATGCGAACGATCCTTGACAGTGAGCCACTGGGGGCGACCGAACAGCTGAATAATTAATTAATATTTGCATGCACGGTGGATCCAAAAGAAAGAATCAGCAGCAGCAGCAACGAGAAAAAAACATAGGGAGTGTATAGGCATCATTCGAATGTTTTTGTCATAAAAATCATCCAAACTTTGGACCGTACGATCAAAATACATATCCGTAGGATCAACCCACCTCTAATTCAGGGGGTGTGCATTGATCTGAAAGCAAATCCAATAGCCTAGAATTTGGATGATAGTTGCTAAAGAAAACATCCGGGTGAAACTTATCAAAACCCAAAAAGATATATATGAAGTTGGCATGCAGCGGCACCTGGAGGAGGTGATGGTTACGGCAAAATGAGAGCACAAAGAAAGCAGAGAAGCCCAACACTCCTTGTGACGGGCAGGACCATATACTCGCACAGATTGGAATCTGAAGCGCACAGAACAGCGTGGTGATATGGTACTGAATTACTGACACCGACAAGCAAGTAGCTATTATATTAATGCTAGATTAGATTAGGAGTAGTAGGTACCAGGTAAGCCTCTTGGAACAGCTGGGAATATCCATGCGACTGAATGAACTGCCCCAAAGTCTCGTTCCGGTCCAGATCAGGGTTGGTCTCATGGTCCTCCAGGTATCTGCATGCACGCTCCGATTCAATCGATTGCAAATTAACCATGACTGCAATGCATATTTGTACGCAGAGCAACTAGCTAGTAGCTGGCTCACTCGAGAGCATCGTTCTTGAACTCGAGTATCTCGCGGATCATGCGCCAGAAACTGGGGCTGAGCGCGTTGCTCTTCTGCGCCAAGAGCCCCGCGATGCCGTTGCGGCTGCCCCACTCGCATCTGCCGCCGCCGTCCAGCTGCGTGCTCACCGAGAAGGACATGTCCGATCTCTCCATCTCCACCCCGAGCCCTTCAAACCACTCCATCATGTTTGGATATGTTACCTGCGTGCCATCCATGTAATTGCTTATGCCATTCGATCTATTCCGTCAGCTGGTTCCAAATCTAAAGTCGTTTTAGAAAACAACCCACTCGAACTAGTCGAGCTAGGATGAATGAAGGAAATTAAGAATAAGGGTATTAACAAATAACTAAACAACCCACTCGGTTGAAGACCATGAAGCCGAGGTCGAGGTGGACGGCGCCGTTATCGACGGCCACCGTCCTGGCATGCCCACCGAGATAGTCCTCCTTCTCGTACACCGTCACTCGCGCTCCGCCGCTCCTCGCCAGCTCGTGCGCGGCCACCAGCCCGCTTACCCCGGCGCCCACCACCGCCACTCTCATCCTTCCTCTCTCTCGCTCTAGCTAGCTACGAATCAAGAATCCCGATAGAATCTATACCGCTGGTGCTGGACTGGCCGAGCAAGTATACAAGCAGTGAATATATATACCGAACTAATCGAGGCAGGCATGCATGCACGCAGTACTAGTCGTCTAGCTCTGGGGACTCCCCCAAGTCGCAAGTGTGCAAGGTAAGAGAAAACCAGGGCTAGGGCTTAGAGGATAGAATACTAATATGTGGCCGACAATGCCCACGAGTTTATCTGTGTCGCCGTCGACGTCGCCCTGGTGGCCGCGTGACAATGTAAGGTGATGGCAGCCTCCACGTCATCGCACATCACCTCGACTGCCTGGCTATCTAATCCCACGAGTTTATCTCCTCCCCTACTCACGCCTTTTTCCCTTCCCTCAGCTTAATTAATTAATTAATTATTATGAAATGAATTGTTCACCCACATCAATCAACGGCATAACAAAACAATCAAACGAACAGAAAAAAAAAAGCACACAATATAAGGGGAAAGCTCTCTCTTTATTATATTGATCTCTGTGTGCAATGCAATGCCATATATAGAACACCCACATCTATATAGAGAACCCCTTAGAGACTAATTCGGATTCACCCACCAATAGATAGAGTTCTACCCTACATGGATACGTATTCTAACCATATTATAACACCCCTCTTTCGGTGAATACTGTGTAATGCACATGTCTCATTAAAAACTACTCCCAAAAACCCAGTGAAAAAAATAGATGAGAAAAGAGTACATTGTACTCGTACTCTGTGTTACACTAGTTGTCTCATTAAAAACCTTCATATGAGAAAACTTCAGGAAAACTCACGAAGGGAAAAAGAGCACAATTTATAGTCTTTATGATCGAGCAAAAGGGGTTATGGTTCAGGATTTACTCCCCCTGAACTCTGCAAATATCTAAGTCACCTCATTCTAATGTCGTTGTCGTACCTTTAGAATGTAGACTTTGGCAAAGATTTTGTGAATAAATATGCTAGATTTTCACATGACTTAGTTTGCATTATTTTTATCTCACTATTCTTCTGGAGTTCGTGAGGATAGAAGAACTTAGGGGCAATATGCTTCGTGATATTGCTTTTTACATAACCCATTTGCATTCGTGCAACACAAGAAGCATTATCTTCATAGATAATAGTAGGGGTATCGAAGGTATTCAGACCACATGACTTTTGGATATGGTTAAATACACATCTTAGCCAAACACATTCCCGTGAGGCTTCGTACAGAGATATAATCTCTGAGTGGTTGGTAGAAGTGGTTACTAAGGTTTGTTTAAAAGACCACCAAGAAAAGGTTGTACCACCGCAGAGAAATACAAACCAATCTGAGATTTGGCACTGTGGGGATCAGACAGATAGCCAGCATCCGTATATCCCACCATAGTTAAGTCTTGATTCTTTCGGTCAAATAAACCAAGATCTTGAGAACATTGGAGGTATCTGAGTAAAGTCTTGACGCCAGTCCAATATCTTTTGGTTGGAGCTGCATTGTGTCTTGTTAGCAAATTTACTGCGAATGCAATATCAGGCATTCTGCAATTCGCAAGATACATAAGTGCACCAATATCACTCAAATATGGAACTTCAGGTCCCAAGACTTTCTCATCTTCCATCCTTGGTCTAAATGGGTCTTTGTCCACTTCAAGGGACCTTACTATCATGGGAGTTTTCAAAGGATGAGATTTATCCATGTTAAATCTTTCCAATACCTTCTTGGTATAGGCAGACTGGTATACTAAAATTCTTTCTAGGAAATACTCAAGCTGCAGACCTAAGCAAAATTTGATTTTACCCAAATCCTCCATCTCAAATTCCGTCGTGAGGTAAGCACTTACTTCCTTTATGTCCTCTGTGATTCCGATGATATTCAGATCATCGACATATACCGAGATGATACAAAATCCATTATGCGATTTCTATATGAACACACAGGGACAATCATCAGTATTTGAATATCCCTTCTTCAGGAGCAATTCACTAAGTCGGTTGTACCACATCCTTTCCGAATCCGTATAGCGATCTTTGTAGTTTGACGCTATACATGTTGCGATTATTAGGATTTGGAACTTTAACTCCTTCAGGAACTCTCATATAAATATCCGTATCTAGAGTGACCCATATAAATATGCGGTCACCACATCCATCAACTGCATGGTTAAATTTAAGCTAGCTGCCATTGATATTAAATATCGAAACGTTATTCCACTCATCACCGGAGAATAGGTTTCATCGTAATCGATGCCGGGTCTCTGCGTGAACCCTTGTGCTACAAGTCTCGCTATATATCTCACCACCTTATTGTTTTCATTTCTCTTCCAGATGAAAACCCATTTTGATCCTACAGGGAGCACTTTAGGAGGCGTTCGATCAATATGACCAAAAACTTTCCTCTTATTAAGCAAGCTTAATTCTGCCTCAATTGCTTCTTTCCATCTAACTCAATCCGAGCGCTTCTAGCACTCCGCCATGGACTTTGGTTCTGGATCCAATTCAAGATTTTTAGCAATTTTAGAGGCAAAATATATGTCAACAATTGTAGTCTTTCTCTTATATAGTTCTCCTAAATCCACATAATTAGTGGATATCTCTTCATTTATTTCTTCCAGCTCCTTGTGATTTCCCATAACGATGGAGTATGGGTGTTCCAACCTCACAGCGTTAGATTGTGCGCGCAAATGTATGCTGGGATTATCATCTTCAGGATGTGTTACTTCAGGGACATCTCCATCTTCAGGATGGCTCACTTCAGGAAGGCTCACTTCAGGAATTTTCTCAACATCAGGTTGAGCTTCTTCCACTGTCATAGGTAGTGATCTCATTTGTTCGGTCCTTTGTTTCTACGAACGTCTCCGTGGAATTGAGTCTCGTGCACCTGGAGGCCTCCCCCGCTTTTTGTCATGAGGGGCAAGAGTGGGTTGAATATCCTTCCAAGGTATTCCACTCTTTCAGGTACATTTACTGCAGGTATATGAGATTTTGTCACTCTCTTATGATCAGTGAAGGCATCTGGCAGATTATTAGCTATTTGTTGCAGATTTATTATCCTTCGAACTTCAAGTTCGATTTCTTTAGTGCGTGGATCTAAGGACTGAATGCCAGTGACATTCCAATTAATTTCCTGGCATTCTTTAATGTCGTACTTATCTCCCCCTAATGCTGGAAAATTGTCCTCATCAAAAATACAATTAGCGTACCGAGCCGTGAACAGATCCCCTGTCATAGGCTCAATGTATTATCCAATCGAATAGTCTTGATCCTTTCTTCTAGAAAGGATGCTCTTAATTTAATAATTTGGGCAATCAATTTCGCACAAGCATGGTTCCTAGTAGATAAGAGGCATACATGGGACCATCTAGTAGATGCATCTATTAGTACTATAAAATATCTAAAGGGGCCCGACAGGGGCTGAATAGGTCCACAGATGTCACCCTGAATTCTCTCCAGGAAATTCAAAGGTTCCTCTCTAATCTTCAGGTAAGAGGGTCTCACTATAAGTTTTCCTTTGGCACAAGCAGGGCACATAAAATCTTCAGGTTTAGAGAATTTTATAGTTTTTATGCTATGGCCTGCAGAATTATTAATTATTCTTCTCATCATATTCAACCTAGGATGACCCAGTCTATCATACCAAATTTTAAATATTTCTGGGATTTTAAGGATGGTTTGCATCGCAACATAAACTTCAGGTTTTATATATGTATAATATAACCCAGAAGAGAAGGAGGGAAGTTTTTCAACCACACGTTTATTGCACCCATTTGACTTAGTCATAAGGAGGTATTCAGTACCATCCTCACTATCTGTTTCCATGTGGGAACCGTTAAGACGAATGTCTTTAAAACTTAACAGAGTACGATTGGACTCGGGGTATAATAGTGAAGGGAATATGCCCGAGAGGCAATAATAAATTGTTTATTATCTTATTCCATGTTTATAATAGATGTTTATTTCTCATGCTAAAATTGTATTAACCGGAAACGTTGATACATGTGTGTTTAATAAACAAAAAGGTTCCTAGTAAAGCCTCTCTTTTAAACTAGCTCATTGATTAACTGATGATCAAGGTTTCCTGATCATGAACATTGGATGTTGTTAATAACGGGGTCACATTATTAGAAGAATGATGTGATGAACACACACCCAAGTTGGTATAGCAAATTCGATCAAGTCATTAAAGTTTGTTCTTTGATCTTGAACATATACAAAATAGCTCTTTTCCTTAGACCATGAGATGATGTCAATCACTAACTCCGGAAGAGTACTTTGATGACATCAAACGTCACTCCGTAACACGGTGACTATAAAGATGGATTTGGGTACTATGAAAGTATTAGTTGAGGCTCATGCATCAAGAGTGGGATTTGTCCATCCAGATGACGGAGAGATATACTCTGGGCCCTCTCGGTGATATCACATTGAAATCGCTTGCAAGCACGTGACTAGGTCACAAGAATGTCGTATCACGGAACGAGTAAAGAGTACTTGTCGGTAACGGGATCGAACTAGGTATAGTTGATACCAATGATCGGATCCCGGATAAGTAATATATCGCGAGACAAAAGGAATTGGTTATGTTGTTTTTGGTTCACACGATCACTAGTTCATCGTTGAGTAAGTGGGAGTCATTATGGATCTCCAGGATCCCACGATGATTATTGATCGAGAGAGGTGTCTTGATCATGTCCATTTTATTCACGAACCGTAGGGTGACACAATTAAGGTTCATCGACGCTTTTGAGTGGATACGGAACAGGAGAAAAGTTTGGACAGACCGAATAGTTTCGGGATATCGGAATAATTCAAGGGGTATGTGTTAATTTTTGTTAATTAAAAGAATTAACAAATATTAAAATAACAGAAATAAAATTGTTTATTTATTTAATGGAGAGTCCATTCACATGAAGAGAATGGAGAGTCCATTCACATGAAGAGAATGGAGAGTTCATTCACATGGAGAGAGTGGAGAGTCCACTCACTCCTATAAAAGGGAGGGTGGAGCTCCTCTCTCATGTACTAATCTCCATAACCCTTTGGTTGGTCCTTTCTCCCTCCTCCTGCTGTTCCACCTTTCAAGCAAAGAGCTTAAGCGGCCATTGCTGAAATAGTTTCTCCACCACCACCACTAAGTCGTAGTGTTGTTGGAGTTTCCCGTGGATCCTCTACTTCCACGCCTATTGGATCGAGGGATTGGAGGTCGTCGTTGTTCTCACGTGTGACCAAATGCGGGCGCTGCCGTTTGTGGCGCTCATCTTCGCGACTTTGAAGTCGGGCGTGTACCACTACTTCAACCACGTTTGTTTGCGGGAACGTTATTCCCGCTTTCGGTCTACGAGGGTGAGTCCTTCTGAAACCGTTTGCATGCATCTCCTAGATATGATCTTGGTGTTTGGTTGCATTCGTAGGAAAAATTTTGTTTTCCATGCTTAGAACCCATCAAATAGGGCATTCTCAATTATTATACGAGTGCCCATAGGGAGAACTACAATGGCTCTTCCAGTGCCAACAATGAGTGCATTGCTTCCAGCGATGGTCATAATATTTCCAGTTCTCTTGGTCAACGTCTGAAAATATTTAGTCTCCCTAAGAATAGTATTTATGGTGCAACTGTCTACAAGAAAGATTTCCTCCTCTGCCATTGGATTATATGATTATTCTATATGAAAGGAATACATTTTAATTAATTAAATTGTTGCAATAGGAATAAATTGAAAATATAGAACAAGCATAGCAACAATGAGCAAAAATTCTAGAAAAACACTTTATTTAATTATTACTGATAATTGCTCAATAAGAGCATATACCAAGTGTTCATGCAGGAACATAAATATTCATACTGATAATATGAGGCTCTTAAGGAGACTCAACTAATAGAAATACAACAAAACAAAAGGGGTATAAGGAAACTATTGCAATTCTCCATACAAGTCATGTTCCTCCTCTTGGGGAACATTGGTATTCTTCTCGAATTCTGCAAGTTCAGCACTAATAGGGTGTAACACCCCAAAATTTTGCTTTTCTTATATTTAAGTGTGATTTGGCACTTTTGTGAATTTTTGGAATTTTCTGGAATTTATTTGGATTTATTTGGAATTTATTTGAATTTATCCCCTTTTGAAATAATTAAAAAATTTAACTTTGCAAATAAAAATTTGTTGGAAATATTTTATTTGAGTCCAAAATGATACAAAATATTTTCTAGAATTTTTTTGGAATTTTTCTGAGTCTTTTGCTATTTTTAATGAATTAAATGAATTTCTGGGAAATTATTGGATTATTTAATCGCTGGAAAATGCGAGTGGGTTTGTACTGTTCATCCAACCGGTCCCGAGTCCGAGTCAGACTCGAGTCCGACCCGAGCCAGCCGTTTCGGTCGAACCCGCTCGGTCGAACCCTAACCGCGTGACCGTTGGATCTTGATCCAACGGCCACGATTGAGCCACGTCACCCGAGCCCGAGCCCGACCGAGCCAGCCAGCTCGCCCGAGCCAGACCCGAACCCAAACCCTCGCACCGTTGGATCTTGATCCAACGGCTGACGTTGATCCACGTCACCCAATCCGAATCCCTTTCGGATTCCGCCGCCGCAACGGAGTGGGCCTCGGTTTCCGCGCGTTTCACGGACGCCGAGGGCCCTATTTAATGCGCCGCCGCCGCTGCCGTGTTGCCGACTTCCGTGCGCACCTGTAGCCCTAGCCCGCTGAGCTCAAGCCGCCGTGTAGCCGCCGCAATCGCTCGCCGGAGTTGGCCGTGCGTTCCGCCGCCGTCAGCCGTCCTCCGCCACCGTTAAGCCCAGTTCCGGAACCGCGAGGTCAAGCCGCGTCGGTGAGGACCTTTCACATCGCCGGAGGAGCCCCGCAGCGCCGTCGCGTGTGTCGCCGTCCTCGTCTCCGGTGACCCAGCGCCGCCGCAAGCCATCGCCGTCGATCGAGCTCTACCAGCCGTCCGATCTAGATCCAAGGGCTCAGATCGCGCCACGTCACCCCTCGGTGAGTTCCACGTTGAAATCCCCAGATCTATTTCCAACCGTTGGATTTAGATCCAACGGCGTAGATTGTGCCACGTAGCCTAAACCGCTCAGTACTAGATCCATTCTCAGCCGTTAGATCTAGATCAAACGGTTAGGGTTAGCCGCGTTGTAAACGTTAGATTGGATCTTGACCGTCTGATCAAGATCGAACGGTCCAGATCAGCCGAGTTGTTTTCCAAACGCGTTAAGCGGATCAATCTGGGCCGTTGATTTTCAAATTAACGGCCAAGATCAAGCCACGTGGCCGGAGGCCGCGCCATGTCGGCCAGCGTCGCGTCAGCGGCGACACGCCGGGCAGCGTGTCGGCCATCGGCCGTGCGGTAGCGTCACCCATGGCGTCACCGGTGGGCCCGCTGTCTGGCGTAGCTAAGCCACCGACGTCGGCAATGACGTCACCCGATGGGTCCCACTGCCGGTGAGGCGTGGGGCCGTGCGCCAGTCCACGGTGGGCCGGCGCGCCGTCGCCAGTCCACGATGGAGCCGGCCCGGCGCCAGTCAGTGGGCCGAAGCGCGCCGTCTTGGGTCCATGGACCGAGGCGATGTGGCGGCTCCTGGTTGGTCCACGTGTCACTGCTGACGCAATAAATGAATTTCCAAAAAGAAAATGATTTATTAATTCGAATAATTGATTTCAGAATTTGTTTCAAACTTCAAACGCTTATAACTTTTGCATTTTAACTCCGATTTGAGTGATTCAAATTTCTAAATTTGTATAAAATTGAGATCTACCTAATGATGAATTTTATTTAATTTTTGGACTAAAGTTTTTCTCTGTAATATTATTTAATTGATTATTTAAACTTTAAATGCTTGTAACTTTTGCATTTAAACTCCGAATTTGACGATTCCAGTTTCTAAAAATTTATAAAATTATGCTCTCTCTGTTTGTGAACTTTATTTGGATGTTTGGACACTTTTTGTCTACTGTTTATTTATTATTTGCTATTTGCACGCTTTACGAGTAGACGTTGAAGTGCCCGAAGGCTTCGAAGGTGAAGTGTTGACCCAGGAGCCAGCTCAGGACCAAGAGCAAGTACTTTTTGAAGACAAGTTGTGCTTTGACCATGTTGATCCCAATTTCAAATTAATTCGATTGAAACTATTGCATGCTAGTTTAACTAGAAAATACTTTATTTAAATATGGGAAATTAGATAAATGCCAAATTGCTGTATGACACCTTGGTTATTTAAATATGTGCCATGACCCTTGTCACCCTAGTTGAGGTTTAAATAGTTGGACATTATTAAATTGCCAACATGGGAATTTAGGTCGTTGTAGTATATTGCTTAGACCTGCTACGTGCTCATGACATGATTTTGGACAATCAAATGATAATATTGACTTAATGATATATTGAACCTGTTTTGGGAAGGTATCATGTGATGTTGATGGCACGTGGTGCATGGTAATCAACTGGGGTTTGATAAATAGTTTTCGACCGGGGCATGTGGCAAGAATGATCGGGTGGGCCGGTTGGCACCGAACGCGTCGATTTGGTTCTTCGGGTAGTCTTGCCCTGGTCACCCTAAGGACTTAACCTTGCAAGCCTTTGAACTGAGTCAATCGTGCAACCACATGTCTGTAATGGGACAGACCTAGTTGATTAAGTTGCTAATAACGTACCTGTGGGACCTCAGGATGTCAACTACACCCTTTGTGTAGTTATGCGGGGAAGCGTCTGCGTGCGCCAGGTACCCATCTAATGGTGGATTGGCCTAAACTTCGCCTTCGCTAAGGGAAGGGTTAGTGTGCAACAGGAGAGGACCACTTGTCTGTTAGAAGTTTACGAAAGACTGCATTACGGACACTCGCCTTTGTGGTGTTTGACTGTATCTTGTGGGTAAAGTGCATAACCTCTGCAGAGTGTAAAATCTATTCGAATAGCCGTGTCCGCGGTATTGGACATCGCTCGGGAATTACAGTCAAGGGTTAGACTTTCTTGAAAATAACTTGGACTTGAAAGGTTGGGTTTGGTTTAATAATGATGTTGATGGAAATGTGGATTAGAATCGGGAAAGATGTTTATTTAACTCCTGGAAAAGTTATTGATATTATACTTGTTTTTACGGCTTTCGAATCTACTTATGATACTTGTTAAATGCTCTTTACTGCAAATATACCTTGAGCCACTCCTTTGTATTAAGCCATGCATGTAGTATATTAGCTGCATTCTGTGCATGACTTGCTGAGTACCAAGTACTCACCCTTGCCGCAATACAACACCAGTTGAAGAAGAATCTACACCAGCTTTGGAGGAGGAGCTCCCAGAGGAATCGTCTAACTAGGGAGCGAGCCCAGTCAGTTGCCTGTGGTATACTGGATGGTGCCATGAAGTTATCTTATTTTCCGCTGCAGTTATTTCTCTTTTAATAAGTTTAGCTTCATGAGGCGATATATTGTAACTTGACCATAAGGTCGAGCAACCCGTTTGGTTAACTATTTAAGGTACTTTATTATTTCGTTGAGTATGATTGTGATATTTACCAATGTTGAGACTGTGTGCACTAGCGCGTTCCTGGACTAGTGCTGAATACACAGAGGGTTCGGATTTGCAAATTCGGGTCCCGACAGAGGGTCATCTTCCTCCATGGGCGAGTCACCATAACCGAGGAGGCTTTCTTTGAACTCGACCGTAGGGTTAGTGACATCATCGTCCTTCTTCCTACCTTCTTGCTCATCGTTTGGTATAGCGATGAAGTATGCCTTAACCTTCTTTTTTTGATTCTTTTGGAATCTCTAGGTGGATTTCATGTAAAGTTCCACCAAATGCTTTGGGGTGCGACAAGTACGTGACTAATGGTCAACGCATCCACACCTAAAGCATAGCTGAGGAGGGTTAGGTGCCTTATTGGCTGGACCTTGCTTCTGGAAGATTCCTGTACCCTTCCCTTTACCTTTCCATTGGGATTTGCCCTTTCCCTTTTAGTTTATGCTATTCTTCCATTTATTTCCCTTATGCGTTTGGCCCTTTCTGCGGCCATGGCTATTACTAGCATGCTGAGCGTTAGCATGTGCTTCGGGTAATGCTTGACTTCCATTAGCAATAGCATGATGATTCTTCATCAGGAGTTCATCATGTTTTTCTGCTTCTAGCAGAATACTAATAAGCTCAAAGTACTTCTTGTATTTTGCATGACGGTACTGTTGCTGCAGTATCATCATTTTAGGGTGGAAGGTGCACAAGGTTTTGTCGATCATCTCAGCATTAGTAACTTTCTGGTTACAAAATGTTAATTTAGCGACAAGTTTGTGCAGTGCAGAATTATATGCTGCCATAGATTTGAAATTCTGAAAGCGTAGAAGGGTCCATTCGCGTTGTGCTTCTGGCAACAACACGGATCTTTGCTGATTGTAGCATTCCTTCAGGGAATTCCATAATGGCAGCGGGTCCTCCTCCATCAAGTATTCGGCCTTCAAGTCCAGATGAAGATGGTGTCTCAGAAAATGTAAAGCAATGCATTTTGCGGGTTCGGGTACAACAGGTGCACCAGCTTCAGGCTGGGCGATAGCAGTTCCAAGTGCTCTAGCTGTTAGGTTGATTTTGGCTTAAATTGTCCAAGTGAGGTAATTGCTGCCATCCAGGGCAAGCACATCAAATTCCCTTTTTACGATGTTAGACATATCCTGTATGCAAGTAATACGAGATTTTACTACTGATAAATATTATATTGTATGTATCTTCATTGAATCAATAACGTTTTGGTCTATATCTATTAAGTAGATAATTATCAAAAAATTTCCAGAATTTTCCTAGCATTTAGCAATTTTCTGTTAATTTTTCAGCATTACTCAATAACAGAAAATAAATTTCAACATAAATTAAACATGGCATAATGCAAAGAAAATATAAGAAAATTTGATGACATAGGTAAGCAACAACTTTGCTAAATACATCTTATGTAACTCTCGTTGGCTGGGCATGAAAACAGGTAATGAATGCCTCTGTCAACTCGACTCATGGCCAGGTCAACCCGCCCCTAGGGCTCACATGAGGGAGTGAACACTTCCCGTTTTCGGGTGCCAATTAAAGAACTAAGCCTTATGTGTGTTTTCCTAGACATCAATTGTCCTATATCTCTTCCTTCATTAATAAAATCAAATCCCAACCATTCATGGCCTCAAGCCAAAAACCGTTTTGATAACTTGATTAAATCAACCATTGTTATGCGTAATATGTCCAACACATCCCTATCATATATTAAAATAATTAATAACGATTTAAATTCTTAATAGGTGCAACAATTGGATGGACAAGTTTGATTTAAAATTTAACTATAGGGATGAACAATATCTATTATGAACATGGCATCACATGCAATGAGCATAAAGAAAATAGCAAGGATTAAGCACACATCCACAGAAAATAAAAATTAAGTTGAAACCCTAGCCGCCACTGCTGTTGCCACGTGAGTGGGGGTGGCCGGCGAGTCGCGCAGCGATGCGAGAGTGGGAGCGGCCGGCACAGAAGCCGGTGATGTGCATGAGGGTGATCGGCGACAGGCCGAAGTACGCCCATTGATTTTTTTTAGATGATGAATAGTAGCCGTTCTTCGACAGTTCATTAAATCAATATTATCAACGAAAACAATCTACATGAATTGTTTACGCGCGATCACTTACGTATGGGTCGAGGCAGCGTAGATCACGTGATGCCGGATGTGCTCGCTGCCGTGTAGACTGAACGCATGCAGACGATCAGCGGTTGGTCATGATCAAATTGTCGATGTCGTGTAGACGATCCTGATTAACTCCACGTAGGGTGTTCGCGCTGATAACGTGTTGTGAAACGGATCGTTCACCCACGTCAATCAATGGCACGACAAAACAATCAAACGAACAAAAGAAGGAGAAGCACACAATGGCGTGAAAACAGGTAATGAATGCCTCCGTCAACTCGACTCATGGCTAAGTCAACCCGCCCCTAGGGCTCACATGAGGGAGGAAGCACTTCCCGTTTTCGGGTGCCAATTAAAGAACTAAGCCTCATGTGTGTTTTCCTAGACAACAATTGTCTTGTATCTCTTCCTTCATTACTACAATCAAATCCCAACCACTCATGACCTCAAGCCAAAAACCGTTTTGATAGCTTGATTAAATCAACCATTGTTGCGTAATGTGTCCAACACATCCCTATCATATATTAAGATAATCATTGATATACTACTTTGGTAATCATATTAATAACGATCTAAATTCTTGATAGGTGCAACAATTGGATGGACAAATTTGATTTAAAATTTAACTATAGGGATGAATAATATCTATTATGAACATGGCATCACATGCAATGAGCATAAAAAAACAGCAAAGATTAAGCACACATCCACAGAAAATAAAAATTAAGTTGAAACCCTAGCCGCCACTGCTTTTGCCGCATGAGTGGGAGCGGCCGGTGAGTCCCGCGGCGATGCAAGAGTGGGAACGGCCGGCACAGAAGCCGGTGATGCACATGAGGGCGGCCGGCGACAGGCCGAAGTACGGCCATTGATTTTTTTTAGATGATGAATAGTAGCCATTCTTCGACAGTTCATTAGATCAATATTATCAGCAAAAACAATCTACAGGAATTGTTTATGCGCGATTACTTACGTATGGCTTGAGGCAGCGTAGATCACGTGATGCCGGATGTGCTCGCTGCCGTGTAGACTGAACGCAAGCAGACGATCAGTGGTTGGTCATGATCAAATTGCCGATGTCGTGTAGACGATCCTGATTAACTCCACGTAGGGCGTTCGCGCTGATAACGTGTTGTGAAACAGATCGTTCACCCACGTCAATCAATGGCACTACAAAACAATCAAACGAACAGAAGGAGAAGCACACAATATAAAGGTAAAGCTCTCTCTTTATTAGATTGATCTCTCTGTACAAGGCAATGCTATATATATATATATATATATATATATATATATATATATATATATATATATATATATATATATATATATATATATATATAGTGGAGAACCTCTAGAGACTAATTCGGATTTGCTCACCCACGAATAGAATCCTACCCTACACGGATATGAATTCTAACCATATTATAACATCAATCACACTTATTAGCGTTTTAATGAATCAACCGACCAATGGATCCTCAGCAGTAGAGTGCTTCCTCTGTCCTGCAATATATAAGTTGAAGCCTATCATAAACGCATGTACCAAACAAGTACAAAATCTAAGAAAAATTAGTGTCTTTGATCGTTAATACCCGATTAAAGAGCACACTACAGCCACTCAACTACTTTTTCTGAAGTCAAGTGAGCGGGTTGCCACTTCAGTATCATTGCTAGGGGGATGGTGGCACAGGATCTTCATATGCCTCCTCTTCTTTACAAGCCTTCAAATAATGGAGCTGCCGCCTTAGATGCAATATCTGTCAACAAAAAAGGAGTCACTAGTTACTTTATGTGGTACACCAAATGCTTTTGGAATTCATTTGTAAGAAAAGGAGACAACAGTGCATGATAAATAAATTATGTTTTTTCAGGGAGATACGAATGTAAACCCCGGAATGAAGGCAAAAAACATGGAGAAAGATGATTGAAAATAACACACTGCATGCTTTCGGAGAGAGATGCCTTTTACCGAACCCACGTTATGCTTGTTACATTTTTTTTTTCGTGACGGTGCAATTCATATTTGTGCTATATAAAAAGTTTGACGCCCAAGTCATTTGGTTGCATTTATATGTAAACATGCCATAAGTCAGAATATTCATGTTAGATCAGGGTATGTCTATTAATTACTGAATTATACAAATCAGTAGGCTAAAAGAGCAATAATCGGATCTAAAAAAAAGCAATAATCGCAAGATAAATGCGTAAAGAAGCCATATCAACAAAGGTGCACCTAGAAGCAAATCATCTCAGGAAAAGAGGAAAAAAAGAATAGGGTGTCAGCTGTGAGCTTCAACAATCAGTACCTAAGACATCACAATTCAACAAGTTAAAAACTTCAATATCCCAGACTCTGTGAGCTTCAACAATCAGTGCCTACGCAGGGAATACACATGATTCACTTCATTCATGTAAAGCATACTTGTTTTTCCCCTTTTGCTGTTTTCCTTTGTGCATGTGTCTATTTGTTTGTGGGGCTTAGTGATGGCTTCAGATTCTGTCGTCAAATTCCATATCAAGTACGTTCTATGCTACTGATCCATTTGGCACGAAGCTTGGCATGGTTTCCATAAGAGAAAATAAATTAAACATCCTTATCTGAAAAACATGTTGCTACGGAGCAAAGTTAAACAAACAGGCGCGATGCTTGGGTTGAGACAACACACCTCCCGTTTAAGAACATTTCAGCTTTCAGCCTCTCAGCTTTGATGCTCAACAATGTGCTGGGATGTAAAGCCAGCAGTAGAACAGTTAGAATACCTGTGTTTGATGGATATTAGACAATTTTGTTGCTCAAGTTTGAATTGCACAAGCTTCTTTCCAGTGGGGATATTGGTAATACCCTGTTCATTGCCTTCAGATAACACAGTGCAATAACAGTCTTCAGTCCATCACCATCCGCTTTTACACATTTGAAAGATGTTTCTCTGCAGCAGAACCCAGCTCTTCATGCAAGGTTACTTGTTAGCAATGCGGCTCCTTGACAGCACACACTGCCTGCAATCCGGGCAAGGGAATCTTTGTCGCTTGAGGAGGAGCAACTACAACATGGCTTCTTAACATATTGCAGTTCAGTTCGTAGACTATCCTAAAAAGCTGAGTATCACGGGCTTGCTGTAAAACCATCTCCTGCAAGTGAACACCCAGTATAAGGTATGTTACACAAGGGGCAAAAGTTTGATCCAGCATCAGAAAAGGGAAAGGACCTTGAAAATAAGCCTTTCTTTCTCCTCTTTGCTTCAGCTCGATCCACCTTCCTCTTTTCTCCTAGTTTCAATGACCCATTTGATCAAAACTCCAGCATTGGCAGGAAGAGATTCCACAAAGTGGGATAGAAGTGTTGGAACATTGTCCAGACTCTCATCCTTCAAAAGATTGGGTACATCTTCCACACAATACTTTGCCATGCTTTTCCACCTTTCATCCCTGCTGCTATGCAGAAAATTGGAACGAGTGAGAACAAGGAAAATAAATCAAAGGCATCCATTTACATTCAATACACCAAGCACTTGCATGTTTATCACTGTGTAAAGCAACGAAGGAGCTGCATCGTGCCTTGAGATAAGCATGAACCTATCACACACCAAGATGCCAACATCTTAAAATGGCACGATTAAAAGCCAAGGCCAACTAGAAACTAATTTGACCATAGAGAATAAAACTGAAACAACATTGCAATTTTCTGAATGTACATGGCTCAGGTCAACAACTCTACACAACACAACGCAGCTAGTTGCTATAATCATAAAACTACAACCATCCTAATACTTTATCTAAATCAAGTACATCAGCACCAAAATTAGCAGATTCCTCAAAAGTAGCATAGCGCTAGAGAAAATGCCCAGTCTTTCCCAATGAACATGTCAAACCAATATAAAGGGAAAAACTAATCAATTCAAACTGAAGAAATCATGTCTGATGCTCCCTGAAATAACATATCTCAAGAGCCCAATAAATGAAAGGGGCTGTCTATTTCTCCTTTAACTGAAACTAACTTAAATCTCAGTCAATCTTTTCAGCCCTTGGATCAAGATCCAATCATCCACATCTCCCTCCTCACCTCACATATAAACACCTCTCCAAAACCTAACTAATTCACACACGCCCAGCACTTGCCGCCGCCGCCGCCTCCATCCCCTCCTCGCGTGCTGTCTGTCACTGCATTGCCGACGCCGGCGCTGGCGCTAGCGAGGCCCAGTGACGAGCTCCGACGAGATCATCTAGCGCCGCCCTCCTTCCTCATCTCTGGCAGCGGCCACCGCCGGATCCGCCACCGCCCCCCACTGCCTCCTAACCACTCCGGTTCTCATAGCCCCCGCCGACCTCCACCGCCCACCGCCCTCCTCCACCTTGTAACCGCCGCCCCGCCACCGCCGCCCACCGCCGTGCTTCCGCGGCCCCCCTCCTCCCTCTAAAGCACAAGGCTCTGGTGACCCCTAACCCGCCGCCTCCAGTGAAGATGCCGCCACCGCCAGCGGGTGGCAGCCGGAGAAGAAGACTATGACCTCCCGAGCATGAACCTCCACGTGTAATCCAAAGGTGGGAAAAATCAACTGAGATTTCTTGAAATTTCAGGCAACTGAGAATTAGCAACCCCGTGAATGAAATTACAGTCCATAGGGTTTGATGCAAGCAGCAACAGTTACTAGGGCCAAAAAATAATACAAACTACACAAAATGGCCTTCTTAAACGAAAAATGAGTCGCAATGCTACAAGCAGGTTTTCAATTTCGTTTCGGAACTATTTTTCGAGCAGCTACGGTATAGAAATTTGTCGAAATTTGCGAAAAATCGAACTGTTTCGGAATTCAAATGTATTTGAAAATTGGTCAAATAGCCGAACGAATTTCGGTCGAAAAGCATCGAATTTCGATGATAGGTTAAAAAATAAGAAAAATGAGAAAAATTTCAAATAAAATACTATAAAATTTGTAAAAATCAATTCATATAATTAAAACTTGTCACATATCAATACAAGTGCAAAAATAGACATTCATATAATTAAAATATTAAAATATACCATAGTAAGATAACATTAACACATTAAATATACCATAGCAATATAAGTATGTTTTTAATATTGGATAACATTAACATATTAAAAATACCATACTTTTGCTATATTTTAAATAATTGAAAGTTGTCACATATCAATACAAGAAAATTTTAAATATTAGATAACATTAACACATTAATATACCATAGCAATACAAGTAAGTTTTTAATATTGGATAACATTAATATATTAAAAAATACCATACCTACATTTGCTATACTTTAAATAATTAAAAGTTGTCACATATCAATACAAAAAAAATTTAAAATATTAGATAACATTAACACATTAAATATACCATAGCAATACAAGTAAGTTTTTAATATTGGATAACATTAATACATTAAAAAATACCATACATTTGCTATACTTTAAATAATTGAAAGTTGTCACATATCAATACAAGAAAATTTTTCAATATTAGATAACATTAACACATTAAATATACCATAGCAATACAAGTAAGTTTTTTTTCTTGTATAAAATTCCGGATCCTAGTACTGTTTTTTTTTTTCAATGTTGTAAAATCAGTTATGGCGCAAAAACGTCTAAATTTTTTAATTTTTCAACCAATTTTCATCCTAGATGTTACAAAACTATTAATACTTATTTTAGAGAGTTTTGGTTAAATTTTTCCATTTTTTTTTGAAATTTTTTGAATTTGCTCGGTTTTTCGCTCGGTTTTAGATTACGGTAGGGCTCAAAATCTCGAATTTCGTTCAAAATTTGAGAAAATCGATCGAAATTGTCAACCCTGCTACAAGAATCTCTTTAAACGGAAGATACATGCAGATCAAGGAAATGGTCAAGAAAGAAAGAGGATCGGAAGATAGGTTAGAGAATGGACCCCTGAGAAGCGCAGTTGCCTCATCAATCGTATTCATGGCTTCCCAAAGACGTGGCAATGGGACCCAATGAGAGGAGGGTACTTGAAGCGGGCAACATCCAAGATGAGCGCCATGTCTGCATGGAAGAGAAAGCACCGATCAAAAAATATGTTGGCATCATGCATCCTCGAATGAGGAAGCACTGTGTTCTCGAATGAGAGGAGGATAGTGGGGCTGCATGCATCCTCGAATGGGCAGATAGAACAATCGGGGACACTCACACAGGGAAGAGAAAGCACCGATCAGTGTCGAAAAGGGATACAGGAAAAGGAGAGCATCCTCCAAAGGAAAGGGGAAGCATGTAACATCCCTATTTTTGCTTTTAGTGTATTTATTGAGTTATTTGAATTTTTAGAATTTTTTGGAATTTATTTGGAGTTAATTTGAATTTAGCTCTTTATTAAATTAATTAAATATTTTAAAAAGTTTATATAAAGTTTGGTTGAAAATATTTTATTTGAGTTCAAAATGTCTCAAAATATTTTCTAGAATCTTTCCAGAATCTTTCTGAAATTGTTGCTATTTTTCTTGAATTATTTGAATTTCTAAAAATTATTTATATAGAAAAACGCTGGAATTTGAAAAACACTAGTGGGCCGAGCCCGAAGCCTAGTGGACCGCTGGCCCAATCCAAGCCCAAACCCGCACCATGCCTAACCCTAACCCTAACTCTGGATCTGCCATTGGATTAGATCGTGTCGCCGAGGTTCAGCCACGTGTGCGCGTGCGTTGGTTCGTTGGATCTGTCCTGCCTGGATGGCACGGATGCAGCCACGTTGCCTCTCCATATCCGCGCTGGACTTTGCTTCCGCGCCGCAACCACCGCGGATTTCACACACGCCGAGACGCCTATTTAATGCCCCTGACGCGCGCATTGAATCGGCCATCTCGTGTTTTGTGTTTCGCCTAGGTCTCGGCGGTCGAATCGCCGCTATCTTTTCTATGATTGCTAACCAAAGTTCCAAGTCTTCTTTGCACGATTCCGCCACCGGTGAGCCATCCTAGCCGCACTTGGACCTAGGTTTGGAACCACTGCGACGAGACGCATCCGATTTGGTACTTCATGTCGCCTGAACAATGACGAAACGCCGCAAAGGAGGGCGTCGTCTTCATCTCCGGCCAGAGCAAGTCGCTGAGTCTCGTTAGAGTTTCATGAAGCCTCATGATCGTCCGATTCAGATCAATGAGTCCAGGTCAGTCCACGTAGAGTCTTCATTATTACTGCCAATATTGGATCACAGCCATTGGATCTTAGATTCACGGTCAAGATCGTGACACACGTCCATCACCGGGACTACCCACATCACGGTGAATTGCTATGATCAGATTCAATCGCAGTCGTTAGATTGAAGATCGAACGGTGAAGATTACACCACATTTGTGGGTGAATGGTTCGCCACGTGTCCTCACCGTAGTCACGATCTGGTTATATCTGGGCCATAGGTTTTGTATCGTATGGTTTAGATTGAATTGCGTCGAGGACCAATAGATTGACGCCACGTAGCGCCGCGGATCACGGCGCCACGGTAGAAGCTGGCGGCGGTGACATCGGTGGTGGCATCGGCCAGGGGCACGCAGCGTGTCGGTAGGTGGCGCGTGTGGATGACATCAGCATGATGTCATCCCATGGGGCCCACTTGTTAGTCGCGTTTAGGTCTCGTGGACCAAGTTCACGGTGGATCAGAACCAATCCATGGATCAGGTCCATACGCCGAGGCCACGTGTCATCACTAGATTGGTCCACGTGTCACCTTGCGTCAGGGTGACGTCATAATTAGGAATTTCCAGTAGAAAAATAACTAGTTTAATTCGGTTTATTCTTTTTAATATATTTTTAAACTTCAAATTGCTCGTTCTTGCTCATACGAACTCCGATTGAAGTGATTCCAGAGCCTAAAAATCTGTAAAATTGTGCTCTATTTATTGGTGAATTTTATTTATTTATTTAGTTTTGTTTATCTCTATTTTTAATATTTATTTGGTTATTTATCCGTTCTCGTAGACATCGAGGTGCCTGAAGGGTACAAGGGAGAAGTGCTAACCCAAGGAGCAAGTCCAGAGCAAGATCAAGAACTTTTCCAATGCAAGTTGTGCTTTGATCATGTTCATCCCATGTTTTAAAAGTATGTTGTTTTAAATTATGCATGCTAATTTAATTAAAAGCGGTTTTAATTAATTTGGGATTAGTTAATCAACCTATTTGATTACGTCACCTTGTCACTATTATTTGTATGCCATGATTCATTTGTCACCCTAGGATTGTTGTTTATTAGTTGGTTGCTATTAATTTGCCAACATGGGTTACTAGATCATGACTAGTATGCTTAGACATGCAATGTGTTATTAATATAATTTTGGAAGTACAAACTTAATATTGATTATTGGAATATGGAATGTGTTTCTGAGATGGTGTGATGTTGCCATATGATGATGTTGATATGTAGAGGCCTGTGTGGATATACATGGATGTTGAGTTGTTGTTGGCATGTGTTGCACAATAATCAACTAGGGTGGAAAATGATTTAGACTGGGGTAAGTAGCAAGAGGCTTTGTGCCTAGTGGGCATGTGTAGCAATGGGTTGATGAGTGTTGTGAGGGTTGTGTGCCACATGTTGAGAGAATGAAGTCTTGCCTTGATCAGTTAAGGACTTAACCTTGCAAGCCTTTGAACTGGGCCAAACATACAACTACATGTTTAGGATGGGATAAGCCTAGTTTAGTAAGTTACTAATATCTTGCATGTGGTACCTTAGGGTGACAGTTATACAGGGGTGTAATTGTGTGGGGGAGCGTACCTGTGCTGCAGTTTGGTACCCATCCAACAGTATGTGTCGGTCCTATACTTTGGCTCTGTGTGTGGGAAGTGATAGTGAAGGCAATACCGAGGAGGTTCATATGTTAAGATATAAGTTTCTGAAAAGCTTTGTTATGGTTATTCGCCTGTGTGGTGAGTGATTGTATCTTGTGGGTAAAGTGTATAACCTCTGCAGAGTGTCAAAACTATTAAAATAGCTGTGTCCGCGGTATTGCACAATGCTCGGGAATTACATTCAATGGTTAGATTTTCATAAAGTGAACTTGGGTTTGGTGAAAGGTTGTCTCGGGAAATGTGAAATTGGTTTAAGGATGACAAATGGTTTACTTGTGAAATAACTGAAAAATTTATTATTGTTAGAGAGGTGCTTCTATGCTCTTCCTTTTTAAAGTTGCACAAATATTAAAGCATGAATGAAGGGTAGATGAGGATTACTTACCCCTTCGTTTGCTTCAAGATTTGTGCAACTTGTATTAGGAGGGAAAGCATAGAAGCACCTCTCTTATTGTTATTACCTGTTTTACAATCTATTATTATTAATTGTGAATGCTGTTATTGCAAAACAACTACTTAGCCATTCATTTGGAATAAGCCATGCATGTAGTTCTTAGACTTGCATTCTGTGCATGACTTGCTGAGTGCTTTATGTACTCACCCCCTTGCAACAATACAAACACTAGTTGAGGAGGAATCAACACTAGCTTTGGAGGAGGAGTATCAGGAGGAGCCGTCGAGTTAGGGTGCGAGCCCAGTCAATTGCCTGTAGCATATTGATTGGCCACTACGAGTCTTTACTTTCCACTGTAGCTTTTTTTATATTTGAGTCTTTGCCTTGCGAGGTGTACTTTTGTAAGCTGACCATATGTTGGTTAAACAGGTTATATTAATAGATGAAGTCTTTATTTATTATTCCGCTGTGTATGATTGTGTTATTTCATCTATATTGAGATTGTGTGCACTAGCATGATCCTGGACTAGTGTGGAAGACACAGAGAGTCCGGATTTGCACAATCGGATCCCGACAAAGCATGCCGCAAATGAGCTGCATTATGTAGGGAGTGATGACTCCATTGAGAGCGGGGACCGTCGGAGTCTGCTATACCACAAGTCCAATGATAGCAGCTCCAAGAAAGACACCGATGGCGATGAGTCTGGTGCCAATGCCTCCATCCCTCTCACGCACCAATAAGAAGAGCTACGTCTCTTTGAGTTTACAGGGGAGTCGTAGTTTACTCATGCAACACAGGACAAAGACTATGGAGCTCCCCAATCACAGAGGATGACTATTGGAGGGAAGGGAAAGGACGCACCACAGGATAGCTCTAGCTCCTATAGCGTCGTCGAGATGCAAGGGAGCTATGGCTCATATGGCAGCTATGCTACTCCATCCCCGATGCTCATGCACAACCTCCCACCCAATGGGTCTATGAGTGGCACGACCCTGAGTTTTATGCCATACTATACCAACAATGCAAACAACAAGTGCATGGATGGGGCAAAGCTGGCACGATTATAAGGCAGAGTTGCTCGTTACATGACAATTGGACTTGATGTCCACTGAGGAATACAACATGGCCAACCAAGTGTACATGCAACAATATTACCAGTAGCCCCGAAGGTAATATTTCATTTGAATGTTTCATTTTCATTGCAGAACTTGATTTTTTACTAATATTCCGTTCATGTAGGTTGAATATGGCATATATGTGATAATAGAGGAACGATGAAGCTATGCCTACTTCACAACTTCAAATGAAAGGTATTGAAATGTGAATGGTATTGATATATGAATGGTATTTGTATGTGATTATGTGAATGTCTATTTTTGCACTTGTACTGATATGTGACAACTTGCAATTATCTTGAAGTCATGCTGAAATTTTTCTATATTTACAAAAAATCATGCCATAATTTTTTGGTGTTTTTCTATATTTTTTTATATATTTCTAACATGTTTCCTATTTTTGGGCCTTTAATGGACTTTTACAAATTTTACAACATGTTTTGCAATTTTTCCTTTTTCGCATTTTCCCCAATTTTTAACCTGTCATCGTTTTTCGAGAAAAGCTCTTATCTTTTCGAGCCAAATTTGGCCTTTTCGTTCGAATTTTACTCCGCTGTTTGGCCAGATTTCAAATTCATTTGACTTTATAAAACCTTTAGTTTTTCTCGAATTTCGTTCAGTTTTTCGTGAATTTTGCTACCACCGAGTGGTCAAAAAATTAGGTCGAAATGATATTGTTAATCCTGCAAGAGACAGAGAGTGAACAGAATATGAAATCACCTACTTGAAGGACTTCGGTGGTAGGATGCGATTAGATGGGAACCCTAGGAGGAAGTGCAGCGGATGATATGGTCGCGGAGGTCCTCGATGGTGGCCTGGTCAGCGCGGCGAAATGGGCGAGGTAGGCCAGCTTGCCGAAGGTGGTGCCTTCCGACTTGACCTTGTCGAGGGGCTCATAGTAGTCGAGCATGGGCTCGTCGAACCACCTCCCAGGGCCATTCCACTACCTTCCCAGGTCGATAGCGAGGGCATTGAGGACGATGTAGAGGGAGGCGAGGCCACAGAAGGCCCAGTCTGGAAGTAGGAGATGAGATTGAAGAAGCCCTGCATGGTCCCACCCTGGAGGGCCTCTGAGAAGAGGCACATGCCCTTTGATGAGGTGAACACCACGACCAATGGCGCCGACAGGACCAATGGCGCCGGCAGGACACACCGGTGCAGAGAGACCATCATCACCATCAACAATTCTTGAGATTCATCACCTACTTCCCCCTCTGATTTGACGACCTCGTGCCAAATGCTCACGCTCTCTCTCTCTCTCTCTCATGCTACTATGTTTGGCCCAGTTTGGGCCTATTGGACATAATCGAGATCACAAGTGGAGATGGGCTTAGTTTGTTGGTTAGCTTTCTAGGCTGGCAACACTTGAGGAGTTGCTTACTCCTTTTCCCATATCAAGATTTCTTCTGCCAAACACGTACTTCGCACTTTCTGACCACTACCACACTTTCACCCACCAAACCACTTGATGCAACTTCTATTAAAAATTATAATGTCCTTACCCAATAATAAGTACTAGTAGGTTGATGGAGCATAATCCTCGAACCTTATCTTCCACGTCCTTCTCCATCATGCTCGTTGCTTGAGCTCAACTATCTCAATTGGCACACATGATCATTCTTAGCCTTGATTTCTCTAACCAAATGTTAGTCCTTCTCACCATTGACTATAGCTGATTGGAAGCTAGATGAACATCTAAAGACTAGGAAACCATGTCCAAACACAAATTTTTCGTAAGTTGACCCATGTTACTCCAAACATACATCATCCAACATATATGCACTAACCCAAGACTCCCTAAGCCTAGCCAGGACTCAAAACCAACCTTAACCAGTGTTGAAAACATGTAAGAGTCAACCCGCCAACCAAAGGCCGGTCGGTCAGACTGTCGAGACTAGGGGTGGGCATTTTTTAACCAAAACTGAAAAACTGAACCGAATTAACCAAGAAAATTAGTTTTTTCAATTTTTGGTTCAGTTTTTATTTTGGCACTGTTTGGTGAATGGTTTTTGGTTCGATTTGTCCATCTAGGAAAACGAAGAAACCGAAAGCCGATTAGGGTGGCGAGTCACTCCCCATTTCCCCAACCTAGCAACCTAGATCGAATCTCCCCCACCATTCGGCCATTAGACCATCCCCTTTCCTTCCCCATATCCCCGAGGTAAGCTCCCCCAATAGCGACGCTGCCGCCTCCACCTCCTCCCTCTATTTCTTCACCTCCCTCAGTGCCACCTCCTCTTGGCTCCCTAGGTGCCTCCACCTCCCATAGTGCTGTATCCTCTAGGCTCCCTCGGCGCCTCCGCCTCCCTTAGCATAGCCTCCTCCCGGCTCCCTTGGTGCCTCCTCCCTTGACACCTCCTGCACTCCTCCTTCGAGCTCCCCCGATGGCCGACACCTCCTCCCTTGGCTCCTCCTCCCCCGACACCTCCTCCATCGATGCCTACTACCCTCCTTCGTTGACGGCTCGACTCCTCTTGCCCTCCTCCCTCGGCCTCCTTCCCTGACGTCTCCTCCAGCTTGCGATTGGTGAGGTAGAACTGCACCTCCTTAATCTTCATAAAATTTCAGATCTAAGCACAACAACCCACATTTTCTTGCATATGTGAAAATTAAGTTTGCTGTGATTGCTACTGATTGCATCTATTGTACATAGTACTGTAATTTCTGGATGTTAAGAACGCAAGCTATTCGTTGTTGCTATGCTCTTCCTTTTCTCTGTGGTTTTTATGGATTTGGTTCTAATAGATACTACTTCTGTTGCTTGTGATGTATTTTAAATGCTAATTTAGCCTACTGTTGATTGTTGGACAATGCTCTGAGTTCTTTAATGCCTGCTATCATTGTTGGACAATATTGTGAGTTCTCTAATGCCTATTGCCTGCTACATTGCTGAATCTAAAATTTGATTTACTGAAAAACCGAATTAACCAAACCGAATTTGTTCGATTAATTCGGTTAGGTTTTTAAATTTATTCGGTTCAGTTCGGTTTACAGTTTCCAAAAACCAATTTTTTAAAAACCGAACTAATTGAACCGATAAACCCGAATTAACCGAATGTCCACCCCTAGCAAAGACCCCCAACCTATCTAGAGTTTTTTTTAATGACAGTTTGATTGTAGGTATGTGTTGATTTTATGTGTAAATTAGGAAAGCATGTGATCTAAATTCGTTCAAAACCTTTGAATCCAAGTATTTGTTTTTAAATATATATATGTCTCATTTGAATTGTTGTAGATGGGTATATACCCTAAAACTAAAATTTTTGAAAAAATATACACAAATTTAGCTTGAATTTGCACATTTGAAATCATAGTGCCCAGGCTATATACCTTTTTCTATATGTAAAAGGAGTATATAAACAAATTATTCTATAAAGAGCGAACTTTGATGAAATTTTTCATGGAACTCACTTTGTAATATTTATAATCAGTATTAGATTATACTCAATAGGATAAAGAGGTATAACAACATCATTTAAGGGGAATACTTTAAGTGGGAGTACGTATTCCGATGAAATCATTTATATATATAGTGTAGATTAGTTATTCTGCACTTCTGTCGGAGAAGCGCATGCAAGCCGTCCCACGTACGCACGTGTGTTGACTAAACCAATCACCTACGTAGCCAATTAGTAAATGTATTTCTAGTTTGTACATGAATCTCTTTTTTCTTTGATTTAGCCATAAGTCTTTATTGATAGCTCCGATTGATGAACGATTTTCACTAGTAGCTTATTGACGATGAGAGTAACAGAACGATATAAGTCTCGCTAATAAAAAGTAATTTTGCTAGCTGTTAACAGATTTTACTACATCTATATATAGATTTACTATTAGACGGTAGTAAATTGATGTTTATTTAGCAGTAAAATTTGATTTATATGACGTTTATTAGTGAGACTTATATCATGTTGTTCCTATCATCATCAGTAATCTAATGGTGAAATTCATTCTCGAATTGGAGCTACCAATAAAAAGATTGGCTAAAATAAACAAAAAAAAAACATATTCATGTACAAACTAGGAACACATTTATTAGTTGGTTGGACATGTTACTAATTTGGTAGTAACTTCTGAAGGACCATGTGGAGGCCCATCCATATTTGTGATGAGTATTTGTCTTTATTTGAGTAAGGTGTGCTCATGTTTGAGTTTGATTTGAATCAAAATTCAAAAGGAAGCAATTTGGGTTGTGTTGGTCTCTTGTGATACTACCGGCCTTTGGCTGGCAGTAGAACCAACTGATGAAAAAATTTTGGTGTCCATTGGTTGCACTGTTTGGGAGCTATGAGGTGAAAACCGAGCCCCAAATTTTCTGATCGAAGTTCCTGACTGTCTGTAGTCCGTGATATTTCCTGTTTTTTCTACAAGGCTTTTGGGGTTGATTTTTGGTGGAGTGTTTCATGACTCATATTATCATAGAATGAAAATTTACCAAAAATTTTGGGGCAACAGAAGTCCACCAACCACCTGCTCCAAGTGGGACAATTCCTAAAAAAAAAATCTACTTTTGCTTTTTTAAAAGAGGCTTTTTGTGATTTCGCTTGATCTCTTTTAGAAAAGAAGTCTTTGAATTGATTCCTCTTTATTTTGGACACTTAACAACCAGGATTGTGATTTACAAATCCCTCACCTGATTCATGGTTCTGATCCATGCAAACTAGGGATACACATAGTTGTCGTGTCGTTCCGGTTTTTGCGGGTTTCGCGAATTTGAGGAGCACCGGTTTCCTTGCGGGATTGTTTTGAGTACTTTGAGTGGGGAAAATTTTATTTGGGATCATTCACCCCCCCCGCTCTGATCGCCATCTCGGTCTTTCAACTTCATTCCTTGTTCTATAGTAAAATGTAATAAATAAGATAGTAAATAAGGAAACACATTTACTAGTTAGTTTTCCACCGTACTGAGAACTATAATCCGGTAGTAAATCACGAATAACATTTACTATCTTATTTACTACATTTTACTATAGAACAACGAATGAATTTACTACCGAATCAGTAACATGTCCAAACAACTAATACATGTGTTTCCTAGTTTGTATATGAATCTATTTTTTTTCCTTTATTTTAGCCACAACTTTTTATTGGTAGCTCCAATTCATGAATGAATTTCACCATTAGGTTACTGACGACGAGAGGAACAACATGATATAAGTCTTGCTAATAAACATCGCATAAATCAAATTTTAGTACCAAATAAACATCTATGTACTACTATCTGATAGTAATATATATATATATATATATATATAAATGTAGTAAATTCTATATATAGATGTAGTTAAATCTGTTACTAGCTAGCAAAAATACTGTTTATTAGCGAGAGTTATATCATTCTGTTCCTCTCATTGTTAGTAACCCACTAGTGAAAACTTTTTATGAATCAGAGCTGCCAATAAAAAAGTTATGGCTAAAACAAAGAAAAAAGATTTATGTACAAACAAAGAAACACACTTATTTGTTTCTTAGCCCTAATGCATGCCTCAATCGAACTGCATAAACTGGCTAGCATGTAGAATATACTATTCTACATGTAGCTGAAGAATAACGCCTATATGTGTGTGTGTGTGTGTAGGAAACCTTTTTCGTACTGAAGTTGGGAGTATGTACTCCCAGGAGTATGGAATCATTTTCACACACACACACACACACACACACACTATTCTACACCTAAGTATAGAATAGTTATTCTACACATTGGCTGAACGAGCACATCCAAACCATCCCACGTACTCTCACTTCGTCTGTTGCCTAAACCATCAGTTATGTGGCCAGCCAACTAATAAATATGGTTCCTTGTTTGTACTAGAATCTTTTTCTTTGATTAGCAGCTCCGATTCACGAATGGCTTTCACCAGTAGCTTACTAACAACGATACGAACATCATGATATAAGTCTCACCAATAAATACCACATGAATGAGATTTTACTACTAAATATACTACAATTTACTGGATGTATTATATATATTCTATTCTACATCCAAGTGTGGAATAGTTATTCTACGCATCGGTCGGATGAGCATGTACAAACCATTCCACGTACGCTCACTTCATCTGTTGCCTAAGCCTATTAGTTACATGCCCAGCCAACTAGTAAATACGGTTCTTTGTTTGTACTAGAATCTTTTTTCTTTGATTGGCAGCTCCTATTCACGAATAGCTTTCACCAGTAGCTTACTGACGATGAGAGGAACATAATGATATGTCAATGAATGAGATTTTACTGCTATATATACTATAATTTAATGGATGTATTATATATATATTCTATTCTGCACACTAGTGTAGAGTAGTTATTCTATGCGTCGGCCAGACGAGCATGTCCAAACCATCCCACTATGCTCACTTCATCTGTTGCCTAAGCCTATCAGTTACGTGGCTAGCCAACTAATAAATACGATTCCTTGTTTGTACTAGAATCTTTTTTTCTTTGATTGGCTGCTTCAAGTCATGAATAGTTTCCATCAATAGCTTACTGATGACGAGAGGAACATAATGATATAAATCTCGCAAATAAATGCCACATGAATGAGATTTTACTGCTAAATATATTATAATTTACTGGATGTATTATTATATTTTACTGCTGCACAGGCTCCACAGGCCGCTGAACCCTCCTGGAATATCATTGGAGAACGAGTTGTCGACATGGTAGCAAAATCTAACAACACATCCAGTAAATTAGAGTGCATTTGGCAATAACTTTGCTTCGTTTCGTATTGCCGCTACCACATGGCCATAATTCGTCATGGTGAGGTTCGGCAGTAAAATCTAAAGACGTGTGTTGGGACTCGGATTTACAAACCTGGATCCTCTGTGTATTCTGCACTAGTCAAGGATCACGCTTGTGCACACAGCTGTAACACCCCGGCATTCAATATGCCCGAATGCTACCAAACATAAGCTAAACAACAACTAAATACCATATTTAACATAAAATTCCAGCAAAGGTGCATAGGCTAAAAACCGAGATTTCGCAAAGACCTCCTTTGTTTTATCATGAATTTAAGGAGCAGCAATAATATGGCATTATATGGCAATAAGAGAAACATCTAAAACAGCAATAAATAGAGTCTTAACGACAATAAAGGACTAACATCAAGCTCTTAAAGTTCCAAGTGTCAAACAAACAATAGAACTCTCATTAACCAAGCTAAGACTTAATTTAAAGGCCATCACACGCAATTTATTATCCAACTAAATGAATTGACTTGGGGAAACATTAAGGTGAAGCAACGTGTGAGCGTGTGACTATTCCCTTTCCGCATGCCGTTCTCATGGTACCTAAAACAACAAGAAAACACAAGGGTGAGTTCGAAAACTCAGCAAGCATCTTGCAATGGACAACAAGCATAACAACAAGTCAATAACATCTTTCATCATGTATAACATCTCATTCATGAATACTTATCAATATCATCATCAATTTGTATGCGATGTAATGCATTGCTCGACCCTCCGGAACCTCATACCGGTATGGGAAGTACACACCCGTCGGTGTGCACCCTTTCCCCTTCCATCCCGAAGATGGAGGGTGCCTACTCGCTTCCAAACACCACGTGGATGGAATCACGACATAGGACTTACTCAATGGCGTTCGGACTAGTCATAACTTTCTCACCGACCTTGCCGGACTAGCTATGACTTTCTCACCGCCTCGCTCTATCTCATGACATGCATGCAACCATGCCAAATATCATATTCAATTCACATATTAACACATGGCATCATAATATGTTAAACATGCTCATCATATCATATCAATCATTAAAACATGGCAAGTGGACATATATCATGTAGGCAATTCCATCTAATTTCAACATGCAACCTACAACTTGCTATCCATCACAACACACTTGCCTCAACCACGTGCAACGGATTGGCGGGAAGAAGAGGGAACTCCCGGGGTCACACCACCTGCACATAGGTATCACACACTCACAATCATAACCTCAAAACAGTACACACGCCCCCATCTAACCCGACATTGCCAACTACTCGCAAAACCTAAAAACAGAGGTTCTGTCCCAGCGGGACAGCAGCCTTGCAAAAGGCATAACTTGAGTTCTGGGACTCCAAATCGAATAAACGAGTACACCGTCGCGAAGCTTAGGAAATTTCCCAACTTTTTCTAGTTATAGGGAAAGACTGATTCGGACTCTAAAATTGTTTAATCTACAGATTACCACAATCTGTTCCAGTTACGTCACAGATTTTTAGGCGCTCGGTAAAACAGCCATAACTTTCAAACGGCTGATCGGAAATTAACGTGCTTTACGTCCCACGGAAATATAATTAAATTATCTACAACTTCCTAGAAGTCCGTACGGTCTGATTCGGATTCTAAATCGACGGAAACTCAAACCCTAGTTCGACTGCTCAATCTGCCCGAAAACAGAAACGTGGACAAGTTTAGATCTAACCCAAATTACTTCAAACCAGCGCCTCCAATTGATCTAAAAACTTGGTAAACACCCTAATAACAGTACCTAGATCAAATCCAAGGATCCTCATGTTCATACCTTTGCCCGAGCGCAAAACTCCAATCAATCTCCTAATCTCTCGCGAATCGCTCCTCGCTCCACGCTCGCTCCTCGCTCCTCGCCTCCTGCTCCTCGCTCCTCGCTCCACGGGATGACTCCGCGAGGTGCAGGGTGAGAGGCCACCCTAGGGCAGCAGGGGTGGAGGGGAGGTGGTGTGGAGGTGGAGGAAAGTGGAGGGTGCAATGGTTTTGGGGGCTAGGGGCTTAGGTGGAGGGAGGAGAGGCGCAAGAGGGGAGGCGGGCGCACAAGGAGGTGGGGCGCAAGGGGGCTGGGGGAAGCCTTACCAGCTCCTCAACCCAATCCTAGTCCGCTACGGTCTAATCCATCCCACCAAAGCCCACCAAGGCCCAAAACTCGAAGGCCCAAAACTCAAAACCAGCGGCGAAACGGCCTAAAAGCTATTAACCTCCGATTCTTATGATTTTAACCTTAATTCCACATCTCATACTGTATTTAACCTTATCATGCTCAATAATAAGGTTACGGTTACACTCCGAGGTGTCACATTCTTCCTTCAACAGGATTCGACCTCGAATCTAAACGCACTCAACACGTAAAACCCAAGAAAAACCAAAAGGTCGAATTTTCACATCACATACCGAGGCGAACAGCTCTGGGATACCTCTCAAGATGCGTAGATTCCAGCCCCAAGTCGCTTTCTCTCGGTTCGATGTGACCACAGGACCTTGACAAACTTAAGCGCCCTGCTCTTCATCACTCGCTCAAAGTCCCTGCATTTCCACAGATCGGGACTCAAGGTGAGGTCCTGCTCAAGCACTAATGGTTCCAATGGAACCACCAACTCCGGATCGTGCAAGTATTTCTTCAACATCGAGACATGGAACACATCATGCACACCTTGCATGGATTCCTGTGAGCTCTAGGCGATAGGCCAACTGCCAACTTCTGGCGAGGATAGGAAAAGGCCCAACATACCTTGGACTGAAGCTTTCTTTGGTGCCAAAACGACCACACCCTTGTGGGAGATACTGCAAGAGTACGCTATCACCCACCTCAAACTCCAAGTCTCGGGCCGCCACATCAGCATAGCTCTTCATGCGCTCTGTCCGTCATGAGAAGGTTTTTGCCGAACCTCCGACACGCGATCAATACCATTGAACCCAATCAGGCCCTAAGAATAGCTCTCGCTTCACAAAGATCCCAACAAAGTGGCGATTCACTCCTGATCATACAAGACTTCATAGGAGCGAGCCAGGATGGAATGGTAAAGCTGTTATTGTAAGCAAACTCGCAAGGCAAATGGTCTTCCCAGCTACCTTCCAAGCCATCACATGTGCCCCGAGCATGTCCTCCAAAGTTTGATGGTACGCATGACGCCCATCCGTCACGAGGGTGAAAAGCGGTACTAAGGCAAAGTGCGTGACTAAAGCACTCTGCAAACTCTCCCAGAACTTGAGACGAACTTCAGATCCCGATCAGAGATAATGGTCTTGGGTACACCATGCAATCTCACAATCTCCCGCGCACATAGATGGGAGCCAACTCGCCACGAATTGGTCGTATGCGGATGGGAATGAAATGCGCAGACTTGCTTGAGACGCCCACCACAACCCAAATAGCATCCTTCCTCGTGGAGAACGAGGTAGACCAACCACGAAATCCATGGAGATGTCATCCCATGGCCACACAGAACCTCCCAAAGGTCAGAATAAAGCCGGACGCTTATGCTCGACTTTGATCTTCTCCGGCAAATCCCACAAGACGCCACATACTTGGCAATATCCACTCTCATCCTTTTCCACCGTAAATTCTTCTTCAAGTCCCTGACATCTTGGTCTCTGTGATGGACCATGTACGGGTATGAGCTTCTCGAATCGTCTTCTTTCACTTGAGATTTTTGGGGTACACACAGACACTACGAAACCTCAAAGCTCGCATCATCCACAAGTAAAGTCTCGGACTTGCCTTCCTCAAGGCGTTTCCTCACTGGGCCGGAGCAAACGATCATGTCTTGTGCCTCCCGCACGCCGGGAATCGACTCAAGAATCAATTGAGTTTCAGCTTGCACGGTCCCCAGCAAAGAGGGAGACTCCCAAACGCTCAAAATCAGCAACAAGACAATCAACAGGGCATTGTCTTGCGATCGAGCGTCGGCCACCACATTTGCCTTCCCTGATGATACTGGATAGTGAGGTCATAATCCTTTATCAATTCTAGCCACCTCCTCTGCCTCAAGTTCAAATCTTTCTGAGTAAAGATGTACTTGAGGCTCTTGTGATCAGATAAAAATATCACAAGATTCGCTGCACAAATAATGCCTCCATATCTTCAATGCAAACACCACGGCGGCTAGCTCAGATCATGGGTGGGATAGTTCTGTCATGCTTTTAATTTGCCAAGCATAAGCAATCACCTTGCCATTTTGCATGAGCACACAACCAAGTCCCAACCGAGAAGCATCGTAATAAACAGTGAAGCGCTTCCCTGGGAAGGGTAAGAACAGGAGCGAGCCACTAACTTCTCCTTCAAAGTGCACGGCTGTGCTCACACTCCGCAGTCCACCTGAACTTCATCCCTTCGGAGTTGTAGAAAGTGGCTCGGCAATGATAGAGAAATCTCGCACAAACGCCGAAGTAGCCAACCAACCCAAGGAAATCACGCACCTTCTTTGACATTGAAGGCCTCTTCCAATCCAAAATCACGAGACTTTGCTAGGATCTACAGATATGCCCTCTGGATTGATGATGTGGCCAAGAAAACCCACTTCAAATCCGTAACTCCCACTTTTTCAAAGATAGCAAAGAATTGATTCTCCTCAGGTACTCAAAGACAAGCCTCAAGTGTCGCTCATGCTCCTCTTCCTCGATTTAGAGTAAATCGAATGTCATCGATGAACACTACCACAAACTCATCAAGGTACTTGTGTAGCATCGCTCATCACCTCCATAAAGACAAATAGAGCATTAGTTAGTCCAAAAGACATAACTTTAAATTCATAATGCCCATACCTAGTGGAGAAAGCGATCTTCTCAATGTCACGCTCCCTCACACGGATCCGATTATACCCTCGATCGAAGATCAATTTTGGAGAACACCTTTGCTCCCTTGAGTTGGTCAAAGCAGATCCTCGATGCACGAGCAAAGGATACTTGTTTTTGGTATCACTTGGTTAAAACACGATAATCAATGCACATACGCCAACTTCCATCCTTCTTCGAGACGAAGAGGGCGGAGTGCTCCCATGGCGATACGCTACGGCGAATGAAGCCTTTGTATGCAGATCCTCCAAGCTGCTTCTTCAACTTTCGTCTTGAAAAGGTCGAGCTAAGCGGTATGGAGAGATAGAAATAGGTCAGAGTGTGGGAGCAAGATCAATACGAAACTCCACATTCCTCACGAGGTAGACCAGGCAACTCCGTGGGGAACACATCAACGAACTCCTTCACCACTGAGAGAAATCTCCTCAATAGGAGGCGAGGAAGATGGTTTCGTGAACAAAGTCATGAGGAAGCCCATGACCTCAAACGCCGACTTAAAACAAACTAGTCAAAGCAAAGAGCGGGCTGGAGGGTATACCACCTGAAAGGTCAACTCTTCCTGAGGCGGCCTGCCAAGGCAACAGCTGTCTTCGAAACAACAGATCTTAGCACTCACGTCGATGCAGCCAATCCATGCCCAAAATGACATCAAAAGAGCCAATCGGATCACTATGAGATTGGCAAAGAAAACCTCATCATCAATGGCAATGGTGCAACGAGGGCAAACCAAAGAACTAGCAATCAAACCCCAGGAGAAGCGACTAACACGGACTCGAGAAATCGCGAACTCCCAACTTAGCTCTACTAGCAAACTCAAAGCTGACACAAAAAGAATAGGATGCTCGGAATCAAATAGAACAAAGGCATCAACGGAATCCACGAGCAGTGCACGAAACCACCTCTGCGGATGCCCTGACTCGGGCTCGGCAAAGCGTACACTCCTGGTGGCGGCAGCGAGAAGGAGCCCCGACTCGGTGATGCCCCATCAAGGGGCGGAGGAGGAAGCGAGTGAGGAAGGCAGGCAGGCTGCGGGCACCCGATCTGGCAGTGGTGGCGCCCACGCATAAGGGTGGATGAGAAGCAGGGCGACCATCATGTGCAGATCCTCTAGAAACGCCCGGAGTGGGAGGAGAAGGCACCGTCTCCTTGATGATGCTACGGGGTTCATCCGGCTTCGCCCCATATGGCGGGCTTGCCCACGGTGGTTGCAACTCGGTCCAACCACACTCTGAAACACGGTGCTCGCCAATGCACTTGAAGCACTTCATGCCACTGCCTGGACACGGGGCGAGCGATCGCTCGCGAAGAAGCAGGCGGGCCCCCATCTTAGCCCACGAGGAGGAGCCCTGTCCTCCCTTGAACTTCTTGAAGGTGGGTGGCCGAGAGGACTCCACCTCCTCCACCAAAGGTCCTCTTCGGGCCCACTTTGGGCCGAGAACCCTGAACCTCAGGGTTCTGCTTGTCCCGGGAGAGCTCCAACTCGAGCTCCATGCCCTTCGCTTGCTCCACCACGAGCGAGAAGTCACGAGGACGATCGCCCCCATGACAACTCTGAACTCCTGGTTGAGGCCCTCTGGAACCTCCTAGCTTCTCGATCGTAAGGCGCCACGGCCCGTAAGCGCACCACGTTGAACTCCTTCTCATACTCTGCCACCGACCTCTTTCCCTGGGAAAGAGTGGTCGAAGTAAGCTCCATCCTCTCAAGGAAAGACTACGGGTGGAACTTGGCTGGAGCGAGCCACAAAGTCCTCGGTGGTGAACCGGTCGAGTTCTAGCGGCGAGAACCCCCTCCCACCAGATATCGCCTTGGCCCTTGGTGAAAAGCCACAAAGCGAGTCCTCCGAACCGAGGTCAAATCTGGGACCTCAAATCGCCTCTCCATGTACCGCCAGCCAATCATGCGGGCAGGATCGGCGTGCTGCTCGTCCGAAAGTGTCAAGGCGGAGAGGACATCCACTCCAGGAGACTCATCCTCGGCTCGGTGCGGCAAGGCAACAGGCCAGCAGGGGGAGGCACAACAGCCGGGCTGCGCTATTTGGCGCGGCCTCTGAATCTCCCCTCTGCGAGCCTGGACTAAATCTTCATTGGCGCGGGCACCCCTTGGCCGTGCAGGTTTGGTGAAGCTCCTCCAGGTGGCCCACGAGCATTAAGCGAAAGCGCTACCCTCGACCTTGAGTGACTCCTCAACTCCTGGAGCCTCGCCCGGCCTCCACGACCACGGCGTCACGACCTCTACCCCTCGGCATGGCTACTTTAGACAGACAACCACCCAAACACGAAAGCACACAATCAAGATCATAGATCAAACATCATCATAAGCATATTCCTTATCACATAATCAAGCGCGATGCAATGACGAACCAAAACCCATCCTACTGTGCATCCAAGTGTGTCAGATTTTAGATTAGTTATACCACTTTTACAAGTTTTAACGTTGCTATCCTATAACAAGGTTTTAGTTAGAACCTAAGCCATGTTTCTAAGTTATTCCACATCATATTTTAGTTGCAACTTAAGGTATGACACTAAAAATACATATTCCAAGGACCTACAACCTGGCTCTGATACCAACTGTAACACCCCGGCATTCAATATGCCCGAATGCTACCAAACATAAGCTAAACAACAACTAAATACCATATTTAACATAAAATTCCAGCAAAGGTGCATAGGCTAAAAACCGAGATTTCGAAAGACCTCCTTTGTTTTATCATGAATTTAAGGAGCAGCAATAATATGGCATTATATGGCAATAAGAGAAACATCTAAAACAGCAATAAATAGAGTCTTAACGACAATAAAAGACTAACATCAAGCTCTTAAAGTTCCAAGTGTCAAACAAACAATAGAACTCTCATTAACCAAGCTAAGACTTAATTTAAAGGCCATCACACGCAATTTATTATCCAACTAAATGAATTGACTTGGGGAAACATTAAGGTGAAGCAACGTGTGAGCGTGTGACTATTCCCTTTCCGCATGCCGTTCTCATGGTACCTAAAACAACAAGAAAACACAAGGGTGAGTTCGAAAACTCAGCAAGCATACTGCAATGGACAACAAGCATAACAACAAGTCAATAACATCTTTCATCATGTATAACATCTCATTCATGAATACTTATCAATATCATCATCAATTTGTATGCGATGTAATGCATTGCTCGACCCTCTGGAACCTCATACCGGTATGGGAAGTACACACCCGTCGGTGTGCACCCTTTCCCCTTCCATCCCGAAGATGGAGGGTGCCTACTCGCTTCCAAACACCACGTGGATGGAATCACGACATAGGACTTACTCAATGGCGTTCGGACTAGTCATAACTTTCTCACCGACCTTGCCGGACTAGCTATGACTTTCTCACCGCCTCTCGCCCTATCTCATGACATGCATGCAACCATGCCAAATATCATATTCAATTCACATATTAACTCATGGCATCATAATATGTTAAACATGCTCATCATATCATATCAATCATTAAAACATGGCAAGTGGACATATATCATGTAGGCAATTCCATCTAATTTCAACATGCAACCTACAACTTGCTATCCATCACAACACACTTGCCTCAACCACGTGCAACGGATTGGCGGGAAGAAGAGGGAACTCCCGGGTTCACACCACCTGCACATAGGCATCACACACTCACAATCATAACCTCAAAACAGTACACACGCCCCCATCTAACCCGACATTGCCAACTACTCGCAAAACCTAAAAACAGAGGTTCTGTCCCGGCGGGACAGCAGCCTTGCAAAAGGTATAACTTGAGTTCTGGGACTCCAAATCGAATAAACGAGTACACCGTCGCGAAGCTTAGGAAATTTCCCAACTTTTTCTAGTTATAGGGAAAGACTGATTCGGACTCTAAAATTGTTTAATCTACAGATTACCACAATCTGTTCCAGTTACGTCACAGATTTTTAGGCGCTCGGTAAAACAGCCATAACTTTCAAACGGCTGATCGGAAATTAACGTACTTTACGTCCACGGAAAGATAATTAAATTATCTACAACTTCCTAGAAGTCCGTACGGTCTGATTCGGATTCTAAATCGACGGAAACTCGAACCCTAGTTCGACTGCTCAATCTGCCCGAAAACAGAAACGTGGACAAGTTTAGATCTAACCCAAATTACTTCAAACCAGCGCCTCCAATTGATCTAAAAACTTGGTAAACACCCTAATAACAGTACCTAGATCAAATCCAAGGATCCTCATGTTCATACCTTTGCCCGAAGCGCAAAACTCCAATCAATCTCCGCGAATCTCCTCGCGAATCGCTCCTCGCTCCACGTTCCTCGCTCCTCGCTCCTTGCTCCTCGCTCCTCGCTCCACGGGATGACTCCGCGAGGTGCAGGGGTGGGGAGGCCACCCTAGGGCAGCAAGGGGTGGAGGGGTGGTGGTGTGGAGGTGGAGGAAAGGGAGGGGGGGTGCGCACGGTTTTGGGGCTAGGGCTTAGGGGAGGGGAGGAGGAGAGGGCGCAAGAGGGGAGGTGGGGGCGCAATAAGGAGGTGGGGCGCAAGGGGCTGGGGAAGCCCTTTACCAGCCCTCAACCCAATCCTAGTCCGTTACGGAGTCCTAATCCATCCCACCAAAGCCCACCAAGGCCCAAAACTCCTCCGGAAGGCCCAAAACTCAAAACGGCCCTAAAACGGCCCTAAAAGCTATTAACCTCCGATTCTTATGATTTTAACCTTAATTCCACATCTCATACTGTATTTAACCTTATCATGCTCAATAATAAGGTTACGACACTCCGAGGTGTCACAACAGCGGTAACAGCGATGATAACACATCCATATAACGAATCCAAATAATAATAATTAAGAAACAAGTACTGATCTTATGGTCAATGATTACAAATGAACAACCACATTACTTGAGTTCAATAAAGTAGCAATGGAAACAAAATAACAGCAGTAGGATAAGCCAATCCAGTTGCCCAATAGGCAATCGACTGTGGTGCACATCCTAGAATTCCAGATCTCCTTTGTTGAAACCACAAGCAAAATACTCATAGTCACCTTCTGCTTCTGCACACTCCTCTGTGGAAAGTGGGGATCTTGCAAGGGTGAGTACACAACCGTACTCACAACCCTTAGAAACGTAATGCAAGGCTAACCAAATGTAGGCTTAATATGGCTTATTTGGCATAAAACAATGTTTAACTATTAAATACCACTAATAATTTCACAAAGCATCATTTGACAAATGTAGTTGTAAACATTGAATTTAATATGATAACTAAATAGGTTCTAGCTACCTGACTGGCTCCAACCACTAAACTAAAACCCAAGAGTTCTATCCGCTCACAGATTCCACTACCAACTAATAACCGGAGAGTTTCATCCGCTCGCGGATTCCCAAACCACCATTTTTATTTAAAACAAAACCATAAAATCTACAATGTGCAAGCGTACCTCGCCTGCCCTTGATCGTGGGCATGGTTACTTAAGTAGTTTTATCTCTACAGAGTGTGTACAGCTTTACCCACAAGATATGATCACCCCCTTTTGCCTCTTGATTAACACACTTCCTTAAGTGTGTGGCAGAGAGATCATGACAATGCTTTTACAATTTACAACCCAACTATTAACCTCGCCCGCTAAGATTTCACTGCTGATAGGGTTCGATCCACCTAGTTTAGAAGCCCCCCTCTTGTGCCTTGCGTGTGCCAATTTTTTGATAACTCATGTCTTCATCACCATCTGCATCCTTCATACTTCGTCCTTCTAACAAGGTTGACAGAGGACCCTTACCAGAGTAGAATTCATCCATACGCCTTTACCATGTTCGGCAATTGCATAAGTCGTATCCTAGTGTATTATGCAGAGGATACCATCCTCCATTCCCACTATTTGAAATGGAAGTTTTAGGGTTAGACTGGTCATTTGTCCGACCAGGCTTCTTCTTCGAAGGTATTTTATCCTTGGAATAAGTAGGTTGTTTACAAACGTCCGCGACCTCTCTTTGAGAGATCTTTTTACCCTTTTCTTACTTTTACCTTCATGGCCTTCAAGTGTGAAAGATTTTTTTGGTTTATTACCTTCAAAAATCTTTAAACCTAGTTCAGGTGGCGTATGGCCCTTGTTGACCATACAGTTCCATTCAACCACCTCATGTGCATCACAATACTGATCTGCCATATCGAAGAGTTCTGATATGGTAGATGGTAGGTGAATGTTGAAGTCCTCCATGAAACGCTTATAGCGTACAACCTGCTTAAATGCACGAATCACACAATCATCAAATATGTTAATAATTGTATTACAGACCTCTACAAACCTCTTAATAAATTGGCGTAAATTCTTGTCAAAGGTTTGGTGAAGATAATGCAAGTCATCTTCTTTACTAGGTTTTGCATAATAACTTTTAAAGTTATTTAATATGGTATGGAATAAATTTCTGAAACTAAAAATATATCCTTCTGGCTGATTAAATAACCAAGTTCTTGCAGATCCTTTGAGAATAGTGGGAAGATAATTTGCCATTACCTTCTCATCACCACTAGCAACTTCTATGGTAGTTGTATAAATTTGAAGAAATTCTGATGGATTTTGAGTTCCATCGTAGCCTTCCAAAGGACCTGCTTGAATTTTTTTAGGACAAGTGACATTTTGAGGGCTTTGCATCTTGTATACAACCCCAAACATGTCCATACGTTAGGTACTTGTTCTGTATAATAAGGAGAACGAGGTCGTCACCGACCATGATTAATATTTTCACCTATGCCAAGCTTATCGAAAGCACTCCTCTTTCGTGGATTGTTCCTCTGTTGGTGGTCGGTGCTCTGTTGACGTCGGCCAGACAAGGAATGGTCCACGCAGGAATCAATAAAAGATCTCATGGAAGGAGTTACGCTCTGTACTTCTGTAGCAGCTTCTTGCAGATCAGGAGCTAGGGATATTATAAACAGCACATTGTCTCCATCCATAAGTTGACTTAAAATTGCATTAGTGATAATGCGAATTTTATCCACAGGAATTTCTTCTCGTTGGCTGTTATGAATCATATCTATGTCTCTTACCGCCAATCTTGGATCCTATGGCGTGATCCGAAAGACAGATCAGGGATGACTTCTCAATGGATTCGGCCTACGTGAGGTTCCTGGCTGGCTGTTGTGGTAAAGACGTCTCGCCTCTTCTACATCCTTTTTGTTTGGCAATCATGAGGTTCTCGCATTGCTCCTGGGAATCATTTTCTTGAGCATCACGTTGTTCACATTTCACTCGTTATGCCTCTGTCTCCTCCGTGACTGCGCAAATGTGAATTTCGAAATTTGACGGAAGAGGTGAGACCTCATCGAAGGACAATGATGGGGTATAATCAAGTTCAAGACTTCGGAGGAAATCTTCTGAATATGAACTCTCATGAAAGTCACTGTTGTTCTTGTGAGTTTGTACATTGCTGACTTCAATAGGGCATGCGCCCTGATCCTCTGCTTCTGAGATAAGGATAGGTATGGAATCACTCTGTTTTCCTGATTTTCCTCAGGAAATGGTGCTCCTGGCGTGGACTCATCCGGTTTGGATGAAGTTTCCAATTTGAATGACTCCGCTGTAACACCCCGACACTTAGTGTGCACAGAATGTCACCACAAGGAGAAAGACTAAAAATAAAATAACAATCTTAACTATTATAAGAATGAGTTGGTGGTGATGGTGAGTCTGTCAGGCCGTTCTTGGGCCAGAGCAGTAGGGGCCAAGGCCCAGTAGATGAGTCACTGTTGCTTTGCTAACCTATAGTTGTAAATCTGCAGGACAACTTAATATAGATGATTTGATTTATTTCCTAGCTTACAAAGATATGTTTTGCTTGATATGTGTGTTACAGAAAATTGATTTATTGTATGGTTTAGGATCCTGCATTATAATTATGTATTATTCTCTTTTGAAATTCCGTTGCAACGCACGGGCATCTTACTAGTAATATAAATAAATTACAGCAACAACATTAATAATTTAAATGAAATTTCGGCAGCATGCATCCTCTTTAACTAAGTTCTAAGCATCAACAATAGAATAGTAGTACATAGGGATAATGAAAGATAATAACAACGACGTAAACCAAGTAATTAAAACCTTCTCATGTCATGAACAATAAGTCTTAACCACACATGAACGTTTATGGGATAAACATTTAATCCATACAAACCAACATGACATACTCAACGACATATTTCAATAGAAGAAGCTAACACAAGACAATTAAAATATGCAGTTGCCTAATCGTGTGATGCTAGGTGAAGTGATGGTGCTATCTCCCTTTCCCATATGGCAAACACATGGTACCTAAAAAAACATTAAACAAAAAACGTGAGTCCAAAACTCAGCAAAGTGCATCGTTTTATGAAAACAAGAGATAAACATGTAATACAAAATCATACATCATGGCTTTCGACCATAGAGGGAAATGAACATAATAAATCAATATTCTCATCTCCTCATTCATACAATGCATCATGCATGCTCATAAATGCACATTCCATAGCATATACCGGTATTATTGAGTGCACACCTGTCGGTGTGCACCCTCTCATTCCCTTTCATCCCGTGGAGGGGCCTACTCTTACTGACTCGCTCCCATCCGTCCCTGTGGATGGGCCTACGAGGTAGGCCTTTTGTGCTCACTACGTGTGAGCAGAGAGGCCCACATCCACATGGGTCGCCTCTTCTATCATGAATGCACATATGCAAATGACATGAACAAATCACAAATTGCATTCTTTTCCAATATTCTCATAGCCATAATCAAATACATAAACATGAACATATCATCACTTCCATAAATTATCATTCATAATAACCTAATCAAATTCTTAAGTAAAAACATAGTAGCAAAACATAATAATTCCATAAGTCACAAAACAAAGAGCAACCAATGCACTACCAAACCACAATCACCACAATGCACTTGCCTTTAACCTCGGGAAGCGGTGTGGCAGGAGATTGACGAATTTTTTTTAAATATACTATATTTTATTCCGAATTGCACAAATAAATGTCTTTCGTAAGAAATTACAGTTTTATACGTCTGTCGCCTGTCCATAGGGCGATATAAGCCTGTCGCCCGATGGACGGGCGACAGAGACTTCAGCGTTTTCATGCGCCCGTTAGGCGAGCGGCGACAGTTTATGTCGCCGATGGACAAAGCGACTTAAAAATCCCGTTGGGACGGGCGACATATAGCATGCGGGGTTTACTGCGCGATGGACGGGCGACAGGTATATTTTATAATGCCGCGCGCGTTCGGCCGGCCGGCAGAGGCCGCAGAACGAGGAAAAGAAAAAGAAAAGGAAAAAAGAAAGAGGAGAAGAAGAGAGGAAAAAAGAGAGAGGGAAGAAAATTTTTGCGCGATTTTTGAGCCCGTCACTTCATATTCAGGTAATTTCTCGTTCTTTAGTTTTTGTATTTGTAGATCTAGAAAATCTAGTTAAGAAATGTAGTTAGAAAATGTAGTTAGGAAATGTAGTTAGGAAATGTAGTTAGATGTAGAAAGATTTAGTAAACCTAGTTTGTAGTTATATGTAGTACAGACATAGCAAATCTAGTTAGGTGTAGGTAGATTTAGCAAACCTAGTTTGTAGGTATGCAGTAGTCGTTCTAGTTTTTGTAGCACTAGGTTATGATTTAGTAGAAATGCTTTTAGATATTGGTTTGTGTGCGTTGATATATCGAATGTAGATACTTTGAACGGATAGAAGTATTCATTTCTTAGGAATGCAGTTGGGTACTTATAGCGAAAGTAGTTTGATGTATGTCGAGTAGAAATTAATCGTAGAGAATGTAGTTAGAGTAGTTGTTCAATTCTTTAGTAGTAGATCTATTGAATGTAGATATTGTATACCGATACGAATACATCCATATACATATTCAATTCTTACGAATGTAGTACGGCAGAGATAGCGATTGTTACGATCCTAGATATGTATTGTTAGAAATGTAGCAAATTTTTGTACGAATAAATAAGTATTTTTGTAGCATATAGATATACCAACGCAAAGTTGGGGGTCGTAATATTTTTTACGAAAAGTATTTAATTCGTGGGTGAATGATTGGATTGCAGATATGGCAGAACGAGTTCAATTTAGAATATATTATGGCGAAGGGGTTGTAATGTATGGTTCGGATGGTGCAGATCTAAGTAACTCCCAGTGCCGGCCGGCCGTCTGCTCCCACACGCCGCCCACACGTAAGTTCCCTCAATCGATGTTCCATAATTACTATCGTGTGTTGCCATCTAATATTTATACATTCATTTCTCATCCACAGCCAGACTAGGAAGGGGTGCATGGGGCCACCCCCTGGCACGTGCGGATGGCGCCATGGATCGAGGAGTGGGCCGGAGCCCTCGAGGACGTCCATGCTGATGATGCGCCATACGATCTGGAGACTTACCAGGCGTACCGACAGTGGTTCACCTCTCGCTGCGTGTGCGCTGGTCTGCGTCGACCGGATCCTCCAGGCACGTCCGGCCCAAGAGACACGTATCCGCCCATACGGACGCTGCTCTGACGCTGCGATACGTTGTATCCGATATACGTTTAACCATTTCATATCGGTGCTATCTAATTTGGCGATGTATTTTCCAGGCCCGACATGCTAGGCCGCTTCTACGAGGAGTCGCCGAGGATGCTCTCGCGATTGACCGGGCCGGCGGGTGACCAGAGCGGACGTTGCCAGCCTGCTCGGTAGGTTCCGAGACGACTCCGCACGCGCGCTGGAGTTGGCTGGATCACCCCTGCCTCGTGGTGTGGTCCCCGACGCACCGCTCGCGCCACGGAGGGGACCTGCGGCTGGTGCGAGCCGACACCGAGTCGCTTCTTCTTCACAAAGACGCGGTGGAAGTGCAGGCTTCCACCGGAGGTGTCGCGGTGTGTGTTTTTTCATGTTTTGCATTCACTTTTCATGCTTTGCACTCACCAAGTCACCGGGTCTTAACATTTCTTCCCTTTCGTGCAGTCTTTGGAGGTCCTGCAGGTGTCAGCGCACCGTGGTTGCCGACTGCTGCTGATGACTATGACGGGCGGGGTGATGATCTTGACGACTACGAGGACGACACCGTGTGGAGGTACTTCGTTGATCCACCCCCAGTTCATCTTGGTACCAAGACAACGGCGCCACGACCGACGTGGTCGTCGGTGCCGCCACCTCCACCGACCAGCCGGTCGCCGGGTATCGCGATGGATGCCGCCACCTCCAGCCGGTGTCGCCGCGATGGTGTCGCCACCTCCGACCGGCCGCGGTGGGTGTCGCCACCTCCCGACCCCTGGGTCGTTGGTGCCGCCACCTCCGCAAGCGAGTTGGACCGACGCGACACCAGACACCCTCAGACCACCGTGACAGGTGACCACTGGAGTGCCACACCTCCAGCGAGACCACAGAGGACCATCCAGCCGACGCACTGACGTACTCCGAGGTCGATCCGGAGGAGGACTACACACTGAGGAGGCGCGCGAAGAGGGCTCGGCACTAGTTTCTTTTATGTTTCGATGTTTGTAATTATTTTGTTTATTTTGGTTGTGATTTCGATTAGGGCGGTGATTGTTGGTACTATGTTATGTAATACCATCTATTTTGTGTACGTTGTCATATTACGTGGTTCATTACATATTTACGTCCGCTTTTCCGGCTTTTGTCATATCATCTTTTGACTTTTGTTATATGACCTTTTGAAGCTTTTGTCATATCACCTTTTCCAGCTTTTGTCGACTTCCTCGTTTGAGCGAGAGATTACAGGATGCGAAGATCGGGGACCAGCCGCAGCAGACGGGCCGCGAAAATCCTTCATCGTTAGGGTTCGTGCGCGAGCATAATACTTAGGGTTGTTGGGCGTTGAGAATTTATATGCGAAGAGAGTTGTAATGGCGAGATATTTTTACGAATATGGTAGTCCGTATACCAAATAGCAAACCTGGTACCTCCGGCCCAAAAATAACTTCCAACATGCATTTCTACGGGCCGCCGAAAATCCTTCATCCTTAGGGTTCGTGCGTGAATGTAATACTTAGGGTTGTTGGGCGTTGAGAGTTTAAATGCGAAGAGAGTTGTAACTGAGATATTTTTACAGAATATGGTAGTCCGTATACCAAATAGCAAATCTGGTACCTCCGGCCCAATAAATAACTTCCAACATGCATTTCTACGGGCCGCCGAAAATCCTTCATCGTTAGGGTTCGTGCGCGAATGTAATACTTAGGGTTGTTGGGCGTTGAGAGTTTAAATGCGAAGAGAGTTGTAACTGAGATATTTTTACAGAATATGGTAGTCCGTATACCAAATAGCAAATCTGGTACCTCCGGCCCAATAAATAACTTCCAACATGCATTTCTGCGGGCCGCCGAAAATCCTTCATCCTTAGGGTTCGTGCGCGAATATAATACTTAGGGTTCGTGCGCGAATATAATATCTCAGTTACAGCTCTCTTCGCATATAAATCCTCAACGCCTGGTACCTAAGTTTTATAGTCGCGCACAAACCATGTAGTCATTTTCTTTCCTGTTGAGCCATGAAAGCCAGCCTAGATTGCATCTGCAAAGCTGTGTACTCCACTGCCATGACCTGGTCGATGTCATCTGCAAAGATGTGTACTCCACATCCAGGACCCGTCGGTGTCATCTGTAAAGCTGTAAAAGCTGCATGCATCTGTCGATGTCAAGCACAGCCACAGTTGCAAGGGAATCCGATGCTCCTGGATTTTTCTTTCCTGTCGGGGACCGCGGAAATTCGAATTTCAAAATGAAAAAAAATACCGCGACGGAGAGCCGCGGTTTTGCGATGTTACTGTTCAGCCAGGCCCCCACCTCGCGCGCTAATGCTCCGCCAACTGGTGGCCACTCCTAAGCCTTTGCCCAATGCAGCAGACCCCCTCGAGCGCCTCGCAAATGCGCCACGCCGATTTTCTATCTTGGCCCCTCGCCCGACGATGATGTGCCGCCGGTATCTCGTTTCTCCTCGCTCCCTGCCTATAAATTGCAAGGCTGCCCGCACTTCTATCAGGCAAAAGCGATACATTGCTCCGAGTTCATAAAGTTTGGATTGAGTTGAGAAAACCCAAAGCGCAAAGAGGAGAACTGGTAGTTTAGCTTTCCTTTTTTCCAATATTTCATTTCGGCGTCTTGTTCCACAGGTATTATTTACAAAAGTTATTTTGTACGGTACACATTATTTTGTACTTTTTATGCTTCTTATTGATGTTTTTGCTTCGTGTAGACACCGACTTAAGTGTTCGTCGGTTCTGTCAAAGCCATGTCGAAGGCGTCGAGCTCAGTGGTTGCCAATGCAGGGCGGGTAATTTGCCCTAACTGCCATGTGGATGCTCAAACCTGCTACTCCACCACTGCGCCAAATAACGGACGAGCGTTCTATAGATGCCCAAATTTCTTTGTACGTCTAAATGTATTTCGATATCTTCATATTTCGATGATTATTCTCTTGCTCCAGTTTTAAATAGCCATGCTCACACGCCGTGTAGTCTACGGATGCCAATATCAGCGGTGGGCGAGCGGTATAAATACTGCAAACATCTTTAAACAGGGCGCTTCCAATGGTAGAGCACAGGGCGGATCTCGCGAGAACTTAACGAGGCTAACGATGCGAGAATTACCGCAAAGAGAGGGAGTTCAGCTGAACAAAGAAAACCGTGAAGCGTATGATCGCTTCCTTGAGCACGCCCGTACAAGATAACCACGAAGTCGTAAGCCCTGATTTGGTTGTTCCTCTTGACGGCCCTAGCGTTGAAGACTACAAGCGTGACCGTTGGGAGTTTTTCAAGAAGAGGGTGTTGAATTCTATGATAGTGATGATTCTGGAAAGTTCTAAAGCCGCTCAACCTTGCATCCATTTGTATGTTAGTTCTTATTCACAAGAAATGCTGTTGTAGTTGTTCTCCCTATTGTACTTTGTAATATGAATGTCATGCTTCTTGGTAACTCAGATTTGTCATCAGATTTGTTGCACACCAAACAATACAAGGAAGAACGAATTTTCAATTTTTAAAAACTGCAGTGATTATTATAAACAAACAATGACAACAAAAACAAACAACAAACCGTAGCAAACGCACGCTTACCACTGCAGTGATTATTATAAACAAACAATGATATTAGCACTTAGTCCATACACCATGAGTTTTCTCATCCCATTCAGTTGTATTTTATAATCCAAGCAAAGGCTGCCTGATACGTCCTGTGAAAGCATTGCTGGCAAAGCCTGTAGGACATATCATGTCATAATCATGTCAGTCAGTTCCTGTCCGAAATGTCATGTCAAATGCATGTGTGCTAGATATTGCCTGAGTCGTCCCGCAAAGCATAGCTGGCAAAGCTTTACTGGCACCTCCCTCCAAGATACAAAGCTGCGTGCATATGTCGGTATCAAGCACAGGCAGAGCTGCAAAGGAATCCGATGCTCGCGGATTCCTTTTAAGCTTCAAGTCTGTCGCTCTATCTGGCTATTTAACCCCCTTCATGCCTTCGCAGCGTTGCATCGACCAAACCACTGCTCCAATACAACAAAGAGAACCATCACCGCCAACCCAAACGAGCAGCACCAATGGAGTTCCCCTCGTCCCAAGGCACAACGTTGTCGAAACAATCCCCGAAGGCACGGAGGTCCCCATGTGCCTATGCGGGGATCCTTGCCGCTTCCGGTAGTCTGTAGACAACTCATACACTTACGGTATGAGGTACTGGAGCTGCCGCAACCACGACTCCGAGCCAACGCTGGGGATGCGGATGCGGCGGAGAAGCCCGGTATGTTCATACTCACATTTGGTGCTGCTCCCAATTCATACATGTTGTAACACCGTGTGATGTGACTAATTGCAGCCTCCACTGTGCGAGTTCATCCGATTCTATGACGCGGAACAAACTCTCGAGATGGAGAGGAGGCGGAATCGGGAGTACTCGCATCAGAGGGCTATCGTGGAGCAGTAGTGGTGTGAGAAGGATGAGGAGGAGAAGCGCCAACAGCATTTTGAACATATGCATGCACAGAGGGAGGCCGAACGGCAGCGCCATGCAATGGAGAGGGAGGCCGAAAAGTAGAGAAAGCGTGAGAGGGCAGCTAGGGCGAGCGGCGAGAGCCGAAAACTTGCGTAAGGAAAATATCCTCGTTGCACTCAGTAAAGCCCAAGAGAAGGGCCCTTATTGCTGTTTCCTCTGCCTAAGGCATGTTACGTTTAGTCCGGTATACTCCATAGAGTGTGCCGTACATGCCATTGTTGTTTAGCATTTCTAAGCCGTATGCAATTCAGTACATTCTTATTGCTCCCCATCTATCGATCTGATGTACTGTACATATATTTCACATCTTTGAAGATAACTACACGAAGTCTTCAAAAAATAATTACGAGTTGACCGGGAGTGAAGATGGGCCACCTCAAAACCAGAATACTGTCTTTTCTCATCATGCTCGCATCGAAATGGCTTCTCAACTGACAGTCTCAACCAGAAATGGCTTATTGCGATTCCTATTTTCCTTACTTAATAATTTATACATTATTTTTGCTAGATCATAAAAGCGAAAATTTCTAGCGACACACGTATAAAACAGAAATTTGTTGCGACGTTTATTTCTGCAATTTGGAATAAAATATAATATATTTTTAAAAAAATTCTCATCAAAACTAACAAAAATATCAAAAATGGTATATGTCGCCCTATGGACGGGCGACAACAATAATGTCGCCCGTCCAACGGGGGATTTTTAAGTCGTTGCTGTCCATCCAGGCGACATAAACTGTCGCCTCGCCTAACGCAGGCGATGTAAAACGCGAAGTCTCCTGTCGCCCGTCCATCGGGCGACAGGCTTATATCGCCCGATGGACAGGCGACAGACGTATAAAACTGTAATTTCTTGCGAAAGACATTTATTTGTGCAATTCGGAATAAAATATAGTATATTTAAAAAAAAATTCGGAGATTGACGCCACTCCTGGGATTACACCATCTGAAATAAGTTGCACACATCTCAAAAACATGCCACCACAGCAAGCAGAAAACATAAAACGATAACGAACATACGATCAACTCTGAAACCCTAATACCCTATTTATGCCCAACCAAGACAGCAGGCTTCAAACGACCATAACTTGAGTTCTACAACTCCAATTCCAGTAAACGAGTACATTTTAGTGATCTACAAGAAATTTCCCAACTTGTTCTAAGTATTGAGAAAATCTAATTAAGCTTCTAAATTTCTCTAATCTACAAATTACCGCAGGTGCTGTCAGCCATGACAGAAATTAGATAGCCTTCGGTGAAACTAACATAACTTTCAAATGGCTGAATGAAACTTAATGATTTTGATCTCTAATGAAAGATAAGGCCATTATCTACAACTTTCGTAACATCCACCCCCCAGAAAATGACTCTAAAATTTTCTAAATCGTGTTCTAACATAGGGAACTAATCTATCCCAACGCACAGAAAACAACACGCGACTTAAAACAACTAATCAACATTTTCCCCCAACTCTACAACCAGCAAACCTCTTCTAAACACTCCTAATCATAGCTTACCATCCCCCCATGGAACCTTGGATCAACCAAAAATAACAAAAAAATAGTACCTTCCCGAGAACGAGAGATCGATGACGATCCGCCTCGCTGTCACCATCCAACCACTATCCACATCGGCAACGATCCTAGGGCACACCAAGGCAGTGGAAGAGGGAAATCTTGGCTGGGTGGAGGTGCCTAGGAGGGCAAGAGAGGGTGTGGGAGGGAGGGACGTGGGGGAAGGGAGGGGCGAGAGGGAGGGAGGCGTGGGGGAGTGGGGGAGGCGCTCAGCCAGGGAGGGGGCATAAGGGGAGGGTGTGGCGGCCAGGAGGGGGAGGTAGGGTGCATGGGGATAGGGGAAAGAGGGAGAGTATCTAGGGTTAGGGGAGTTCCCTACCCCAAAAGGCCCAAAAACCCTCTCACCCAAAGCCTAAGAACATCGTCGAAGGCCCAAAACAACACCCACGGCCCAAAATTGTTCCAAAATAGGCCACACCGACCCAAACCTCCAACTGGGTCTCCTTAACCTAGAAATCGAAATGTGATATTACATCCACCTCAGTAACATACTTGAAGTATAAGTCACACTTACCTTCTTCTTCCTCCACGAAGTCATCAGCGGTGAGGTGAGCATAGTCGGTGAGATCAAATGAGTTTTCTTCATCCATAGCTTCCATCGACAATACATTACGTTTTTCAATCTTGAATTATGACATAGGCTTTCCTTCTAGCGCCAACTGTCGGTGTTCAAGACCTAAGGGTCCCTAGATCAAGCTTACAAATGTAATTCTTGTTACCTTTGTCTATAAAACGAGATTAAAATGAGAAGATTAGAAATGGGGATTGTATTATATCATGAGTGTTCTTTACAGAGTATAGACTATTCAACTCTCTATCTATTTAAAATCTTTTGTCCACACACATTTCTTCACCCTTTGAATCCTTGCGGGAGTATCATATTTATAGTATCGAAGGGATGGTAGTTGTTATCTTTGGAGGGGTGTCCTTTGGTCAAAAGGTGTCTTTTGGTCAAAAGGTATCTTCTCACCGAAGAGGTGTCTTTTTGTCAGAGAGGTGTCTTTTCATAGTGAGTAACTTTCGAATAGTCATCTATACCTATCAAAGAAAGGGTCTTTTGCACATTATACTTGCGCAAAGATTCTTTGCCGACTGAATCAGGCCGGGGCAAGGGTTATCCTTTACCCGATTTTGTTTATGTCAGTGTGATAAAGGGATTATGTCTAACCTACAAAGGTCCATAGGTCGAACCGTTTTCAACCTGGTAGAGGCTCAGATCAGAAGCACAAAGTAAGTTTTTGCCTGACCTATATTGCAATTTAGGGAGTTGTTTGTGTGATCAACTGTAACTTTGACCGAATAATCGTGATACATTTAATGTGTCTCATCGTTTTATGGGCCACATTTATGAGGATGCAACAGTCTTCTAAAAAGCCATAACCATTTATGGGCCTCAGACAGATTAATCATCATCACAGTGTAGTCTTTGCCCGATTAGCTGGAGCTCAGGAACTAAGAATGTTAGTTAAGATAATTAAGAATATTTTGATTGGACCCCCAAAATCCAAATCAGTTATTTGATTCAAGAGAACCTGACTAGCTTAATATTCCCTTATACACTAATAATACCATAAGTTAATCAAACCTAGATTAGTTCAAACAATTTTTATTCCTATCATATATCCTTATTGTAACAGCCCCAAAAAATTTTAAGTTAGTAAGTCATGCATATCATGCTCATGTCATTCATATTTCAAAAATGCATAAAAGGTTCGCAATAAAATCTTCACTTAGCTAGAAAAATTCACAAGTGATGGATTATTTTACTTGAAGGAATATGAAGTTCATGCAATTCTAAAACCTCTTTTCATCTACACCCACACTTCTTTACCCATAGTCAATGACATGTGGGTCATGCTTGCATGAGAGAGAAGTGAGTGGGCTGCACATACCTACCTTGTCTTTTCTCACTTTTCTCACCTCTACCGACTCCCCCACCTACTCTATGACATGTGGGACCAAGCCCCACATGTAATCAATGAGTAGGTACCTATATAAACTCTTCCACCTTGGTTTCTCCTCCCCATACCCTCATTTCCTGCTCAATTCATCCCAAAAATAGCAACGGGAGCAGCTAAAAAAAGCTCGCACACACACTCTCCCTCCTCCACAAAATCCATCCAAAACTTAGGATTTAGCTTGTGCATGTCACACCAAGTTGTTCCTTAGATCAAGGGCTTCATTTCCATCCGAATGGATTTTTCTTGCACCAAGTTTTGGGTAAGTTCTAATCCAATCTTCATCTCCCTATTTTTTGAAATTTTGGTAGCACAGAGCTCATTCATCTCCTCTCCATGAAATGCATCACCAAGTCTTGAATCGGGTTGTGCATATCATATTGGAAGCTTGAGAAGGAGGAGTAGACGCTGCTACAAGCTCAAGGGAGTGAAGGCATTGTTCCCCACTAGCGAGAGGAGGAGACGAACACCGAAGACCGTCGTTGCTTTGCTGTTCTTCATCTCTTCACCGGATCGAGTTCCCACCGAGTGCAAGGGTATCCTTGTGGTGGTAAGGCTCCATCTTAAACTACATTTCCTATTTCATTCATCAAAAATATCAATAACCATCCATAGAGCAAAGTCAAAAATCCTGTTTTCTCGCACAGTCTGGCACTACTGTAGTATTATCCCCGATAGTAACGCTACGTCAGCACTACCGTTATTACACCATCGGTACTGCCACATCGCTAAAAACCCCAAAATACATCGCTACTGGAAAATAAGTACTGCAGTGCTAGGCATGGTAGTACTGCTTATCCGACACTACCGCAAGATAAGGTCGGTACTGCCGCTCCGCTAAAACCCCCAAAACACCCTCTTCTTGAAAATAGCTACCACCGTATTATGGTCGGTAGTACCGCGCCTCCAGCACTACCGCGCCCATACCTCCGATACTGCTGCCCGACACAGGAAAAGTCCAAAATGCATTGTTTTAAATCCAAATTGAATCAAACCAATTCTCATATGCATAGTATGATTAGTAGTGCAACTCATGAGCATTTCATGCATGATTGAGCATCTTTCAATAGTGTTCATCGTTTGAGTTCTTTATTGGTGTTTATTTGAATTGGATTTTCTCGATATGTGTTGACGCTTCAGAAGACACTCCCGAATATGCCTACGTCTACGACATCAAGACTGAGCAGCAAGTCACTACTTATACCTTGAACATACTTGATCTGATTATTTGCAAATTATATTTGAAGCTATTTTATCAATTGCATGCCTACTTTCAATTACAATTATGTTTTGGGTAGAATGTTAGCTATTGCCATGTTAACATGTTATCCCCTTGTCATGTTCCATTCGTATTCCATTGTCACCTTAGGTGGTTTAATTATTACATATGTGTTCTTACAAATTGCTTAGCCACGCTTAGAACATCATTAGAAACCGCGATAGATGGACTTAGTCCATCGGTCGCAATGATCAAAATGATTATGATGATGATGGTTCAATTGTGGTTATTGTGTAGCAATGTTGGTTAAGGACCTTAAGGATTGAATCTTGGTGACGTCTCTTTAAGTAACTATCGTGCGAGCCACACGCTGTTTATGGGGCCGGCTAAGCCAAGTACTTATGTATGACTGGGTGTGTAAACCATGTGCACTCGGAATTCCTTGAGCTCTGTGGAGCATCAAGGAATGTCCGCAGGAATTCCTCGAACTTTGTGGAGTGCCAGGAATGTCTTTCAGATCCCTCGAACTTTGTGGAGTTAGGAATATCCAACAACAGGTGTACTCCTTGATCCACACACACAGAGCACTGGGCACGTGGGATAAAGGGTCACAGTCACCCGGGTGGTTTATATGCACTACCATGCATACTAGAAAATAGTTTTGTCACATTTACCTCGGCTAGCACATAAAAGGAAATGTTCTAATAGCTTGGCTTATGAGTGTGGCGTGTCATGTGGGTAAAGTCGTACTTCTACAGAGTCTAAACTATTCGAATAGTCGCGTCCATGGTCAAGGACAATGCTTAATTTGTTAGTCACTAGGCGAGTATTAAGGACTTGGTAAGTGTAACACCCCGGCATTTAATATGCCCGAATGCTACCAAACATAAGCTAAACAACAACTAAATACCATATTTAACATAAAATTCCAGCAAAGGTGCATAGGCTAAAAGCGAGATTTAGCAGCACCTCCTTTTATTTATCATGAATTTAAGGAACAGCAAGAATATAGCATCATATGGCAATAAGAGAAACATCTAAAACAGCAATAAATAAAGTCTTAACGACAATAAGAGACTAACATTAAGCTCTTAAGGTTCCAAGTGTCAAACAAACAATAGAACTCTCATTAACCAAGCTAAGACTTAATTTTAAAGACCATCACACGCAATTTATTATCAAACTAGATGAATTGACTTGGGGAACATTAAGGTGAAGCAGCGTATGAGCGTGTGACTATTCCTTTCCCGCATGCCATTCTCATGGTACCTAAAACAACAAGAAAACACAAGGGTGAGTTCGAAAACTTCGCAAGCATACCGCAATGGACAACAAGCATAACAACATGGCAATAACATCTTCCATCATGCATATCATCTCATTCATGATTACTTATCAATATCATCATCAATTTGTATAAGTAATGCAATGCTCGACCCTCTGGAACCTCATCTGCCAGTTATGGGAAGTACACACACCGTCGGTGTGCACCCTTTCCTCCCTTCCATCCCAGAAGATGGAGGGTGCCTACTTTCGCTTCCAAACACCACGTGGATGGAATCACGACATAGGACTTACTCAATGGCGTTCGGGATTAGTCATAACTTTCTCACCGACCTTGGGACTAGTTAAGACTTTCTCCACCGCTCGCCTATCTCATGACATGCATGCAACCATGCCAATTATCATATTTAATTCACATATTAACACATGGCATCATAATATGTTGAATATGCTCATCATATCATATCATTCATTAACACATGGCAAGTGGACATATATCATGTAAACAATTCCATCTAATCTCAACATGCAACCTACAACTCGCTATCCATCACAACACACTTGCCTCAACCACGTGCAGCAGTTGGCGGGAAGAAGAGGGCACTTCCGGAGTCACACCACCTGCACATAGGAATCACACACTCACAATCATAGCCTCCAAACAGTACACAACCCCCATCTAATCCGACATTGCCAACTACTACTTAAAACCCTAAAAACAGAGGTTCTGTCCGCGGGACAGCAGCCTTGCAAAAGAGCATAACTTGAGTTCTGGGACTCGAATGAATTAAAGCAGTACACCCTCGCGTAGCCTAGAAATTTCCCAACTTTCTCTAGGTATAAGGAAAGTCTGATTCGGCCTCTAAAGTTGTTTAATCTACAGATTACCGAGATCTGTTCCAATTACGTCACAGATTTTAACACGTTTCGGTAAAACAGCCATAACTTTCAAACGGCTGATCGGATTTTAACGTGCTTTACGTCCCACGGAAAGATAATTAAATTATCCACAACTTCCTAGAAGTCCGTACAGTCAGATTCGAAATCTAAATCGACGGAAACTCGAACCCCTATTTCGACTGCTCAATCTGCCCGAAAACAGAAACGTGGACAAGTTTAGATCTAACCCAAATTACTTCCAAACCAACGCCTCCAATTGATCTAAAACCTTCATAAACATCCTAATAACAGTACCTAGATCAAATCCAGGATCCCCATGTTCATACCTTTGCCCGAAGCACAAAACTCCAATCAATCTCAGCGGATCGCTCCTCGCTCCACGTTCCTCGCTCCTCGCTCCTCGCTCCCGCTCCACGGAATGAATCCACGAGGTGCAGGGGTGGGGAGGCTACCCTAGGGCAGCAAGGGGTGGAGGAGGTGGTGTGGAGGTGGAGGAAGGGGAGGCTAGGGGCGCACAAGAGGAGAGAGGGAGAGGGGTGGCGGCTAGGGCTTGGAGGAGAGGTGGGAGGGGGCCCAAGGCTGCAAGGGGCGCACCTTGGCTGGTTGTGAACGCAAGGGAGGGGCAGGAGGAGCCCTTTACCAGCCCCACACCTCTCCTAGTCAATAAGAGTCCTCCTCAATCCCTCCAAAGCCCACCAAGGCCCAAAACTCCCGAAGGCCCAAAACCCAGAAAACAGCCAGCTTGGCGGAAAAGCTATTAACCTCCAATTCCTATGGTTTTAACCTTATTTCCACATCTCATAATGTTTATAGCCTCATCATGCTCAATAATTAATGATACGACACTCTGAGTGGCGACATAACACTTCAACCGGCCCAAAAACGCGAGTAAACCTCTACCGAAGGGTTTTAACCTAAATTCCACATTCCGTAGAGTTTTTGTCCTCAACATTCACATTGTATAAGATTACGACACTCCGAGGTGTCACAGTAAGAACGGGATGGTTGGAAAAAGAAAAGTCTCACGAGTATTGGAGTACTTGTGGGAGGAACTTCACGGGTATTGGAGTACCTGTGTGTGTAAGCGAACATGAGCGATGGAACTCATGGTTCGGAAAGTGCTTGGAGGCACGAAGTGAATGTATGATGGCTATGCTTATGATGATATTATATTATGTATTAGACATTGAAAAGGGTTTACTAAATACATGTTCCAATCTATACATGTCTATGTTTTTATTCCAATTGTTGCTTTATGTTGAAATTACCATTGTGCCTTCTTTTGATAGCAACCACATGTAGCTAGAACTCAGCATACAACTTAAATTATTGTGCGGGTACACTCTTTATACTCAATCGGATTGTCCACTTGCTGCAGGTGAGGATGAGGCGCTGCTCAGAGACTTTTACCGGGCAGATTTCGATGACGCTAGTGGCTAAACTCACGTTCTTGCTTCCAGTTGGTTGCCTGAGGGTTTGGGGCATACCACGCTGGCCTTTTGCTGTTGTTTTATATTTTTCGCTGCCACTTTGATGTAATAACACAAAGTATGTCGTTTTGGACAGCAATCCTACTTTTGGGTATGTAACTATGCTTATGCTTCCGCTATTTGTGTATGTGTTGTGATGCAAACTGTTGGGCATCGTTGCATGTGTTGGTTGCTATCCTGGGGCTAACACGGGAATATATGCAGAGCGCCTGAGGTTCCTTTGATTCACTTAAGTTGTACCATGGATTTGGGTGAATCAGCGGAGTCCCGGGGACAGCTCCCAACACTTATGCGCAAGTGTCATATAACATCCTCGCATAAAACTGTACAACTGAGCTATTAGGTAGACTAAGCTCAAATAATCATTGTTTTTATATACCTATCTACCATACAAAATCCCCACATGAACTTTGAGATAATAAATGAAAATAGGAATAATATATGCATGGCTCACTTGTAATATCCAAAGTTCCGATACAAAATGTCACACCAAAGTTAAAGTGAACTTTAATAGATGTAAAGCCAGTTGGTATAGGCCCTATAGGTCAAGACTACCTAATAATACGAAAATGTTTACAACTAGTCATAGAATACACTTAGCCCCTAAATTAAAATATACTCACATATAATAAATGTACTTAAGGGTTTAATACATAAAAACAAACAAATATAAATAAGATGACATAAATAAATATCAAATCAGATAGAACTGGTCTCGAAACATTCATAAGGTCGAGATCATATCAATCGGTAAAAAGATCTAATTTGAATTAAGATAATAAAAAGCTTCATTTTCCATATACGTACAAACTAAAATGCTAATAACCTTTGTAAATAAAAGTTAAAATGTGTGAAACTAGTTTCAAGTCACTTCTAGGGTCAAGACCTACTAATGCTACAAAAAATGGTTGCATATCTATGTAAATTTTAGTCGCAAACCTAAAATGAAATCTAACTGTTTATAACGTAAACTTTAGAAATACATATGATTAGGAAATGAACAAAACATCACAGATAAGAACTAATACCTATAGGACTAACATAAGAGTACTCTCTAAGGCAAGACTATCCTATTTTGTAGAAATAATTCTGGCGACGATTGGGAAACGAGTCCCTGCCAAGCTTACTTGTTGAATGAGGGATCAACACGGCCCCTTTTTAGTGAAGGGTTTACGTCTGAAGAATGCCCGTTGGAAATAGGATACTCGGAAAGGGGACAAGAGTTTATACTAGTTCGGGCCTCTCACTGAGGGGATAATAACCCTACTCCAGTGGTTTTTGCTATTGTTGTGGAACTCATACAGAGTGCATGTGTATCTTGCTTACTAGTTGTCGTGAATGTGCTCACGAGTGTCAGCTCTGTGTTCTCACGTGTAACCCTGTGTTTTCACGTGTAAACCTCCCGTATCAATCTATCCTAGGGGGTATTTATAGCTTACAAAATATCTATCATAACTGCAACCAAATAATGTGCACTTGACTGCATTAACCGTGGCTGCAACTGAAGCCTTGAATCTCGCCACGTTCCTATCGTGGGTGTAATGGCCCCAGATCATAGCGTAATTATCGCTGTTCAGGTGTTATGGTCTGAACACGATCTTTCGACCATGCTATTCACGGGCGAGCCTGGGCCGAGCATAGATGTTCATCATCGAGCATGGGTGCTCGTGGCCAAGCATTGAGCCTAGTCCGATCGGGTGGACCAGCCAACTAGATCATTCAAGGGTCCTCCTTGGGAACATCATCCAAGGGTATGCATGGTCGGCCGAAACTGGTTGCCGGGGGTGCAACAGTACTTATGGAGATTACCCAATCCCCGACAGCTAGCCCCCGGGGCTCAAGTGGAAAACTATTTGGCGGGGCCTTCCCCTTAAGCCTACAGACATAATGGACGGATTAGAATCTTGCAGCAAAGAGCTACTGCCGCATCCAAGTGTGTACCGCTTGTGGATAAACATGGTTGGGAGAAACCGAGCTTCCAGCTCGTCCTCCGACCAAGGGAAGCTCAAGCAAGAGAGGATCGAAAGGTCGCACTGGTTCCTTCTCCGAGAAGCCTCGTGGTAGTTGTCCGGACAGTTTTTTGGGAACCGTGCCATTATTGGACAGTTTCAAAAGTTGTGTGTCCACGCGTCGGCTCGTAAGTGATGAGAAACTCTTCATCTGCGCTCATGCCCTTAGGAATTCTCGAGTTCGGCGGTAGGAAACTTTTCATCTGCATTTTACCCTCGAGCTTTAGGAGTTCCCAAGTCTTGTACATAAGCAGTGGCGAGGACCCCTTCACCTACATTCCGCATCTAAGCCTTTAGAAATTTTCAAGTCTCATGCTGTTTTACGTTTGCGTCTCCTTCTTTCATTGAATCCATGGCAAAGTTTGGAGCAAGCAAGATGAGCAAGGAGAGGCTCCGTGTGCTCGTGGAGCTCGGCTACCTCAACGAAGAGTTGTGGTGGGCTCCCGACAATGAGGAGGCCTCGGAGCTGTAGGAGGGAGAGATCATCTTCTGCAAGCTCTACTCCGTCAACGTGCTGCGGACGCTCGAGAGTGAGTTTCTTGAATCCGTGCTCGCCCAATGCGAGTGCGAGATTTCCAATCTCATCCCCAACTCCATCCTTGTCTTGGCGATCTTCTCGCACCTTTGCGAGGGATACGTGGATGTCATGCCCATGGCAAGCCTCTTTTTTCATTTTTACTCCTTGTTCTGCACCGGTGGGACTTCTTCCGCCGGTTGCATTTATTTCTGTCTTCAGTCCAACTGACCATATGAGTATCCGAGCTTCACGCTCAAGGACTCGGTATCAGGTTGGGCCGAGCATTGGTTTTATGTAACACCCCGGCATTTAATATGCCCGAATGCTACCAAACATAGACTAAGCAACCTCAAAATACCACAATTACAAGTAAATTACAGCAAAGGAGCAAATGCTAATACCGAAAATTTCGGCAGCATCTCCTTTGTTTTTCCATGAATTGAGCAACAACAATCTTAACATATCAAGATAGCATAAAGAATGATAGCAATAATTTGAGAAAACAGGAATTTCAGCCATCATACAACTAAGAATATAAACCTATCCGTCTCATGTCAAATATGGACTAATCATTTACTCATGGCAACCAACAAAGCATCAACAACACAGTTTAGTTCAGTGAATTAACCATCACAATTAAAGGAAGGAACATGTCATTGTTTATATGTGTGATGCTAAGTGAGGACGTGTGACTAGCTCCCTTTCCCGCATGCCGGTTTCATGGTACCTAAGAAAAACAACATAAACACAAGCGTGAGTTCATCACTCAGCAAGTATATTGCAATGGAACAAGAAAATACATTCCAATACCTTCATCACCACTTTTCACATACGACATCATACACATCTCATATTCATAGTGTAAGCATATCATTGACATCATCATATATCATCATCATATAACATTCTCATATAATGCAATGCAATGCGATGCACATATCTCCTGGAAACTCATAAGGGTATGGTTGAGTACACACCCGTCGGTGTGCACCCTCTCCCCCCTTCCATCCTGAAGATGGAGGGTGCCTACTCCTCGCTTCCATACACCGCGGTGGATGGAATAATGATGTAGGACTTACTCATTGGCTCTCCGGAATAGTCATAACTTTCTCACCGACCTTCCCCGGACTAGTTATGACTTTCTCAACGCCCGGGCCATGTATCATGCCATGTATGCAAACATGCCAACATCATAAATAACTTGTACATTAACACATGGCATCATAACATAATAAGCATATTCATCATATCATTGGCAATCATTAAAGCATGGCATGTGAACATATCATATATTCAATTTCAATCTCAACCAATCTAGCAAACTACAACCCGCTACCCATTCCAATACACTTGCCTCAACCACGGGCGACGGATTGGCGAGAAGTAGAAGGCAATCCTGGGGTCACACCACCTGCACATAGGTACCACACACTCACAATCATGTCCATAAAACAGTACGCAAACACTCTTCTACCCCGACATCGCAAACTACTTGCAAAACCCAAAAACAGAGGTTCTGTCCCGTCGGGACAGCAGCCTTCCAAAAGGCATAACTCGGGTTCTAAGACTCCGAATCAATTAAACGAGTACATCCTCGCGTATATTAGGAAATTTACTAACTTTTTCTAAGTATATGGAAAGACTGATTCGGACTCTAAAGTGGTTTAATCTACAGAATACCGTGATCTGTTCCAATCACGTCACAGTTTTTAATACGTTCGGTAAAACGAGCATAACTTTCAAACGGCTGGGCGGAATTGGACGTTCTTTATACCCACTGAAAGGTATTGAAGTTACCTACAACTTCTTCAACAGGTGGACACCAAATTCCGAATCTAAATTGGTGAAAACCCAAACCCTAGGTCGACTGCTCATGCTGCCCGAAACAGAGAACGTGGCAAACTCTAGATTTTATCTAATCTACCCAATTACAGCACCACCAATTGATCTAAAAACATGATATTAACCCTTAGAATAGATCCTAGACCAACCCCAAGGATCCCCGTGGCCATACCTTCGCCCGACGAACGAAAACCCAACGGATCTTCTCCCGGTTCGCGCAATCTCCTTCCTCGTGCTGATTACGCCGGATCTCCTCGTCGCAGAGCCTCCCAACGGAGAGGACAGCAGGGTGGAGAGGTGGGGATCTCCCCTAGGGCAGCAAGGGGGTGGAGAGGAGAGGGGAGAGGTGGAGGCTCATGGGGGAGAAGTGGAGGCGCATGGGGGAGAGGTGGAGGCGCATGGGGAAGAGGTAGAGGCGGCTAGGGTTGAGGGGGCGCATGTGGGCAGGGGGAGGACGCCCCCAAGGCAGGATAACCTGCCTCTCCCTCCCTCATGGGCCCAAAAATCCTCCCACCAAGGCCCACGACACATCCCCCTTGGGCCCGAACTCCCCCGGAGAGGCCCAAACTCCCGAAAATAGCCCGGAAACGTGAATAAACCTCATACCGTATAGTTTCAACCTCCAATTCCACATTCCATAATGTTTTTGCCCTCAACATTCACATTTTATAAGGTTACAACACTCCGTGGTGTCACATTTTACTTGAGGAAGGCGAAGGGAAGTTCCCACTGCTACACCAGAGCGGCGGCTCCAGACGTCAAGACGCCCCCCGTGCAAGCTGAGGAGGAGCGGGTGCTGATGGTGATCAACGAGCTCCAGAATCTAGGGCTCACTGGTCGGGACATCACCTGGGACTTCCTCAGGAACCGGTTGGTGCCACTAAGGAAGAGGGAGCATCCTTTCTTCGAGATCACGGGGTGGCAAGATCTCACCCGTGAAGCCGAATCGAAGTCTCCGAGCAAATAACTTTCTTGTATTTTAGAGTTAGCTTGCTCGTACTAATGTTTGCATTGGTCAGATTGTAGCCCTGAGCAAGGCCTAGGTCGACAAGCGGGTTGCCGAGATGTTCGATGTCTGTTGAGGTTACAAAAGGTTTCCTCGAGGTCGTAGAATGACCCGAGGTGAGCTTACTTTTGACCACTATGTCGTCCACATAGACCTCCAGATTACGACCTATTTGGTCTGAGAAAGTTTTCTGCATGAGACATTGGAAGGTTGCTCCAGCGTTACTTAGATCGAAAGACATGGTCGTGTAGCAAAAAGTGTCAAACGGCGTAATGAAGGAAGTCTTCTCTTCATCTTCAGGTGATATGCCGATCTGGTGGTAGCCTAAGTAGGCATCCAAAAAGCTCATCACCTGGGACGCCGCTGTTGCATCGACCAACTGGTCTATGCGAGGCAGCGAGAAATTATCCTTAGGACAGGCGGCATTCAAGCCCGTATGGTCGACGTACATGCGCCATTTGCCCCCCTTCTTCTTGACAATGACCGGATTCGCTAGCCATTCCAAATGCTCGACTTCCTGAATGAAGCCAGCCTTGAGAAGCTTGTCGAGTTCTTCCTGGATGATAACTTACTTTTTCGGGGAGAAACGTCTGAGCTTTTACCGCACTGGTTTCTTATCAGGCCAAACCGCTAGCCTATGCTCAATGACTTCCCTTGGGACTCCAGGCATGTCAGATAGTTCTCAAGAGAACACATCCGCATTCTTCCAGAGGAAAGTCACAATCTCGAGTTTCTATTTAGGATCTAAGGAAGATCCTGAACACACGATCTAGAGTAGCATAGGCATCCAGATAGAGGTTGCTTGAAGGGACGTCCATACTGAGGTGATTATGGAACAAACGTTTACCAATGTAGCGGCATATGCCTTACTATGGGGAGAGGTTGGGCCCAACAGGAGTGAACTGTGTGGGAAGTACTAAGTGTACTAATATCCTCTACCGCCATAGTAAGGGTTTGTTGTCACCGGACTGGTGCAAAGTTAGGACTAAGTAATGTGACGTTTATATATGATCTCTCTGCGGCACACCAAAGGAAGTGTGCTAATATCGATTGCACCAAGAGTTTATTATTCTTTGTGGGTAAAGCTGTACATCTCTGTAGAGTTTAAATCTTTCCGAAAAGCCATGCCCGCAGTCATGGGAGACTTGGTGAATTGACACTAGTTAGATGTTTTCATATTTTTCATAAAATGAATTATAAATTAGAAATGAATATATGGGTTGGTAAGTTTATCTTTTAGATGATTCAATACTTCACCATGTGTTGGCAAGGTTGATTCAGCCGTTATGCCATGTGTTGGCATATACTGGTTTTATTCCATGTGTTGGTAGGGAATGGATGAATTATTACTCACAACAAACCGTGAGTTGTTATATTTATGCTTACATACTTGTTATTTTACATACCTGTCAAATTGCTTTTACTAAATTCTGCTTTCAATCTACTATTCAATATTTACAATTCAAATTGGCTTTATGCAAAATAACCATGGAAGCCTTTTCTGTTGTTATAGCATGCATATATTATAGGTTTTGCAAAAATCTTGCGAGTATGTAATGTACTCAACTTGCTACTATTGTCATGATGAATATTTCTAGGGATTATACATTGTCAGTTGCCTGAGGGTTATTGGCATACTACTAGACTTTTGATTTTTTGTTGTCCTCTGATCAACCATACAAGTCATATTGTATAAATGCTTCCGCCATTATATGTAATATATTGTGTATAGATGTGATTTTAACTTTGTAAATGTGCTTAATAGACACTAATTATGGGACTAGTACTGTATGCACATGGAATCCATTATTGGTATTCTGTACCAAAAATGGGGGCCTTATAGTTCCATAGCATGGAGCTCTTCGGTTGGCGTTGAGAGGCCGAGCGTACGAATGAGGCACGAGGAGGTCCGAAATCCACCCGACATATGATAGTTAATATTGACTCATATTATAATTTATCAAATCATTTGTTTAGAAAATTACTTTGATGAAGATTGGTTGTAAGTTCAAGCTCCATTGGTTTTGGTGATTGGTTTAGATTAATGCTTAATCCGTGTTTAATGACAAATCTAATCTTATTGAGACTAACATGTTTTATTGAGTTATATTCAATAGTCTCATATTTGGATGGAAAATGGAAAACCCAAGGTATGTATGCATATCCACTCTAGTATAAATTGCATACTTTGGATTCAAGTTTAAGTATGAGTTTCCCCATTGTATTAACCACAAAATGTGCATTATGTTTCCCAATCCATATATTACATGGATGCACATATCTAGAGGGAGTTCACACTTGCACTTGATGTATCAATGTATTGATCTATTCTTCACTCCATATATAAAGGATCAATACATTGAAACATATCAATTTAAATGAATATTTAAATTGAGTTCATTTGTCTTCTAATCATCAAAGAATATTTCATCATATGTTGATGGTGTTCTTGTGATTGATTAAGGACAAATGGAGAGTTCTTAAGCATTATGAAGCATTAGTTGCATCATGTGCTCAAGACACATTTAAATTCATTAAATTGATTTAGGTTGTGCTCAATCGATATAAGTGGCATCCATTATATGTTAATGGAGTGCACAAATGATTGAGACAACCATGCATCTTGGACTAACCATTTTCATAAGTAATGATTGAGCCAAGTTAGGTCCAAAGATGGTTGAGATAATGAAAACGGGACAAGGACGACATCATGAGGTGAAGGACGTCAAGAGGAGATCTCGGAAAAGGAGAAGTAGAGCTAGGGTGTCAATCCCGGGGGAGCAAGTCATTGAAGATCACAAAGACCCTAAAGGGGATTACTTGCAGTGGCTTAAGGTACAACTAGATAGGCTAAGGATTTTTCTAGCTTTGTGTCTAGTTTTAGCGCTGTACTATTAAGAGGGGTAGAGTATTTGCTTTAAGCTTCATCATGTGTTAGTGATCTTAATCCCATGTTCACTCGAGCTCAAATCTTCTTGATTTGGTTTTTGCATGGAGCTAACCATTTGGCATGTGTTGCGAATGGGTGAAGCTCGTGCTTGGTTTTTGCATAAAGTTCTATTTGGCATGTGTTGCAAATAGGACAAGCTTATGCTTGGGGTTTTCGCATTGAGCTTTGATTTGCATGAGTTGCAAATAGGATAAGCTAATGCGTTGGCTTTTGCATGAAGTTCATGTTTTGCATGTGTTGCAATATATGAAGCTTCATGCTTTGTTTTTGTTTTTAAAACCAAAATCTTTATGAGTTTATTTGGAGTATTGTTTGGAGCAATGTTTGCATGGGTTGCAAAAGGAGAGAGCTCAAGCAAGTGTTTGGTTTAATAGTTGCATGGAACTAGAGAATTGCAGGAGTGTAATTAGAGAGCTCATGCACTCTGATTTGGTTTTGTTTGGAGTTTGCTTGGAGCCAGACTTTTGCATATGTTGTAAAAATAGAATGCTCAAGCATAAAATGGTTTGGTTGTTTATTTGCAAGTTCGTTGTGCGAATAAACGGGAGGTCTATAGGTTCCGGTCCTAAAAGCATGTGATACCTGCACCATGGTTTTTGCAAGTCAGTTTGGGTCGTGGTTTGACCATCACATGGCTAAGAGGATAAACCTTATAGACTTCGGGATTTATTTGCTTAATACGTTCTTGCAAATATGATCTTTAAGGCGTTTGCGAAATGATTTCTTTGCAAATTGTTTGGAGTTTGGTTGAAATTCTTTGAGCATGGTTTAGTGGTGTTGCAAAAGTGTTTTACAACTTAGTGTGATCTTGATTTGATCACCTTTTGGCTCAAAGAATGGTTGTTGAAGTTTCGGAGAAAAGGGTTGAGTTTAAAATCCTGTTTTCTCTGATTTTTCGGCACTACCGCAGTGTTAATGTCGGTAGTACCGCAGGGTCTGCAGTACCATCGTATGGGCATCGGTACTACCGCTATTTGTGAAGCGGTAGTTGTTTTCCAGAACTGGGAGTTTTTCTGCAGCCTTTCTGAGGCCGACACTACCGCGTGTATAAGAGCGGTACTACCGCAGGTCCGGTAGTACCGGGATTTTTAGTGCCGGTACCTATTTTCCAGAGAGGTGTTTTTCTGGAGTCCTTCTGGAGTTTCTGAGGTTGGCACTACCGCCCAGGTGGGGCCGGTACTGCAGAGGTGTGGCAGTACCGGGCGTAAGACGCCAGTACTTATTTTCTAGAGAGGGTTGTTTTCTGGAGGAGTTTGAGGCCGGCACTACTACTGAGTTTAGAGCGGTACTACCGGGGTTGCGGTAGTACCGGGTTTTGTATAGCGGTAGCTATTTTCAGAAGTGTGTCTTCTGCTGTTTGCTGGAGCAGAAGTACGACGGTTTGAGGCCGGTACTGCCGGTGGCGTGGTACTACCGGGCTTATGCCTGCGGTAGTATCGGATTTGCTGTGTAATGGCTAGTTTTATAGCCGTTGCCATGAGGGGCGGTAGTACCGCTAGTTTGCCATCGGTGCTGCCGCATTTGTCGATTTTTCAGGGTTTTGCCCCTCCAACGGCTAGTTTTGGAGTGGGGGCTATATAAGACCCCCTTGGGGGGCATTAGCAATGTTGTTGCTGGTGTTTTGAGTACTCTTGAGCTTTGTGTGAGTTTGTACGAGGGTTTTGCCTAGTTTGCTTCTTCCCCCATTTGGTTTTGAGCTCAAGAGTGATCCTAGATTGCATAAGTTGCATCTAGTGAGGATTGAGAGGACCCTAGATGCATGAGTTGCACTAGGTGATCACCAGAGACGCAAGAGGTGCGATCGATGAAGCTTGAGCGGAGTGATCAACCTATTGCTCTTGGAGGTTAGTGCCTCCTAGACGGCGTAGGAGCATCATGCGCGGGAGCTCTCAAGGATTATGAGAAGCCCTGGCGAAGTTTGTGATGGTTGGAGCTTAGCCTACTCACAGGGTAAAAAGCTACCACGAGTGTGAGCCGGTCCAAAGTGAGTTGTACTTCCTCAATGTGGAGTAGGGGAGAAGTTTCCGAACCATGGTAAAAAGTATCGTGTCCCTTGTCTCTTTTACTTTCAAGCATTTACCTTATTGCATTTATATCTATTGCTTGATTGTGTATAGAATTGCTTAGTGTAGCTTGCTTGATCGACATAGCAATTCTATTGTAGAGACTAAATTTAGTAGTGCACTAGTGAGCCTAGTTGATTTAGGCCTTGATTGTCAAAATCATAGTTTACGTTTCCGCAATTTAATTAGGTTTTGACATAGGGGTAATTAGAGGCGATCCTCGATATTTAATGAGAAAGAATTTTTAAAATTGCCTATTCACCCCCCTCTAAGCGCATCCTCGACCCTACACTGGTATGGATAAATTACTAACATATTTAATGTATGGGTGACACGGGTTCTCGAACAAGTCTTAAAACAATACAATACAATATGTTTTTTTATGGCATTTCCCTTTTTCTCCATTGCCACAACACCTCTCCCTATTGTTCCCATGGTTCAAAATCCCGACGAAATTTCAGAAAATCTCGACGAAATCATGGATTTTGGTTGGTGAAGAGATCGAAAATCCTGGTGGAATGAAAAATTTTCAAATTGCTATAGTGATTTTGGCTGAAATTTTAGCATTTTTGGACCTGTTTGCATGTTGTTTGTACCAGATTTTGCACCAATTTTTTGGTAGCTAATTGTAATTCCTTTTCTAAGGAATACATATGAAAATTTTGCAACAACCTCAGAAACCAACTTTAGCTTAGTTGGTAGAGCTTAAGGCTGAAGTCTGTGAGGTCCCAGGTGTAAGTTCAAGTTCCATTGCTTTTGGTGATTGGTTTTAGATTGATGCTTAATCATTGTTTAATGACAAATCTAATCATTATGAGACTAACATGATTATTGAGCTTTATTCTTATTAATCTCAAATTTGGATGGAAAATATAAAACTCAAGGTATTCACTAGTTTTCGCTCTATTATATTAATGCATATTTAGGATTTATGTTAAAGGATGAACTCTTCCATTGTTTATACATTAAATATGTGCATTATGTTTCAAATTCCATATATTACATGAATGCACACATCTAGGGGGAGTTCATGATTTAACTTGATGTTTCAATAATGTTGATCCATGCCTTATTGCCAAATAATACAAAGGATCATTACCGTTGAAACAACCCTTTGAGTATATATATAACTTGTGTAGCTGTAATACTCATGCCAACATAGGATAAACTCAAATGCTATCTAAAATTGATTATGTGCTTATTGATTCCAAGTTCAATTATTTATATGCACATAAGTAATGGAGTTTACTCTATAGTTGATGGTCTCAAGAATATTAATCCCTTTCTGTCACTCCAATATATCGGATCATTACCTTCCATCAAATTGAGTATATGAAATTTGTGTAGTTATATATACTCATATCAATTTAAAAGAAATTTAAAGTGAGTTCGGTTGTCTTTTAATCAATCAAAAAATGCTCCATCATGTGTTGATGGTATTCTTTATTGATTAAGGACAAACAGAAAGCACTTGAGTATAATGAAGCATTAGTTGCATCAATGTACTCAAGACACAATTAATCTTTAAATTGATTATATTGAGTTGTGCTTAATCATCAAAGGGTTAGATCGAAGGATCTTGAGGCAACCACTATGTGTTAATGGTGTACAATTGAGGATTGAGACAACCGCGTTTATTGGACTAACAATCTTCCATGAGTTTGTGAAGTAGGTTGAGTCCAATCATGATAAAGGATCAGGAAGAAAAAATCATAATATGTTGATAAGCTTTAAGGGGAGATCCCGAAGAGAGAAGAGAAGAAGGTTTATCATGAATTGATGAACAAGATAAGAATTCGCATACTTGGAGAGGAGATGATTGGACATCACAAAAGCTCCAAGTGGTTGCGCGTAGCTAAGGTATAACTAAATAGGCTAATGATTTGTTCCTATTCTTTTACCAGTCTCGGTGTTTGGTTGAGAGATCGTGTTTCTAGTTAGGTTTGTCGTACTATTAAAAGAGGTTGAGTCATTTAGCTTGAGCTTTATCATGTGTTGATGAACTCAACCCGGTTCACTCTAGCTCACTCTCTTAGTTGGATTTTGCATGAAGCCCATATTTACATGTGTTGCAAATATTGAACTTCAAACTTGCTTCTTCAATTGCTTCTTATTTGAATTTGTGTTTGCATGGAGCTATGGATTTGCATGTATTGCAAAAAGGAGAGAGCTCATGCATTTAGAGTTAAATACTTGTATTTGCATGGAGCTAAGTATTTGTATGTGTTACAAAAGGAGAGAGCTCATGCAACTTAATTTTAATGGTTGTTGTTTGCATGGAGATAGGTATTTGCATGTGTTGCAAATAGAGAGCTCATGCAATAAATTATTAGCTTGTGACTTGATCATGTGTTGATCTTTACAAGGCTGATAAAGATTTATGCTTTGTGTTTGCAAAATGATTTTTTGCAAAATATTGGTTTTATTGAGTTTTATCTTGGAGCATGTGAATAGGGTTTGCAAATTTATTTGCATATTGACTTGATTATGAGTTGATCATCATATGGCTCAAGGTTTGTTTTTAAGTGGGTTGATTTGTTACTTGCAAATGTGTTTTGCAAATGAGCTGGAGGTTATGGGTTTCGATCCTAGAACATGTGAATAGGGTTTGCAAATGTGTTTTGCAGATTGACATGATCATGTGTTGATCATCACATGTCTAAGAGGATTGATCTCATAGGTTCTTGGTTTATTTGCAAATGTATTTTGCAAATAAGTTAGAGTTTTAATGTAATTCTTTGGAGCATGTGAATAGAGTTTGCAAATGTATTTTGTAAATTGACTTGATCATGTGTTGATCATCACATGGCTCAAAGAACTGATCTTTATTGGATCTTGATTTGAATTGGAAAGATTTTGGCGTAAAATCTTGTTTTGTTGGAAAATTCGGAGCTACCATAGGTTTAATGCTGATAGTATCGCAGGCTGGTAGTACTGCCTTATGGGAGTCAGTACTACCGCTTGTTAGGGTTGTGGTTATTTTACAGAGAGCATGTATTTCTTGAGTTTATGGAGGCTGGAGCTACCAGGCTCAAGGGTGGCACTACTGGAGGTGCAGTAGTACCTATCTCTAGTAGCCAGTAGTTATTTCCAAAGAGCATGTGTTGCTCGGATCTGGAAGTCGGCACTACCGGACCTTGAGGTCGGTAGTACCGTGCTTACTTTCGTTTCACGAAAATTCATTGTTTAGATTATTTTCCCAATTTCTATGTCTTTTGGTTGTCTTCGCCGCCGACATGGCCGTGGCCGGCGCCATTTCAGCGATCCTCCAGCCGAACCGACGTGAGCATCACGCTTCCCTCGCCGTGCCGCCCCTCTCCCCTACTCCAAGCCGTGCCCGCGCCGTGCGCCTTGCCAGTTGCCGAGCACGCGCATGGTGCCGCCGCCACAACCCTTCCCCAGCCCGGCCGACCGGCCAGCCGACTTCGCCGCACCACCACGCGCCTCGCTCGCTTCTCCGTGCCGGCGCTGCTCCTTGTCATCGCCGCCAAGACTGTCGTGCGCCTCGTGCTCGCCGCCGCCCCGGCTCGCTCCGGCCATGCGGCCGCGTGGCCCTCCTCGCCGGCGCCGGTCACCACTTCAACCTCCTCTGTTCTTTGGACCAATGAAGAAGAAGCCATGGTCCAATGACAGAAGGGACTCACTTGCCACACTGAAAGGACCGGGATATCGGCCTAGAGGGGGGGTGAATAGGCGATTACAAAATTATACCCAATTAAAATTAAACAAACAGAGATAATGCGGAAGCAAAGGGTATAATTAAGTTTTGCAACTTAAACAATTTAGCCCGAGACAATTAACTCGGAGACTCCGGATATTTAGTCCGGATACTCCGGGTTATCCGGATACTCCGGATCAATGTACCGGATACTCCGGATGATCCGGATAGTTTGGATAAAATACCGGATACTCCGGGTTGAGTGTCTCGGCCAAGAATTCAAGATCTGAGCAATCTAGAAGCAATCCACTTGAACAAGAAGTAAGTAAATACTACCAAGAACCTATATCAAGTAGAGAACGGGAGCCAAGCACAAAAACAAGATAGATCGGGGCTCCTAAATAAATCAACCCTATACAATCAACTCAATCACACATATAGGAATGAATTCAAGCAAGTAATGAAAGAGATGAAACCGAAATGAAGATGGAGACACAAAGATTTTATCCCGAAGTTCGGATCCTTGAGGGGATCCTACGTCTCCGTTGAGGCAGCTCGGTCACACTTGAGCCGGGGTCTCTTTCAACCCTCTTCCTCCCGGTGTTGCACAATGCACTCGCCGGTCTTCACTTCTTTGATTCCTTTCCTTGCGGAGGCGGAATTGGACCTTCACAAACCTTCGATGGCCTTCCACACAAAGCTTGGAAGCTCACCGGCAACTCCTAGCCATCTAGGAGACCTCAACCTCCAAGAGCAACAAATGCTCCCGAAGAACTCGCTTAGAGTCCACCTCAAGTGCTCAACACACTAATCACACTCAATCCGATCACTACCCACTCTCACACCCAAACCTTCACTCAAAAGGGATCACTAAGATATAGGGTTAGAGGGGCTTTTGGGAGCTCAAGATCACTAAGAATAACACCTCAAAGCACCATGGAACCAGCTCCACTCCTCAAATCAATCCTCAATCCAAACACCTCTCTCCACTACCCAACCCTTCACAAAAGGGGATCACTAAGATCTAAGGAGTAGGGAGGAGTATTGGGGGCTCAAACACTCACAAAGAACACCTCTAATACCCAGCAAAACATCCCCCAACCGCTCCTTTGAAGTGGGCAAGAAGGGGGCTTTAAATAGAGGAACCCCAAAAACTAGCCGTTTAGACCGAACTGGTCAACCCGGAGACTCCGGATAATTAACCCGGACACTCCGGATTGTCCGGATACTCCGGATAACCCGGAGACTCCGGGTTAAATGTCCGGATACTCCGGATCTCCCAGGCAGCACTCAAAGCCGACTAAAATGGGCATAACTTTTGATCCCTGACTCCGATTTCGCGACCCGGACTTTTCGGAAAGCTATGAACGGTGGCTATCCAACTAACAAGGTCTCACTACCCAAATCCCAAAGGATAAAAACAGGTTGCACAAAGAATCCACAAGGTGACCTCAAATTCTCACTTTCCGAAACTAACAACACTTCTAACCCTCACACCAACCCACCTACACCTAGGTGAACAAAGTGTGACTTGGGTTTCTCAACCTTAGACAAGGATAGACCACTTTGAGCACTTGAGACTTGTCTAAGTGATTTCAACGATTGCATCCCTCTTAATAGTACGGCAATCCTTAGACTCAAATTTAACACAAAATCTAAGTCTTACACTAAGCTTACATGCCGACTTCTTGGATGCACGGTGCATGATGACGCTTCCACAAAGATTGATGATGCCCTTCGTCTTGTCAACCTCAACGCGCTTCACCTCATGAGACTCTCGTCCTCTCGACCTTGACCTCGATCATCACCAAGACGATCCTCCATCAAGTCGAATCTGACTTAGTCCTCATTTGTTGGTGACACATTTGTCTTGTTGACTTTGACTCGCTTATCATCCTTCAAACCACTTGGTCATCATACACACAGCTTTGGGACCTAATTCTTATCAAAGCACTCAGCAAACACATTAGTCCCACAAGCTCAAAAGATATGAATTAGAATTAAATGAATGAGATGAAATACAACAAGTGTTTCATATAAATAGGCATGATATCAACGAAAACACTTGACGTAAGAATTGTTCTCTACTAAGTGCAGCATGATGAATATGTGATTGATCTATATGCACTTAGAGAGATAATTGCCAATAAGATGAATCATTTAAATCAAGGCAAGGATCACATACTTTGCTTAAATGAAACACATGATAGAATATACATGAATTGTACATGTGCAAATAATATTTGGAATGAGAGTAAATGATGTGATCCAATTCTAGATTAAACTTCACTAGGAGAGGTGCATTAGAAGATATACAACTAAGACATGTATGCACCAAGTCAATATGAAGCAATGAAGTTTAACTCTAGTTAACACAAGCATATTAAAAACAAAACACATAATGAACTCAAATGAATATATATATGCACAAGCAATTATGACATGAATCAATGTGCACATATGAAATCAACAAGTTACTTAGAGTTCAATATGCATTTGCTAAAGAGGAATGCAATGACAAATATGGAAGGAATACCGAGATTGCATACCTCATTTTTGCTTAACCATCCCAATTGATTTTCCTCTAAAATAGATGAGACTAATATTCAACTAGGCAATAAACATGTTAGTCTCATAACAACATAAATATATTAGAGGTTTGTCATTTGTTAAGCACTAAGTTAAGCATTTGTACAATTACATTGATTGACATTACATGCGTTTGTCATTAATCGTTTATCATTAATCACCAAAACAACATAAGTGCCTAGATGCACTTTCAATCTCCCTCTTTTTGGTGATTTATGACAAACGATTTAACAAATGCACTAAAGGACAATATAAAGATGTTTAGCTTTGAAATGAACACGGAGAATGAGTAAGAGATCATACTTACAAATATTCTCCCTCTTTTTCATTGTCCCTTTTTGTCAATCGATTAGGGGGCAATTGATAAATCCATAAATTCTCCCCCTTTGTCATTAATCCCAAAAAGAATAACTTTTTCTCCCTCTAGATTGAATACTCAATAAAAAATATTAGGAAGAACAAAATAAAACAAATGAGCTAGTAATAAAACAATAATATTAAGCTCCCCCAAAATCTAGGCAAGATATGAAAGCTACAATATCCTAGATTTAGGTTTATGGATAAGCTAACGTCATAAATTGATACTAAATGAATATGATGCCTTAAAACATATGTAAATGACAAGCACGACAAGGCATCACAAAGATAATGATCATGAGTCAAAAGATATAAAGGAGGTACATACTCATGATTGAATAAAGTATCAACTGAGAGAAGTAGATAGTGTACAAGGGCATACCTTAATGAAGTATCATCCAAAAGACGTGATTGTCATATGCAAGGAACTAAAAGTAGCTCACAAATGCATGTTAGATGACATTTGGATGCACATAAGCAATAAACACATTTAAGGAATACCACTTGTAGACAATTAAGAACAAATATCCATTAAGAGCAAAAATGAATACCAAATGAATGAGGAAGAGCTAAAAGAATATTCTAATACACAAAAGCTCCCCCTAAAACTAAGCAACATGGTATCGATTGAGTAATTCTGGATAAGCAATAAATGAACTCAATGATACCAATTTAAATGAAGTCATGATTCACAAGAATGTAAGAAATGCTTAAATCATGACAAAGATCATATAGCAAATATGTGTAACAGAGCATAATAATTAATATCATATAGCCACTGTATGGAATTGAATTACATGCTTATGATCAATTTAAAGAGCAATGTATACCTCTTACTAATGTGATCTTCAACTTACATTTCCTCCTCCTTTAACATGGTGTCATCCATATCAATCAACCTTATATCGTAAAATGTTAGATGACACTTACGTAGAGAGAAAATGCAATTATCAATGAGAGGATACCAATTGATAAATATAGCATCAATTAGAAAGCGATACCAATTAACAAGCAATTGAAACACGATGTCGAGCAATCTAATTACCAATTGAAATACATAAAGATTGAAAGAATTGATACCAATTGGAATACTTATCATGATAATCATTACACCATTTAAGGTTTAAGGCAATTAGCTTAATGGTGTACAAAGACCTTATTAAATATGGAGCACTAGTTTTCATTGTGCAAGTACCGCCCCAAGTCAATTAAGGACTGACGCTTATGACTATCCATTCTAAGCATAACCGTACAACCACATGTCTATAATGGGTACGACCTGGCTGAATAATTTGTAGAAACCTAACTTAGACTCACCAGTTGGTGGAATGTGGGTGCCGGATGGAGGCAAGTTGTACTCCCCACACGACGAAAGAGGGGGCTTCTATACTGGGTAGATAGAACCCTAACAGCGGTGAAACCTCAGCGGGTGGGTCGGGTTAGATGTATACATTATAAAGACCTTGTCATGATCTCTCTGCCGACACACCAAAGGAAGTGTGTTAATTGCATGGCAACAAGAGACGATCATGTCTTGTGGGTAAAGCTGTACACCTTTGCAGAGCGTAAAACTATTCGAATAGTCGTGCCTACGGTCAAGGGCAAAGTGAAGAATGCTTTCATACTGGTAGACTTGGTTTTGGTTTAAAAGAATTGATGTTTTGGGATCTGGGAGTGGTTAGAACTCTCGGATGTTTATTGGCGGATCGAGCCAATCAGGTAGTTGGAACCTATTTTGATCATGACGGATAGAGTCATGAGTTGGTTTACCTTAATCTTTTAAAATGTGCGGATAGAGACTCTATACTAGTGATGGTGGATAGAACCTTCACTAAAATAATAAATAACTTAAATTGTTAAATAATTGCAAAATTTTGCTTTGTGAAAACTAATACTAAGTATAGTTTGATGAAACATAGTTTTTTGCAAAAGAACCCTAATAAGCCTTCCTTGGGAAGCCCTACATGTTCGAAATACTGAGATTTTGTTGAAAATTTAGATTTCAGCCACCAATGAGATTATCTAAAAATGAAAATTCAAACCCTGATTGTTCCCCTGTTGATTACCAACAATGACTGCTAATTAGGGTTGAAAACGGAACGGAAAGTTTCTGACCATTCAGGAGAAAAATGGAAACAGAAGCCCTTTTTTGAAAACGGAAATAAAAAATTGTAACATTATAAAATGTGACATTACGGTAAGAGTTTATGTCATGTTTTTGGGCCTTTCAGGGTGTTTGGGCTTTTTCGGGAGAGTTTGGGCCTTGGGGGATTGATTTTTGGGCTTTTCGGGAGAACTTGGGCCTTCAGTGGGGGGTTCTGGGCCTTGTGGGGGCAGCAAACCTGCCTAACCCTAGCCCCCATCCCTCTTGGGCGCCCCCCTTCCCCCTTTTCCGCCAAGCCGCCACCCCCCTTGGGCGCCCCCCCTTTTGCCCCTTTCTCCCCTAGCCGCACACCTCCCCCACCTTGCACCTCCCTCTCCCTCCCCTCCCTACCTCTAGCTGGCCCTAGCACCCCCCCTCCGATCTCGCTGTCCAGGAGCTCTCCGTCGAAGAGGATTCGGTGTTTCCAGCGTTCTCGGCGATTGGAAGGAAGATCGGGTCGCGAGGAGGGGACGTTCGTCGACCGGGTGATTCGCCAAGAAGAGGTATGCCTTGGGGATATTTTTTGTAGAGATTTGGTGCTGGTTAGATGGGAAAGTTCATGATTAAATTTGGTGTTTAGGTGCTATGATTACAAGGATTTAGGAAGATTGCAATTCGGTCTTGTGTTCTGTCCTCGGACAGATTAGGTCGTCGAATTTCGGACGCGAATTAGACAATTTTAGAGGCATTTCCCGGAGACCCGGCTGTTGAGAAAATTGTAGGTAATCGAAATACCTTTAATTGAGCACCGAAAATGCTAAATTATGTTCAGCCGTTTAAAAGTTATGATCATTTTACTGAACGTTGTCCAATCTGTGAGGCGAATGGTATAGTCTGTGATCAACTATAGATTAGAGGATTTTAGAAGCCAAATCAGTTTTCGCGAATACTTAGAAAAAGTTGGGAAATTTTCTATGGTTCGAGAAAATGTACTCGTTTGCCTGATTTGGAGTTGTAGAACTCATGTTATGGTTGTGGGAAGCCTGCTATCCCGTTGGACAAATTCTCTATTTTTCGGGTTTTAGGAGTGGGTTGCGAAGTCAATGTAGTTGATAGTTCTTGTGTTGTTTTGTGGGCATATTTTGAGTGTATTGTACCTATGTGCAGGTGGTGTGACCCCGGGATTGCCTTCCACATCTCACCACTCTGTCCCACGCGGTTGAAGGCAAATGTATTGGGGTGGTTTTGGGTTTAGGTGACCAAATAGATTCGTAGCTTTGCTATAATACTATATGATGCGCTAATTCGCCATATTTGATCCTTGCATGTGAGATGTTGATCATGTGTTTACTTATGATTATGCAAGTTGTTAAAATGAGTACATGTGCAAGTTGTTCATGTTTATGGCATATATGCATTTATGGCTTGAGGACAGGCCAGGTCGGTGAGAAAGTCATAACTAATTCGATAAGGTCGGTAAGAAAGTTATGACTAATCCGGAGCGTCACTGAGAAAGACCTACCTCGTAGTTCCATCCACAGTTGTGAATGGGAGCGAGTCAGTAAGAGTAGACACCTTCCACGGGATGGAAGGGAAAGAGGGTGCACACCGACAGGTGTGCACTCGGCAATACCGGTATGTGCTAAGCAAAGAGACATGTGCATTGCATTGCATGAATAAAAATGTTTACAAGATGCCTATGAAGATATTTATGAGATACTTATGAAGATGTTTATGAGATGCTTGTGATGATGTATTATGAGATGTTAATGATGTTGTTAATGAGTACTGTTATTGTTTTAGTTCATTGCAATACACTTTGCTGATTGATGAACTCACGCTTTTTGTTTTATGATGTTTTTAGGTACCATGAATTCGGCATACGGGAAAGGGAGTTAGCGTCACATCTCCACTTAGTTTCATTCATCTAGACAACTGCATACTCTCATTCGTAGTTGTAATGGTTATTTTATTGCGTTAAACTTGGATTATGCTATATTGTGTGCTTGGTTTTATGGTTCACTTCGTATTAGTTCATGAAACGTTTGAGTTTATATTCTAGGCTTGAAATGATGCTATAACTCCTATTATTCCTGTTTTAGATGTCAACCGTTATGTTATTGTGTTATGATATTATTATTGCTGCTTCAAACCATGGAAAAACAAAGGATATGCTGCCGAATATTTCGGTTAAGTAATTAGCGTAGTTGTTGTAAATTATTGTTAAATATGTGTTTTTGGTTGCTTCTAGTATCGTTTGGGTGACATTCGCGGCATACTAGGTGCCGGGGTGTAACAAAAATACCGGTACGAAAATGAAATTTTTTGTCGGAAACGAAAACGGGAGAGCCAATTCCGACGAAAACGAAAACGAAAATCCTGTATAAGTGAAACCAAAAACTAAAAATGCAAAAGGTCCGGAAAGGGAAATGGGCTTGGCCCAAAAAGAAGAAGGGAGAGTTTACATTTATTTTTGAATTAAAATAATTTTATAAATACAAATGGCTTTATATAAAATATCAAATAGAGTTCAAAATTTCGAAAAAATTCTCAAAAATACTTTGGAACATTGTGAACCTAGAAAAATTATTTTGAGCATAATTTTGTTTTTATTTTTCATGAATAAATTAATTTTATAAATCTAAAAATAGCAAAATAGTATTTTTAAACTCTAGAAAATTCAGGATAATCTCAGTAAATCATAAATGAACATCGAACAATATTATACAAATTTTAGGGCATTACACCTTTGTAGCTGGTGGAATAAGAGGATATCGACGATAATAATATGGAAGAGAACATGATGGTCTGATATGGGGGACAAATAACAAGACCTCAGCTGACAAACTTGAGACAAAGCTTTCTAGTGATACCAGTGAATATAACACTATTCTTATGTCCACCTTAGATGTGGAATGAGTTACATTGTTCTTGTGGTCATGTATATTGTGATTATGTACTATGTTCTTGTGAAATTTTCCGCTTTCGTTTCTGTATCCGCTCCATTTCGTTCCGCATTCATTTCCATTACTATCCGTTTTCGTATCCGTTTCTAGGGTTTCCGATTTCATTTCCATTACGGGTAAAAAAAATATGAAAACAAAAATGAAACAACTATTTATGGACTATTTTCGTACCGTTTTTATCCCTATTGCTAATTGCCTTGCCTTGGTGTTAACACCATCAAACCCCCTTTTCTGCCTTCTCTCAGTGCAGTGACTCCTTTGTTCATAGATTTGTCGTCAGTCACCTTCTAGTCCTCTTCGGTGTCCATTACCCACATACAGAAATTCTAAGATAGGAACTTGATAAATCCTATAATCTATCTGTTTACGTTAAAAACTTGAGGTAGGGTTCTTAACTTCAAACACACTAGACAAACACCGGGTTTGTGCGTGCCAGTCAATTTGACTTGAAATTGACAAGGTAAACAATCGTAAAATCAATCGAAACCGATAACGAGTAATTATCGGTGTAACTCTAGTCGGCTAAAAGCCGATTAGGGGATAACTAGATTAGCCGATTAAGGCTAATCCAAGGGTAAAGGTAGATTGGCTTTGAGAGGCGATGCGCAACAAAACAAAGCAAACAAAACCTAAGGTGAAATAGGTAAAATCAACAAATTGGCAATGCGCAACTCTTTATTGATCTCGTCGACTTACAGAGGAAAGCTTACAAACTAGAAAAACTATGTAAATTGTAAAAAGGATGACTTGCGATTGCGTTGGGTTGGTCCCTTGCTCCTCCTGGCTCGGGCCTCCTTTTATATGCTCCAGCCGATCCGAGTCCTTTGTGGACACGGCAACTTGATCCGTATCGGCCACGATTCGATCTTCGGTTTCCGAAATTTGCCAGCCGTATGTTCATCAAACTCTGCATTCCGTACTGGACCAATATTCCCATACATACCAAATTCTGGTGCAAACATTATCTTATATGAATCTCAAGGCAATAAGAAAAGTGGAAAAAAATCTACCAACCTATATAAACTCGAGAAGCAACCGGTGATATAACAAATGATCTAATAATTCCTTATAAAATTCGCTCATTCGAGACACGCCATTTAGGATCAGTTGGTTTCCAAACCTGAAAAAAGTAATATATTGGTCGAGAGGTACTTCTTATACTTACTCTTCTAATACACATTGTATAAATTTTTAAAACAAATAAAAATCTAAGTATCACTATCTATATTCATACATTAATATTTGAACCGAGCTGAACTTAAGTATAAGTCCAAATTCAAACACTAACTTAAAATCGACTCAAGTTTTTTACCGAGCTCTAGAGCCCGAGCTCGGCTGTTTACGGGCGTGCTCCTCCATGCCAAAGTAATACCGAAACGAGAGATTTGATTATTTATTATAAAGTTGAAGTGCATTTGATGATTTATCATGTTATATCTTATTAATGATCCAAATATCAGTGAAATATATCGTGACAAATGGTTGTGACAAACAATGGATTATTCCTTAAAAAAACCAATAGCGAAACGAAAACGAAGACAAGAGATTTGTTTTATTTGAAAGGGGTCCGCACCAACCGTAGAAACAAGAGAAAAGGGAAACAATTCGCAGCAAACCCTCCTCCGCCTCCTCGATCGCCCCGGCTCGTACGATCTCTGGCGGCGGCGATGGCCCGGAAGAGGAAGATGGACGCCGCGCCACGGCTGGACGAGGCCGACCGCACGCTCTACTCCACCTTCTGCGGCGCCGCCAACACCCTCTCCCAGCTCTACACCCAGGCCATGGCCCAGCAGAAGCTCTCCTTCCAAGCCGGCGAGCGACACGCCCTCGTCCGTACCCCCCCCCCCCCCTCCCTTCCCTCTTCGGCCGGTTCGGTTGGTCGCCGGTAGGAAATTGAATTCCATCGGTCCTCCGTGTGTAAATCTCTGTTGGGCTTTACGGTGGAGGTGGAAAGGTTGGATTTGGTCATCCTTAGAGGGTGTAGGTTATTGTGTGTGCTAAAATTTTACAAGAAGAAGTGCGTGCTGTTCAGGAGGAAGTGATCCGTGGAGCAGTCATTTTTTATTCAGCATTGTGTAGAGCATTATCAATTCGATCTTTGTTTTGTGTATTTGCTGTGTCGGACTGTGGGTGGTGTACAATTGTAGTTTATCTCCATACGGTCTGGAAAATGGAGATTAGGTTATTTGCAGTTCTGTCACAAGTATACAATGCATTGTATGTAGGACTCCTTTGTACGTGTTTAGGTGCCAATTTTTTTTGGTCCCTAATGGAAGTAACTTGTGTATTGCAATGTTGTAGTATTAAGCAAGAGTAGTAGAGTACGAAATTTTGTTCTAATAATCTTTTAGAGAGAAACTGTAAGGGTATCTACAATTATGGAGAAATATACATATTTTGCTATATCAGAGTTAGTTACTATCCTTCCAGACAACATATGGAGTATTCATTCTTCTTAGAACATGATGAGTATTTTGTAGGTGCAGAATCTGTATCTCCATTGGTGATAATAGTATCATCTAAAACTTTTTTCCTGTGCTTGTCTTGTCTATCAAATAAAATATCTTACAGTTGTTATGTTATGTTTCCTTATGGGATAAGTTGCATGAAAATTTACTTGGCTAAATTTCACTTTAATCTCATGCAGGAAAAGCTCTACCAGTGGATCTTGAGAAAGCATGAGGAAGAGTCACGGCTCACTGTTGCTGATATTATGTCCCATATCCAGGTCCAACCTTGAAACCCCCTACTTTATGGTGCTGCCTCCTTTCCTGATAATTTGACTTGACTATGAGTTAGCTTACTAATGCCACAATCTAACATGCTCTCCACCCTTGTCAAACTTGGACTAGATTTTTTCCCCCTTGTGGAGAAGAAATACTTGGTTTTATTTTACGCAAGCCATATCTTTTTCTGTGTGTGTGATAGGAGTTTGAAGAAACCGAATAACCTTGTTTGGTTGTGTTCCTTATATACCTATATGGTCCTCCTTTGATTAGAATCTGGTTTTCCTAACAACCTATGCTCTACAGGAGACAACTTTAAACAATGCACCTCTCATCACCATGAGATGAAATAGATCAGAATTAGATGGAGTGGGAACTTAAATTGTGTTTGATCAAACAATATGAAGTGTGAACTTGACAAAGAATTGGTGGATGTCTTGTTACCTTTCGCTGTCTAATATTTTTTGCGTTGGGCTCTAGTATTTCTTGTCTCATTAAATTTGTCATCAAGCCAATCATAATCTGATATATTTTTGTTTTGTTTTATAGCATGAGATGGACTATGGAGGTAGTGATGCACATGTCTCCCCACGGGTACATCAGCATCCTCTGAATGGAAATCCGTTTACAAACTCAAGTATCCAACCCTCTCCTGGTTTATATGGGCAACCAACAGCTGGGTTTGCTCCTAGGCCCAGCCTCAGTGACCAGTCAAAGAATACAATATTCTCAAACGCCCTATCAAGCCCAGTCCGCAGGAGCCTCCAGAACTATCACTTAATCCAAGGTGCTGGCAATGGAAGCCGTAACACGGAAGTAAACTCATCAGGGCAAAATCGGGAGACGAACTCTGCAAGCTCCAATGACACCTCTATGGACGTGGTTTCAGACAGCGCTGGTAACTAATACTACTGGAGTGGTTTTTGGTGAGATGTTCGTGCACAACCAGGAGGCATCACATACCAGTGTTGTCTGTGGTTTTTGTGTGTTCTGTATTAAACCTAAAGCTCGCCTTCTGTGCAGCCTTATACTCGCACATCAGGTGATTCAATTGCATTGTGGTATACTAATGGAATTCATGTGGAACATTCTTTAATGCATGGAGAGTAAGTTGTGTATGGCAATCAAAGCAAAAATGATATTATCCATTTCTGGTGCTTGTGCGCATAGAGTAATGTTGCTGGCTGTGAGATCTTTCAGCTCCTCTTGTGCTGGAAACTTCAAAGTAGTTGCATTTTTCCCATGGTGTTTGCTACAGGAAGTCTTCCATTTTTCTTTGTCCATGTCTCCATGATAAACTATTTATGTTAAATAAATGGCTAAAAATTTTGGTAGTTGTCTTTCTTCCTCAAAAAATAATCTAATACGTGTACTGTTTTATTTAGTAATTTAGCCTTTATTGTTTAAATAAATGCAAGAAACTTTGTCATTACCATGATATACTTTTCTTGGGGAGCATGAATGAATTAAGCCCTAGTTTGGGTTGTGTGCTTCAGCTTAAAACTCTAGTCAACCTGAGCCCCACAAAACGGGCATGGGGATTTTGCAGGATTTCTGTGGGAATTATATTATTTCCGACCCAGTACTTGTGAAATTCCAGCGTTCTAAATGGCCTTGTAATGTAGCAATGCCGCCCGTCATGCTGGCAATGTGACTTCGCTCATTTGCCCATCCACTCGGTGCCCTCAATGTCGCGGTGCCTCGTCTTGCTTCAGCCCCATTGACGTAGCGCCATTTTGGACGAAGCACTGTTTTGCTGAGCATTGATGAACAGAAAAGCAATGTCTTCGACTCTTTGGTTTTCATGGAGCATGAGCCCTAGGGTCTGTTTGTTTTTGCTTTGAACTCTCTAAAAGCTGATTCTGGATTGTGATTATTGAGAAGCTGATTCTCCAAAAGCTGGAATCCAAAAGCACATATGAAGTGGATTGTGGATTCTAGTGTATTTGGGTGGGTTGGATTGTGAGAATCATTTTCTAGAATCAAGCTGTTTGTTTTTTTATTCAACTTTTAGGGTCAGAATCCATAATCAAAAACAAAAACAAACATGCCATTAGGTGGAGTACATGAATTTTCAAGCACATTTAAACGCTCAAAAGTTGACTATGTTGGAGTAATAACTAACACCCATCCTATAGAGATGACAATAGCCCAACGATGGCGGGTTTACACCCCTTGCTTCTAGTCCTTACAGGCTATGGCGTGAGGGCACACCCTTGCCTCAAGAGCCACGTCTGTGGTATTACTAGAGTACAAGAGACCATCACAAGGACTCTACGCCTCCTATGACCCATAAAGGCGCAAGGGGAACTACGATCGAGGATAGAGGCCATTCAAGGAGGCATCCCTGCCTAGTGGGCCCCATATGACTAGCGGGGCACACCTACATAAGAATATGCATTCATCCTAGGATCACATGTCATAAAACCTCACGGTACAGTACAACCAGCGCCTGAATAAAGGAAGCACAGATCAAGGACTACAACCATATACACAAATAACAATTGTACCCCTCACCTATACATATACTTGAGTTCTTTGTAGAAGGGGCAATTTAGTCTTTTGTATAGAACAAGAGCCACCTTATTTGTGACTTGAGTTCCCTTAAGCAATAAAAAGGCACATTCAAACTGGTGAGCCCTTAGGACCTGCTTCCTAGAGGCAACCCTCTGTTGACTCACCAATAGGAGTAGGGTGGTCCTCTCAGACCCTTGAACCTATATAAATCTCCATGTCATTTTTACTCTTGTAGACGACGGCCTGTTAGACGGCCGATGTGTCCTCACTTGTGTTTGGGTTTCACACATACAACATTGGCGTCGTTCGTGGGGACATTGGTTATAGTCAACAAACCATGCCTCCTCAAGAATGTTAGGAGGCCCTCCATCACCAACAAAAGGGCACCTTCCACTTACCTAAGAGGTGTTTGTAGGTGATGATAGTGGCCTCCTAATCAGGAGGCCACCGAAGTGACCTAGGGGATCTCTTCAGCGCCCGACGAGGGTCAAACCCCCTGGTGCCGTCGCCATTGAGGGAACTCCTCTCCTCCTTTGCCTAAAGAACTTCTTGGAACCTTCATGGGATGATCTAGGAGACTCGTCGAGCGCCCTGTGAAGGTCGACCCCTTGGTGCCTCCGCCACCAAGGGGACTCGATCACTCTGTGATGGTCGACCCCTTAGTGATTCTACCATCAGAGGATCCCTTGCCACCATTGGCCACTGGTCCCTTGGGAACCCTTATGAGGATACCCAAAATTTCCCCTCAAATCACCCAAGGGGTTGACTATAGAGATCAATATGTGGTGCTCTTGAGTTACATATGAGAGCCTTTTGCTCCTTGAAGGCCCTCGACGTTTCAATCATGAAGTTGGCCAATTGGGACGATGCCCTGTGACCAATATTCTAAATATCTAGCTATAGCTACCCTATAGCTGCGTTATATCTTTTTTGAACTCTAAACGCGATATTCTGCTATATGAGCTACAAGCGCTATAGCTAGTGATAGCTCCACTATTAGACATAGCTTGAAGCTAGAGATAGCTTCACTATCTTACATAGGTACACATGGGCCAAAACGTTGGGTCTATTTTGAAATCCAATATTACTAAAATGCACAAATATATTTCTTATAAGCCCGAATTATGCGAAAACCTAGTAAAAGACCTCATCTCGCCCTTTTTCAATAATCCAACAATCATATTTCTCAGTAATTAAGTACTTGTTGATAAGAATATTATGCTATAGTTATCGTTTATGATCTTTTGAACATGTATTAGTATGTTGGTGATTCTGGACTTTACTCGTATTATTATTATGAAAATATTAGTACCTTTTAAAATACCATATTTTATGATTTGTTTGGAGGTGACTTATATTACATAAATATTTATTTTTTAAAAAAATAATACTAGAAATATTATGAATGATAGCTTCCGCAGTAGTTGCTGTAGCTTTTTTAGGATGTGAAGCCATGAAAATCGTGATTTAAAACCTTGCCCGTGACCATTCTACTAGCAGGGAATGGACTTTTCCATTTCAACCGATCATGTAGGCTACACAGGGCATTTCCCATACGCATGTTAGGCAATTTTTTAGTTGTCTCTCGAACTCAACCTCGGAGATGGCCTAGATCTTTATGTACCTACACATGAGGAAAATTTGTCTCATAATTGACTTCACCCCAACGATGTTTAGGGTGCATGGTCCCGTGGCCTCTCCTACCAAAGTCTTTGGTGGTTTGGGTATCCGTTGTCTCCACTTATGCGATTCGTGTCCTCTTGGACCCAGGACATGAATGGCATCTTAGGTCTCGAGCCCAAGTTGATGGATGTTCTAAGGACTCATCCCCCATACTCAAGGCCATTTGCCAAATGACCTACATGTCACCCCTTGCCTCGCTCCGCTGTTGGCAATGGTTAACCACTCTCGCGCACTCCCGATCTCCTCAAAAAAACCCTCATCTACGGGGTAAAAGGGCTCCACTACCCACATATTTTGTGATGGCCACGGTATTAGTCCTTATCATATTCATGTTGTGAACAGCTATGTCCTACGCAATAGAAAGCTATCGTGCATCACTAAGCGTGCCCCCGAGCAAGTCACATGCCCGCACACCAATGTGATGACCAAGGAAGAACCTTCCCTCGCTCATCAGGGCAATGTAGGGAGTTTGCATTTCAAGAGATTCAGGCACCAAAAAATGATTGTGCCTCCTTAGAGCCTTTCAAAGATGTTCCATGATTTCGTCTCATGAGCACCCTTGATGCCCACAGGGGGCTTCAACCCCTAGTAGCAATGTGGTGTTCAATGACTTAGTTTCATGAGTACCCCTCAAAGGTGTTCCACGTGGTGTTTTATGACTTCGTTTTGAGAGCATCATCGAATGTGCTCCATGACTTAGTCTCAAGGAACCCATCAAGCCCCAAGGGCTTCACCTCCTTGCGACCATACAATACTTATAACTTAGTCCGATGCGTACTTCTCAAATGTGCTCATGATAGTCCCAAGGCACCCATCAAGCCCACCAGGGACTTCGCCCTTTGTGGCCATGTTGTGCTCATAACTTAGTTTGATGAGAACTTATAGATGGTGCTCCATGACTTAGTCTCACAGGGGCTCCCTTTACACAATTAGGGGCAATCACTACTAGTGTCTTGATTATATTTCAATCCTTGTTCTAAGAAATCGGGCATCATCACGTTCTATGGTAATAGATGATTTCATTTGTCCCTCGATGCTTACACTATCACATCCAGGGACTAGGGGCTAGTGGCGCAAGCAATAAGAAGACACCATGACACCCAAAGCCTTGACATGGTAGAACTTCCATCATTGTAGGCCTTGAGCACCCGCACATCAATCACTTGAGCATTACTTCAAGCATCTAGCATGTCCATCGTGTTCAGCTTGCTGTTCTTGAACACAACAATTGTTGAGCTAGCAATACTATGGTCACTAGAAATGGAACAAGGAAAACCACACCACACGAAGGGCTAATGAGATGTGCCAACTAGCACCCATTCTGGCAGAAAGACTTTTCCCTTGGTGTGGAGCATTCGCTTGACATAGAGCAAAGATTTGGCTAAGTCTTGGATGCCCGAATGCCCATAGAGCCAAAATTTGGCTAAGACTTAGAGCCCTCGCTCCTCACGTGGAGCACTCACGCGGAAGGATGAAAACGGATCAAATAGTTTTGACCAATCTGGATAATTTTTGGATACGGATTTTATCAGATCGTATATTTGTTAAATAGTATCGGATTGGATATGGATACCGATTTTTTTGGTTAGATACGGATACAAATTCGAATAATTCGGATATTGATGGGCCGGATATCTGGATATGCATGTGGGCTAGGCCAAGCTACTCTTTTGGCCCAAAAGGTTTCTAAATTTTAAAATTATTTTCTAATTTAATTAATCCATAAATCAAGTTTTAATTATTAAAATTGTAAAACTAGCTCCAAAAATTACAATTTTTTTGAAACAATTCTTGACATAATCTATCATTTAAAAAAATTATTTTCAAGATTTTATCATATTTTTAATTTTCTAAAAAATTCAAACACTGTTGTCCTTAATAGGAAAATATTTTAAATAAGTAGCTAAAAATGCATAAAAATTAATTAATAAATAACTTATTATTTTAAACATAATTTAACAAATAATACAAATCTTAGGTCATTACATGTAAGTGTTATATATTTTTTTTCTATAGACATGGTATCTAAGTATTTTCAAACTTTTAGTGTGTTCTGTGTTTGCTTTCATTTGTATCTCTAAACAAGGATCACCTTCATTTTGTGTTTTTATCTACATGTATGATGAACTAATCATATGTGCGTGATGAACTAAGTCTTACATAATTTTGTTTGCGACATGATATCTAACTATTGTCTAAGTGAATTAAAATGCTTATATTTGTTAAGTTTCAATAATGTTTTGATCAAATTAACTACTTATGTGTTTTTGTTGATTATTTATGTACAATCTAAGGGGTTATCATGTTTCGATAAATATTTGTAACCATATCTGATTCGATTCGTATTCGATACGTATCCATATTCGATATTATCTGTATTCGTATTCATATCTGAACTATCTGTATCCTATCCGTCCGTATCCGATCTATTTTCACCCCTACTCACGTGACATCAAGCCAAAATTTGGATAAGTGTTGGGCGTCTGCGTGCCTATAGAGCCAAAATTTAGCTATATCATGTGTGCTATAACACCCTAATATTTTTGAGTCTTTGTAAAGTTTTAAAACCCAAAAGAATTATTTATATTGTTCTTAAATTGATTAAAGCTTAATTTGAATTTTATAATAATCAAAAGATTTAATGTAATTAATCTATATATGAAATAAAATATTTTTAAAATTATTTACCATCTCTATGTATTTTTTGAGATTTTTTTGAATTTATTTGCTATTTATTTGAATTTATTTGACATTATTTGAATTTATGGTAATTTATAAATTCGAAAAATATTTTTCTTTTTCCAAAACGTCCTCGGGCCGAATCCTTCGCAGCCTGTGTCGCTCCGGTCCAGCTCGACCCGTGCCTGTGGCCCACATCTGGCCCAGCCGCCGTCACAGCCCGCACAAACCCTAGCGCCGCCCATGTACGTCTCGACGTCCACTCCTTGTCGCTTCCGCGTTCCTGAGGCTTTAAAAGATGCAGCCAACCCTCATGTCGTGTTCTCCGCGTTGCATTGCATCTGCCTCCCTTGATTAATTGAAATGCTATGTATCTATTGTCACCCTATGTTGGGTCATTTAATAGTTGGACATAATTGTAATACCAACATTGGGTTATCGTAACTATGCTTAGACATGCTTAGTTGTACAATGGGCTCATGTCGCATGTTGAATTAATAATCTTGACTTAATAAGATATGGAATTGTGGCTGGTAGCCACCGTTGTAAAATTTATTGTACCATCGCAGGGTGTGCCATTGGTCTTGATTATGCAAAATTGTTTTCACTCAGGCAAGTGATCGTGCAGTAAAGGGGGTGATGTTAGCACATTTGGGATGTGGTTGTCTTGTCTGAGACTACTTAAGGACTTAATATTGTGCGCCATTGAACTAGACCTAACCGTACTACCACATGTCTAGTATGGGACAGACCTGGCTAATTAATTTGCGATGTATAAATTTGAGTATTGTTGTGGTAGTGTGGTTTCTAGGATGGATGGGTAGATTCACATGGCGCAAGAGGGGACCCTGAGGGGTGAAACCTTAGCAGACAGTGGTAAATTTGGATAGAGCATTGTAAAGGCTTTGTCATGATCTCTCTGTCACATACCAAAGAAAGTGTGATAATCGTGTAGCACTAAGAGATGATCATGTCTTGTGGATTAAACCGTACAACCTCTGTAGAGTGTCAAACTATTAAAATAGCCATGTCGCGGTCATGGATGTGGCTAGGAATTTCATATGAGGTATAGAGTTTTCAATAAAATATTGGGAAGGTGTAATTGTTAGAAGTGAACGGGGAGCTCACTATTGTTTTTGATGTCTATAGTTAATACTATTGAGTTCAAAGGTTGATGATAGTTTTAGATGGTGATGGGTGACGCCTCACCAATATTTTGTTATTGTTTACCATTGGTTTACCGATTATTTATTATCTTTTTTTCAATTATGCTTTGAATCTATTTATTGTATTTACATTCAAGTCATTACTTTCTGCAAAAGAACCATATGGCTATTCTTTGTCAAGCAATACATTATTTGCATCATTCCCTACGGCTTGCTAAGTATTTTTTTTGTACTCAAGGCTTTATGACTTTGTTAATCAGTTGCTAAGGAAGGACAGGAAAACGCTGAGTTCTATGAGGAGTACTATGAAGACTACGTGAACTAGGAAGATGTTTCCCCATACGATTGCATGTGGTATGTCAGACAGCCCAAGTTATTTTTTTTCGTTGTAAGAGTTTATTTGTTTCTTAAGCCCTTAAGGCACGGTTATGTAAACTTTGACCATAAGGTCCGTTGTTACTAGTTGCTACTTTCTTAGTTAATTCGTTGAATGGAATGATATTTTATCTTTGTTGCCACTGTATGCACTATCGTGATTCTAGACTAGTGCGATATATAAAAAGGGTTTCGGATTCGTAAATCTAAGTCCCGACAGAGGTGGTATCAGAGCCATATCGATTGTAGGATGCAACCGTAGTTAGCATGATCTTCTTAGTGAGAACTTCAAAATTATTTTCTAAATCAAACCAACGAATTGGTATTCAATAGTTGCCACCTCTCATCTCATTCTTAGTTTCTTATTCCTTTTCCTTTGTTGAAATATTGTTTTAAAAAGTTTAAGTTGATCTCATATCATGAAACTTCTCAAGCTTTAGGTCTTCTGCAACCACTCCGACTAAGAAGAGGAGGATCCGTACCTTTCAAGACCAGTGGAGGAGCTGTTGGAAGGATCGAGTCATCGAAAGTATGTCCGAGAAGCCTCCCATATAGGATAAGTTAATAGTGCTCTTTTGCATTGGAGCATGTCATCCCTTTTCAGTTTAGTAACGTATAGTTTGTGTGTATTAGGATTTTTTGTTGCTTGTTTGTCGGGTGTGTTGTAAACTTGCCCAGGGCATTATGTTTCAACCACACCTTAAGTTGAAGAGTTTATTGCCTCTTTGTCTTGTAGCCTTTTTGGCTATGTCCCTTGTGGACTCTTGTCCTTGGGTATTACCTACTCCCCTAGATGATTCTACCACTTGTCTATTGATTTTTCCTCTTACGTAACAACCCTGGTCCAATCCCGCGGATGGTTCACACTTGTTCTGGAGCTGGTCGTAATCCACCAGCAAATGTTCGTGCAAATGCCAGTTCCACTCCCAATGCACCACCTCAACCATCAACAGTGACATATCAGAATCTTGGACACTTTTGGCAGCTCAAACTCACTTATGAATACAATGATGCACAATATGACCAGCATGATGAACCAACAGAACCGGACTACCGCTGCCCTGGCCAACTTATTGAATCAGCAGAGCCAAGTACCTGCTGCATCTCCCCAAGCTCATCATCAATATAAGCTAGCGAAATTCATGAGGACTCGTCCGCCTACTTTCTCCAATTCTTCAAAACCTTTGGAGGCAGATGACTGGATTCGCTCCATTGAGAAGAAGCTTGATATTGCTTAGTGCACAGATCATGAGAAGGTTCTCTATGCCACTCATCAGTTAGAGGGCACCGCTATTAAATGGTGGGAGAACTATAGTGTCGTCCATGATGACCCTCAGACTATCACTTGAGCAAAGTTTTCTATTGCTTTTCGCCATTCCCATATTCCAGATGGCAAGGTGGAAATGAAGAAGAATGAGTTTCATGAGTTCAAGCAAGAAGGGATGTCAGTTAGTGAATATCTCGACAAGTATACTCAACTTGCTTGCTACACTCCAAAAGATGTTGCTACTGATGATGCACGCTAGAAGAAGTTCAATAGTGGGCTCAACCCTGGCTTAAAGGTGCAAGTCATTGGCAATGACTATGCAGATTTTTAGCATCTAGTGGATAATGCCATGCTTATAGAGGAATCACGCTGAGAATTGGATGAATCACATAAGAGGAAGATGATGTAGCAAGCATAGAGAGCCAGAGTGAATGCACATCAGCCTGCACGTTTCACTCCTCCGATAACATTCAAGGCACCTGCACCTCGCTTAGCTACTTTAGGCAATCGCAACCTCAACACCAATAGTAATCAGCCGCAGACGACCAATAATCCAGCTGCAGAAGTCACTTGCTTCAACTATCATGAATTGGGGCACTATGCCAACAATTGCCCAAGGAAGCAAGCTCCGACACTAGTTTGTTTCAACCTGGGAGCTACACCAGCTAAGACCCCCCACACAAGGAGTGGGAAGTGGAGCCCCCCAGACTCCCAATTCAGCTACCAGGACTCCACCGGCTGTTGGAAGAGGCTGTATGAACCACGCACCATCGAGGATACCCAGTTAACACTAGACATCATACTAGGTAAGCTCCTAGTTGATTCAGCATCTGCTATGGTTTTGTTTAATTCTGGAGCTATACATTCATTTATTTCTCAGAGTTTTGCTACAACTTATCAATTAAAAACAAAGTCTCTTAAAACTGCTTTGTTAGTCCAATCACCTGGTTCTGATCCAAGTACGAACCAAGGCTGCCCCGAAGTTAAAATATTAATTGGAGGGGTAGAATTCCTAGCTAACCTCATCTTCCTAGACACCAAGTCCCTAGATGTGATACTGGGATTGGATTGGCTCTCTAAGAACCAAGCAGTGGGAATAGAGTGATCACTTTAACTAGCCCAGATGTAGCAAAGCTGAAGTTTCAAGCTGCTACAGAAAAGTCTGAAACGATAAAAGTTTGCAGTACCAAAGGAGTAAGTTTGGAAGATGTGCCAGTCACCAGAGAGTTTCCTGATGTGTTTCAAGATTAGTTACCTGGGATACCGCTAGACAGAGACATAGAATTTCTAATCAACCTAGTTCCAGGAACCCCACCCATCTCTAAGAGACCCTATAGAATGCCTTTTAATAAGCTAGTTGAAGTAAAGAGATAGATTAAGGAGTTACAAGACCAAGGTTTGTTGAATCAAGTTCTTCGCCATGGGTACTACAGTTCTCCTTGTTGGGAAGAAGGATGGTACTAAGAGGATGTGTGGATTATCGTTCACTCAATGAAGTGACCATCAAGAACAAGTATTTTCTTCTAAGGATTGATGATTTGTTTGATTAGCTTCAGTGAGCCATAGTGTTCTCGAAGATTGACTTAAGGTCAGGTTATCATCAGCTAAAGATTCGTCCAGAGGATATTCCCAAGACAGCCTTTGTGACTCGTTATGGACAGTATGAGTTTACTGTGATGTCTTTTGGTTCGAACAATACCCCTGCATATTTCATGAGCCTGATAAATAAAGTATACATGGAGTACTTGGATAATTTTGTCTTCACCGATGACATTATGGTTTACTCCAAAAATGAGGAGGAACATGAGAATCACCTACACCTAGTTCTGACAAAACCAAGAGAACACCAACTCTATGCTAAATTTATTAAATGTGAGTTCTAGATGAAAGAAGTTGCTTTCCTAGGACATGTCATATCTACAGCAGGAGTCGCAGTAGACCCTAGCAAGGTTCAGGATGTACTTACCTTGGAGTCACCCAAAATAGTACCTCAAGTCAGAGGTTTTCTTGGAATAGCATGATATTACCGCCGTTTCATAGAAGGATTCTCTAGAAAAGCTAGACCTCTCACCCAGCTATTGAAAAAGGAGAAGTTTTTTTAGACACTAGAGTGTGAGTAGAGTTTTCATGTATTGAAGAAGTGTTTAACCACTACCCCGGTGCTTATCTTGCCAAATGTCACAAAGGATTTTAAGATCTTCTGTGATGCATCCCGACAAGGACTCAATTGTGTGCTAATGCAAGACAAGAAGGCTGTAGCATAGGCTTCATGTCAACTAAGGCCACATGAAGTCATCTATCCTACCCATGACTTAGAATTTGTAGCCGTAGTGCATGCTTTGAAGATTTGGCACTATTACCTCATTGTTAACCATTTTGAGGGTTCACCGACCACAAGAGTCTAAAATACATATTCACTTAGACTGATCTCAATATGCGACAAAAAAGATGGTTGAAGTTGATCAAGGATTATGACCTTGGAATTCATTACCGCCCAGGCAAGGCCAATGTTGTAGCTGATGCATTGAATAGGAAGAGCTACTGCATTACCCTGATGATTAAGGAGAGTCAGCCAGCGTTGCAATAGGAATTTCATAAGCTTAACCTGGATTTGGTTTAGGAAAAATACCTAGCTACATTGGAAGTGCAACTTATGTTAGAGGATCAAATACGAGAAGCACAAGCTGAGGATACAGATATTAAAGAAATCAAGCGAAACATGAAGAAGGGTAAAGCTCCAAGCTTCTCTAAGGATGAGCAAGGTACGGTATGGTATGAGAAGCATATCTGTGTGCCAGATCAGAAAGAGCTCAAGGAGTTGTTACTCAAAGAAGCACATGAGACTTTATATTCCATTCACCCCGAAAGCACCAAGTTGTACCAAGATCTAAAGGAAAAGTATTGGTGGCCTACTATGAAGCATGAGATCATAGAGTATGTGGCTCTTTATGAGGTCTGCCAAAAGGTCAAATTCGAGCATCAGAGGTTGGCAAGATTATTGTAGCCACTAAAGATTCCAGAATGGAAGTGGAAAGAAATTGGTATGGATTTCATTACTGGACTTCCTAAAACCCAAGATGGTTATGGTTCGATCTAGGTAATAGTGGATCGATTGACTAAGGTAGCTCACTTCATTCTGGTTAAGACTACCTACGCAAGAGATAAATTAACAGAATTGTACATGTCAAGGATTGTTAGTCTTCATAGAGTACTTAAGAAGATAGTGTCAGATAGAGGAACCCAGTTTACCTCTCATTTTTGGCGAAGTTTGCATGAAGCCATAGGTACCCATCTCAGATTCAGTACTGCCTATTACCCTCACTGATGAACAAACTGAACGGGTGAATCAAATTCTTGAGGATATGCTAAGAGCATGTGTATTATCTTATGGCTTTAAGTGGGACAAGTGTTTACCATATGCTGAATTCTCCTACAATAATAGTTACCAAGTTGGTATGCAAATGTCCTCGTTTGAGGCCTTATATGGAAGAAAGTGCAGAACCCCTCTCAACTGGAAAGAGATTGGGGAAAGACAACAGTTTGGTCTTGCCATACTTCAAGAAGCCGAAGAGCAAGTTCAGTTAATTCGAGATAGGATGAAGATAGCTCAAAGCAGACAAAAGAGTTATGCAGATAATCGTCGCTGAGATTTGAGTTTCAAGCCTAATGATTATGTGTATCTTAGAGTCACCCCTCTCAAAGGAGTTAAGAGATTCCAAGTGAAAGGAAAGCTTGCCCCTCGATATGTTGGACCGTTCAAAATCTTGGAATGAAGAGGAGATGTTGCTTATAAACTTGAGTTGCCTCAGTCTTTTGCCGAAATCCATGATGTGTTCCACGTGTCGCAATTGAAGAAGTGTCTGCGAGTGCCAGAGGAATAGATGTCTTTGGAAGAAATAGATTTGCAAGAGGATCTCACCTACAAGGAATAGCTTATGAAAATTTTGGAAGTGGTAGAGCGTGTCACAAGAAGCAAGACTATTCGCTTTTGCAAAGTGCAGCGGAGCAACCATTCAAAAGAGGAAGCCACTTGGGAGTGTGAAGAGGATCTAAAAGCCGAGTTTCCCCACCTATTCTCTAGTCAGCCTGAATCTCAGGGTCGAGATTCCATTTAAGGGGGGAGGTTTGTAACACCCTAATTTTTTGAGTCTTTGTAAGGTTTTAAAACCCAAAAAGAATTATTTGGATTTTTCTCGAATTAATTAAAGCTTAATTCAAAATTTTGAATAATCAAAAGATTTAATGTAATTAATCTATGTAGCAAATAAAAGATTTTTGTGCTCCAAGGAATTTTTTTATTTTTTGAGATTTTTCTGAATTTATTTGCTATCTATTTTAATTTATTTTCCTTTATTTGAATTTCTAGTAATTTCTAAATTCAAAAATATTTTTCTTTTTCCAAAACGGCCTCAAGCCGAATCCTCCGTAGCCCACATTGCTTCGGCCCAGATCGGCTTGTGCCCGTGGCCCACATCTGGCCCAGCTGCCACCGCAGCCCACGCAAACCCTAGCATCGCCCGTGTCCATCTCGACGTCCATGCCGTGTTGCTTCAACATTCCCGAGGCTTTAAAAGCCACAGTCGACCATCGTGACGTGTTCTTCATGTCGCATTGCATCTGCTACCCTATCCCACGCCGTTAGAGACGCTGCCATCCATCGGTAATTGCTTGCTGGAGTGCGACGTCGCCCGAGACCTTTCCTTCACATCGATCTTTGTCGCCGGTTGATCTCCGCCGTAGGCAAGCACCTCTTTGACTTCGCAGCATTGCACCCCTCCAGATCCGTACAGTCTTGCGCCCGATCCATCCCTATAGTGCTATTGGCCGGGTTTTCTTCCTCACAGCCGGTGACCTCACGCCACCGGAGTTCCGAGCTGAGCCAGCATGGCGCCGAGTCAGCCGTAACCTCAGCGCCATGCCAGCTCAGCGGCTCCTCGCGTGTAGCCGCGTCAGCAGTTCAACCCAGTCAACCACTGATGTCATCCCTTGCGTCATCGCTGACCTCAATGCTTGCGTCAGCCCTAGCACTGTTCCCGTGAACCCAGTCCACCGTGGACCAGATATATCCCTTGGACTTGGTCCATAGACCACGGGCCCCACTTGTCAGCCTCCCAAAGCTTTTTCCAGATTTTAATTTTCGAAAAACCCTAGATGACATCAGTGTGACGTAATAAACTGAATTTCCTTTAGGAAAATAATCCTAGAAAATAGCCTTTTCTACTTTCTCTGATTTTAAACATTAAGAATCCCGTTCTCCCTCATACGAACTCAGATTAAGGCGATTCCAGTTTCTAAAAATTCATAAAATCAAGCTCCCTCGAGAGCCATTTATTTTCACTTTTGAGATTGTTTGAGTCTTTGTTTTGTATTTGTTTGCTTTTATTGCTTTCTTTTCCGGTAGACGTTGATCCCTAGGGAGTGAGCGCATGATTTGAATATGAAGGCTTAGCAACAGTAGTTGATCAATAAGGCAAGTCATAGTCGTTGACCATATTGGACCCATGTTTGCAAAAGTACTTTGTTTCATACAGTTGCATGCTATTTGTTTACAAGTATTATTTACTAGGTATAGCTAAAAACCTGATTGTTATTACGCACCTTGATTAATTGAAATGCTATGTATCTATTGTCACCCTAGGTTGGGTCATTTAATAGTTGGACATAATTGTAATACCAACATTAGGTTATCGTAACTATGCTTAGACTTGCTTAGTTGTACGACGGGCTCATGTCACATGTTGAATCAATAATCTTGACTTAATAAGATATGGAATTGTGGTGGGTAGCTCCTATTGTAAAATTTGTTGTCCCATGGCAGGGTGTGCCATTGGTCTTAGTTATACAAAATTATTTTCACTTGGGCAAGTGATTGTGTAGTAAAGAGGGTGCCGTTAACACATTTGGGATGTGGTTATCTTGCCTGAGACTACTTAAGGATTTAATCTTGTGTGCCATTGAATTGAGCCTAACTGTACAACCACATGTCTGGTATGGGATAGACCTGGCTAATTAATTTGTAATGTCTAAATTTGAGTAGTGTTGTGGTTGTGTGGGTTCCGGGATGGACGGACAGACTCACATGGCGCAAAAGGAGACTCTGAGGGGTGAAATCTTAGCGGGCAGTACTAAATTTCAATGTGATCTCTCTACCGCACACCAAAAAAAGTGTGATAATCATGTGGCACTAGGAGATGATCATGTCTTATGGGTAAAGCTGTACAACCTCTGCAAAGTGTCAAACTATTTGAATAGCCATGTCCGTAGACATGGACGTGCCTAGGAATTTCACATGAGGTATAGATTTTTCAATAAAATATTAGGAAGGTGGAATTGTTGGAAATGAACGGGGATTTCACTGTTGTTTTTTATGTCTAAAGTTAATACTGTTGAGTTTAGTGGTTGATGATAGTTTCAGATGGTGATGGGTGATGCCTAACCAATCTTTTGTTATTGTCTACCATTGGTTTACCGTTTATTTATTATCTTTTTTCAATTATGCTTTGAATCTATTATTGTATTTACATTCAAGTCATTAACTTTCTGCAAAAGAACCATATGGCAATTCTTTGTTATGTCATACATTATTTGCATCTCTCCCTATGGCTTGTTGAGTACTTTTTTTTGTACTCACGGCTTTATGACTTTGTTGATAAGTTGTTGATGAAGGACAGGAAAACACTGAGTTATATGAGCAGGAGTACTATGAAGACTATGTGAACTAGGAAGTTGTTTTCCCAGATGATTGCCTATGGCATGTCAGATGGCCCAAGTTATTTTATTTTCGCTGCAAGAGTTTATTTGTTTCTTAAGTCCTTAAGGCATAGTTTATGTAAATTTTGACCATAATATCCATTGTTACTATTTGCTACTTTCTTAGTTAATTCATTGAATAGAATGATATTTCATCATTGTTGCCACTATGTGCACTAGCGTGATTCTGGACTAGTGTGGTATACACAAAGGGTTTTGGATTCGTAAATCTAGCTCTCGACACGTGCCTCACACGGATTCCTTGAGCCTTGTGCCTTACACGGAGCTCTCGCTCTTCACGTCGAGCACACACGTGGCATCAAGCCAAATTTTGGCTAAGTTTTGGGTGCCCGCATGCCCATCGAATCAAAATTTGGCTTTGCCCTCGTGCGCATCCCTTGTGCCTCGCGCAGATCCCTCACTCCTCATGTGGAGCAGTCACACAACATCATTAAAAAAATATGGCTGTATTAGGCACCTTTGTTCTCACAGAGCCAAAATTTGGCTAAGTCATAGATACCCTTGTGCAGATCCCTCGAGCCTCGTGCCTCATTCAAAGCCCTTGCCTCGCTTGTGAAGCACCCATGTGGCATTGAGCCAAAATTTTCTTAAGTCATGGTTGCCCTCACACAGATCCCTCAAGGTTCGTGCCTCACATGGAGCCCTTTCCCCTCGCAAGGAGTAATCATGCAGCATCGAGTGAAAATTTGTCTAAGTCATAGGTTCCCTAGCGAGGATCCTACAAACCTTGTGCCTTGAACTGTTGAGTAAAATTTGACCAAGTCTTAGGTGCTCCCATGCCTATCGAGCAAAATTTTGGGTAAAGTCATCGGATGGCCTCCGCAATGGCAGCGCCAAGTCGAACGCGTCGACGTACACGACAGTTTTGCACATCTGCTCGGTGCTGGCCCTGCTTGTTTTCGGAAGGCAAGTCCATGAGCGCATTGCGAAGGGCAGCGGCCTCTGTCGCGGCAATGTCTTCGCCTGCAATTATCTGATCAGCATGTGCAGCAGCTGTGGCGCGACACTGGATCTGGAGCAGGTATTCGATGAAATGACGGTAAGAGGCATCGTGTCATGGAACTCCTCGATCTCCTCGGCCGTGCAGGCTGGCTGGAAGAAGCGCATGACCTCCTCCTGAACATGCCGTTCTCACCAAATGCACCGGCGTGGTCTACCCTTCTGCATTCTTGCTCTGGCTCGTAAGAACAGCTCCGTGGGGAGCATCGCGGCACGGGAACTGAAAGCCCTGCAGCCCAACGGCGGTGGAAACTACGAGAGATTGGTGCGTAGCTGCAGAGGTGGCGAGGCGAATGAAACGCCGTTTGGTGTGGCAGGGGACGAGAAGAGTGTTGTTGCTCACATGCCCGGACGCAGCTGGGTCATCTGAGGCCTGCCTATCAGCTGGAGGACTGCGAGTCTGCGACGAGGAGGCGTGGGGAATGGTTGAATACCTGAAATAGAATGGATTGCAGATTCTTTTAAAAATAAGGTAAAATTTCGGTTTATACACTTCCCGAAACTGAAGTGAAAAGCGAACAAAACCAAAATAAAAACCGACCCGGAAACCGAAAACCGAAAAAACCAAAATATTCGATTAAATCGGTTCATTTTGGTTTTTCGGTTTCGGTTTAAAAATACCCGCCCCTACTATATGTGCCTTTGAGTTCATGCCCTGAACGAACTAGCTTTAGCGTGCCAAAAACCTGAACCATCTGCTGTTTAGATCCGACAAGAGAGAGGAGAGTTCAGGAAAACGAGTCAGGCAATCTTCCATGGTGGGGCAAATTCAGAACAAGTTACTGTTTAAGCATCATCCTCATCAGATGAGATTGGAGGACAAGGTCCTTCGAAACCTGAAGGAACTGCTGGCCTGCTGGCAGTGCAGCATCCTTTCTAGAGACAGATCTTGAATCAGTGCACCTTGTATTAGAATAGTTAGATATGTAGATTTATACATTGAAAAGGAGATGCCAGAAGGATGGAGCCGAACTAGAGTAATATTTGAACGTGAAGCTGTACAGAATAAATTTCGGCAAAAATACAACTTAGAGAAACGGCAGCACATGACAATTATTTGCGGACAGATAATAACAGGTGTTCTGACACTATACCCAACAAGAATTTGTTTCAAAAACGATGCAGAGGACACTAATCCACTGCAATGTATGGATTAGCTATGATGCTAAAACACTGTCATCAACTCATCATATCTTAGAAACGGCCTGTCACAGCAATTTGCATAAATTAAGACAGCTCGTACGACATTTCTTTCCACTACAACTCTATTTAATGACATCACCTGAACTAAAGGGGAAGAAAAGGCCTAGTTTAATTACAAAGCAACACAAATGGGGAAAAAGGGAAAAATTGAAGACTACTTGCCCATTCGTTCCTGCTATTGGGCTGTTGATTGGCTAACACAGCACAGAGCCAATTACATCACATACTATCTAACTGGATGCTATTGGATAACATCAACTGAAATTGTGAGTCAGGGTTCAGGACCAGCAGCAAGATGTTGAAAACCCCTCATTGAAGCATCTTGGTCTATAAGGCTGTACAAGAAACTCATCTATCGACAAAAGCTTTGCAGCAGAACACCAGTGTTGTCTCAACATGTTCTACTTATTGAAACCAAACGCATGGCATGGATTGTACAGCAGATCAGCCAGCTCAAAGAATCTGCATTTATTAAGTGTAGTGAGTTGTAGGATTCATGTACCAGCATAGAGTGCTCATCACATAAAATATTCTAACAAAGAATGTGCTCAGTATACCGCAGAGGCAGCATTTCTGTTTTGCAATGTCAACATGACAGCATCAAGAAAAGCCTTTGCGGCTTCAGCCTCAGCTTCTGCAGCCTCTGCAACCTTTGCTGCCTCTTCAGCTTCTGCGATAGCAACTTCTGCCTCGGCAACTGCCTTGGCAGCAAATGCTGCTGCCTCTTCCTTAGTCATGCTTTTCATATTGTCCAGTTCAGCATCCACTTGAGGCTTAATTAGGTGTTTAACACTAGTATTTTTTCGGTTCATGTCTTCAGTGGAATACACCTTGGAGCTCTTTCCACCTAAGGAAATTGAACTCGGTGCAATTCTGTATTTCTGGTTTACCTACAACCACAATTAAAGTGGTAGCCAACTTAAAGTGCTCCTTTTTTAGTATTTTAGTAGATGATAAACCACACATATGTGCACGTGAGCATACATAGAGAGAGTACCTTGATCAATTTTCCAGTAGCAACCAATGCCTTCAATTTTGCAGACAGTAATCGTTGAAAATCATCGGGTGGCCAGTAGTGCTCCTACATATACAGAAAAGTATCGTTAGAGTCGTCAGTGAAATCAATAAAGAAGATTACATCAGTGATAAAAATCAGCAGAGCTGCCTCAGATTCTCAAAGAACAAGATTAACATTTTTGCAACAGACAATAATCAAAATAATGGAAATAATTGACCTTCCAAGATGAAATTGATGTACAACAAAACAACAAATAACATCAGCAAGGAAATACAAGAAGATATTATGGTGATGATCATTACAAATACCTCAATGTACACAGCAATGGCCGTTTTAGTAGACCCAGAAGACTCCTTAAGCCTCTTTATAGCTTCTAATATGAGGTCATCAAGCCTGCAAAAATGACAGATACATCAAGAATATCACACTGGATGACCAAACATGAAGAAATTAGTATGCTAAATGCACCGAGGAGCTGGAGAGTAATAGCGAAAAGTGTATTGAATAAAGCAATGTTTTCCAGACTTGAAGCATTACCCCAGTTCCGTATTAACAAAAGTAGACAGGAAGGCGTAATAATATGCTACCAGCTATGCAACTAGAGCAAAAATATTGACTTTCATCTCAAAAACTAAAAACCAAACAAAGGATTGCATTCCACACGGTAATGTCTGAGTTGTGGAATGAAGGGGGTATACCTTTTGCGCTGCCACCTTTTTTTGTATAGCGTTGGATCTGCCCCATAGTCATCTCAACAATCAATTATTATAACAAATGGATTTCTTCAAAAAATTGTGAGGTGTGCTTCGAACCTATGACTTCCACCATATGAACAAGCACCACCAAACCAACATCTTAAGTATAGCTAGTGTTCTAAATAAAGGCCATTAAGTACTTGCAAACAGCCGTTAAAACGGTAAAGGTCCCGTACCCGTTACGTTTATGGACATTTCTTGGTTTGCCCATTTTATCGGATCGTTTATTCGGTTTAACGGCCATTAACGTTTGACAGGCCCATTATATAGAGCCGTTTATTTGGATAAAGTTGCAAGATAGCCATATGACATGAAACATTATGACATACATGAGATGAATGCTAGTTTTGCTTTTTATTGCCACTTGAGCTATTCATTCATTCAATTATGATTCGTTAATTACATTCACATCATGTCATCTTTTTTCTTCATATCACCGCTGTAGACAATTGTTGATAGCCTGGTAGTTCCATTCTATATGTATAAAAGAAGATGAATTAGATACTTGCATTGTTACTGCAAACACATGTTCTTTGAATTTTAAATAGTAAAGCTATTTACAAAACCGTTTATAAGGCCGCTTACTATATAAACACTAAAAGGTGGGATGACTGTTCGTTCACCGCTTACCGTTATTTAGAACATTTATTATAGCATAGAAGACAAAAATATTAAAAAATGTTGTGCGACATTGAATATCCAGGAACATACATCAAACAATGCCCTAAATATGGCTTTCCTAAACATATTAGATTGCCATGCATTGCATGTTACACATAGTCACAGAATACATGGTAAAGTTATATATTAGTTATTTAATCTATGTTAACATTTATGTTCGAACTTAGAAAAACCCATGGTCCAACTGGCAAACTGAGAGATAATTAACCCAACTTCTATGCATAAACATTAAGTCATAAAGTCGAATCGAGTCGCCATGCTACCAACTTGCCGATTAGTCCCGACTACTCCACTACTACTTGCTGGTTGCTTCTACTACAAGCTGCCTTCTACCACTACTACTACTTGGTACGGCTAGCACTGTGTGCTACCTACTACCGGATCAGAGAGGAAGAATATCCAGATAATGATCTAGAAGAAAGCAGCAAAATTGAGTCTGGTAGAAGGAAAGGATAGAGAGAACAGAGCAGCCAAAAGAAAAGGCTAGGATCAAGATCTGGAACAGAGCAGCCAAAAGAAAAGGCTAGGAGCAAGATCTGGAACAGAGCAGCAAAATGGAGGAAGAAGATGGGAGTGTAACCAGTAGGAAGAACACAGCAGCAAACGGATGAAGAATAGAGCAGCGAAACAGAGCAGCACCTCCGGGTCAAAAAAAAAAAAGAGCAACACCTGGCTTGATCTACTTCTTGCGAGGGGTGGTGGAGGTGCACTTTTCACAGTGACTCCCTCTCCGGGGCTGTTGCCGCCATCCCTTGCACCATGGCCCAGCCACCGCCGCCTCTGCTCTTAAGTAACTCCCTTCTCTAACCTCCGCTTTCGTTCCTCCCTCGCCCTCCTCCCCTTCCCCTTCACCTTCTCCCTTTCTCCATGGTGACTTTTCTGACAACCAAGTCGCCCGATTAATTGCGATTAGTCGTCAACTAGAAATCCAAGTCGCTCCACTAGAAACTAATCGAGTCGAGGTCCTCCAGTCGTCCCAGGCCAACTTTACGATTAATCGTCGATTAGTCGCGACTAATTGCGCGACTTGATAACAATGCTTCCATGTGAGCATGGTTTCATATATTCAGTCTGGTTATTATCTCGCTGCCCTATTGGGTTCCCTTTCTTCTTGTGTAAGGGTCCTTCATATAATTGTGCTACCATCAGTTTGGTAGCAATATAAGGACATAACAAACCTTGTTGTAATTAAACAAGTCAAGAGAAATACCCCCTAATTATACTAAGTCATCAAAGGAAAATTACGATTTTTGATGCATGTGATACAAAAAATACGTATCTCGATTTGCTGAGTGAGATGACATGTGAAGCCCTAGACTAGTTGCTCAAAGGCGGGTTAGCAACCCTAATATGGTCTGTAAAGACTTTCCATTCCAATCAACTTGTCAACCTAAATGACTAACAAGTCTGGACTCTAGTTAGTGAGAACTCCCACACTGATGGGGGATCCTATCATGACAATAGCAATTAGCGTTTCAAGATATTCACATAAAATATATTCACCAAATTAAACCTGGACAACAAAAAATAATGCAGGATAATTAGAAAATGAATATGAAGCACATCTGATAAAATATTTCTACCGAGTCCACTAACCTAGCAACTGACTTGTCTGGACTGCTCTCAAGCTGTATGGGCTCAACAACCATTGCTAATGGTTTTGCATCAATGGCTGTAGTATGAACACCATCCAAGTCATTTGTATCGATATCCATTGGTTCAGTGATAGCCTTAGGCACACGCCTGCCTTTCTTCAATGCCATTCTTGCCTTCTCTCTTGACCCATATCCTCCAGCAGTGACACTCAAGTTGCGCCACTTGTCCTACACAATCAGACCAAACCAATCACGATAAGATTCATTTACACAAGGATATACGGAAACATTCAAAAATATTATTGGAAAATCAAGATAAATGGCGTATAAAAATTAGCATTAAACTACAAAATAACACCAAATTAGGGCAAGGGGCCTAGCTCTAGGAAAACTAGAGCAATAGCCCACTGGATGCATTTCAAACTCTTTTCAATAATGAATTCTCCAATGGGCTGTTTGGTTGCCCGACCGCAGCGAGCCAGGCCTGAGCGAGCAGCGCAGCCGGTGTTTGGTTTACCTTGTATCCAAAGCCAGGCTTGAGCGAGCAGCTGCGCTGGTGTTTGGTTGGCTGCACGCGCTCGTATCCGGAGCCATCGCGATGCAGCGTATAAGGCGGAGCCTGGCCGCGCGGAAACGAGCGCGGCGACCGTTTCCGCGGAGCCACCCTCGCGTGCTGCGGGCTGGTGGGATGCGAGCTCGCGGCATGCAGTCGGCCGGGCAACCAAACACGCTACAACTGTTTACTCAAACTGGTACGCCCCTTAGTCCACAGTTCATAGAAAGCAATAAAACCAGTGTTACTCGGACACCTGTGTCCAAATTTTTTTGTAGAAATAGACACGTCGAATCTGAGTCGGATTCCAACACGTGTCCAATTCTGAGTAGTATCTCATGCCCAAATTTTTTTGCCGAATCGGACACCCGAATCCAAATCAGATTCCAACTACTGTGTCTGTGTCCAAGTAACAATTAATAAAACATGGCCCATTTTGATCATTAGTTACAACCAAATTATTAGTTTTTTCATCTAACAAAACAGAATTGAACAATGTAGCAAAATCACTAATACCAAACGGAAAAAGAAAAGCTCTACAACATTAAAACCAACTCGTTGCATCATCAAAACTGCCCCCAATTTGTTTTCCTAAAAGAGATTATAAAAAATTAGTTCTAATGGGAGAGACTTCCCAAGTAAACATCGAACCATAACACCAAGGTGAACAAGATCTCTGTCTGGAATAAAAAAAAAGGGCAACCCATAGCTCTGATGATAACTTTTGAGATGTCAAAAGGACAACACGTTTCATCATTGTCCCAATTGAACAAATGAGATTAAAATTACTCTTGCCGATCCGTCCAAAACCGTAAAACTTGAGCCACAAGGAAATCTTTCCAATCAATTACGCAATATCAACACGGCAACCGCCTAAATCCCGACCTAGAACAAAAACCGCAATCTTTCGCCGAAAGTTTTCCACCTTCCCAACCGATCGCCAAAAACCCACCGCTAGAATTCACGCAAAAGGGCAATCCCCTCCGCCGATCCAATCGGCACAGGGGTGCAAGAATCGCGCCGCCCACCTTGAGGTCAACATTGGATCGGAGGCGCAGGAGAACGCTGAAGTCCGGGTCGCGGAGGATGGTGCGCCACTTGCCGGGCCCGTGCTTGGCCACGCCGGCCTTGAGCGCGGCCTCCTCCTCTGACGTCCACCTCTGCTTCGGCGCGCCCATCGCGCGCTCGTCCGCAAACAGCACCGCGGGGCAACAAAGCAAGCGTCCCAAGAACCGGGCCTCCTCTAGGGCGGACGTTCTTGATCGGGGCAATTCGATCCGACGCCGGAATCGGTCGGCGAATTCGGGTAGAGATCTGGCGTGCCGGTCAGGGGGCGATCGGGGCGCGGGGAATTCGAGGAGCCTTGCCTCGGAGATCGGGAGGCGGAGGGGTTCTAGGCGAGGGTGGCATGAGATGAGGAGCAGGAAGCCATAGCTTTGGAGTGGTGGAGGTTATAAACGGAAGGGGAATAATTGGTACGGCCGGTTGCTCTGCACTGGGCCTCTAATTCCACGTGGGTGGGTCAGGTCCCCTGGATTTTAGTTTAATAGGAGTATCTGGCTATTCACGTGGGTTAATTGGGATTTTGAACTTCTTAGATATTGATATGGACTTTTGGGCCCTCGTTGGCCATTCAGGGCTTTTGGTCACATACAAGCTCTAAAAGAGAAATTCTGAGGAGCTTTTCATCCCTACTACTTTTATTTTTAGTTGAGATTTGTTGCTATTGGGAAACCTGGTCCGTTGTGGCCCATGTGGACTCTCCCGAAACCCTAGTTGTAGGTTATAAATAGGAGGCAAGGGGTCACCCCATGTACACAGAAGCAAGCAATAAAGAATAGCAGAACAATTCCTCCTCATATTGTGTCTCTCTCCCTCTCTCTCTGTTCTCTACTTTAGATCTATTAGGCAACCCCGGACTATTCGATAGCGAGGTTGTCTAACACATTATCAGCACGAAGCTCTACCGGAGAAAAGGTGAGAAAAGGGGAGAATACGAGGATTGATCTAATCGCTCGCTAAATCTATATTTGCATCTATTCTACGTGGCACGAAGCTACGACATGAAGCGTTTTTGCAAAAACGTGGCAAGAAGCTACAGTTGATTTGCATAAATCTACAGCACACCATGATGGCACGAAGTCATCAAAACTATAGAAGTGTGAAGCCAATCTTTCGGCAATGAAGCGCTGGCCCCAGCGGCATGAAGCCACTTATTGAACTCCAACCATGCGCTACCGCCGCCGCCACGCATAACACCAAGTCGCCGCGCCGCTTCCTCGCCCTGGCCGACGGTCGTTACCCTCGATCCGAGATAAGAAATGACGACCCGCCCCGAAGCGTGGCGCTTCATCTCCCGCCGCCATAACGCACGGCCCGCTTGAAGCGCCGCCGCCGCAGGCACGGCCAACCCGCCGCCTCGCTTGAAGCATTGTCTCACTGCTGCCGCGCTGTGCCGAACGACCTCCGCCGGCGGCCGCCGCGAGCCGCTCGGCCGAAGCGGTTAACTAGCGCCCGCATCGCCTCATGTAGCACCGATCGCCGCCGCTTGAAGCAGTAACGCCGCCGCCCGCCATTACCATCGGGCGCCACCGCCACGCTTCGCAGCGCCGCCGCAGACTGCCGCCCGCCTCCTTGTCGCCCTCGGTGCCGATCGGTTTGGAGCAGTTGAACGCATGGACTTGAAGTCCATAATGAAGTTCTTGGCTCCATGAACGCGTGAACGCAGGGACCCCATCGGCCTAGAAGCTCCGGCTCAAAGCCTAGCCTCCAACGCTGGTCGCCGCCGCCGACGCCAAGCCGCCACATTGCCGCCGCCACGGGCCTGGCTGGCTCGCCGCTCGCCTGTTTGCACCGACTGGCTCCTCCCTTGCTTGGATTCCAAGATGGACATGAAGTTCACTGGTATATTGGACATGAGGTCCATTGCTGAGGAAGTCCAAGACTTGGACGGGACAGCACTAGGACATGAAGTCCATCAACCCAATAATGCATGGACTTACAGTCTTACACACAATGAACTTGCGGCGGGCCTGAACCGATCCAAAAGTGGATTGAATCCGGCTTGCGTGGCGCTCGGGGGGAGGGGGAAATTACCCCCTTACCCCCGGCTCTATTTATTTATATTTCCTTTTTTCCGAAAATGATTAGAAATTCAGAAAATCAATTAGAAAATTCTAGAAAACTCTGAAAATTGCCAGAAAAATATGAAAAAAGGCTAGAAAATTCCAGAAATTTTTATGGCTCTGATTTAATTTGTACTTAGCCTTATTTTCTGCTTTTATGAATATTTGCATGTATTTTTGCAATAATTGCCTTGTTTAGAATATCGGAAATTCCTGGGAATTTATTTTCTGTATTTATAAATTTGTGAATTATGCAATTATTGTTTACTCTGAATTCATGAATTGTGCAATTATTCTGTTCCATGCATTGTATTTATTACTTGAATATAATTCATTGGAAATTCAAGCACGCCGCACGAAGCGGCCACCGTCGCGCCAGGAAGGCCGACGCGCATGGAACTAAATGCACCACGCGCATGAAGCCGCGTTAAAACCGATCGCACGAAGCCGATCATGCATATGAATCTGATCGTTTGCACGAAGCCGATCACCTACATGCACGTAGTTGTATTTCTGAATATTTATGAATCTGTGTATATATGAATCTTGCAGTTATGAATCATGTATTTATGAATCTCGCATTTATGAATCTTGTACTTATGAATATTGCATTTATCTTGTATTTATGATTTTCATAATTATTGTTTCTTTTAGTTTACTGGATATTCATGAGAATTTGATTTATGCATTTATGAATTTTTGCAACCACTCTCTATTGGATTACACGAAGTAATCTAATGAAAGAATCCTATGAATATGTAAATACCTGGCATTGTCATATGTGAGTTTTGAAGAACTGGTCCGAATGGTCAGAACTATCTCACATGGGCATCAAATGTGAAGATCGTGCTTATGAGCAAGAAGCTCTGAATTGCCATCGGTTTAGGGTCCTCAAAGGACAAGTAACCTACTGCCAAGCAAAACGATCAAGTTTTGTACTCCCCAGGTATCACTTTCAGCCACAGTGAAGAATGAATACATGGCTGAGGTGAGTACACTTGAGTTACGGACTGCACTTCAGAAGTAGTTCGAGAAGCTCAAGTCCACCATCTTACTCCAAGCACAGCAAGATTGAGTTCGCCTGAAGTTTGCAGGCTACAGAACAGTGGTTGTTAATGAACTTTGAATAATGAATTGTAAGCTCTCGAAGAGCATACATTTTTCTTTTCTCATGAATAGAATTTCAATTTATTCTTTATTCCGATATTCTATATTTTTAAGCAATATTTGAATTACTTTGTCACTATATGATTAGAATTATATTTCTTGTCATTTAGATATTGTGTAGCGCCCAATGGAGGTGATATGTATTGTTGATAGTGGCACAACAAATACCATCTTAAGAGAGTCGAAATACTTCTAGACGATCACGAAGAACGCTGGAAGGATTATGAAAATCGCAGGAAGCGATACGCATATAATAGGCTCAGGAAGAGCCACAATTATATTGCCAATGGGTACAACTTTGGTAATTGATGAAGCCTCCTTGTACCCTGAATCAACACGCACTCTCTTAAGTTTTAACAGATATCCGCGCCAATGGGTTTCACGTAGAAACCAATGAAGAAAATGGCAAAGAGCATTTGTGCATTATGAAGCACGCGGAGTATGAAAAATGGTATTAGAAAAATATCCCTCATATGAATCTGGGTTGTTGTAGGATCGAAGTATACGACATCCTTGACCACCAAGACCTCAGTTCCTCCTGAACCTAGTCCCGAACCTCAATTCCTCCATGACCCTAGTTCCGGTCCCGTCATCGACCACGTTCGTCTTCGAGCAATACCTGCACATGATCAAACCACAAAACAATTCCGAGCACAAGTCCACGACTTGACTCACATCAATCCATGCAAATACTCACACAAGCATTGCATAAAGTCCACTTCAAAAGAAGCATCATGAAATTCTCACAAATTTCATAATCCCAAAAATGAATCAAACACAATTCCAATTTTGCTCAAAACCCTAATCGAGCAAAAACGCATTCACGACGGACAAGGAAATATGGTCCGGCGTACACATGAAAAAGCACTCAAAAAACCATTCACAACGGACAAACAAAATCGGTCCGTTGTACAAGTGAAAGTTTCAGTTCCAAGAAGAAATCATTCCGGCGAAAACACATTCACGACGGACAAACAAAATCGGTCCGTCGTACATGCGAAATCAAACCTCAAAAAGCCATTCACGACTGACCAAAGAAGTTTGTCCGCCGTACATGCAAAACTTACTGGTTTCTTGGAAGATTGAGTTCGACTCATGAGCTCAAAAAACACGCTCACGATGCACTCCAAAACTTTGTCCGTCGTACATGGGAAAATGAGGTTGCCAAAGCATGTTTACGACAGACCAACAAACTTTGTCCGTCGTAGATGGGAAACTTACTGTTTTCTTTAAGTTTGGTCCGGCGCCAAAGCGAAACTTACTGTTTCTTGTCAAATTGTCAAAACACAAGAACAAACACATTTGCAATTTCAATTCTAAGCCAATTTTTCAGCACATGATTTCACAATCTCCCCCTTGATGAAAACATTGGCAACACCACTTAGAATTGAACATTTGGCATTCACTTTACAAAAGATTTTGAAATCCAAAGGATCAAAGACCAAAGTAAGAAAACACAGAATTCCCCCTTTGACCAAAAAGCAAAACAAAATCTCCCCCTGAGAAGGAAAATGTGTGTGAATGTGCAATGTGCCCAAAAATTTCAAAATTCTCCAAACTTCTCCCAAAATCCTCAAATTTCCAAAAACAACAACTCCCCCTTTTTCTTTAAACTTTTCAACGATTCCCAAATTTCTCCCCCTTTGACAATGGATTCATCAAGAGTACAAAAGAGAGAACAGGTTCAAAATTTTTCCTGTAGCAAAGATTTCACAAGGAGAAACAAGGGAGTGCCAAGATAGGAAAAGATGAGCTCATTCGATCATATAACCTTATATATCACATAATATGCAAAATACATGATCTTGATGTGATTTTAACAAGTTAGGGAATGACATGCATCTCAACCTTAATTCAGTCAACTATAGCCAAGTATTAAGCAAAACCTTTAGTAGAAAAACAAAGGCTCAAAGTTGAAGCAAATAACAAATCAGGTCAAGCAAGTAGTTTCAACTCCAATCTAGTGGACAAATTTAATCTTTAAACAGTAAACTGCATGTGGCATGCTTGAAGCATACTTCTTTTATTTCCTTGGAGTGGCATGCTTGAAGCATACATCTTATCTTTGAGGGAATGGCATGCTTGAAGCATACATCTTTATTTTTTTAGGGAAAGCATGCCTGAAGCATACAACTTGAAGCTTTTGCTTTTAACAACCTTTTTTTATTGATTCCCTTTTTCTTTTCTTTTTCTTTGATTGTAAACATGCAAAAATGATTAAAAGGTCTTATGAAAGAGTAAAGCTGAAAACACACTTGCTTCATAGCCCAAATTTGTCAAGAAGATTCAATATCAAGCTTAAAAGAGTGAGATATCACAGAGTATTTAACTATAGGCTATCAAACCAAGGAATTCCGCAATGTCATTTTTAGTTCAAGTGGAACAATTTAGATTATCATATATTAGCACAATTACACAATATATAAAGAAATATGATAAAGTGAGCTCATAAAGTGAAAGAACTTGGCAAAGAAACTCCCCCTCAAAACAAACCCATTGGATGAACAATCCCAAGTTCTCCCCGAATGAAAGTAAAACGAGAAGAAGACAAAGGTTTTGTAAAAATGTCTGTCAATTGATGTTCAGTATCCACATGATGAAGCACAATATTGCCTTTTTCAACATGATCTCTAAGGAAGTGAAATCTGATGTCAATGTGTTTTGTTCTAGAGTGTTGCACGGGGTTCTTAGCAATGCAGATTGCACTAGTGTTATCACACAAAAGAGGAACACTATCCAAATTAACCCCATAATCTTTAAGTGTAGCTACTATCCAAAGAATTTGAGAACAACAACTAGCAAAGACCACATATTCAGATTCAGCAGCTTGATTGTGCAAATGTAAGATTGTTTTCTAGATGACCATGCAATAAGAGAATTGCCCAAGAAATGACATGTACCAGATGTACTTTTTCGCTTGACAGCTTGTCGATGTGAAGCACGTGGGGAAGCTTGAAAACGAGCACACAAGCATACAGCAAACTCCAATTATCTCATCCTCAATAGCATCATCATCATCTTCATCAACAAAGATACTCTCCCCCTGAACATATGCACCTGTACCTGCACTATTTGGACTAGTGCCTTTTGCGAAAACAGAGGTGGAAGAAGCATCTTGAAAAATAACACTTTTAGCACGAGATGCGCGAGTGAAGGAGGAGAACCAATTCTTATCATCGGACATGTGGCGTGAGCATCCGGAATCCACTAGCCATATGTTCTCCTTCCTCGCGTGAGAAGCCTACATAGAAGCAGAAAGTGTCGAGGTCTCTGCAGGGGTTAGAAATAAGATGTTTAGGAATCCAAAGATCGAGACACACGACGCACAACAAGAGGGCACAACACGAGCATTCTTATGCACAAAGATTGATTTGTCTTTTCCCGTGTTCTTACCAACAAAAGGTGTTTGCATCACCCTAGGCACATAATGAGAAACAAAGCGTGCCTGTCTGAAATTAGACCTAGCCTTAGTTTTTTCTTTCTTTTGTTGTTTGGCTAGTCTAAAGCAAAAGTCTACTAAATGTCCATCTCTACCACAATGAGTGCAAGTGTACTTAACAGGATGTTTGGCTTTAGAAGTAGAAGCAACATTTGCATTCATCATAGTAGAAGATAACACTCCAAAGAAACTTAAAGACGCTTTCTTAGGCTTATTGACAATTTCAAATTTTCCTCCGTCAAGTGCTTTAACAACAGTGGGAGCATGTGATTTATGATGAGCATAAGAATCAAAACCTAAACCTTTGTTATGAGTGCTGACTTTTGATTGATCCAAAATCATGTTTAGGTTCTTCTTTCCTTTAGTGAAACGTTCTAATGATTTTTCCAAGTAATCAACTTTTCGAGAAAAAGTTAAACAATTATTGCAAGGAACATTCACTTTTCCTTTTTGCTTACGACAAGTTGAGCATGAAAGAACCTCATGTGTAAGCAGATCATCAGTCAATTGAGAAACCCTAGCATTTGCATCTTTTAATTTTAATTCAAGAGTTGAGCATTTAGAACAAGAAGTTAAACCATGCAAATCATCAGTGGAACAGCTAGCATGTTTAACATGTTTCTCATTTTTCTCACTTTCAGCATTAATTTTCTCAATCAAGGAAGCATGTTCTTTCCTAAGCGAAGTAAGCTCATTCCAAATTAAGTCACATGATTTGCAAGCATCATCATCAGGAATCAAAGTTTTAAGTCTAGCAATTTCAAAGCATTCAATGATTCAACAACAAAATCATGTTTCTTAATTTTCTTATCACGCTTATCAAGCAATTTACCAAGTCGAGCAACAAAGAATAGCTAATTCATCATAGGAAGGATCTACCTCATTGAAGTCGCTGTCGTGATTGTCCTCGGTGAAGTTGTCGCTACTTTTGGCCATGAGACACAATCCCATCAAATCATGCTTGCTTGGAGTTGCATCATCTTCGCCGCTTCTCCGAGTCCACATCGCTCAAATTGACTTGTTCAAGAGCGGAAAGAACTCGGTGGACAACTTTGTCGTTGATGAAGCTCTTCTTCTTTCTATTACTTGAAGAGAACTTCTTCTCTTTTCTTGGTCGTTGTCCTTCTCCTCCCTTGATGCTTTACTCCGCAAGTTTAGGACAATTTGGACGAATATGGTCGAGATCACCACACTCATAGCATCTTGGAGGGCCACCACCACCTCACTTTCTCATTCTCACATTTTGTAAAGCTTTGTTAAAGCGAGAAGAGAGTAGTGACAAGTCTTCTTCTCGGGAATTGCTCAACTGCTCACTCGGTTAGTGAAGACAAGAAAGATAGAGCAAAACTTGAAGCGGCACCATTATGAGATATGCTAGATTGAGATGTCAAAGCAATTGATTTATGATCATTCTTTCTAGCAAGAACATCTAATTCATGAGTTTTCAACTTGGAATAAAGAACATCTAAGGTAAGTGTACTCATGACAGTAGATTCTCTAATGGATGTAACTTTCATCTCCCAAATAGACATGTCTAATGCACCAAGCAATTGTCTAGCATTAGCAGCATCATCAAAGCTAACTCCAACAGCACGCAAATTGCTAAGAATTTTATTAAAACATGCAAAGAAATCATCTAGTGACTCACCAGGCTTCATCTCAAATCGCATGTATTCTTTTTTGTAAAGATCTTGACGAACCTCTTTAATAGTGTTAGAACCCTCATGGTAATCACAAAGAGATTTCCATACCTCATATGCGGACTTGAGATGGATCACACGGTCAAAGTCGCTGCGTCCCAAACCTTGGATGATCAAGTTGCGCGCCTTGCTGTTTGCTTCAACATGTGTGCGATTGGTGTCGTTGACGTTGTCGTTTGCAGGGACTTCATATGGCTTGTAGACCTTCTCCCAGATTGTGAAGCCTTGTGCTTGGATGAACGCCTCCATCTTGGCCTTCCAAAACTGAAAATCAACACCATCGAACACACATGGTTTTGTCGAATAACGATCCATTGATCTAATCACCGGTTAAGATAGATTAGAGAAACCTTGCTCTGATACCACTTGTAGGATCGAAGTATATGAATATAGCAATCAGAGGGGGGGTGAATGATTGTGCGGAAGCTAAAACCAAATTCTTGATCTACTAAAAGTTCACCCCAAAACAGAACCAAATAATTGCCTCGTTTTCGACAAAAACAGAATGATAGAGGTTTGATAAAACGAGAATTCCCGGAGATCCAACCGTCGAAACGATCTGAAATTTGGACACGAGAAACTAGATTCCAATAAGAATCGAACCCAAAAAGAATCAGCTCGATCGGACTTACGGATCAAAAGTTATGAGCTTCGCAAGCGTGCTGATCCAGAACTTGACGAGAATCAATCTAATCAAAACTTCAAGATTAAACAAGAACGACAAAAGATTGATCAACTGAACTTTGAGAAACACTAGATCAATACCCTAGAGAAGTTTTTGATGGATCAAATCAAGATAAAACTTAAAGAACAAAAACCAATCTAGAACTAGAACAAGCATGCAAACAAGAACCAAAAAGAGAACGTTGAAGCAATGCGGGAACTAGAAGAATTGATCTTTATTTCTTTTGTCTAAAGTACTCCCATCAAAAGAGTACAAACCCTAAACTTTGAGCCCAAGGCTCTATGCGCCTAGCTCTCCTCAATTCGATGCTCTTCAACAGGAGACAACCCCTCCTATTTAAAGCACCAACCCACAAGGAGTTCAATACGATTCCTATTCCTAGAAGGAATCAGATCCAACACAACTCTACTTGGCCCAACCTGGCCGAGTACAACTCTTTCACGCATATGGCAACCCTACCATACTCACGTGACTAACACTTTGCACGCGTATGGCCACCTGCCATACTCACATGACTAACACTTTGCACGCGAATGACCTCCTGCCATTCTCACGTGACTAATCATTCTTCATGTGCACCATTCTCTTAGCCCGAACGTCCCGCATGACATCCTTGACCACCAAGACCTCAGTTCCTCCTGAACCTAGTCCCGAACTTCATTTCCTCCATGAACCTAGTTCCGGTCCCGTCATCGACCACGTTCGTCTTCGAGCAATACCTGCACATGATCAAACCACAAACAATTCCGAGCACAAGTCCACGACTTGACTCACATCAATCCATGCAAATACTCACACGAGCATTGCATAAAGTCCACTTCAAAAGAAGCATCATGAAATTCTCACAAATTTCATAATCCCAAAAATGAATCAAACACAATTCCAATTTTGCTCAAAACCCTAATCAAGCAAAAACGCATTCACGACGGACAAGGAAATATGGTCCGGCGTACACATGAAAAAGCACTCAAAAAACCATTCACAACGGACAAACAAAATCGGTCCGTTGTACAAGTGAAAGTTTCGGCCCAAGAAGAAATCATTCCGGCGAAAACACATTCACGACGGACAAACAAAATCGGTCCGTCGTACATGCGAAATCAAACCTCAAAAAGCCATTCACGACTGACCAAAGAAGTTTGTCCGCCGTACATGCAAAAATTACTGGTTTCTTGGAAGATTGAGTTCGACTCATGAGCTCAAAAACACGTTCACGACAGACCCAAAAACTTTGTCCATCGTACATGGGAAAATGAGGTTGCCAAAGCATGTTTACGACAGACCAACAAACTTTGTCCGTCGTATATGGGAAACTTACTGTTTTCTTTAAGTTTGGTCCGGCGCCAAAGCGAAACTTACTGTTTCTTGTCAAATTGTCAAAACACAAGAACAAACACATTTGCAATTTCAATTCTAAGCCAATTTTTCAGCACATGATTTCACAGTTGTACTACACGATAATCAATGCACACACAGTGTATACTTATTTGAAGACTGTATTTAGAAGCTCTGAATTATTTTCATTATGGCATTGTATATTTAGGTCATCCTGGTCTTATATTGATGAAAAATATAGTTAACAACTCACAAGGTCATGGCATTAATGTTAAAAATTTCCCGAATCATGAAGATTTTGTGTGCCATGCATGTGCCACCGGAAAATTAATAACTAGACCGTCTGTTATGAAAGTGCAACATGAAATCCCTACATTCCTGGAACGCATTCAGGGGGATATTTGCGGCCCGATTCAGCCCTTGTCAGGGCCGTTTCGATACTTTTATGGTGCTCATTGATGCTTCCTCGAAATGGTCGCATACGTGTTTGCTGTCAACAAGGAATCATGCATTCGCAAAATTGATCTCGCAGATCATCATAATTAAGAATGCTTTTCCTGATCATCGTGTGAAGTCCATTCGATTGGACAATGCCGGCGAATTTACTTCCAAGGCATTTGATGATTATTGTACAGCAACGGGAATAACTGTTGAGCACTCTGTACCGTACATCTATACGCAAAATGGGCTAGCTGAAGCACTAATAAAGAGGATTAAGTTCATTGCCAGACCGCTCTTGCAGAGTTGTAACTTGCCCAACACTTGTTGGGGACACGCAGTCATGCACGCAGCAGCACTCATCAATTATAGACCGTCGGCCTACAACATCCATTCAACTATGCAACTAGTGCAATGGGTCATCCTGAAGATTTGAATGAATGTTATATGTACCTATACCACCCCACAAATAATCGCAATGGACCCTCTCCGCAAGTCTGGGATATACGTTGGTTATGAGAATGCATCCATAATCAGGTATTTGAAACCCACGACTGGAGATTTGCATACAGCCCGATTCGCTAATTGCATTTTTTTTAACGAGGATCGCTTTCCCGTCATTAGGGGGAGGAAATGAACCATTGGATGAAAATACCGGGAAATCATATGGCATTCCATTGGGATCCCCGTGCATGACCCTTGCACTAATGAAGCAAATCATGAAGTCAAGAAGACAATCGATTTGCAGAATTTAGCAAATAAACTGCCTGATCATTTTTGTGATCTGAAGAGCGTGGTTAAGTCGCATATACCAGGAAGAAATGCACCAGAGAGGGTGGAAATACCAAAGAAAGCAGAAGGTATCCCTCATCCTGTTCAGAGGCCTCAAAGAAAAAGAACAGGAAATCTGGCTTCTCAAACCCAAAGTACCCGGAGACATCTGGGGAAAACTGGGCAAGAGGACTTACCACAGCCAATCACAAAAGTGCCCCAAAGTAAGAAGGGGAGCCAGTTGAGACCTGGCACTGGAAAGAAGCCTGTGGAAAAGGTAATTCCAGATTTGAATCTTCAATTGGAAGAAGCCGCCGGAAATAATGTGTGCGCACACATTGGCGGAGAAAAACTAAAGGAATTTGCCCCTAGAATGGGAAATAGCAATGAAGAGCAAGTAGAAGTGCATGAAGCACACCATGACGAAATGGCCATAAATTTTGTAATAATAGGAGAATCTATGAACAGAGCAACAACCATTGCAAGGCTTGTTGTTCAAGGTTTCACTCAACATCCTAGGTTTGATTATGAAGAAACCTATTCTCCGGTCATGGGTGGAATTACCTTTAGATACTTGATCTCAATGGCAGTCAACTTGAAGTTGAGAATGAAGCTAATGGATGTTGTTACAGCATATTTGTATGGAAACTTGGATTCGGAGATATACATGAAAGTACTGGAAGGTGTCCCCATCCCGAACCAAGACAGAGCAAACAGAAACCTATACAGTGTGAAATTGGAGAAATCACTGTATGGGCTGAAGCAGTCAGGAAGAATGTGGTACAATTGCTTGAGTAACTTTCTTTGCAAGAAAGGCTACACGAATAGCGAAGATTGTCCATGTGTGTTTATACAACGATCCCCGAATGGATTTTGTATAATCTCCGTCTATGTAGATGACTTGAACATTATTGGGACGGATGAAGAAATTGAAGAAGCATGCACATACTTGAAGTCTGAATTTGAAATGAAAGACTTGGGTAAAATCAAGTTCTGTTTAAACTTGCAGCTTGAACATGTCCAAGGCGGAATCTTGGTACACCAATCTTCCTACACGCAGAAAGTGTTGGAGAGATTTGGTTTTGAGAAGGCATACCCCGCAAAGACCCCAATGGTCGGAAGGTCACTCCAAGCAGACCTAGACCCATACAGGCCTAGAGAAGAGGGAGGAAGTCACAGGAGCGAATTCCCATATTTGAGTGCAATTGGAGCACTCATGTACCTTGCGAATAGCACTAGGCCGGACATTGCGTTCGCCGTGAATTTGCTAGCAAGGTACAATGCAGAACCCACCAAAAGGCATTGGAAAGGGGTTAAGGACGTCTTCCGTTACCTCCAAGGAAGCAAAGATCTCGGTTTGTTCTATAGAAGGAACAATGAATTGAATTTTGTTGACTATGCCGATGCTAGGTACCTATCGGACCCGCATACTGGTAAGTCACAAACCGGGTATGTTTTCCTTTGCGGTGGAACAACAATTTCGTGGAAGTCGTCCAAGTAGACTCTTGTCTCGACGTCGACAAACCACTCAGAAATAATTGCCTTGTATGAAGCTTCTCGAGAATGTGCATGGCTTCGAAGAATGGTTCACCACATTCAGAAGTCATGTGGTTTGAACATGGAGCAAACCCCTACTATTATCTATGAAGATAATGCAGCTTGTGTTGCTCAAATGCAAATGGGATATGTGAAGAGTAACCTCACAAAGCATATAAACCCCAAGTTCTTTTATGCTCATGAAATGCATAAGATGAACGAGATAAAGATACTGCATACTAAGTCGTGTGAAAATCTCGCAGATATGTTCACTAAGTCACTCCCGGCATCTTCCTTTGAAAGATGTGTGAGAGGAATCGGGATGATGAGGCTTAGAGAAGTGCAGATTTCAGGGGGAGAATTTTCACATACTCCTACATAAATCTCGAACATGAAGTTTGAGCACCCAACGTGAATCTTGAAGATTAACAATGAAGTTTGGGTGGATTGTACTCTTTTCCTTAAGTAAGTTTTTCATTGAAGTTTTCTTACATAAGGTTTTTGATGAGGCAATTCGTGCAACACAGCAAGCGTATGCTATGTACTCTTTCTCCAAGTATTTTTCCCACTGGGTTTTTCTGGAGTTTTAATGAGGCATATGCATCTCGCGGTGAAGAGTCCAAGGGGGAGTGTTGGGAAACCTGGCCCGTCGTGGCCCATGTGGACTCTCCCGAAACCCTAGTTGTACATAGGAGGCAAGGGGTCACCCCATGTACACAGAAGCAAGCAATAAAGAATAGCAGAGCAATTCCTCCTCATATTGTGTCTCTCTCCCTCTCTCTCTGTTCTCTACTTTAGATCTATTAGGCAACCCCGGACTATTCGATAGCGAGGTTGTCTAACAGTTGCAACCACCTGCAGTATATTGCAGTGTTGACGATACTGACTAGTACTTTTCTTTTCTCAAAGCTGAATACATTTGATTGTGTTGTGTAATTTTTCTAGTTAGGTCTCATTTGGCAACTTAGAACTGGACCGTTTTTACTAGATTTTAGAAGAAACCCAACCAAACGGGCTAAACCTTAGAACGATTCTCCTTGGATCGTTTCTTCTTTTTCCACACCGTGGCTGAATCGGTCTCAACCCAGTCCCACCCGATTCACAGAATCCAACCTAAAACGCTTATACCAAGAATCTGGAACCGTTTCCGTTTCTACTAGAATCTGGAACCATACAAAACAAGGCCTTAGACATACCACTACAGTCTGCAGAAGAGATTCAATCAAATTAGTACTAAGGGGGTGTTTGGTAAAGCTCCAGCTCCACCAGATTCGTGAATTGGTGGAGCTGTGTATTTCTAGCTCCACCAAATCTGTGGTGCTGGAGCTGCCTCAGATCTAATTGGCGTCGTAGGGCTCGACTGCATGGTTTCTTAACTGAGTAGTGAGAATAGCCGTCCTAGAGCTCAGCCAATCGTTCGCATTTGCCTGTCACCTTAGGATAGCAAAATCCTCACTAATTGATGACACTTGTGCCTAATTTCGATCTGTGTTTTACATTTCTGCAAAACGATTTCTTGCATACATGAAATAAACAGCTTCAGTCAAAAGATTTTGGGAAACTTCGGTTTTTACCACGCTATTTTGCGCTTTTGGTTTTTGTCATTGCTTTGTGTATAGTTGGTATTGTTCCATTGGATGCAAAAATTCCTTTGGAAGATGACATTGTGACAGGTCGATGCTCATTGACTGAGTGGAAATGGCTCTTTTGCCCTTCCAAATATGTCCAATTTTCAATCAAATGTCATCGAGGAGGACCTTCACCACAGATAACACCACCTCTGCGGTAGAGATATACTTCAACATGAACGGGGTTAGGGACTGCCCTGCTGGATTGCAATAAAGAGATAATTTTGGAAAGAAAGAGGATATTAAATTCTGAAATTTTGATAAAAAGTGAGGTGATAATGGCAAAAACCAAAACTGTAAAACCGGTCCGATTCAAAAAAAAAAATTCAAAAAATTGAAAAATTTTACATGTCAAAAACCGGTCGAAAATCGGTGGAAATGTATCGATTTTCGTCGAAAATCGCTACAAAAAGTCAACCGCACGAAAAATTCAACATGGCTATCGATTTTTCACCGATAATCGTCGATTTTCCATGATTTTTGAATTTTTCACAAAAAATCTTACTTGTGAATTTATAAGATTTTCGGCCCGGTTTCCTCGATCTTATGTACTACTCTAGTAGAAATGGAAGAGTTTCGGCAAGATAACATGTAATAACTTTGTCACCTTTATTGCACCTTTTCTAGTCTGCACTGATCTTGACTCTTACGGATAAGCCTACGAGATAGGCCGTAGGCAAACTCCTGGGCACATACAGATTTACTTAGACTGACAATTGTATGTACTCTACATGGCAGACCGCAGACATAGCCAGAGCTAGCAGAGAGCAACTCCTGGGCACACACAGATTCACTTAGACTTACAGGGCAGAAATAGCCAGAGCTAGCAGATGCTCTCATTCACCGATGTAACACATCATTCTCACATCACCCGATCTCTGAAAGTTTTTTTTAGAGGAATCCCAGAAAGTTTATTAATCAGCAAACGCTCGATCGCCAGTCTCTCTGTCACTGGCTCGAGAGCTCCCTGGGTGTGCCTGCCAGCAGGAAGGCCTTGTAGGTCACCTTGCGGACCAGCGACGCCCCACCCCACAGTTCCTCCAGCTCCTTCACCGCGCGCTCGTCCAGCAGATCCACGCCCTGCTGCCTCGCCTTCGTCACCGCCGACGACGACCTCAGCATGCCGACGAGCCCCGCGAACGACATCTCGTGCTCCATGTCGAGGCCCGCCGGCTCGCCCTCTCTCCCGAGGCCAACGTCGTCGAAGGGGAACGGCAGGTTCCGGTACCCATCCATCACGTACCTGTCATAAATAACACAGGTGTTATCGTACACTGCGCCATATACGATGGATCTCAGTCAGTTCAGAAGTTTTCAGCTTGCTGCGGTGTGCTGTTTTCTCAGGGTGTCATCACTTTTCTAGCTTTTTTACAAATTTAGCGTCCTTCCGAATACAATTACAAAATCAGCTTTATCTCTAACCACGAAAGTACGGAAGATGACATGTATCACCTTCTGTGTTCCCGCACCGCAGAAACACCTACTGAGCTCTATGAAAGATGACACATGTCATCTTGTGGTGCTTCTGCGATTGAAGATATGGCTATTTTGGAAGATGAGCAGATTTAAAAACAAATTACCATGGGCTAGAAAAGTAAGGTTTCTTTTTTCAATGTTGTACCAAGCTCTGGAGTCCCTGTAAGGCAGGGTGGTGCGGCGGAAGCGTGCCATGATCTCCTCCAGGGGACTAAGGCGATCGTTGTAGCCCCAGACCGCGATGACCCCGCCGGGCTTCCGCAGGACCCGGTTGGCGACGCTGTAGAACGCCGGGAGTTCGAACCAGTGCACCGCCTCGGCCACCGTGATGAGGTCGACGCAGCCCTCGCCGCCGAGCGCGGCGACGAGGTCGTCCCCGGGCGTGGCGTCGGGGGTGTGCAGGTACCGGACCTTCGGGTGCGGGACGGCGTGCTGCAGCTGCTCCGCACTTACGTCTGTGGCCACCACGCTGTCGTAGTGCTCTGCAACCTGCACGACGGCATGCCGATAATGTCACTGTAGGTACAGCAGGCGTGTAAAGAGTAAGGACACTTCGCGAGCACGGGGATGGAGAGCTTACACTGATGGCGGCCTGGCCATTGCCGGTTCCGACGTCCCAGGCTAGGCGGTGGTGCGCGGTGAGCGCCGCGAGCTTGGCGAACAGATCCTTCGGGTAGACAGGCCGCGCCGCGGCGTAGACAGCAGCCTGCTTGGTGAACAGCCCAGCCATCCGGTCTCGATCTGGGAGGATCACTGTCCCAACTGAGTTCTTGTGGCTGGTTTGTGAGATATGATAATGGAGCAGAGTTGATGAAACCGTGAAAGTGACGCAAAGAAGATGACATCGCCAGAGTGCTGCGTTGACTGCAACCAATACTTGTACAAAAACCAATGGCTCATGCCGGGGGTTGGAACTTGGAATGACGCCATTGCTGACTAAATCATGCTTGTCTTCACAGTTTTTGCTTCTCATGCCTAATTTCTTATTCTCTGCATCTAAACATGGTTGAACATTATGCCTTTGCATTGTGGATTATGTTGGACGTATGTATTAGTAGTCAAATGCTATCTGAAGTTGATAAGGTAAGAAAAGGGAGAGATTTCTATTCAACCACACCTGTAAATGCAAGGATGGAGACTTCAAATAGGTATGCACTTTGGATGTCATTTCACCAACCGACAGAAAAGTTTGCCATACTGTGAGCATGAACATGAAGCCCTTGAAGACATTGCAATCCTCCAAGAAGGCTATGAAGACCACTGCCATCCTCCAAAATGATCTGCCAATGCATCCTATGCTGTTGACATGTCCTCGGCTTCTCGACATGCCTTCAGAAACCAAGTTCCCTCAGCAGCCACCGAAAAGCTGGACAGTAACACAGGTTTTAGGGTCAGAATCCAGAATCCAGAATCAAAAGCAAAACAAACAGGCCCTTCAATAGTTATCAGAAACAAAAACCAAGACTTAGAAGATATCAATCTCACCTGTCAGATCAAATACCATTTACACCAGAAATTCATGGCATCACCTCAATACATGCTCAGAAATCACCAATGTAATAAAATCCACAGGAAAATCGATGAAACGCTGAAAAGATACGCACTGAGTAATAACTGTGAGCAACCTTCCTATAGCAAATGAGAACGTATAAATGGAAGACAGATCACACTCATCTGAGAATATATAATAATGAGAAAGTCCGGCTGATAAGCCACACAAAATGTCTTTATTTGATCTTTGTCCATCTCATGAAGATGACATGTGCAAAAGTGCAGCACAACTCAAATTGAGGGTTCATAGCAATTTCAAATGCAAAATGGTACAATTTAAATGCTGCTGTTTATACACATGCAGCAACCAAAAACACCTGGGTAGATGTAATCATCACACACACCCCACTCCCAGAATTAATCTGAGGCCTCAGTAGCTCCCGATTCTTTTCTGTTTTCCAGTGCTGAGATCCGCTGATTTAGGGCTTCATAGTGCTTTTCAGAAGTTTCCTTGATGACGATCACCTGGAAGTAAGCACATGAAACTTTAGCTACTATTCAAATGCAAGCCAAACTAGTAAGCTGAGTTCCATGGTCCTTTTTTGTTTAGCAGATAAAACTGTTATGTCGTGGGCAGTACTGTACACCTCATAATGGTCAATTTCCCATTCCTCACAAGCCACAATATAAATAGCTAATTCATCACGTGGTTGCAACTTCACAATTCACAAACAAAGCAGAAACATCGAAACAACCAGAACCACCCAATAAGGGAATCAAGTTTGGAAATCATGAACAAACTAGTTAATTTTACTTAGTTATCATTGATCCATGTAACAAAAGTAGGTCCAAAAATAAGTCCAGGATCAACTACCATTGCTGAAAGCACACGAGCTCCTTTCCACGAACCCTCCTTGTGAAGCTAGCCTTATTGAGAATTTATAGCACCCAGCACGATAAGTTCTTAAACCAACTAATGCAATGCACCAGGGCATAAAGAATGTACAAGAGCCCAATTAACCCCGATTAACCTTATTAGCTAGTGCAATGGTCTTATGAAAGATATACAGTGTTATAGTCAACACAAGATTATGCTGAGACTAGCACGTTAACTTCCACATTATGAGTGCTAAATGGTTTGCAGCAACAGTATCCCCTATGGAATATGGATCAAGGTTATTAAGTCGTAAAGTCGAGTCAAATCGCCAGGGGGGCAACTTGCCGACTTGGGCGACTAGTCTTTAGACTAGGAAGTACGTTAGTAAGACATGTCACATACTAAGTTGTAGCAACCATTTTCTTTCCTATTGCACATTGCAAACCGCCAGTCTTCCACATCTAGAAAACTGTGAAGTGTGAAGCCAAGTTTCAATCATTGAACAGCTCCAAGCATTTCCAACTAGAGAGTTCCACATGCAAAGATGTTGAACATTTTGAGCTTGATACAAGAATGTAATTCCTTCTTGCTCGCAACGAGTGTTCATCAGTACATCACTAGGACTTGATAATGAAAAAGTACTTATGATTTAAGTATTTAGACCTAGTGAGTTTGGATGAGACAATACCAAGCTACACATAGCTTTCTTTTAGATCACCACTACAAAATTTAACTGAACATCAAATCTTTGAGATCTTACCCGATTTGGACGATCAGGGGCAGAGGGGAGGAGTCGGAGGCAGATCCAGCAGGCGTACTGGCGGAGGCGAACGGGAGGAGGCAGAGGCGGCTCCGACAGATGGGCATAGGAGGACGGGAGACTGCGGCGGTGGCCGAGGAGGACGGGCTGACACACAGGGGGGAAGGCGGCTCCGACAAATGGGCACAGGAGGACGGGAGGCTGCGGTGGTGGCCGAGGCAGAGGCGGCGGTGGTCGAGGCGGACGGGTGGAGAAGCACAGGCGAAGAGGACGGGCGGTCGGGGCGGACAAGAGAAGGCGGAGGCGGTGGCGACCGAGGCGGAGGGGAGAAGGCGGAGGCAGCTCCATCGGGTGGACGGACGGGGTAGGTGGTTGCGGCGGAGCCCTGGGTGGAAATCGATCAGAACTGGAGGATCTAGGGTTCACCTACTCAATGCTATGTATATATGTCTCACGTGAGCCATGAGTCGCCCGGCTAGACAAGGCTGACTAGTCATGGTTAGGCGACACTAAGGCAACATCTGGCGTCGCGGAGGCTTAAGGCGGACAACAAAGGTTGGGCGAAAGAGGGATTAGGGATAGACATAACAGGTATAGCCGCTAGGCGAACACAATTGAAGACCAAGAGGGAGCACAGCACGGGTCGGCACAAGTCGCACTAGAAAACCTAGCGCTGCCCGCCGCCGCCCCGTCCCCATCTGCTTCGGCACGGGAGCCTCACGCTGCCTCCTCTACCATCCATCGCCGGTCACCAGATCCACCGCGCCACCTCCTCCGCTCCCGGCACGCCATCTCCTCTACTTCAGCGCAGTTAGGAAACGCTCCACTACCTCGTCTGCTCTAGCCAGATCCAGCCGTCACTCCTCGTCACCGTCGCCGATCGCCAGATCCACCGCGCATCATCGCCGTCGGTGGCCGCCAGATCCAACCATCTAAGTACAATATTGCTACCTCTCTCTTCTCCTCTCATCTCTCCTGCCAACTTCCCCTCTCTTCTTCTCCCTACCCTCCTCCCTGCCCTCGTCTCCCCACCGGTCTCCCCCCTCTTCTCTCCTCCCTCCTCCCCACCGCTCTTTCGATCTGACTTCTAAGGCCTAAGATGAGCCGATGAGCATTGAGGTGAGGATACATATAGAGTTACATTGCTCTTCTATTCTGCTCAATGTTTGCTACTGTTTGCTTTGGGCTCACTGTTACGCTCTGCTAAATTGCTCACTCTTATGCAACTGCTCACTATCACTAATCCATATTTACTCAATAGTCTCAATTAATTGGAATTTGAATTATTGTAATGTTTTGTAACAAGTACATGTCAGAACTTGCAAGGGGATGGGTGTTACATGAGAGAAGATAAATTGGAAGGAGGATGGGTGGTATATGAGCTCAAGAACTGGCAATATCAATGTATACATGACCTACAAAATTACTTATTTATTTGCTATTACACTAGATTAGGATGTGAGTATAGCGTCGCCTCCCCGCGCGCTTTAAGCTCTTTGGCGCTAAAAAGATGGTGAGTTGCCTCACCTCGCTTTATCGCTTTAATAACCATAGCTCTAGCTCGTGAATAATCCCGTACAACGAATCAGTCGTGATCCAGACGTAACTTCATGAAACTGCGGCTCGTGATTCGTTCATTTCAATTATGGGGAACCAAAATGTGGCATTTTGATCAAGAACTACAAAAAGAAAACCTTAACAACACCTAATTAGTAAGTACCCAGCACACCGCATCCGGACCAGATCACGGCCAGTGACAATGCTATCGGGAGCCGACCAAATTGGCTCCATCTAATCGGATGCTTAGCGAGTTTGCGTTAAATAAATGGGGCTGATTAACAATCTGTCACAATAATTACAGAAAAAATTGCTAGATGGACGCGTGGGGGCGGGGGCTCACCTGGCGGGCGATGGCTGCGCGGGCGAGGAGGTGGTCCTTGTAGAGGAGCAAGAACCCCGCCGCCGACGCCGTCGCCGCGCCGGCCGTGAACGACGACAGGCGCACGCGCCACAGGTAGCCCATCCCGCCCTCACTTTCCCTCCTCGCCGCGTTGCTAGCCGGAGACGAAGACGACAGGCTCAGCCCACGATTGACGATTCGCCTCCTCTGCGATGGTGGGCGCGTCTGAAGGCAAGAATCCGCTTCCACCTGGGCCGGAGAACTAGTTCGGCTTCGGCCCAGCCCACCGTCATGTATTCACCGGATAAAGTAACCGCCTCGACGCGACGCGTCGGCCATAGCACCCACCACTTGCACGGCCCAACCATTTACCGGCCGGCATGACCCATTTAGGGTGCGTTTGGTTCGCTGTATCAGGTTGAACCGAACCGTTCCGTACATGATTTAATCTCGTTCATGCGTTTGATTTACTGAACGGAACCATCTGGTACGGAATGAGATGGTACAGATTTCTAGAATCTCTACTATTCTAAAGCAGCACTTGGTGGCAGTGGTCCGTTCTTCCCACGTCATTAATTGCCGCTTAATTGCCCTACGCAAGAAACGAAGCGTTGCTTTAATTAGCCAGCTTTCGCAAGAAACGAAGCGTTAAAGATAGATGTTTGATTTTGTAAAATAATTTTTTTTATTTTTTAATCTTTATTTTTCGTTATCAATTTTGTTTTTTGTAGCAACGCACGGGCATGTAACTAGTATTCTTTGAAGATGTTGTATCATTTGATACGGCAAATTCGACTGAACCGATTGGTACAGGACCGACCGGTACCATCCCATCCAGGATCATCCTATACATCCTGTACCATCCCATCCCATTCAGCCTGGTACATCCAACCAAACACACCCTTAAACACGTTCCTGTAGACTCGGCTAATAAATAGATGATTTTTTTAAATAATAATATTTTAATAAAAAATTGCAGAAAAAATATACCGGCTAAAAAAAACAAAAATACCCCTTATCGCAATTTGGAATGGTGACAGAGAGCCAAACTAGTGAGGAAAAAGAGAGAGCGAAGAGAAAGAAAGAGGGGAAAGAAAGGAAAAATAAGTACATAAAAATTTTATTAAAATAAAAAATCAGAAAATAAGTATTCCAAAAATAGGGTATTGCAATTTAGGTTTTAAAAAATATAAAAATAATATATGTGTTAATAAAATTTAACAGGAAGGGATGGAGGTTTGGTAAGTAGAAAATAACAAGGCGAAGAGAAATCGATAAGGAAAAATTCGTAAAAGTGACATTTAATGTTGGTAGTAAAGGAATGAAAGGCAGGGAGTAGCAAAAAATTAGGAAATTTTTTTATTCACTGATGTAGAGGAAAATTACGGAATTCGAATCGACAGATTTCAAATTTGTTTAGTTGAGTGATGTACTATAAAATTGTGATATTTTAATTAATAGTTATTGCTTTTTTGGTGCATAAATATATAAGAATAAATAGCATAACATAGAAATATTTGTGAATATAGCATGACATCATGAACATAATATGACATAGATAATGTGAAAAGAGATATGGCGCGACGACATGGACAAACCATGAATGGAAACTACAGTTAACTTACATGCACGCCTTTTGAAATTGTAAAGAAGTCATGTTGGCTGTCGTAGACCCTATTCAGAAGGCTTGAATGAGTAACCATACGACACCCACATGGAATGTTGATCGTCAGGACACGTGGACGGAGCTACTAGCCATGGTAGTGGCAAGCACAACTATAGCTCGTATTGTCGCGGCAGCAGTAAGTGTGGTAATCGCTGCACATAATGGGCTGAAGCCCAGCATAAATCTGATCCAAATTCAAATTTGTATTTCTTTGATCCAGTCTAGTCAAATCTAAAACCAATAAGCCTACGTCCAATCTAGGCCCAAATAAAGTCTTGGACCTTGATCCAAGCCATTTACATGTAAAACATTCATGTAGATGTGACCAGAATTAACACATAATATATGCAATACAACGATTTAGTAGAAAAATGTAAGGTCAAAGCCTGGTCCAATCTGGTTTAGATCTAGTCCAAATAGCTATAGATCCAAAATGAGTCTAATCCATTTGCAGTTTTGGACCGGCCTAATCCAAAAGCCTAGACCGGTCCAAACCCATTGTCACCCCTATCGCTGCTTATATCTTCATCCATTGTTTGCTTTGAGACTATATGTGGGTCGACCATGTTTATACCTTCATTCATTGTTTGCTTTGAGACTATGTGTGGGTCAAGAAAACCCACCGATTGTTTGTTCCTTGTCGCTTCAAGTATCATGTTTCTATATATACAAAAGCGAATTCATATATATTGGTGGACATTTATTGCTATTAGATGAATGTAGACTGTGATAACACACACTTACAATGTCCAGTACTCGTTATACGTTCTTGCACCAAGAATGCAATTTAAGGCAAGACATACAAAGTGAATTTAGGCAATCTGTCATTAGTAAAGGCTTTCCTAGCTTGTATAACCAGGACAACAGGGCAATCAGATAGTCGAGGGTCTTCGTGATCTTTTTTGATTTGTCCTTGCCTTTCTTTCTACTGTAGGGAGTCTTCACGGGAGACAAATGGGCAGGAAATCAGTCAAAGTCCTGTAGATCAAGTGCAGTATGGGGTACGATAGACGAGTTGATGGCCAGCTGATCGATGCAGCAGACGAATCAGATAGTTAGGGTAGTTGTTGAAGGGAATATGCCCGAGAGACAATAATAAATTGTTTATTATCATATTCCATGTTTATAATAGATGTTTATTTCTCATGCTAAAATTGTATTAATCGGAAACGTTAATACATGTGTGTTTAATAAACAAAAGGGTTCCTAGTAAAGCCTCTTTTTAAACTAGCTCGTTGATTAGCGATGATCAAGGTTTCTGATCATGAACATTGGATGTTGTTAATAACGGGTCATGTCATTAGAAGAATGATGTGATGAACACACACCCAAGTTGGTATAGCAAATACGATCAAGTCATTTAGTTTGTTCTGTATCAAACACATTCAAATAGCTCTTTTCCTTAGACCATGAGATGATGTCAATCACTAATTAGGAAGAGTACTTTGATGACATCAAACGTCACTCCGTAACACGGTGACTATAAAGATGGATTTGGGTACTATGAAAGTATTAGTTGAGGCTCATGCATCAAGAGTGGGATTTGTCCATCCGGATGACGGAGAGATATACTCTGGCCCTCTCGGTGATATCACATTGACATCGCTTGCAAGCATGTGACTAGGTCACAAGAATGTTATATCACGAACGAGTAAAGAGTACTTGTCGCAACGGGATCGAACTAGGTATAGTTGATACCGATGATCGGATCCGGACAAGTAAAATATCGTGAGACAAAAGGAATTGGTTATGTCGTTTCGGTTTACGCGATCACTAGTTCATCGTTGAGTGAATGGGAGTCATTATGGATCTCGGATCTCCGTGATGATTATTGATCTGAGAGGTGTCTCAATCATGTCCATTTTATTCACGAACCGTAGGGTGACACACTTAAGGTTCATCGATGCATTTGAGTGGATACGAAACAGGAGAAAAGTATGGATAAGACAGGGGACTATTTCGAGTATCGCGGAATAGTTTCGGATATCGGAATAGTTAAAGGGGTATCGTTAATGTTTGTTAATTAAAAGAATTAACAAATATTAAAATATCTGAAATAAAAATGTTTTATTTATTTATGGGAGAAAACCCTTTCATTTCTTGAGTGGGGTTTTAATGGAAACCAAAGTGGGTTGATTTAAGTGAGTGGAGAGATCACTCACATGAAGAGAGGGAGGGCAAGGGCACCCCCATGCGCCGGCCACCCCTTGGCATGCCTCCTCCTCCTCCTATAAAAGGGAGGAGGAGCTCCTCTCTTTGGGTGTTCATCCATTTGACCCTTTGGTTGGTCCATTCTCCTCCTCCCCGCCGACCTGCTTTTTCGAGCCGTGGCTTATGCGCGGTTGCTGAAATTATTTCTCCACCACCACCACCACTAAGTCAGTAGTGTTGTTGGAGTTTTCGGGATCCACTACTTCGCTGCCCGCTGAACGAGGGATTGGATGTCATTGTTGATCCGTGACGTGTGACCAAGTACGGAGGCCGCCGCTTGTGGCGCTCATCTTCGCGACTTTGAAGTCGGAGTGTACCTCTACATCAACCATGTTTGTTTGCGGAACGTTATTCCCGCTTTCGGCCTCTGGGTGAGTCCTTCGAAACCGTTTACTTGCATCTCCTAGATATGATCTTGGTGTTTGGTTGCAATCGTAGGAAAATTTTTTGTTTTCCTTGCTTCAAACCCTTCAAAGGGTATCAGAGCCGTGTCTATGCGTAGATGTTTTGTACGGTTTAAAACACATGTGGATGTGGGCGTTGATGATCATGTTATTGCATACTTTTGTGTATTTTGGATCATGGTGGCATAGTGGGATTTGAAGCGGCCCGGACTAACCTTACATGTCCTCGCACATGAGACCTGTTCCACGCCGACATGCAACTAGTATTGCATAAGTGGCTTTGCGGTGTCTGTTTCTTCTACTATAGTCATGATCTAATTTACAACGGTTTGCTAATAATGTTTTTATCAACGTTGTGGTTCTTGTTCGTAGGTAAGAACGATTTTCCTAGAAAGCCCAAAAACACTTAAAATATGCAAAAATAAATTAGAGACGTCTAACTTGTTTTTGCAGGGCTTGTGATGTGATATGGTCATTGATACAAAGATTGTTGTATGAAATGAAATTTATTGTAAATTTAAACAACCGGCAGGAGCCATTTGGTTGTTTTTCTTTGTATGGCCTGCGTGCTAAGTATATGTCCATGTGATATATTGTAATGGAGGAAGACAATCAAGATGGCGGCATCATGGACCTTGGTGCCATGCCTGGTGGAATGATGGAGATCATACCATGTCGCACAAGATGGAGATCAAGTCTCGAAAGGACCATATCATATCACTTTATTCATGCATGTGATGTTAATCCTTTTATGCATCTTATTTTGCTTGATTATGATCACGTCGATAGCACTATAAGATGATCCCTCCAAATTAATATCAAGATAATAATGTGTTCTTCCATAGTATGCACCGTTAAGAAAGTTCGTCGTTTCGAAGCACCACGTGATGATCGGGTGTGATAGACTCTACGTTCGCATACAATAGGTGTAAGCCAGATTTACACACGCAAATACTTTGGTTCTACTTGGCGAGCCTAGCATGTACAGACATGGCCTCGGAACACGAACCGAAAGGTAAAGCATGAGTCATATGGATGATATGATGAACATATTGATGTTCGCCTTTGAAACTATGCCGTCTCACGTGATGATCGGTTTCGGTATAGTGAATTTGGTTCGTGTAATCACTAAAGATGACTAGAGGGATGTTGTTTTTTGAGTGGGAGTTCTCGTAGTAATTTTGAATTAAACTTGAACTTAATCTATTATGAACTTAGTCTAATTAACTTTGCAAATACGTTGTAGATGACACCACCTATTTTCAATTTCAATCTGTTCATGGAGAAAGAGAAACTAGCCACCAACGGTAGCAACTTTACCAATCTGGGCCCTTAACTCGAGGATTCTCCTCGGCCACGCTTCAAAGGAGCTATGTGCTAGAAGCGCTACTGGTGCCCCGCCCACGATGATGCCCCGAGGAGGAGAAAAATGTTTTCTTGACTCGCAAGGAGGACCACGCTTTAGTTCAATGCGGCATTTTGTATGGCCTTGAGCCCGAGCTGCTAAAACGCTTGAGCACAGCAATGCTTTTGATACAATGAGAGAGTTGAAAATGATCTTCGACACCCATGCCGCAAAGAGAGAGTTATGAAGCTTCGTAAAAGTTCTTTAGCTGCATGATGGAGGAAAACAAATTCCGTTAGTGAGCACGTACTCAAAATGTTCTGGTACGCCGATAAACTCATAGCTTTGGGAATAACGATCCCCATTGAGCTAGGAATTCATCGTGTTCTCCGGGCCTCGCCACCAAGCTACAAGAGCTTTGTGATGAACTACAACATGCAGGGCATGAAGAAGTCTCTCCTCGAGCTTCACAATGCCGAAATCGGCTGAAGTGGAGATCAAGAAGGAACATCAAGTGTTGATGGTCCAAAAGACTCGATTTCAAGAAGAAAGGCAAGGCTAAGGGAAACTTCAATAAGAAGGGAAAGTCTGTTGCCACATCGAGAAGAAGACCAAGGCTGGCCCTAAGTCGACATCGAATGTTTTTACCGCAAGGGCACGGGCAATCGGAAGCAAGCTTGTCCAAAATATCCGGCCGATAAGAAGGACGGAAAGTGAGCAAAGGTATATATGATATACATGTTATTGATGTGTACCTTACTAGTACTCGCAGAGTACTGGTATTTGATACCGTTCGGTTGCTAACATATGTAACTCAAACAGAGCTAAGGAATAAGCGACAACTAGCAAGGGATGAGGTAATGATGCGGCGTCGGCAATGGATCAAAAGTTGATGTGATCGCCGTCGACGCTACCTATCCAATTACCATCGATTAGTTATAAACCTAAATAATTGTTATTTAGTGCTGCGTTGAGCATGAACATCATATCTGGATCTTGTTTAATGCGAGACGGTTATTCATTCAAGTCTGAGAACAATGGTTGTTCAATTTATATGAATAATATCTTTTATGGTCATGCACCTGAAAAGAATGGTTTATTTATTTTGAATCTTGATAATAGTACACATGTTCATAATGTGAATGCCAAAAGAATTAAGTTGAATGATGATATTGCTGCATATATGTGGCATTGCCGCTTATGTCATATTGGTGTTAAACGCATGAAGAAGCTCCATTCTGATGGACTACTAGAATCACTTGATTATTGTGAGGACCCCCTCTTCCTATACCGTACTGTACGCCGTCTACTGTAGCGTATAGCACCGTATAGCAACAGGAAGCCTCGACACCGAAGATCTGAACCTAAAAATTCGATCGACGGGATCGAACCCTTAACCGGACCCGGTGCTCAGACGCATCTGACATCGATCCCTGGATCAAGAGCTCAAAGATCGCGTACCCACAACCCGAGTATCAATGCACGAAAAGATAAACTAAGGTAATTTACATAACTGGGTGTAAATCTTACACGAGTACATTACAGAATCCAAAAGAAGTAAAGCGACAGCGGAAACAAAAGAAAGACAACCAAATAACCGGCCCGACCACCCCACAGGCTCTGACCGAGGGAGGGACTACGGCCGCAACACTCGCAGAAAAGGGGCTCGCCATCATCAGGACATCATCATTACCTTCCTCTGTGGAAAAAGGGTTAGCAGCAACGGTGAGTACACGTATGTACTCGCAAGACTTTAGTGTATGGAAATATAAATAAATGCAGGCTGATTCAACAGGATAAAGCTTCTACACTGGGTTAATTGCAGAAAGCTGGATTTAAAACAGTTCATTGAAAAGTAATACATAATTTGAAAGACAGCAGTTTGAATAAAACATATTTACAGTGTATGTAACAACTGAGCTCCACAGCTGCCACCATCCATGGTCGCAACTGGGATACGAATCGACATCCGTACATAATCCCATCGAGAATCATATACACATATTCACAATTCCATCAAGTACCATTCCACCACATACTTTATACCGACTCCGAAATAGATTTTCATTTTCAAAACCAAACCAAATCTCTATACTTGATATGATTAGAGAAGATTGCTCATAACCGTGAGCACGGCTAATCGATTAGAATTATTTGATACTCTGCAGAGTTTGCGCACTTTACCCAAACACAACTCAGACTTGCATCCCTGTCATCCAGGGTACACGCGATACACGAGGTATCCGATATACAAGAATGATCTATTCTTTCCCATCGTTGAGGTTATAGCCACACCCCAAAGACCGGTGACGACAAATCCACTACTATGGCGATAAGAGGCCAACCACCACTCAGGCGCCACGGAATACTCATCGTGACGACGGCGAATTGTTGGCCGCGGCATTACCCCATAGCAAGGCGCACACCGTTGTATCAACAAACATGAATCGGAGCGATTCCTCGCTGCAAAAGTACAAGCGCACACACGAAGGCGCATACGGGCGGGTCGTGAGGACACACACACCGCGCTTTGACCGCTTCAACACAGGAAAAGGTCCACTCTTCGGCCTACCAACAGGCATGGCTATCCTCACACTTCAAGTACTAGAATAGGCTGCCCCATCCCAGCATTGCGCTGGTTGCACGGTGTTCAATTCAAAAACCGTCACAAGTTCGGTCCTTATATTTTTGCCTAGTGACTCAAGCGGGAACTCCACTTAACTCGCCAACCAATCGCCACCATGTTTAACTAGCACATATTATACCTCCCGCCAAGTCTAATTACCAACTAGACACTTCACATTTTTATCAATATACCTTTACGATTCACATTTCCAAAACTTTTCCAAAACCAATTACATTTATCATAATTTTGAGCATTTGGTAAGGACTGACTTTGCTCACCTCTATTGCAGTGTCTAAGCGTATGCAATTACTAAATCGTTTATACCCAAGTGACATTTTATTAAATTGTCTAACCCTACTAAGGTTATCAATGATCTCAGGGAATTAAATTGAGGGAAACCACCAAATCAGGGTATATCTACCATTCCCACAAACTAGCAATTTACTGAATATAAACAATGCATATGGTTTGAGAAATCAAAGTAGACATCGTGAAATATAGGTTTCAAGATGGTCAAAGGAGGTGCTTGCCTTGTTGTTGCACTCGGTGATGTCCGGATGATGCTCGGGTTGTTCGAGGCGAAGCCCGACTCGCTAGCCTCTAATCGGTCAAAGCAACAAAACGACAGAAAGAAATACAACTTAGCAAAAGAAAGTTTTAAATGCACCATGAAGTGCATGCAATACACAAGAATGAAGTACAACCAAGAAACCTCAAGAAACAACGCACTCGGACAACACAACACGATCGACAGACAAATTTAACCCGGACAATCGGTTTTGCATCCGACAATCCGGATAGGCCGGACACTCCGGACCGCTTGTCGTCGGATACTCGGACAATCCGGACACTCCGGACCATATGCCCGATACTCCGGTCCTAGGGCATTTGGTCCAACTCGACGAGGAGACGGAGACCTTACCACTTCCTACAACTTCACCGCGACCCGATCTACGACTTTCAGACACCTAGCGAACCTAAGGAGTTCCGAACTAGCCGATTCTACGAGAAAACGCCGCTAACCCGCCAAACCTCTAACTCACCCCAACAACTTCTTAAATCAACATTACTACTACCCGATCTACCACTCTAGCATACCACATTCACTAATCCCAATCCCATTTTCAACCCTAGAACCACTACACCCAAAACCCTAGAATCCAAGTTCAACCCTAGCCTCCCAAATCCAAACCTAAGTCCTAACCCCCCCATGAACGACTCTAGAACCCAAGAATCCCGCGAATCAAACCCTAAGAGAAAAGCTTACCTCCAAGGAAGATGGAGGAGGAGCAACGCCGGGGTGGAGGATGGGGAATGACGGCTTGGGGAGGAGCACACCGAGATGGAGGAGTCACCGGGAGGGTCACCGGCCGGTGGCTCACTGGAGAGGAGCTCGGGGTGGTGGAGAGAACACCAAGGAAGTGGGGAAACCAAAGTAGAAGAAGAAAGAATGGAAGGGAGCCACGAAATGGGACTTTATACAAAACCCCACGCCAATACGGGACTCTCAGGACTCAACCCGAGACTCAGGGTTGGGGTCTTCGAATACTAACTCGGACACTCCGGGACATTGGTCCGGACACTCCGAGTTGGACCGCTGCCAGCCCAATCCGGACACTCGGACTTTGTCCGACATTCCGGTTGGATCCGGATACTCCGAGTGTGGATCCGGATACTCTGGACATCCCGTAACTTTGAACTTGGGCCTTGACGGCTAACGCTTCCAGTGGTTGATTACTAATTGTCCCAAAGTATTTTGGAAGTTAATAGGGTCACAGGCACTTGCCCAACCTAATTCGAATTTACTTATGAGCGAAATTACTTAAGTTGAAGGGTTCTTTCGATCCCAAGCAAGTATGTTCACTCAAGACACGAAAATACACAAGCAGTGTATTATTGAACAGCGTTTGAGTACAAATGTACAGTGGCTTGAGTATAGAAATACTCGGGATATTACAGTCTACCCCCTTACAAAAATCTCGCCCTCGAGATTGCTAATTCTCTCAAGAAATTCGGGTATTCTCGCTCGAATATGGTCTTCACGCTCCCACGTGGCTTCATCTTACGAATGGTTGCTCCATCGGACCTTGAGCATCTTGATAACTCGATTTGCGAGTGTGACGCCAAATTGCCTCGAGAATACGGACTGGATACTCGATACGAAAGATCAGCCGCAAATCAAGATGGTCCAATTGGGTAACTTCCGATGGAACCCAAGACTCTTCTTCAATTGGGACACGTGGAACACATCGTGAATGTCCGAAAGATGTGGCGGTAGCTCAAGCCGATAAGCCACAACACCAACCTTCTCAAAAATCCGAACGGACCGATGTATCGCGGGCTAGCTTCCCGGGACTTGAAATCATGAGTACAGCGGAGTGGTGAGACCTTGAGATAAACAAAGTCACCCACCTCAAAACTCAACTCGCGGCGTCGACGATCAAGATAGCTCTTCCGACGAGACCGAGCTTCTCTCACCGGTCTCGAATCAAGCTAACTTGCCTTTCAGCCTCTTCAATCATGGCTGGCCCGAAGAATTGCCTCTCACCAACCTCGGACCAAAAGCAGTGGTGTTCTGCACTTCTTGCCATAAAGAGCCTCGAAAGGCTTACATCTCAAGACTGACTTGATGATCAAGTTGTTGTAGGAGAACTCAAAGAAATGGCAAGCATTTCTCCCACGACTTGCTGTAGAGCACAAAGACACAAGCCCTTAGCATGTCTTCAAGGATTTGGTTTGCCCTTTCCGTCTGTCCGTCGCTTTGGGGATGGTAAGCGATCTTGAAGGATAGCTTAGTGCCAAGAATGGACTGCAAACTCTCCCAAAATCTGGAGGTGAATCATGAACCACGGTCGAGACTATGACTTTTGGAACTCCATGGAGCCGAACAATATTACGCAAATAGAGTTCCGCTAGCTTGGCTCGAATAGGTGGTATGAATCGGAATGAAATGAGCTACCTTGGTCGACGGTCAATGATCACCCAAATAGAGTCGTGACTGGAGGACCTTGGTAGACCGGTAATGAAATCCATCCCAATCTCTTCCCACTTCCACTCGAGGGATCTGCAATGGCTGAAGTAATCCTACCGGCCTTTGATGTTCAGCCTTGACACGGGCACACATCACAATGCGCCACATGAGCCGCGATCTCCTTCTTCATACCGCCACCGTAATTGCTGCGAAGGTCTGGTACATCTTGGTGCTGCCAGGATGGACAGAGAGAGGAGTATCATGAGCTTACGACAGGATCAACCCCTTGATCTCAACATTATCGTGACATACACTGCTTTGTCCATGCAAGATCAGCCCATTGGACTTCACAGAAAAACACGGAGATGCGCCATTTTCTACCAATCTGGCGTCTAATCTCAATCACAGCATCATCTTGTAGTTGAGTGCTGAATCTGAGACTCTAGAGTGGGTTGTACGGCTAAAGGTAAACGTAACCATACTCAACCACTTCTAGATTGAGCTTCAAAACTCTTCAACCAGCCGAGATCGGCCAATGACACCCAAGGTATTCACTGTGTGCAGCTTATGCATCGAGGGCATCTGCAACCACATTCGCCTTGCCAGGATGGTAATGAATACCCAAATCATAGTCTTTGATCAGCTCTAGCCATCGACGCTGTCTCAAATTTAGATCCGGCTGCGAAAAGAAGTACTTTAAGCTTTTGTGGTCGGTGTAGATCTCACATCTGCTTTCCTATGAGATAATGTCACCACAACTTGAGAGCATGAACAACATTTGCAAGCTCCAAATCATGCGTCGAGTAATTGGCTTCATGAGGCTTTAGCTGCCGAGAAGCATAAGCAACCACTTTGCCCTCCTGCATCAACACACAACCAAGTCCAAGACGGGATGCATCACAATAGACATCGAAGTTCTTGTGAATGTCGTGAAGGACCAACATCAGTGCAAGAGTGAGTCTATTCTTCACTCAAAACCGGACTCACAACCAGGTGACCACTCATATTTCTTCTCCTTCTTGAGTAAGCGCTGACAATGGTTTAGAAACTTTGGAGAAATTCTCGATAAACCGGCGATAGTATCCTAAGCAAGACCGAGAAAACTCCGAATCTCGGGGACATTGTGGGCTGCTCCCAATTGAGTACGTCTTGTACCTTACGTGGATCAACTGCTACCCCACCTTCTCGGCGGGACATGCCCGAAACTCCACTAGCTTGAGCCAGAACTCACACTTACTGAATTTGGCATACAACTGATGCTCGCGAAGCTTGCTAAGCACCATATGTAAGTGAAGTGCGTGCTCATCATCATCCTTAGAGTATATGAGGATGTCATCAATGAACACCACCACAAATCTATCAAGGAACTCCATGAAGACTTTGTTCATCAGATTCATGAAGGTGGCTGGTGCATTGGTGAGGCCAAACGAAACAACTGTGTACTCGCATGCATCAGTAGCGAGTGGTGAATGCGGTCTTCACGATATCCTCCGACGGATCTTGAGCTGAAAATAGCCGGATCTCAAGTCTATTTTGGAGAAAACTCGAGCTCCGCCTAATTGGTCAAACAAATCATCGATCCGAGGAGAGGATACTTGTTCTTGACAAAGTGACCTCATTCAACGGCCGGTAATCAACGCACATGCGAAGAGTGCCGCTTTTCTTCTTCACAAACAGAATCGGGCTGCCTCAGGGAGAAGAATCGACGAATGAACCCTTCTCTAATCGCTCCTTGAGCCGAGTCTTCAACTCAATCAGCTCATCGCCAGGCATCCTGTCTGACGCTTAGAAATTGGAGAAGTGCCAGGTAAGAGATCGATGATGAACTCCAAATCACGATCAGGTGGCAAACCTGGCAGCTCATCGTGGAACACATCAGGGTACTCACACACCACCAGACTGATCGTCCCCGAATGTAAAGAGCACCGAGCAAAGGCTGCTGACCGCCGGAGCGAAGAAAAGGTAACAAAGAATGCCATCGTGGTTGACTAATGAAACGGATCTCCTGGCACAATCAATATGCCCTCGATGCTTGGACAGCCATCCATACCCAGAATCACATCAAGACCTGACGTCTCAATGTTGATAAGATCACCGAAATTCTACCCCATTGATCTCAATTCTAACCCCCCTGGACTCACGAGCTCGGCAATAAAAGCGGATCCAGCGAACGGATCAACAAGTACTTCTCGAGGTACAAAGAAGCAGACCTCATCTTTGAACAACAAAGCGTGAAGAAATAAAGGAATGCGACGCCCAGAGTCAAATAATACTAAGGCGGGTACGGAATGAACAGATAACGCACCCAACACCACATCTGAGCCGCTGCCGCCTCCTCTGCGGTGGCTACATTCAGCGACCATGGCCCGAGCCAAGCCGCACGGAACCGGGCGCCCTGATTGCTCACTCCCACGCCCACCAGATCGACTTCGGGACGGGCCGGTGCACCTCGAAGCCGTCCGCCGCCGCTGCTTGCTCGGACAAGCACCGGCGGCGGCCTTCCGCCGCAGGAGAAGCAAGTGATATGGCCAAATGGATTAGGACCCCAAGCCATCCGGCGGCTAGGTGATCGCATCGAACTCAGGCGGGGCGAGGAGGTAAGCCTCGGGACCTCTCGAATCGGCGGCGCCAAGGCCGGAAGCCGATCGAGTGAAGGTGCGAGTCTGGAAGGTCCGCCGACCGGCCGAGCCGCTGCCCACTTGCGCTATGCGGCTCTCCATAAGCGCCTTGGCGCCATCCTCAATGCTAATGGCCTTGCCCACCAAGACCTGCAGGCTAGGAATGTCATGACCGTGGCGAGCTGAAACGGATCTCCTCGGTGAGGTGCTCCTTGAACAATGTCACTCTCCTAGCCTCGGTGGTCACCTCATCAAAGAACATAGCGTGACAAATGGTTGAAGCGGTGGAGGTAGTCCATCACCGCCATAGACCCTGGCGAAGGTCGTAGAACTCCCGCTTCTTGATCTCGATCAAGCCATTGGAACATGGAAGGAGCGAAAGGCAGTCTTGAACTCGCCCATGTGGTGACTGATCTGCAGGCGAACAGCCCAAGGCCGCTCCACCACGGCCGCCGGTCCTGGAGGTAGTAGGCGGTGTAATCGAACCTTCTCCGCATCGGTGCAACCGACTAACTCCAACTTCCTCCATGTCGCTAAGCCAATCCTCCGCCTCCATCGGATGCAGAGCTGAAGAAAAGCTCGGCGGTCGAGTTCGCTGGAACTCCGACAACCGAGACTGCTGCTGCTGCGGCTGTTGCTGCCCCTGGACAGCCTGGACCATCAGCTCCATGAGCTGAGTCTGCCGCAACATGAGTGCAGCCATATCGGGAGCAGGAGGAGGTGGAGGGAGCTCCTCACTCTGGGCATGTAGCTGAGACTGAACCTCACCGACCCACCAAGAGGGACCCGATCGTTGGGCCCCCGCTCCCACTGCACTGCCACGCTCTCCAGCATCATCAGCTGCTGGAAGCGCACGAACTGTTCTCCTTCGGGGAGGCATCCTGAAATGCACAGTTGAGTCAACTAACTGTGCAAATCAAGTGCAGAATGATTGATCCCAAAGGATGCACTCACAAACACAAACACACTACAAGCATTCATTCAAAGAAGCATAAGAACCAATTCAAAAACCAACTCAGGGAAACGACAAATAACCCCTAATTACAACCACAAACATCTATCCTTAACCCATTCTTAGCTAAAACCGCATTCCTCTTAATCCTTTTGAACAAGATAGAAGAAGGAAACAAATTTTTGAAATTTGGATTAAGATCAGATTCATTTTGAAGAGTAGATAAGCGAAAAGCTATAGAATGGACAAGAATAGCATTCTACACTTTGAAAATAGAGTTTTGTACTTCAAAATAAATTTTGAGAAGAAAAATCTGTCCCTAAGTCTAACGTCCAGGCTAACTAAGTCCTCCTCAATCAATGGCTCGATACCATTGTGAGGACCCCTCTTCCTATACCTGCATCAGACGCCGTCATCAGTAGCGTATAGCACCGTATAGCAACAGGAAGCCTCGACATCAAGATCTGAACCTAAAAATTGATCGACGGGATCGAACCCTTAACCGGACCGGTGCTCAGACAAGATTCGACATCGATCCTGGATCAGGTAGCCCAAGATCGCTGCACTCCACAACCCGAGTATCAATGCACTAAAAGATAAACTAAGGTAATTTACATAATCGGTGTAAATCTTACACGAGTACATTACGTAATCCAAAAGAAGTAAAGCCGACAAATGGAAACAAAAGAAAGACAACCAAAGTGGCCCGACCACCCCACAAAGTGCTACGATCGGAGGGAGGGACTACGGCCGCAACACTCGCGTAAAAGGGGCTCGCCATCATCCGGACATCATCATTACCTTCCTCCGTGGGAAAAAGGGTTAGCAAGAACGGTGAGTACACGTATGTACTCGCAAGACTTTAGTGTATGGAAATATAAATAAATGCAGGCTGATTCAACAGGATAAAGCTTCTACATCGGGTTAATTGCGAAAATTGGATTTAAAACAGTTCATTGAAAAGTAATACATAATTTGAAAGACAGCAGCTTTGAATAAAACATATTTACAAAGGTATGTAACAATCGAGCTCCACAAATGCCACCATCCATGGTCGTGAATCCCAGGATACGAATCGACATCCGTACATAATCCCATCGAGAATCATATACACATATTCACAATTCCATCAAGTACCATTCCACCACATACTTTATACCGACTCAAATAGATTTTCATTTTCAAAACCAAACCAAATCTCTATACTTGATATGATTAGAGAAGATTGCTCATAACCGTGAGCACGGCTAATCGATTAGAATTATTTGATACTCTGCAGAGTTTGGCACTTTACCCAAACACAACTCAGGACTTGCATCCCTCGCTATCCAGGGTACACAGCGATACACGAGGTATCCGATATACAAGAATGATCTATTCTTTCCCATCGCTGAGGTTATAGCCACACCCAAAGACCGGTGACGACAAATCCACTACTATGGCGATAAGAGGCCAACCACCACTCAGCGCCACGGAATACTCATCGTGACGACGCGAATTGTTGGCCGCGGCATTACCCCATAGCAAGGCGTACACCGTTGTATCAACAAACATGAATCGAGCGATTCCTCGCCGCAAAAGTACAAGCGCACACACGAAGGCGCATACGGCGGTCGTGAGGACACACACACCGCGCTTGGATTGCTCAACACAGGAAAAGGTCCACTCTTCGCCTACCAACAGGCATGGCTATCCCTCACACTTCAAGTACTAGAATAGGCTGCCCCATCCCGGCATTGCGGTTGCACGGTGTTCAATTCAAAACCGTCACAAGTTCGGTCCTTATATTTTTGCCTAGTGACTCAAGCGGGAACTCCACTTAACTCGCCAACCAATCGCCACCATGTTTAACTAGCACATATTATACCTCCCGCCAAGTATAATTACAAACTAGACACTTCACATTTTAAACAATAAACATTTACTATTCACATTTCCAAAACTTTACAAAAACCAATTACATTTATCATAATTTTGAGCATTTGGTAAGGACTGACTTTGCTCACCTCTATTGCAGTTGTCTAAGCGTATGCAATTACTAAATGGTTTATACCCAAGTGTCTTTTTATTAAATTGTCTAACCCTTCTAAGTTTATCAATGATCTCAGGGAATTAAATTGATGGAAACCTACAAATCTTGTTATATCTACCATTCCCACAAACTAGCAATTTCTTGAATATAAACAATGCATATGGTTTGAGAAATCAAAGTAGACATCGTGGAAATATAGGTTTCAAGATGGTCAAAGGAGGTGCTTGCCTTGTTGTTGCACTTCGGTGATGTCCGGATGATGCTCGGGTTGTTCGAGGCTTGAAGCCCGACTCGCTAGCCTCTAATCGGTCAAAGCAACAAAAACGATGTAAAGAAATACAACTTAGCAAAAGAAAGTTTTAAATGCACCATGAAGTGCATGCAATACACAAGAATGAAGTACAACCAAGAAACCCTGAAGAAACAACGCACTTTTCGGACAACACAACACGGCCGGACGAAACGGCCCTAACCCGACGATCCGGGTTTTGCATCCGGACGATCCGGATAGGCGGACACTCGGACCGCTTACGTCCGGATACTCGGACAATCCGGACACTCCGGACCATATGCCCGGATACTCCGGTCCTAGGGCATTTGGTCCAACTCGACGAGGAGACGGAGACCTTACCACTTCCTACAACTTCACCGCGACCCGATCTACGACTTTCGTACACCTAGCGAACCGGAAGGAGTTCCGAACTAGCCGATTCTACGAGAAAACGTCGCTAACCCGCCAAACCTCTAACTCACCCCAACAACTTCTTAAATCAACATTACTACTACCCGATCTACCACTCTAGCATACCACATTCACTAATCCCAATCCCATTTTCAACCCTAGAACCACTACACCCAAAACCCTAGAATCCAAGTTCAACCCTAGCCTCCCAAATCCAAACCTAAGTCCTAATCCCACCATGAACGACTCTAGAACCCAAGAATCCCGCGAATCAAACCCTAAGAGAAAAGCTTACCTCCAAGGAAGATGGAGGAGGAGCAACGCCGGGTGGAGGATGGGGAATGACGGCTTGGGGAGGAGCACACCGAGATGGAGGAGTCACCGGGGAGGGTCACCGGCCGGTGGCTCGCTGGAGAGGAGCTCGGGGTGGTGGAGAGAACACCAAGGAAGTGGGGAAACCAAAGTAGAAGAAGAAAGAATGGAAGGGAGCCACGAAATGGGACTTTTATACAAAACCCCACGCCAATACCGGACTCTCCGGACTCAACCCGAGACTCGGGTTGGGGTCTTCAGTAACACTAACCGGACACTCGGACATTGGTCCGGACACTCGGAGTTGGACCGCTTCGGCCAGCCCAATCCGGACACTCGGACTTTGTCCGACATTCCGGTTGGATCCGGATACTCGAGTGTGGATCCGGATACTCGGACATCCCGTAACTTTTGAACTTGGGCCTTGACGGCTAACGCCTTCCAGGTGGTTGATTACTAATTGTCCCAAAGTATTTTGGAAGTTAATAGGGTCACAGGCACTTGCCCAACCTAATTCGAATTTACTTATGAGCGAAATTACTTAAGTTGAAGGGTTCTTTCTGATCCCAAGCAAGTATGTTCACTCAAGACACGAAAATACACAAGCACAGTGTATTATTGAACAGCGTTTGAGTACAAATGTACAGTGGCTTGAGTATAGAAATACTCGGGATATTACAATTATGAATCATTTGAGACATGTGAACCATGCCTCATGGGCAAGATGACTAGAACCCCGTTTTCCGGTACAATGGAGCGGGCAACCGACTTATTGGAAATCATACATACCGATGTGTGTGGTCCAATGAGTGTGTCAGCGCGTGGTGGATATCGTTACTTCGTTACTTTCACGGATGATTTGAGTAGATATGGATATATTTACTTAATGAAACACAAGTCTGAAACATTTGAAAAGTTCAAAGAATTTCAGAGTGAAGTAGAAAATCATCGTAATAAAAGATCAAATTTCTACGATCTGATCGTGGAGGAGAGTATCTTAGTTACGAGTTTGGCACACACATGAGATAATGTGGAATAGTTTTCACAACTCACTCCTGCTGGAACACCACAACGTAATGGTGTATCCGAGCCGTAATCGTACTTTATTGGATATGGTTCGATCTATGATGTCCCTTACAGATTTGCCACTTTCATTTTGGGGTCATGCACTAGAAACAAATGTGCATTCACTTTAAATAGGGCACCATCTAAATCCGCTGAAATGACACCGTATGAATTATGGTTTGGCAACAAACCTAAGTCATCATTTCTAAAAGTTTGGGGATGCGATGTTTATGTGAAGAAACTTCAACCCGATAAACTCGAACCCAAAGCGGAAAAATGCGTCTTCATAGGATACCCTAAAGAAACAATTGGGTACACCTTCTATCACAGATCCGAGGGCAAGGTTTTCGTTGCCAAGAATGGATCATTTTTGGAGAAAGAGTTTCTCTCGAAAGGTGTAAGTAGTAGGAAGGTAGAACTCGACGAGGTTGTTGAACCTTCTCTTCATGGAATGGCAAGTGCAAAGAATACGAAGTTGTTTGAGTTGACTTCACCAAATGAAGAGGGAACTAATGATAAGAATCATGAAACTCCGAAGAGAACACTACCGCACCTCGCAGGTCAACAAGAGCGCATAACGCCTCACGACTTTTATGTTCCTACTATGAATGTCATGGTAGTTGAGAATAATGACCTGGCGACGTATGATGAAGCGATGATGAGCCCAGATTCCGACAAATGGCTAGAAGCCATGAAATCCGAAATGGGATCCATGTATGAAAACCAAGTATGGACTTTGGTGGACCTACCCAATGACCGTAAGGCCGTTGAGAACAAATGGATTTTCAAAAGGAAAATAGACGCCGATGGTAATGTGACCGTCTATAAAGCTCGACTTGTCGCAAAGCGGTTTTCGACAAATTCAAGGAGTTGACTACGATGAGACTTTCTCACCCGTAGCGATGCTAAAGTCTGTAAGGATAATGTTAGCAATTGCTGCATTTTTCGATTATGAAATCGCGGATGGATGTCAAAATGCGTTCCTTAATGGAAACATTGAGGAAGAGTTGTATATGATACAACCCAAAGGTTTTGTTGATCCTAAGGATGCTAATAAGGTATGCAAACTTCAGCGATCCATTTATGGACTGAAGCAAGCATCACGGTTGGAATCTCCGCTTTGATGAGGTAATCAAAGGTTTTGGATTTGTCCAAACTTACGGAGAATCTTGTGTTTACAAGAAAGTGAGTGGGAGCTCTATAGCATTTACGATATTATATGTGGATGACATATTGTTGATAGGAAATGATATAGAACTTTTGAAAAGTGTAAAAGATTACTTAAGCAAGAAGTTTTCAATGAAGGACCTTGGTGAAGCGGCATATATTTTAGGCATCAAAATCTATAGAGATAGATCGAGACGCTTGATTGGGCTATCACAAAGTACATATCTTGACAAGATTCTAAAGAAGTTTAGAATGGACGAAAGTAAGAAAGGGTTCTTACCTATGATGCAAGGCAAGACGTTGAGTAAGACTCGAGAGTCCAGCTACGCCAGAAGATAGAGAAGTAATGAATAAGATTCCCTATGCTTCACCCATAGGCTCTATCATGTATGCTATGTTGTGTACAAGATGGATGTGGCACATGCTATTAGTTTGACTAGCGGTACCAGTCTGATCCAGGTTTTGAACACTGGACGGCGGTCAAGAATATCTTTAAGTACTTAAGAAGAACTAATGATATGTTTCTCATATATGGTGGTGAAGAAGAGCTCGTCGCAAAATGTTACGTCGACGCTAGCTTTGATAATCGATCCGGATGACTCTAAGTCTCAATCCGGGTACATTTTTGAAATGAATGGAGGAGCAAAGTGAGTGGAGAAGTTCCAAGCAATCTGTGGTGGCGGGATCTTCAACAGAGGCGGAATATATTGCCGCTTGAAGCGGTAGCGAGAAGCGGTTTGGATGAAGATGTTCATATCCGAACTAGGTGTGGTTCCGAGTGCGTTGGACCCGATGGTTATCTATTGTGACAATAATGGTGCCATAGCCAATGCTAAAGAACCAAGGTCACACAAGAATTCCAAGCATATTAAGCGCGGTTTCACTCCATCCGTGAACATGTCAAGGATGGCGATATAAAGATTTGCAAAGTACACACGGATCTGAATGTGGCGGACTCGTTGACTAAAGCTCTCCCAAGGGCAAAACATGATCAACACCGAACTCAATGGGTGTTAGAATCATCACAATGTAATCTAGATTATTGACTCTAGTGCAAGTGGAGACTCAAGGGAATATGCCCGAGAGACAATAATAAATTGTTTATTATCATATTCCATGTTTATAATAGATGTTTATTTCTCATGCTAAAATTGTATTAATCGGAAACGTTAATACATGTGTGTTTAATAAACAAAAGGGTTCCTAGTAAAGCCTCTTTAAACTAGCTCGTTGATTAACCGATGATCAAGGTTTCGATCATGAACATTGGATGTTGTTAATAACGGGTCATGTCATTAGAAGAATGATGTGATGAACACACACCCAAGTTGGTATAGCAAATACGATCAAGTCATTTAGTTTGTTGCTGTATCAAACACATTCGAAATAGCTCTTTTCCTTAGACCATGAGATGATGTCAATCACTAATTAGGAAGAGTACTTTGATGACATCAAAGCGTCACTCCGTAACACGGTGACTATAAAGATGGATTTGGGTACTATGAAAGTATTAGTTGAGGCTCATGCATCAAGAGTGGGATTTGTCCATCCGGATGACGGAGAGATATACTGGGCCCTCTCGGTGATATCACATTGACATCGCTTGCAAGCATGTGACTAGGTCACAAGAATGTTATATCACGGAACGAGTAAAGAGTACTTGTCGGTGCAGGATCGAACTAGGTATAGTTGATCTTGATGATCGGATCGGACAAGTAAAATATCGTGAGACAAAAGGAATTGGTTATGTCGTTTTACGGTTACGCGATCACTAGTTCATCGTTGAGTGAATGGGAGTCATTATGGATCTCCGCATCCTACTGATGATTATTGATCACGAGAGGTGTCTCAATCATGTCCATTTTATTCACGAACCGTAGGGTGACACACTTAAGGTTCATCGATGCATTTGAGTGGATACGAAACACTGGAGAAAAGTATGGGCGATCTGAGGACTATTTGAGTATCGCGGAATAGTTTAGGGATATCGAATAGTTAAAGGGGTATGCGTTAATGTTTGTTAATTAAAAGAATTAACAAATATTAAAATATCTGAAATAAAAATGTTTTATTTATTTATGGGAGAAAACCCTTTCATTTCTTGAGTGGGGTTTTAATGGAAACCAAAGTGGGTTGATTTAAGTGAGTGGAGAGATCACTCACATGAAGAGAGGAGGGCAAGGCACCCCCATGCGCCGGCCACCCCTTGGCATGCCTCCTCCTCCTCCTATAAAAGGGAGGAGGAGCTCCTCTCTTTGGGTGTTCATCCATTTGACCCTTTGGTTGGTCCATTCTCCCTCCTCCTATCTGTTTTTGTTTGTGGCTTATGCGAAGCGCTGAAATTATTTCTCCACCACCACCACCACTAAGCTGTAGTGTTGTTGGAGTTTTCCGGATCCACTACTTCCGCTGCCTACTGAACGAGGATTGGATGTCATTGTTGATCCGCACGTGTGACCAAATGCGGCGCCGCCGCTTTGTGGCGCTCATCTTCGCGACTTTGAAGTCGGGAGTGTACCTCTACATCAACCACGTTTGTTTGCGGGAACGTTATTCCCGCTTTCGGTCTACGAGGGTGAGTCCTTCTGAAACCGTTTACTTGCATCTCCTAGATATGATCTTGGTGTTTGGTTGCAATCGTAGGAAAAATTTTTTGTTTTCCTTGCTTCGAAACCCTTCAGTGGTATCAGAGCCGTGTCTATGCGTAGAAGAGTTATGCTGACAATCGTCGCCGAGATTTGAGTTTTGAACCAGAAGACTTTGTTTACCTCAGAGTTACGCCTCTCAGGGGAGTTAAGAGCTTCCATGCCAAAGGGAAACTCGCACCCCGTTATGTTGGACCATTTAAGATTTTGAGCCGCAGAGGCGAAGTTGCTTATCAGCTGGAGTTGCCACAGTCGTTAGCAGGAGTGCATGATGTATTCCATGTGTCCCGATTGAAGAAGTGTCTCCGAGTTCCCGAGGAGCAGACACAGTTAGAATCAATTGAGTTGCAAGAGTATTTGACTTATACGGAGTATCCCGTGAGGTTTATGGACACAAGGGATCGAGAAACTAGAAACAAGTCAACCCGTTTTTGTAGAGTTCAGTGGAGCAACCATGAAGAAAGCGAAGCGACTTGGGGCCAGCGAAGAGGATTTGAAGAAAGAGTTTCCAAACCTATTCTCAGAGTGAGCCTGAATCTCGGGACGAGATTCTATTAAGGGGAGGTTTGTAACACCCCAAAATTTTGCTTTTCTTGAATTCATGTGTGATTTGACACTTTGGTGAATTTTGGAATTTTACGGAATTTATTTGGATTTATTTGGAATTTATTTGAATTTATTCCATTTTGAAATAATTAAAGAATTTAATTTTGCAAATAAAATTTTGTTGGAAATATTTTAATTGAGTCCAAAATGACCCAAAATATTTTCCAGAATTTTTCTGGAATTTTTCTGAGTCTTTTGCTATTTTTAATGAATTAAATGAATTACTGGGAATTATTTTAAATATTAAATCGCTGGAAAATGCGAGTGGGTTTGTACTGTTCACCCGACCGAGCCCGAGTCAGACTCGAGTTCGAGTCCGACCCGAGCCACGTGGTCGAGCCGAACCCGCTCGTCCCGAACCCTAGCCACACGACCCTTGGATTAAGATCCAACGGTTGTGAGTGCGCCACGTCACCGAACCCGAGTCCGACCGAGCCAGCCAGCTCATGGCCGGACCCGAAGTCCAACTCACGCGACCGTTGGATCGAGATCCAACGGCTCACGTTGCGCCCACGTCGCCTCTCCGGCCGCCGGACTCATGTCGAAACCATGTCGACCTCGGTCTCCGCGGCGTTTACCTGACGCCGAGACCCCTATTTAATGCGCCGCCACCACGGCCGTGACCTAGACTTCCGGCGCACTGCGTGCCCCCAAGCCATCTCGCTCGAGCCGCCGCCGTTTGCCCGCACGAGCTCGCCGGAGTTGGAATTCGCTCGGCCATGGCAAACGCCGATATCGCCGTCTGCCGCCGCCCTCCGCCGTCATCAAGCCCAGATCCGATTCCCCAAGACGACGCGGCGTCGGAGTACCCTTCACTTTCGCGGAGAAGCCCGGCGCTGTTGGACTCGCTGCCGTCTTCATCTCCGGTGGCCTCGCTCGCCAGCGTCGCCATCGCCGTCCGCGAGCTACGCTAGCCGTCCGATCGTAATCCAAGGGCTCGGATCGCGCCACGCCACACCGCCGCGGTGAGATCTCACGTGCAACCTCACGGATCTATTTTCAACCGTCGGATCTAGATCCAACGGCTTAGATTGTGCCACGTAGCTAGAATCGCACCAGGTTAGATTGGATCTTGACCGCCCGATCAAGATCGAGCAGTGCCTGGATCGGCGGAGTTGTTTTTCCAAAGCACTACGCTAGATTTAATCCGCCGCCGTTGATTCTCAAAACCAACGGGCAAGATCACGCCACGTGGCGGGAAGCTGGACCACCGCGGTCAGCGCCGTCCACGCGCGTGTGCGTGTGACGCTGACACGCGGGGCCCGCGTGTCAGAGGGCCCGCATGTCAGTGGCTAATCCAGCCACGCGCTGACGGCACCCATGACGTCACGATGGTCCCACATGTCACCGTACGAGTCCCCGCTGACGTCATCGATGACGTCACCCGAGTGGTCCCACATGTCAGTCTCACGTGGAGTCGTGGACCGAGTCCAAGGTGGACCGAGCCAAACCGTGGACCAAGCCCATGAGCGACGCCACCAGCCAATCAGGAGCTGACACGTGTCCATGCTGACGCAATAATTAATTTCCGAAAAAGAAAATGATTTATTAATTCGAATTATTAATTCAAATTTAGATTCAAACTTCAAACGCTTATAACTTTTGCGTTTCAACTCCGATTTGAGTGATTCAAATTTCTAAATTTGTATAAAATTGAGATCTACCTAAATATGAATTTTATTTAATTTTTGGACTAAAGTTTTTCTCTGTAATATTATTTAATTGATTATTTAAACTTTAATAAATCATAACTTTTATGCTTTTAACTCCAAATTTGATTTATTCCAGTTTCTAAAAATCCAGAAAATTATGTTCTCTCTGTTTATGGATTTTATTTGGAGTTTTGGGATGTTTTTGCCTATTGTTTATTTGTGTATTGCTATTTGCACGCTTTACGAGTAGACGTTGAAGTGCCGGAAGGATTCGAAGGAGAAGTGTTGACTCAGGATCCAACTCAAGACCAAGAGCAAGTGCTTTTGAAGGCAAGTTGTGCTTTGACCATGTTGATCCTACTTGAAATCTATTTTGATTTAAACTATTGCATGCTAGTTCAATTAGAAAAATACTTTGTTTAAACCTGGGGTTAAATAAATACCAATTTCTTTGTATGACACCTTGATTATCTAAGTATGTGCCATGATCCCTTGTCACCCTAGTTGTGGATTACTAGTTGGACATTATTAAATTGCCAACATGGGTTTAGGCTTTGTAGTATCTTTGCTTAGACACGCTACGTGCTCATAACATGATTTTGGACAATCAAATGTTAATATTGACTTAATGATATATTGAACCTGTTTTGGAAAAGTATCATGTGATGTTGATGGCACGTGGTGCATGGTAATCAAGCGGGGTTTGATAAACAGATTTCGATCGGGGCATGTGGCAAGAGTAATCAGGTGGGCCATTGTGGCATTGGGGATGTTGATTTGGTTCTTGGGTAGTCTTGCCCTGGTCACTCTAAGGACTTAACCTTGCAAGCCTTTGAACTGGGTCATACTTGCAACCACATGGCTGGAATGGGACGGCCCTAGCTGACTAAGTCGCTAAGGACTCACTTGTGGAGCCTCAGGGTGTCGATTACACCGTTTGTGTGATTGTACGGGGAGCGTATCGTGGCTGTGGCCGGATACCCATCTAACGGTGTGTTGGTCCCATACTTCGCCTTGGCTAAGGGAAGGATGGTGTAGAAACCTGACCAGGAGAGGACCACCTGTGTTGTTTGAGGCTTAGAAAGGCTTTGTTACTGGAACTCGCCTTTGTGGTGTTTGACTGTATCTTGTGGGTAAAGTGAATAACATCTGCAGAGTTAAGAATCTATTTAAATAGACGATTCCACTGTGATGGACAATGCTCTGAATTACTGATCAAGGGTTAGATTTTCTCAAAAATAACTTTGGTTTGAAAGGTTTTGTTGGTTTCATACTGGAGATGATGGAAATGTGGTTTAGGCTGGTGAAAATGATTATTACACTTCTTGAAAAGTTATTCATGCTTTACTTATTTCTACTGATTTCGAATCTACTTAGATTACTTGTCAAATGTCAAGTTTCATCGCAAATATACCTTAAGCTATTCCTTTGTACCAAGCCATGCATATAGTATATTAGCTTGCATTACGTGCATGACTTGCTGAGTACCAAGTACTCACCCTTGCCTCAACACAATACCAGCTTGAAGAGGAGACTACGCCCGGCGGAGGAGGAATTCCAAGAGGACCCGTCTACTTAGGGATGCGAGCCCGGTCAGTTGCTGTGGTATCTTGGATGGCGCCACGGGTTATTTGATTTTCCGCTGCTATTATTTCTCTTTTAATAAGTTTCGCCTCGCAAGGCATATATTTGTAACTTGGCCATAAGGTCGAGTAACCTGTTTGGTTATTTAAATAAAGTACTTTGATAATATCGATTGGTATGATTGTGATATTTACCGATGTTAAGACTGTGTGCACTAGCGCGTTCCTGGACTAGTGCTGAATACACAGAGGGTCCGGATTTGCAAATTCGGGGTCCCGACAGAGGTGGTATCAGAGCCATACTTGACCGTAGGCTCAACCCTAAGCTAGAATGGTCGTAGTGTGGATAAAACCTATTTTCTAAAGCTAAAAAGTTGTCAAGATAAGAAATGACCTCTCGACTTATCCCCTTCTCTCTTTTCTTGTCTCTTGCTGAAATTTTCTCTTACCTTGTCACAATTTAAAAATTTCGAGTTCTCACGTAAGCACTCTTGTGACAGATGGAGGAAGAGTTCAACTATGTTGATCTGGGAGTTGGTCACGCCGCGGAACTTTGGCATATGCTACAGACTCTCGGAGATTTTGAGAAGCCCCAATACCAAGTAGAAGTGATCAGACAAGCGGGATTGATCAAGGCTTGTGACGTGAAGATTGAGGTACTGCTAGGAAGAAGGGCCCAGGCAATCGCTCGATACAACTTTGACCTTTGCCGGAGATCTACAATGCAGATGGGTATCCAAGAAGTATCACGACGAGCAATGCGGCACATTACCCGTATCTACGCCAGAGAATTGGAGAATACGATTGTTCGTTACCATCCGTAGCGATAACCTTCTTGACCCGAAGGAGATTCGGGATGAGGATGCCACGGTTATCTGATTGGCACGATTTGTCGTCGCCAGGAGGATGTACTAGATAATACAAGCAAGGAGCTCTGAAGGCCCGCAAGGAGATCACGACAGAGAAGAACAGATGGCGGGAAGCTCAAGAGTATGTGGCACACCTTCTACGAAGGATTGACGAGTTGGAGATGACTTTGTACGGACCGGACCCAGAGCCAAGATCGAGCTACACGAGCGATCCAGAGGAGTCGATCTCGATGAGGACATCGCTTGCCGACTACCATAGAGGACACGATTCTTTGGACATGGCAATCGTTTCGCGCCTATGCCACAAAGCATCCGCACTCAGTGCCGTGGAGGTTTTCTCGATGAGTGAGCATAGGTTCTAGAGTGAGACTCCTTCGCCGAAGTCGAGTCACAGAATAAAGAGTCACCCTTTAGGCGTTAGACTCGAGTTAGTTCAATTTGGATTTGTTTTGTTTCTTTGAGTGTGCAGTATGTGTTGCAAGGCCCTTAGGCATTGTAAGCAGCCATACCAAGTTATTAATAATAAAGTTGGACCTTAAAGTTACACCTTTCGCCCCGCATAAGTTCCATATTACTTGTCTATTCTTGTTTCCCTCTCATCTCTAAACCTAGAGCAAATCGACAGATGGTGAACACCCGTGGAAACTTTGGAAGCAATGGGAGTGGTTCTCGCCCAGCAGAAAACCCCAATGATGGAGCACCAGCACCGCCACTGGATATGCAGAATTTCGGAGTTTTTCTTGCTGCCTGGACTCGATTGATGCATGCTATGATGCAACAAATGCAGCACGTCATCGCTCAGGCCACTTTGCTAATCAAGTTAATCAGGGGCCACGCCCGAATACAAAGGTGTCGAGTTCATGAGAACTCACCCACCCACTTTCTCTCGGGAATGCCAATCCATTGGAGGCCGATGATTGGTTAAGATCAATTGAGAGGAAGCTACACATAGCTCAATGCATAGGGAATGAGAAGGTACTCTACACTTCTCATCGGTTGGAAGGACAATGGCCAAGAATGGTGGGAGAACTTACATTGCCACGCAGAGAACCCTCAAGATATCACTTGGGAAGAGTTCACGGTGCATTCAGCGATTATCACGTGCTGAAGGAATCATGGACCTTAAGAAGGAGGAGTTCAGAGCATCTGAAGCAAGGTAATCAGCCGGTGGCCGACTACTGAACAAATTCACACAGCTAGCACGCTACGCTTTGAGGATGTAGCGACAGATAAATCGAGGCAGTCTCGTTTTACGAAGGGACTCAACTCAGGATTGCAAGTAGGACTGATCACCCACACCTTTCGGATTTCCAAGAGTTGGTGAATAAGGCGCTTATTCTTGAGGACAAGCGCAAGGAACTGGATGAGAACAGAAGCGCAGGATGCAACAAAGAAGGATCACGCCAGGAACGCAACTTGGCGTCGAGAGTTGCACCAAATCAATTCTTCAGATTCCAACCACGAGAATGCAACAAGGACACCATCCCCAGCACCAAGACCTGCCAATCGTAACTATCGACCCGACCCCGCTAGAAACACTACCCCAGAGCGATCAAAGAAGGAACGGTGAGACGCCGCTACAAGCAACGAGCCAGACACTTTGCCAACTTGATTGTCCCAAGAAGACGGCAGAGGCGACCCGATTCGCTTCAACCTAGGAACCACCCAGCTAGGACGCCAAAGCACCAGGAGCCACACCCTGACCGTGGTGAGAGGCCGAGTCAACCATGTCACCGCAGATGCACCGCAGAATGCTACGGACGTCAGATCTTTGGATAAGTTACTTGTTAACTCGGTACTGCAGCGGTTTTGTTTGACTCACGGAGCTTCGCATTCATTTGTTTCGCAAGGCTTTGCTACTAGAAATGATTTGAGGATTGCAAGACTTAAGTGCATGCTTTTGTTCAAACCCTGGTTCCGAACTCCGAGCGAAAGTAGGATGTTCCGGGTGAGAATACTAATAGATGGAATAGAGTTCCTAGCAAACCTTATAATTTTGGAGACCCGGACCTTAGACGTCATATTGGGAATGGATTGGTTATCCAAGCACAAGGCCGTATTGGATTGTGGACGAAGGACTATCTCGATTGAGAGCCCGTGTGGGAAGAAAGTGGAATTTCAAGCCACTTGCAGTTAGAGATGGACAGTTGATGGTTAACAGTACCAAGGCAATCAGCATAGAGGATGTCCTAGTAGTGAATGAGTACCGATGTTTTTCCCGAAGATCTACGGTATGCCGCCAGACGAGGGGACATAGAGTTTGTGATAGAGCTTGTACAGTACAAAGACCGATAGCAAAGAGACCCTATCGGATGTCTACCGAGGAGTTGGTAGAGATGAAGAAACAGCTAGAAGAGTTAATGGAGAAAGGATTTATCGAGACCGAGTTAGTCGCCGTGGGGAGCACCAGTTTTGTTTGTCAAGAAGAAGGGCGGGAGTTTCAGGATGTGCATTGACTACCGTGGCACTCAATGAAGTCACCGTGAAGAATAAGTATCCGCTACCCAGGATTGATGATTTGTTTGATCGATTAAGAGGAGCCGGAGTTTTCTCCAAGATTGATCGAGATCGGGATACCATCGATTGAAGATTCGATCGAAGATATTCAAGGCGCATTCTCGTCAAGATATGGACATTACGAGTTCTGATCATGTCCTTTGGGTCGATTTAATCGCGCCTTATTTCATGAATATGATGAATAAGGTGTTCATGGAATATTTGGACAAGTTTGTCGTCGTGTTCATAGACGATATCCTAATCTACTCCAAGACAGAGGATGAACATGCCGAACACTTAAGGCGAGTTTTGGAAAAGTCGGGGAACAGCAACCTTCGCCAAGTTCAGCAAGTGTGATTTTTGGAAGGACAAGGTGGAGTTTCTTGGACATGTAATGACCGCAGAAGGAGTCGCCAGTAGATCCAAGCAAAGTAGAAGCCGTGTTACATTGGGAGCGACCAAAGGCGGTGACCCAGATTCGAGTTTCCTTGGAATGGCAGGTACTACCGCCGCTTTCATCGAAGGCTTCTCGACAATTGCGAAACCTCTTACGCAATTGCTGAAGAAGGAAAAGAAGTTTGCATGGACGCTTGAGAATGTGAGAAAGGATTTCAGAGTGAAGAAGCGATTGACATCAAGACGGTGTTAGTTCTACCTGATGTTGCTCAAAGCTTCGATATTTATTGTGACGCATCGCGCCAAGGACTTGGATGTGTGCCGATGCGTCTGAGAAGGAAAGGTAAGCCGCTTATGCATCAAGGCGATTGAGGCCGCATGAGGAAAATTATCCGACACATGACCTAGAGTTAGTTGCCGTAGTGCATGCCTTGAAGATATGGCGTCACTATCTCGATCGAAAGCAGATGTGAAGTATATGCGGATCATAAGAGCCTTAAGTACATATTCACCCAAATGATCTGAATATGAGGCAGAGGAGGTGGTTGGAGTTAAATCAAGGACTACAATGTTGGAATCCATTACCATCCCGGGAAGGCCAACGTAGTAGCCGATGCCCTGAGTCGGAAAAGCCATACCGTGAGTACGTTGCTAGCCACAAGTCAGGATGAGTTATGTGAGGATTTTCAAAAGATGAAGATTGAGGTAGTATCTAGCGGATTCTTGGCCGCATTAGAAGTAAAGCCTACCCTAGAGGATCAGATCCGAGAGGGATGTATGATGATGACAAGATCCGCAGGATTAAGTCCATCAAGGAGGAAGGCAAGGCAGAGGACTTCAAGTTGGATGAGCAAGGCACGTTGTGGATGAAGGATCGCATTTGTGTGCCTAACAACAAGGAGTTAAAGCAACTGATTCTGGAGGAAGCCCATGACTCCAAGTACTCAATTCATCCCGAAGCGCCAAGATGTATCAGGATCCGAAGGAGAGATTACGGTGGCGAGTATGAAACGTGAAGTTGCCGAGCATGTTGCATTGTGCGACGTATGCCGTAGAGTCAAGGCAATGCATCGTGAGACCAGCAGGATTGCTACGCCGCTAAAAATACCGAGTGGAAGTGGGAGGAAATCGGAATGGATTTCATTACCGGTTTGCTTAGAAGACTCAAGGAGGTTATGACTCCATATGGGTTATAGTGGATCGCTTGACTAAAGTAGCCCATTTTATCCCCGTGAAGACCACTTACTCGGGGATAAATTAGCAATTGTACATGATCGATTGTCTGTTTGCACGGAGTGCCAAAGAGGATTGTATCGCATGCAGGTACCCAATTTACCTCAAGGTTACGGAATAAGTTGCATGAAGCCATGGGAACCCGTTTGAACTTCAAAGACACCTTATCATCCACGCAGACGGACGGACAGACCGAAAGAGTCAACCAGATTCGGAGGATATGTTGAGAGCTTGTGCATTAGCTTATGCTACCTCTTGGGATAAAAGTTTGCCGTATGCCGAGTTCGATTACAACAATAGTTATCGTGCTAGTTTACGATGTCACCTTTTGAGGCCTTTGTATGGTCGACCTGTCGGACGCCATTGAATTGGAATGAGACCGGCGAGCGCCGTGTCTTGGACCTGATATTCTTCAAGAGGTCAAGAACAGATCGCTATGATTAGGGAAAAATTGAAGATAGCCCAATCTCGGCAGAAGAGTTATGCGACAATCGTCGCCGAGATTTGAGTTTTGAACAGAAGACTTTGTTTACCTCGAGTTACGCCTCTCGGGGGAGTTAAGAGGTTCCATGCCAAAGGGAAACTCGCACCCGTTATGTTGGACCATTTAAGATTTTGAGCATGAGGCGAAGTTGCTTATCACCGGAGTTGCCACGATCGTTAGCGTGAGTGCATGATGTATTCCATGTGTCGGCTTGAAGAAGTGTCTCCGAGTTCCCGAGGAGCAGACAGATTAGAATCAATTGAGTTGCAAGAGGATTTGACTTATAAGGAGTATCCCGTGAGGATTCTGGACACAATGGATCGAGGAAACTAGAAACAAGTCAACCCGCTTTTGTAGAGTTCGATTGGAGCAACCATGAAGAAAGCGGCGACTTGGGAGCCTTGAAGAGGATTTGAAGAAAGAGTTTCCAAACCTATTCTGTAGTGAGCCCTGAATCTCGGGGACGAGATTCTATTAAGGGGGGGAGGTTTGTAACACCCCAAAAGTTTTCTTTTCTTGAATTCATGTGTGATTTGACACTTTGGTGAATTTTGGAATTTTCTCGAATTTATTTGGATTTATTTGGAATTTATTTGAATTTATTCCATTTTGAAATAATTTAAGAATTTAATTTTGCAAATAAAATTTTGTTGGAAATATTTTAATTGAGTCCAAAATGACCCAAAATATTTTCCAGAATTTTTCTGGAATTTTTCTGAGTCTTTTGCTATTTTTAATGAATTACATGAATTACTGGGAATTATTTTAAATATTAAATCGCTGGAAAAATCGAGTGGGTTTGTATCGTATTCACCCGATCGAGCCCGAGTCGGACTCGAGTTCGAGTCCGACCGAGCCACGTGGTCGAGCCGAACCCGCCGTCCCCGAACTCCTAGCCACGCGACCCTTGGATTAAGATCAACGGTTGTGAGTGCGCCACGCCACCGAACCCGAGTCCGACCAAGCCCGGCTCGCAGCCGGACGAGTCCAACTCACGCGACCGTTGGATCGAGATCCAACGGCTCACGTGGCGCCACGTCGCCTCTCGTGCCGCCGGACTCCGCCGTCGAAACCATGTCGACCTCGGTCTCCGTGCGTTTCACGGACGCCGAGACCCCTATTTAATGTGCCGCCACCACGGTCGTGACCTAGACTTCCGTGCGCACCCGTGCCCCCAAGCCATCTCGCCGAGCCGCGCCGTTTGCCGTCTGAGCTCGCGGAGTTGGAATTCCGTTGCGCGATTAACGCCGAAATCGCCGCCCGTCAGTCGTCCTCCGCCGTCATCAAGTTGATCCGGATTCCCCAAGGCGAGGCGCGTCGAGTACCCTTCACTTAGCCGAGAAGCCGGCTTGTTGGACTCGTCGTCGTCTTCATCTCCGGTGGCCTCTGCTCGCTGGCGTCGCCATCGCCGTCGCGAGCTACGCTAGCCGTCCGATCGAGAATCAAGGGCTCGAGATCGCGCCACGTCACACCGGTGAGATCTCACGTGCAACCTGCGGATCTATTTTCAACCGTCGGATCTAGATCCAACGGCTTAGATTGTGCCACGTAGCTAGAAGCGCACCAGGTTAGATTGGATCTTGACCGTCCGATCAAGATCGAGCGGCCTGAATCCCGGAGTTGTTTTTCCAAAGCACTACGCTAGATTTAATCCGCGCCGTTGATTCTCAAACCAACGGCAAGATCACGCCACGTGGCGGGAAGTCGGACCACCGCGATCGGCCGCCCACGTGGCGTGTGCGTGTAGACGCCGACACGCGGGGCCCGCGTGTCGGAAGGGCCCGCATGTCGCTGGCTAATCCAGCCTAAGCGCCGACGTCACCCATGACGTCACAGTGGGTCCCACATGTCGCCGACCGTGGCCGAGTCCCCGCCGACGTCGGGCCGATGACGTCACCCGAGTGGTCCCACAGCCGCCTCACGTGGAGTCGTGGACCGAGTCCACGGTGGACCGAGCCAAACCGTGGACCAAGCCCATGAGCTTACCGACGCCACCACCCAATCAGGAGCTGACACGTGTCCATGCTGACGCAATAATTAATTTCCGAAAAAGAAAATGATTTATTAATTCGAATTATTAATTCAAATTTAGATTCAAACTTCAAACGCTTATAACTTTTGCGTTTCAACTCCGATTTGAGTGATTCAAATTTCTAAATTTGTATAAAATTGAGATCTACCTAAATATGAATTTTATTTAATTTTTGGACTAAAGTTTTTCTCTGTAATATTATTTAATTGATTATTTAAACTTTAATAAATCATAACTTTTGCATTTTAACTCCAAATTTGACGATTCCAGTTTCTAAAAATCCAGAAAATTATGTTCTCTCTGTTTATGGATTTTATTTGGAGTTTTGGGATGTTTTTGCCTATTGTTTATTTGTGTATTGCTATTTGCACGCTTTACGAGTAGACGTTGAAGTGCCGGAAGGATTCGAAGGAGAAGTGTTGACTCAGGATCCAACTCAAGACCAAGAGCAAGTGCTTTTTGAAGGCAAGTTGTGCTTTGACCATGTTGATCCTACTTCGAAATCTATTTTGATTTAAACTATTGCATGCTAGTTCAATTAGAAAAATACTTTGTTTAAACCTGGGGGTTAGATAAATACCAATTTGCTGTATGACACCTTGATTATCTAAGTATGTGCCATGATCCCTTGTCACCCTAGTTGTGGATTACTAGTTGGACATTATTAAATTGCCAACATGGGTTTAGACCGTTGTAGTATACTGCTTAGACCTGCTACGTGCTCATAACATGATTTTGGACAATCAAATGTTAATATTGACTTAATGATATATTGAACCTGTTTTGGAAAAGTATCATGTGATGTTGATGGCACGTGGTGCATGGTAATCAACTGGGGTTTGATAAACAGATTTTGACTGGGGCATGTGGCAAGAGTAATCAGGTGGGCCAGTTGTGGCATTGGGGATGTTGATTTGGTTCTTCGGGTAGTCTTGCCCTGGTCACTCTAAGGACTTAACCTTGCAAGCCTTTGAACTGGGTCATACTTGCAACCACATGGCTGGAATGGGACGGCCCTAGTTGACTAAGTCGCTAAGGACTCACTTGTGGAGCCTCAGGGTGTCAATCACACCGTTTGTGTGATTGTGCGGGGAGCGTATCGTGGTGTGGGCCGATACCCATCTAACGGTGTGTTGGTCCCATACTTCGCCTTGGCTAAGGGAAGGGATGGTGTAGAGCACGAACCTGAGAGGACCACTGTGTTGTTTGAGGCTTCCAAAGGCTTTGTTACGGGAACTCGCCTTTGTGGTGTTTGATTTGTATCTTGTGGGTAAAGTGCATAACCTCTGCAGAGTTTAGAATCTATTTAAATAGCCGAGTCCACTGTGATGGACAATGCTCTGAATTACTGATCAAGGGTTAGATTTTCTCAAAAATAACTTTGGTTTGAAAGGTTGGGTTGGTTTAATAATGGAGATGATGGAAATGTGGTTTAGGATGGGGAAAATGTTTATTAAACTTCTTGAAAAGTTATTCATGCTTTACTTATTTCTACTGCTTTCGAATCTACTTATATTACTTGTCAAATGCTGTTTACTGCAAATATACCTTAAGCTATTCCTTTGTACCAAGCCATGCATATAGTATATTAGCTTGCATTACATGCATGACTTGCCGAGTACCAAGTACTCACCCTTGCCTCAACACAATACCAGTTGAAGAGGAGACTACGCCGGAGGAGGAATTCCAAGAGGACCCGTCTACTTAGGGATGCGAGCCCGGTCGGTTACTGTGGTATCGGATGGCGCCACGAGTTATTTGATTTTCCGCTGCTATTATTTCTCTTTTAATAAGTTTCGCCTGCAAGGCATATATTTGTAACTTGGCCATAAGTTCGAGTAACCTGTTTTGTTATTTAAATAAAGCACTTTGATAATATCGATTGTTATTATTGTGATATTTAAAGATGTTAAGACTGTGTGCACTAGCGCGATCCTGGAATAGTGCTGAATACACAGAGGGTCCGGATTTGCAAATTCGGGTCCCGACAGAGGTGGTATCGAGCCATACTTGATTGTAGGCTCAACCCTAGCTAGAATGGTCGTGAGTGAGGATAAAACCTATTTTCTAAAGCTAAAGTTGTCAAGATAAGAAATGACCTCTCGACTTATCCCCTTCTCTCTTTTCTTGTCTCTTGCTGAAATTTTCTCTTACCTTGTCACAATTTAAAAATTCGAGTTCTTACGTAAAGCACTCTTGTGACAGATGGAGGAAGAGTTCAACTACGTTGATCTGGGAGTTGGTCACGCCAGCGGAACTTTGGCATATGCTCTGAGACTCTCGGAGATTTTGAGAAGCCGCAATACCAAGTGGAAGTGATCAGCAAGCGGGATTGATCAAGGCTTGTGACGTGAAGATTGAGGTACTGCTAGGAAGAAGGGCCAGGCAATCGCCTCGATACACTGACCGCCAGGAGATCTACAATGCAGATGGGTATCCAAGAAGTATCACGACGAGCAATGCGGCACATTACCCGTATCTACGCCAGAGAATTGAGAATACGGTGTTCCGCTACCATCCGCCAGCGATAACCTTCTTGACCGAAGGAGATTCAGGATGAGGATGCCACGGTTATACAGCTTGGCACGATTTGTCGCCGCCAGGAGGATGTACTAGATAATACAAGCAAGGAGCTGCTGAAGGCCCGCAAGGAGATCACGACAGAGAAGAAACAGATGGCGGGAAGCTCAAGAGTATGTGGCACACCTTCTACGAAGGATTGACGAGTTGGAGATGACTTTGTACGGACTGCACCCAGAGCCAAGATTGAGAGCTACACGAGCCGATCCAGAGGAGTCGATCTCGATGAGGACACCGCTTCTTCGACTACCATAGAGGACACGATTCTTTGGACATGGCAATCGTTTCGCGCCTATGCCACAGCATCCGCACCCAGGCCGTGGAGGTTTTCTCGATGAGTGAGCATAGGTTCTAGAGTGAGACTCCTTCGCCGAGTCGAGTCACAGAATAAAGAGTCACCCTTTAGGCGTTAGACTCCAGAGTTAGTTCAATTTGGATTTGTTTTGTTTGCTGAGTGTGCAGTATGTGTTGCAAGGCCCTTAGGCATTGTAAGCAGCCATACCAAGTTATTAATAATAAAGTTGGACCTTAAAGTTACACCTTTTCGCCCCGCATAAGTTCCATATTACTTGTCTATTCTTGTTTCCCCTCTCATCTCTAAACCTAGAGCAAATCGACAGATGGTGAACACCCGTGGAAACTTTGGAAGCAATGGGAGTGGTTCTCGCCCAGCAGAAAACCCCAATGATGGAGCACCAAAGACCGCCACCGGATATGCAGAATTTGGGAGTTTTCTTGCTGCCTGCACTCGATTGATGCATGCTATGATGCAACAAATGCAGCACGTCCTTTGCTCAGGCCCACTTTGCTAATCAAGTTAATCGGGCCACGCCGTAATACAAGGTGTCGAGTTCATGAGAACTCACCCACCCACTTTCTTCCGGGAATGCCAATCCATTGGAGGCCGATGATTGGTTAAGATCAATTGAGAGGAAGCTACACATAGCTCAATGCATAGGGAATGAGAAGGTACTCTACACTTCTCATCGGTTGGAAGGGACAGCCAGAATGGTGGGAGAACTTGTGCCACACGCAGAGAACCCTCAAGATATCACTTGGGAAGAGTTCACACTGCATTCCGACAATATCACGTGGCCTCAAGGAATCATGGACCTTAAGAAGGAGGAGTTCAGAGCATCAAGCAAGGTAATCAGCCCGATGGCCGACTACTGAACAAATTCACCGCCTAGCACGCTACGCACTGAGGATGTAGCGACAGATAAATCCGCATAGCCTCGCTTTTACGAAGGGACTCAACTCAGATTGCAAGTAGGACTGATCACCCACACCTTTCCAGATTTCCAAGAGTTGGTGAATAAGGCGCTTATTCTTGAGGACAAGCGCAAGGAACCGGATGAGAACAGGAAGCGCAGGATGCAACAAAGCAAGGATCACGCCAGGAACGCAATAGCGCCGTCGAGAGTTGCACCAAATCAATTCTTGATTCCAACCACAGAATGCAACAAGGACACCATCCTCAGCACCAAGACCTGCCAATCAGAACTATCGCACTTCAGCTTTCGCTAGAAACACTACCAGTGCATCGGCAAGGAACAGTGAGACGCTGCTACAATCGCAACGAGCCAGACACTTTGCCAACAGTTGTCCCAAGAAGACGGCAGAGCGACCCCGCCGCTTCAACCTAGGAACCACCCAGCCTAGGACGCCAAAGACAGGAGCCACACCCTGCATCGTGGTGAGAGGCCGAGTCAACCATGTCACCGCAGATGCAGCTGCGAGAATGCTACGGACGTCGTCTTGGGTAAGTTACTTGTTAACTCAAGACTGCAACGGTTTTGTTTGACTCTGGAGCTTCAGATTCATTTGTTTCGCAAGGCTTTGCTACTAGAAATGATTTGAGGATTGCAAGACTTAAGTGCATGCTTTTGTTCAAACCCTGGTTCAGAACTCCGAACGAAAGTAGGATGTTCCGGGTGAGAATACTAATAGATGGAATAGAGTTCCTAGCAAACCTTATAATTTTGGAGACCTGCACCTTAGACGTCATATTGGGAATGGATTGGTTATCCAAGCACAAGGCCGTATTGGATTGTGGACGAAGGACTATCTCGCTTGAGAGCCCGTGTGGGAAGAAAGTGGAATTTCAAGCCACCGCAGCTTAGAGATGGACAATTGATGGTTAACAGTACCAAGGCAATCGGCATAGAGGATGTCCTAGTAGTGAATGAGTACCTGATGTTTTTCCCGAAGATCTACGGTATGCCGCCAGACAGGGGACATAGAGTTTGTGATAGAGCTTGTACTGCACAAAGACCGATAGCAAAGAGACCCTATCGGATGTCTACCGAGGAGTTGGTAGAGATGAAGAAACAGCTAGAAGAGTTAATGGAGAAAGGATTTATCAGGCCGAGTTCGTCGCCGTGGGGAGCACCGCTTTGTTTGTCAAGAAGAAGGACGGAGTTTCAGGATGTGCATTGACTACCGTGCACTCAATGAAGTCACCGTGGAAGAATAAGTATCCGCTACCAGGATTGATGATTTGTTTGATCGATTAAGAGGAGCCGGAGTTTTCTCCAAGATTGATCTCGAGATCGGGATACCATCGATTGAAGATTCGATCGTAAGATATTCAAGATCGCATTCTCGCCAAGATATGGACATTACGAAGTTTACAAATCATGTCCTTTGGGTCGATTTAATGCGCCAAATTATTTCATGAATATGATGAATAAGGTGTTCATGGAATATTTGGACAAGTTTGTCGTCGTGTTCATAGACGATATCCTAATCTACTCCAAGAGGAGGATGAACATGCCGAACACTTAAGGCGAGTTTTGGAAAAGTCGGGGAACGACAACCTTCGCCAAGTTCAGCAAGTGTGATTTTTGGAAGGACAAGGTGGAGTTTCTTGGACATGTAATGACCGCGGAAGGAGTCGCCAGTAGATCCAAGCAAAGTAGAAGCCGTGGTTACATTGGGAATGTACCAAAGGCGGTGACCAGATTCGGAGTTTCCTTGGAATGGCAGTGGTACTACCGCCGTTTCATCGAAGGCTTCGACAATTGCGAAACCTCTTACGCAATTCTTTGAAGAAGGAAAAGAAGTTTGCATGGACGACAGAATTTGAGAAAGGATTTCAGGAGCTGAAGAATCGGTTGACATCAGCACCGGTGTTAGTTCTAACTGATGTTGCTCAAAGCTTCGATATTTATTGTGACGCATCGCGCCAAGGACTTGGATGTGTGCTGATGAAGGGAAAGGTCGCCGCTTATGCATCAAGGCGATTGAGGCCGCATGAGGAAAATTATCCGACACATGACCTAGAGTTAGCCGTAGTGCATGCCTTGAAGATATGGCGTCACTATCGATCGTAAACAGATGTGAAGTATATGCGGATCATAAGAGCCTTAAGTACATATTCACCCAAATGATCCGAATATGAGGCAGAGGAGGTGGTTGGAGTTAATCAAGGACTACAATGTTGGAATCCATTACCATCCGGGAAGGCCAACGTAGTAGCCGATGCCCCGAGTCGGAAAAGCCATACCGTGAGTACGTTGCTAGCCACAAGTCAGGATGAGTTATGTGAGGATTTTCAAAAGATGAAGATTGAGGTAGTATCTAGCGGATTCTTGGCCGCATTAGAAGTAAAGCCTACCCTAGAGGATCGATCCGAGAGGATGTATGGATGATGACAAGATCCGCAGGATTAAGTCCATCAAGGAGGAAGGCAAGGCGAGAGGACTTCAAGTTGGATGAGCAAGGCACGTTGTGGATGAAGGATCGCATTTGTGTGCCTAACAACAAGGAGTTAAAGCAATCGATTCTGGAAGAAGCCCATGACTCCAAGTACTCAATTCATCCCGAAGCGCCAAGATGTATCAGGATCCAAGGAGAGATTCTGGTGGCCGAGTATGAAACGTGAAGTTGCCGAGCATGTTGCATTGTGCGGCGTATGCCGAGAGTCAAGGCAATGCATCGAGACCACAGGAGTTGCTCTGGTACCGCTTAAAAATACTGAGTGGAAGTGGGAGGAAATCGGAATGGATTTCATTACCGGTTTGTCAAGACTCAAGGAGGTTATGACTCCATATGGGTTATAGTGGATCGCTTGACTAAAGTAGCCCATTTTATCCTCGTGAAGACCACTTACTCGGGGATAAATTAGCGTAATTGTACATGATCGGGATTGTCTGTTTGCACGGAGTGCCAAAGAGGATTGTATCGCATGCAGGTACCCAATTTACCTCAAGGTTACGGAATAAGTTGCATGAAGCCATGGGAACCCGTTTGAACTTCAAGATGCCTTATCATCCATGCATCAGACGATGCACCGAAAGAGTCAACCAGATTCGAGGATATGTTGAGAGCTTGTGCATTAGCTTATGCTACCTCTTGGGATAAAAGTTTGCCGTATGCCGAGTTCGATTACAACAATAGTTATCGTGCTAGTTTACGATGTCACCTTTTGAGGCCTTTGTATGGTCGACCGCTTTCGGACGCCATTGAATTGGAATGAGACCGGCGAGCCGTGTCTTCGACCTGATATTCTTCAAGAGGTCAAGAACAGATCGCTATGATTAGGGAAAAATTGAAGATAGCCCAATCTCGACGAGAAGAGTTATGCCGACAATCGTCGCCGAGATTTGAGTTTTGAACCGTAAGACTTTGTTTACCTCAGAGTTACGCCTCGGGGAGTTAAGAGGTTCCATGCCAAAGGGAAACTCGCACCTGCTATGTTGGACCATTTAAGATTTTGAGCCGCAGAGGCGGTTGCTTATCACCGGAGTTGCCACGATCGTTAGCGTGGAGTGCATGATGTATTCCATGTGTCCTAGCTTGAAGAAGTGTCTCCGAGTTCCCGAGGAACAGCACACCGTTAGAATCAATTGAGTTGCAAGAGGATTTGACTTATAAGGAGTATCCCGTGAGGATTCTCGGACACAATGGATCGAGAAACTAGAAACAAGTCAACCCGCTTTTGTAGAGTTCGATTGGAGCAACCATGAAGAAAGCGGTTTACTTGGGAGCTGTGAAGAGGATTTGAAGAAAGAGTTTCCAAACCTATTCTCAGAGGAGCCCTGAATCTCTGGGACTAGATTCTATTAAGGGGGAGGTTTGTAACACCCCAAAATTTTGCTTTTCTTGAATTCATGTGTGATTTGACACTTTGGTGAATTTTTGGAATTTTCTGAATTTATTTGGATTTATTTGGAATTTATTTGAATTTATTCCATTTTGAAATAATTAAAGAATTTAATTTTGCAAATAAAATTTTGTTGGAAATATTTTAATTGAGTCCAAAATGACCTAAAATATTTTCCGTAATTTTTCTCGAATTTTTCTCGAGTCTTTTGCTATTTTTAATGAATTAAATGAATTATCGGGAATTATTTTAAATATTAAATCGCTGGAAAATGCGAGTGGGTTTGTATCGTTTCACCGATCGAGCCCGAGTCGGACTCGAGTTCGAGTCCGACTGAGCCACGTGGTCGAGCCGAACCCGCCGTCTCCGAACCCTAGCCACACGACCCTTGGATTAAGATCCAACGGTTGTGAGTGCGCCACGCCACCGAACCCGAGTCCGACCGAGCCGGCCAATTTCACGAGCGGACCGAAGTCCAACTCACGCGACCGCTGGATCGAGATCCAACGGCTCACGCTGCGCCACGCCGCCTCTCCGTGTCGCCACGGACTCGCCGTCGAAACCATGTCGACTTCTGCCTCCGTATGCTTACTGACGCCGAGACCCCTATTTAATGTGCCGCCACCACGGCCGTGACCTAGACTTCCGTGGCGCACTGCGTGCCCCAAGCCATCTCGCCGAGCCGCCGCCGCTTGCCCGCACGAGCTCGCCGGAGTTGGAATTCGCTCGCCGCAAGCAACGCCGATATCGCCGCCGTCTGGCTGCCCTCCGCCGCTATCAAGCCCAGATCCGATTCCCAAGACGAGACGCTGCTCGGAGTACCCTTCACTTCACGGAGAAGCCCCGGCGCCGTTGGACTCGCTGCCGTCTTCATCTCCTGGTGGCCTCGCCCGCCGCTGCCGCCATCGCCGTCCGCTGAGCTACGCTTAGCCGTCCGATCGTAATCCAAGGGCTCGGGATCGCGCCACGCCACACCGCGGTGAGATCTCACGTGCAACCTCTGGATCTATTTTCAACCGTCGGATCTAGATCCAACGGCTTAGATTGTGCCACGTAGCTAGAATCGCACCAGGTTAGATTGGATCTTGACCGTCCGATCAAGATCGAATCGGCCTGGATCACGGAGTTGTTTTTCCAAAGCACTAGGCTAGATTTAATCCGCCGCCGTTGATTCTCAAACCAACGGGCAAGATCACGCCACGTGGCGGGAAGTCGACCACCGCTGTCGGGCCGATCCCACGCGGCGTGCGTGGACGCCGACACGCTGGGCCCGCGTGTCGAGGGCCCGCATGTCGCTGGCTAATCCAGCCAGCGCCGACGCCACCCATGACGCCACAGTGGGTCCCACATGTCAAGCACCGTGGGCCGAGTCCTCACGACGCCGATGACGCTACCCGAGTGGTCCCACTGTCCGGCCTCACGTGGAGTCGTGGACCGAGTCCACAGTGGACCGAGCCAAACCGTGGACCAAGCCCATGAGCTACCGACGCCACCAGCCAATCAGAGCCGACACGTGTCCATGCCGACGCATAATTAATTTCCGAAAAAGAAAATGATTTATTAATTCGAATTATTAATTCAAATTTAGATTCAAACTTCAAACGCTTATAACTTTTGGCGTTTCAACTCCGATTTGAGTGATTCAAATTTCTAAATTTGTATAAAATTGAGATCTACCTAAATATGAATTTTATTTAATTTTGGACTAAAGTTTTTCTCTGTAATATTATTTAATTGATTATTTAAACTTTAATAAATCATAACTTTTATGCTTTAACTCCAAATTTGATTTATTCCAGCTTTCTAAAAATCCAGAAAATTATGTTCTCTCTGTTTATGGATTTTATTTGGAGTTTTGGGATGTTTTTGCCTATTGTTTATTTGTGTATTGCTATTTGCACGCTTACGAGTAGACGTTGAAGTGCCGGAAGGATTCGAAGGAGAAGTGTTGACTCAGGATCCAACTCAAGACCAAGAGCAAGTGCTTTTTGAAGGCAAGTTGTGCTTTGACCATGTTGATCCTACTTCGAAATCTATTTTGATTTAAACTATTGCATGCTAGTTCAATTAGAAAAATACTTTGTTTAAACCTGGGGGTTAGATAAATACCAATTTGCTGTATGACACCTTGATTATCTAAGTATGTGCCATGATCCCTTGTCACCCTAGTTGTGGATTACTAGTTGGACATTATTAAATTGCCAACATGGGTTTAGACCGTTGTAGTATACTGCTTAGACTCACACGTGCTCATAACATGATTTTGGACAATCAAATGTTAATATTGACTTAATGATATATTGAACCTGTTTTGGAAAAGTATCATGTGATGTTGATGGCACGTGGTGCATGGTAATCAATCGGGTTTGATAAATGATTTCGATCGGGGCATGTGGCAAGAGTAATCAGTGGGCCATTGTGGCATTGGGGATGTTGATTTGGTTCTTGGGTAGTCTTGCCCTGGTCACTCTAAGGACTTAACCTTGCAAGCCTTTGAACTGGGTCATACTTGCAACCACATGGTCGGAATGGGACGGCCCTAGTTGACTAAGTCGCTAAGGACTCACTTGTGGAGCCTCAGGGTGTCGATTACACCGCTTGTGTGATTATGCGGGGAGCGTATCGTGGTCGTGGCCGATACCCATCTAACGGTGTGTTGGTCCCATACTTCGCCTTGGCTAAGGGAAGGGATGGTGTAGAGCACGAACCGGAGAGGACCACCTGTGTTGTTTGAGGCTTCCGAAAGGCTTTGTTACGGGAACTCGCCTTTGTGGTGTTTGACTGTATCTTGTGGGTAAAGTGCATAACCTCTGCAGAGTTTAGAATCTATTTAAATAGCCGAGTCCACTGTATTGGACAATGCTCGGGAATTACAGTCAAGGGTTAGATTTTCTCAAAAATAACTTTGGTTTGAAAGGTTGGGTTGGTTTAATAATGGAGATGATGGAAATGTGGTTTAGGATGGGGAAAATGTTTATTAAACTTCTTGAAAAGTTATTCATGCTTTACTTATTTCTACTGCTTTCGAATCTACTTATATTACTTGTCAAATGTCAAGCATCGCAAATATACCTTAAGCTATTCCTTTGTACCAAGCCATGCATATAGTATATTAGCTTGCATTCTCAGGCATGACTTGTCGAGTACCAAGTACTCACCCTTGCCTCAACACAATACCGCTTGAAGAGGAGACTACGCCACTTTCGGAGGAGGAATTCCAAGAGGACCCGTCTACTTAGGGGATGCGAGCCCGGTCAGTTGCTGTGGTATACTGGATGGCGCCACGGGTTATTTGATTTTCCGCTGCTATTATTTCTCTTTTAATAAGTTTCGCCTCGCAAGGCATATATTTGTAACTTGGCCATAAGGTCGAGTAACCTGTTTGGTTATTTAAATAAAGTACTTTGATAATATCGATTGGTATGATTGTGATATTTACCGATGTTAAGACTGTGTGCACTAGCGCGTTCCTGGACTAGTGCTGAATACACAGAGGGTCCGGATTTGCAAATTCGGGGTCCCGACATGCAAACTGGTTTATGGTTTAGTTTTGTGTTCTGAGAGCCTTACTGTTCGTTTGGCTCATGGAGACTTTAAATGCTTAAAGTTGGACTTATATTGCTGTCATACCACTATTTATTGCTGTTTTAGAAGTCTCATTTATTGCCATACATTGCTATGATATAATTGTTGCTTCAATTCATGTTAAAACAAAGGAGATGCTACCAAAATTTCGGTTTTTAGCATTTGTGCCTTTGCTGTAATTTATCTTTATTTATGGTTTTTAAGTGTTGTTTAGTCTATGTTTGGTAGCATTCGGGCATACTAGATGCCGGGGTGTTACAAGTTCTTTCGGTCTTTGACAGAGTATAACAAGTAGGTTCGCAGTACGTTTGACCTTTGTCAGTCTCTTTCGATGCTAACTCATGTCTTATACCCATATCGACCAAGTCAAGTTGTGCGTTGATACCATCCTTTGTTTTGCCCTTAATGTTGAGTAAGAGACCAATGACGTTATCACAGACATTCTTCTCTACATGCATGACATCGATGTAGTGGCAAACTTCTAGGTGCTCCCAGTAATGTAGTATTAATCTCTTCTTCCACATGTTCTTCACACGGGTCCTTGATTTATGTCCCTTTCCATGTGCAACATCCAAATCCTAAACTATGTCATGAACATCTCTCCTGCTTAAAGGCCTTGGAGCTAAACCGTTTTCATTCCTTCCATTGAAAAGTTGCTTCATCTTGCGGTATGGGTAATTCCTCTGAAGGAACCTACAGTGATGCATGTACACGGTTTGCGGGAGTGATTTAGCCATACACTCTCGGTATCATCTAAGCAGTGAATGCAAGCTTTGGATCCTTTTGTACTCTGGCTCGACAGGTTAGCAACGGTAGGGTAATCATTTATGGTACAGAACAACAGGCAGTGCAAAGTGAAGTTCTCTCGTTTGTACGCATCCCATACTTATACCCCTGGAACTCACAGTGTTTTTAGATCTTCCGCCAATGGAACTAGGTACACATCAATATCATTCCCAGGTTGTTTCGGTCCTTGGATAAATAAAATATACTTTCGTTTCATAGACAACCAAGGAGGAAGGTTGTAAATACAGAGATTCACGGGCCAAGTGCTATGCCAACTGCTCATGTTACTGAAAGGATTCATTCCATCTGTACTCAATCCAAACCTTATATTCCTCAGATCCACACTAAATTCTTGAAACCTCCTTTCGGTGTTTCTCCACTGGATGAAATCAGAAGGGTGCCTTAGCATTCCATCATTCTTACGCTCCTCAGAGTGCCAATGAAACAGTTTTACCTCCTTTGGGTTCGCAAACAAAACCTTCAAAAGGGGAATTACAGGCTGATACCATGCCACCTTAGCAGGAGGTCCCTTTTTCACCTCGATGCTCTCACCGTCATCATCTGAATTACTCTTACACTTGTACCGGGATACGTTGCACACCAGACATACATGCAAGTTTTCGTACTCTTTGCGGTACATGATACAGTTATTCGGACATGCGTGTATTCTTTCTAACTCCATTCCCAAGGGATAAAGAACCTTCTTGGCTTTGTAGGTGGTTGTCGGCAACTCATTTTCCTCTGGAAGCATGTTCTCCAATAGACATAACAGCGTTGTGAAACTCTTATCAGACCAACCATTGCTTGCCTTCAATTTTAGTAGTTCAAGCACGGATGACAACCTTGTGTATTTCAACTTGCAGCCTACATACAAAGGTTTCTTCGAGTCCTCCATCAAGCCCTAGAACTTTCCATATTCCCTGCTATCATCATGGTTTCCTTCTGCGTCACGCAACATTTGATCCAGACTGTCATCCTGCAACCTATCCTCATCGGAAGCACAATCGATGTGATCATCTGGCATATCGTTGACTTCGTTGATGATGTTAACACTACAAGTTGCTTTCTGCATATTCTGCTCTTCATCGTGACTGGTCCAACATGTATACCCCCTTTTGAAACCCCTTAAAATCAAATTTACTTCGATCTGCGCTGAGTTTAAAAACATATTTAGATTTTCGCAGTCAATGCACGAACAAGACATAAATTGCACTCCCTTATTAAACATATCCTCCTCTGCAGCTCTTTTAAAAGTGTAGATGCCATTAAGGTACTCAACACTCCTACGGTTCTCGGCGTACATCCAGTTTCGATCCATCTACGCTACACATGTCTCGGGACCCGATTGTGCAAATTCGGACCATTTGTGTGCTCCACACTAGTCCAGGATCAAGCTAGTGCACATAGTCTCAACATAAATGAAATATCACAATCATACACAATGGAATAATAAATAAAGACTTCATCTATCAATATAACATGTTTAACCAACCTTACGGTCAGCTTACAAAAGTACGCCTCACAAGGCAAAGATTCAATTGTGAAGAAAATTGCTGCGGGAAATAAAGACTCGTAGTGACCAATCAATATGCCACAGGCAACTGACTAGGCTCATACCCTAACTCGACGGCTCCTCCTGGTACTACTCCTCTAAAGCTGGTGTTGATTCCTCATCAATTGTTGTTTATATTGTTGCAAGGGGATGAGTACATAGAGCACTCAGCAAGTCATGCACATGATGCAGTTCTAATAACTACATGCATGGATTATTCCACATGAATGGTTGTAACATCCCAAATTTTGCTTTTCTTGCATTTATTGAGTTATTTAAATTTTTGGAATTTTCTGGAATTATTTGGATTTAATTGAATTAAGTCCTTTATCAAATTATTTAAATATTTAAAAATTATATAAAAAGTTTTGTTGAAAAATTTTATTTGAGTTCAAAATGTCTCAAAATAATTTCCAGAATTTTTCTGAGATCTTTGCTATTTTTCTCGAATTAATTAAAGCACAGGAATTATTTTAAATACATAAAATCGCTGAAAATGCTAAAAGCTGTTTGGGCTGAAGCCCACTGGATCTGGGCCAAGCCCAATTGACCGCGCCACCGGCCCGGCCTAGAACCCACGCCGGAACCCATCCAAACCCTAACCCTAGCACACCAACCATTGGATTGAGATCTAACGGCCGGAATTTGTGCGCGTGCGCACGCGTGTGACCATCGGATCAAGGACACGTGGACGGCCAAGATTTCACCACGTCGGCTTCACTGTGTTCATCTCAGACTTCACTAGCCTTCCGTTGTTTTCACGCGGATCACGCCTCCCAAGGCTTAATAAATAGCCTAGGACCTTTAGCCGTGTTCGCCGCTTCGTGCTTGTTGGTTTGCCCTAAGCGCCGTCGTTCGAGGAGGCCTGAGTCACCTGCGATTACTTGTCGAAGTTGCAACGCCACCGCTTCTGGTTTCGCTAATTTTTGCTCCCGTCCATCGTCATCCGTTGCACCAGAGTCCATATTCGGAGTCTTCGCAGCAGGGCACACTCGATTGACTACTTCACTTCACCGGAGAACGCCCAAACGTCGTCCCATGTGTCGTCGTCCTCCGCTCCGGTCAGACCTCGTCGTCGTGTTTCTTCGAAGCTTCGCGAAGGTTGTCAACCATTTGATCTGCATCGAATGATCCAGATACTGACACGTAGTACTTCACCGTCGCGTACTATTTTTAATCTCAACCGTAGGATCGTGGATGTGCGATCAGGATTGGTTCGCTAGCATTGCTTTAGATCTATTTGTGACTGCTCGATCTTAGATGTACAATGTGGATCGTGACACGTGTAGACTGCGGGATTTAGCCACGTAGTTCTACCGTTGCGCAGGATAGATCGCATCTGGACCGTCCGATTCGGATCGGGTGGTCCGGATCAATTCGTGTAGATGTAGTCTCGGATAGATCGTAGCTGTCCAATTGCAAGCCGATGGCGTATTGAACCACGTGGCGAATACCAGGACTATCCACGTGTCCCTGCTCCGCTGAGGATCAGACGCGATCTCAACTGTTGGATTTGATTTGGACGCATGAGATCGTGCTGCACGCTAGCCAATGGTGAGCCACCACGTATTGGCACGATTTACGAAGCATCGCCAGCACTGTGCCACTCGGTGACATAATAGGTGACGTCAGATGACGTTGGCGCTAACGTTATCTGGTCCATGCCCACCTGTCAATGTCTAGGGAGTCTCGTAGACCGAGTTCACCGTGGACCGAGTCTTGCCGTGGACCAAGTCCATGCGCCAGGGGTGATGTGTTAGTGTCTGATTGGTCCAGAGCCATGCTGACATCATGGTGACGCAAGTATTCTGAATTTCCAGTAGAAAAATAATTGTATTAATTTAGTTTGTTTTTTTAATTATTTTTAAACTTCGAATTGCTCGTTCTTGTTCATACGAACTCCGATTGAGGTGATTCCGGAGCCTCAGAATTTGTAAATTTGTGCTCTATTTAATGGTGAATTTATTTGATTTTTGGAGTTATGCTACTCTCTATTTTGGTATTTATTTATTTATTTATCCATTTCGCGTAGATATTGAAGTGCCCGAAGGCTTTGAATGAGAGGTGTTGACTCAAGAAGAAGGTCCAGAGCATAATCAAGATATTTTCTAAGGTAAGTTGTGCTTTGATCATGTTGATCCCATGTTTCTAAATTATGTTGTTTTAAATTATGCATGCTAATTTATTTAAAAGTGGTTTCAATTAATTTGGAAATTAGTTAATCACCTAATTGGTATTGTCACCTTGTCACTATTATTTGTATGCCATGATTCATTGTCACCCTAGGATTGCTGTTATTTAGTTGGATGAATTAATTTGCCAACATGGGTTATTAGATAGTAACTAGTCTGCTTAGCTATGCATTGTGTTATTGATATAATTTTATAATGTCAAATTAATCTTGCTTAATGAAATATGGAACGTGTTCATAAAGGATGTGCCATGTGTTATTGATGAAGTTGATGGAACGTGGTGTATGGAAATCAACTAGGGTGGTAAAATGATTTAGATTGAGGCAAGTGGCAAGAGTGTTTATTGGTGAGCCAAGTGTGGCATTTGGGCGGTCGCATTTGGTATTTGTTTTTGGATGAATTGGACATTGTGAGTTTTGGGAAGTCTTGCCTTGGTCAATTAAGGACTTAATCTTGCAAGCATTTGAACTGAGCTAACATACAACCACATGTTTGGAATGGGACAGACCTAGTTGACTAATTTGTGAAGTCTTTACTTTAGTGTTATCGTGGTGGTGTGGGTTCCGGGTGTACGGGTAGACTCACATGGCGCAAGAGGGAGGGCCTGAATGTGTTGGTGTAACCCTTCAGTGCTGAAATCTCAACGGGCAGTACTGGGTCTAGATGGATCATTGTAAAGCTTTGTTATGATCACTCGCCTTGGTGTTGTTTGATTGTATCTTGTGGGTAAAGTGTACAACCTCTGCAGAATGTTAAAACTATTCGAATAGCTATGTACGCGATAGTGGACAATGCTCGAGGATTACAGTCAAGGGTTAGATCTTCATAAAATGAACTTGGGTTGGAGAAGGTTTTTGTTGGAAAATGTGAAACTTGGTTAAGAATGATAAATGGTTTAATTGAGAAACAATTGTGAAATTTAATATTATTATTACTTGCTTTACTACTTTACAATCTATTATGATTATTTGTAAATGATGTTTATTGCAAAACAACCGTTTAGCCATTCATTTGGAATAAGCCATGCATGTAGTTTTTAGACTTGCATTCTGTGCATGACTTGCTGAGTGCTTTATGTACTATCTCTTGCAACAATACAGACACTAGTTGAGGAGGAATCCATACCAGCTTTGGAGGAGGAATACCAGAAGGAGCCGTCGAGTTAGGGTGCGAGCCCAGTCAGTTGCATGTGGTATATTGATTGGTCACTACAAGTCTTTATTTTCCGCTGCAGTTTCTTTTCTTTTGAGTCTTTGCCCTGCGAGGTGTACTTTTGTAAGCTAACCATAAGGTTGGTTAAACAAGTTATATTAATAGATGAAGTCTTATTTATTATTCTACTGTGTATGATTGTGATATTTCATCTATGTTAAGACTGTGTGCACTAGCGTGACCCTAGACTAGTGTGGAATATACAGAGTGTCCGGGTTTGCACATTCGGGTCCCGAAAGAGGTGGTATCAGAGACATACTGACTGTAGGACTTGCCCCTAGCTAAAATGGCCGTTATAGAGGATAAAACTATTTTCTAAAGTTAAAATTTGCCAAGATGATCAATGAATTCTTGATTTATCCCCTCCTTGTTTCATATCATTACTAAATTTTTCATATTATTACTTTGTTTTAAAAATTTTTGGTCTCACGTGAGTGTCTTTTGGCAGATGAGGATGATCCATACCTACAGGGAGCGCGAGGGAGGCTATGCTGCAGAGTTGTGGAGGATGCTCCAGGTGTTGGGAGGCTTCGACCGTCCGATTTATAGAGCCAATAGTTGGATCGTGAATGGAAAGGATCGAGGCATGGTCACAAAGGTCACTATTTACGCTAGGGAGGATACCAAGGCCAGTCGACCTATCAACATCATAGTGAGGAGAGTCACCTTCGACGCTGGTATCCAGGAGTCGGCACGCCTTGCCATGAGGAGGATTGCTGCTGGCTATGTTGACGAGCTGAGGGAGTTTGTCTTTCACCTTCACCCTCAGGTGGGAGGAGCCACCAATGCTCAGATTGACTTAGAGGGAGATGCTGCCATCGTTCACTTTGCCAGATTTGCTGCGGCCCAGGAGCAGGTGATGGACCATACAGTTCAGGAGTTACAGGAGGCTTACCTGAGCTGAAGCTATAGGAGACTAGAGCCTTAGCTTCACTACGGATTGGGAGCTCGAGGAGGCACTATGGCCCTGTTTGGCAGAGCTCCAGATCCTAACTCCACCTTAGAGCTGAAACTTGTAGACTGAAATAAAATGACTTAAGTTTATAATGTTATTCTAAAATGTAAACAAGATGACTCACCTAAACACTCTTAATATACCCACAACTCCAGCTCCACGAATCTGGTGAAGCTAGGAATACCCAGCTCCACCAGCTCTACGAATTTGGTGGAGCTGGAGCTCTGCTAAATACCCCCTATATACCAGGGAGCAGGAGGAAGAGCTAGTGTTAGAAGACGAGGATCCAGAGGAACCCGAGCCGGAGCCAGAGCCCGCGCAGGAGCTGGAGCCCGAGGGACAGGGTTCTTCTACTACAGCAATGGAAGGGCATCAGGACCGATTTTGTAACACCCCAAAATTTTGCTTTTCTTAAATTCATGTGTGATTTGGCACTTTGGTGAAATTTTTGGAATTTTCTGGAATTTATTTGGATTTATCTGGAATTTATTTGAATTTATTCCATTTTGAAATAATTAAAGAATTTAATTTTGCAAATAAAATTTTGTTGGAAATATTTTATTTGAGTCCAAAATGTTCCAAAGTATTTTCCAGAATTTTTCTGGAATTTTTCTGAGTCTTTTGCTATTTTTAATGAATTAAATGAATTACTGGGAATTATTTTAAATATTAAATCGCTGGAAAATCAACTCGGGTCTAGTACTGTTTATCCGACCGAGTCGGAACCCGAGTCGGACTCGAGTCCGACCCGAGCCAGTTGGCTCGATCAAACCAAACTCAAAACCCTAATCAATCCCAACCGTTGGATCAAGATCCAACGAGATCCGCCTGCACGGTTCGAGCCGTATCCGCCCGGATCCGATCGCGCTCGCGATCGTGGCCGTTGATCGTGCCACGTGACGGCTGAGCGTCATCGCTCCGCCGAGTCCGAGCCGGACTCGCCGCCGCCGCCGCCGTAGAATTAGGTTTCCGTCTCGCACGGACGAGGCTATTTAAAGCCCTGGTCACGCCCGAGGTTGCCCTCATCCTTGCGCACCCGTTTCCCGAGCCATCTCGCCTGAGCCGTCGCCGCTTATTCGCGAGCTCGCCGTAGTTGGAGGAGGTGACCGCCATGTTTTTGTTCGATTCGTCGCCGTCTGTCGTCTTCCGCCAGAAGGAGCCAGATCCGGAATCCCGTGACAAGACGCACCGAAGGGAGGACTCATCTCGCCGAGCAACTCCCGAGCGCCGTCCGGGCTTGTCATCGTTCCGCTCTCGGTGGCTGCAGCTCCGCCGCCGCCATCGCCCTCGCGAAGCTCGTGGACCGTCCGATCTTGATCGTGCGGTTGAGTGAAGTTCACGTGTTCTAAACCCGGTTAGATGGACCGTTGGATCAAGATCCAACGGTTCACAATCGCCACGTCGTAGTAGTGTTATTATAGGATTAGATCCGGACCGTCCGATCTAGATCGAACGCCCACGATCATCGAGTAGATTCAACGTGTTAACCCTGGATCTAATCGCGCCGCCGAATTTCAAATCAACGGCCGGGATTGCGCCACGTGTCGGGAAGTTGGACCGACGCGGCCGCCAGACGCGTGTGAGCGTGTGTGTCCTCGACACGCGGCCCCGCATGTCGAGGGCCCACACGCCACCGCGCGTTTGCGTGAGACCCGCGACCGACAGTGGGTCCCACCTGCCCTCACCGAAGCCGTGGACCGGGTCCACCGTGGACCAAACGCGCGTGGCTGAGCCCATGAGCGGCCGACGTCACCAGCCAATCAGAGCTGACACGTGTCCATGCCGACGCAATTAATTTCCGAAAAGAAAAATGATTTATTAATTCGAATAATGATTTGATTTTGTTTCAAACTTCAAACGCTTATAACTTTTATGCGTTTCAACTCCGATTTGAGTGATTCAAATTTCTAAATTTGTATAAAATTCAGATCTACTCAAATATGAATTTTATTTAATTTTTGGGCTAAAGTTTTTCTCTGTAATATTATTTAATTGATTATTTAAACTTTAATAAATCATAACTTTTGCATTTTAACTCCGATTTGAACGATTCCAGTTCCTAAAAATCCAGAAAATTATGTTCTCTCTGTTTATGGATTTTATTTGGATGTTTGGATACTTTTTGCCTATTGTTTATTCGTGTATTTGCTATTTGCACGCTTTACGAGTAGACGTTGAAGTGCCTAAGGATTCGAAGGAGAAGTGTTGACTCGGATCCAACTCAAGACCAAGAGCAAGTACTTTTGAAGGCAAGTTGTGCTTTGACCATGTTGATCCTATTTCGAAATCTATTTTGATTTAAACTATTGCATGCTAGTTCAATTAGAAAAATACTTGGTTTAAACATGGGGGTTAGATAAATACCAATTTGCTATATGACACCTTGATTACTTAAGTATGTGCCATGACCCTTTGTCACCCTAGTTGTGGATTACTAGTTGGACATTATTAAATTGCCAACATGGGTTTAGACCGTTGTAGTATACTGCTTAGACACACTACGTGCTCATGACATGGTTTTGGACAATCAAATGTTAATATTGACTTAATGATATATTGAACCTGTTTTGGGAAAAGTATCATGTGATGTTGATGGCACGTGGTGCATGGTAATCAGCGGGGTTTGATAAACGATTTTTGACCAGGGGCATGTGGCAAGAGTAATCAGTGGGCGGTTGTGGCATTGGGAGTGTTGATTTGGTTTTTCGGGTAGTCTTGCCCTGGTCACTCTAAGGACTTAACCTTGCAAGCCTTTGAACTGGGTCATACTTGCAACCACATGGCTGGAATGGGACGGCCCTAGTTGACTAAGTCGCTAAGGACTCACTTGTGGAGCCTCAGGGTGTCAATTACACCGTTTGTGTGATTGTACGGGGGAGCGTATCGTGGCTGTGGCCAGATACCCATCTAACGGTGTGTTGGTCCCATACTTCGCCTTGGCTAAGGGAAGGGATGGTGTAGAGCACGAACCAGAGAGGACCACCTGTGTTGTTTGAGGCTTCCGAAAGGCTTTGTTACGGGAACTCGCCTTTGTGGTGTTTGACTGTATCTTGTGGGTAAAGTGCATAACCTCTGCAGAGTGTAGAATCTATTTAAATAGCCGAGTCCACTGTGATCTTGGACAATGCTCGGGAATTACAGTCAAGGGTTAGACTTTCTGAAAATAACTTGGATTTGGAAGTTGGTTTGGTTTAATAATGAAGATGATGGAAATATGGTTTAGGATGGGGAAAATGTTTATTAAACTTCTTGAAAAGTTATTTATGCTTTACTTATTTCTACTGCTTTCGAATCTACTTATATTATTTGTCAAATGTTTCTATCGCAAATATACCTTGAGCTATTCCTTTGTACCAAGCCATGCATGTAGTATATTAGCTTGCATTCTGTGCATGACTTGTCGAGTACCAAGTACTCACCCTTGCCTCAACACAATATCAGTTGAAGAAGAGATCGCACTGGCTTTGGAGGAGGAACTCCAAGAGGATCCGCTACTTAGGGAAGCGAGCCTCGGTTTGCCTGTGGTATACTGGATGGCGCCACGAAGTTATTTGATTTTCCGCTGCTACTACTTTTCTCTGAATAAGTTTTGCCTTGCAAGGCATATATTTGTAACTTGGCCATAAGGTCGAGTAACCACTATTGGTTATTTAAATAAAGTACTTTGTTAATATCAATTGGTATGATTGTGATATTTACCGATGTTAAGACTGTGTGCACTAGCGCGTTCCTGGACTAGTGCTGAATACACAGAGGGTCCGGATTTGCAAATTCGGGGTCCCGACAGATTTGCGCCGATGCCTGCTCATCCACCTGTGTATCCCCCCAGGAGGACCACAGCTAGGATGGTTGGATGAGTGATAGAGTCTAGTCGAGCAGTTGAGACTCGAGTGTTGAGTTGCGTCTTTAAGTTAGTGTGAGTCGCCCTTAAGGCGTTAGAGTCTTGTGTGCTTAGGTTAATTTGGCTTTCTTTGTTTGCTGAGTGTGCGGTATGTGTTGCAAAGCCCTTAGGCATTATGAGCAACCATACCAAGTTATTAATAAAGAATAATTGGATTTGGATTAAAAGTTACACCTATTTCCCCGCATAAGTTTCTTTATTACCTATCTATTCTTATTTCCCTCTCATCTCTAAACCTTAGAGTGATCAACAGATGGTGAACACTCATGGAAATAATGGAGCCAGTGGGAGTGGTTCTTGCCCCAATGGGAACCCTAATGATGAGATACCTTTTCCTCAACGCACACCACAAGTGGACATGCAGAACTTTGGAGCTTTCCTTACTGCACAAACCCAGCTAATGCACACCATGATGCAGCAAGTGCAACACTTGACTACCCAAGCTGCTGTCAACCAAGCATGTCAAGCTAACCAAGGACAGCATTCTCACTCCAAGATGTCGAAGTTCGTGAGGACCCATTCGCCTACCTTTCTAGTAATGCCAACCCCTTGGAGGCAGATGATTGGTTGAGATATATTGAGAGGAAGCTACACATTACTCAGTGTACTGGGAATGAGGAGGTGCTCTATGCTTCTCATCAGCTAGAAGGAACCGTCGCAGAATGGTCGGAGAATTATTGTGCATCCCATGAGAACCCACAAGAGATTACATGGGAGGAATTCACTACTGCATTTCGCCAGTACCCTGTGCCAGAAGGTATGATGGATTTGAAGAAGGAAGAATTCCGAGCACTTAAGCAAGGAAGTCAGTCAGTGGCTGACTATCTGAATATGTTTACACAGCTTGCTCGCTACGTCCCTGAAGATGTACCGTTGGATGGGTACCAATCCGCAGCACAAGTACGCTCCCCCGTACAGCTACACCCCTGTGTAACCATTACCCTGAGGTACCACATGCAAGATATTAGTAACTTACTCAACTAGGTTTGTCCCATTCCATACATGTGGTTGTATGTTTGGCCCAGTTCAAAGACTTACAAGATTAAGTCCTTAATTGACCAAAGCAAGGCTTCCTTCCCTCAACATGTTGGCACACTGCCCTCACAACACTCATCAACCCATTACCACACAGGCCCACATGGCACAAAGCCTCTTGCCACTTGCCCTAGTTGATTATTGTGCAACACATGCCAACAACAACTCAACATCCATGTAGATCCACACAAATCTCTACATATCAACATTATCATGTGGCAACATCACACTATTTTAAAAATACATTCCATATTTCATTAATCAATATTAAGTTTGTATTCCAAAAATTATATCAATAACACGTTGCATGTCTAAGCATACTGGTCATGATCTAGGAACCCATGTTGGCAATTTAATAGCTTCCAACTAATAAACAACAATCCTAGGGTGACAAATGAATCATGGCATACGAATAATAGTGACAAAGTGGCATAATCAAATAATTAACTAATTCCCAAGTTAATTGAAATCACTTTTTATTAAATTAGCATGCATAATTTAAAACAATATAATTTTAAAATATGGGATCAACATGCTTAAAGCACAACTTGCCTTGGAAAATATCTTGATTATGCTCTGAACTTTGCTCTTGAGTTATCACTTCTCTTTCGAAGCCTTCGGGTACTTCAACATCTATGCAAAATGAATAAATAACCAAATAAATACCAAAAATAGAGAGCAACGAAACTCCAAAAATCAAATAAAATTAATATTAAATAGAGCACAATTTTACAATTTTTTAGGCTCAGGAATCACCTTAATCGGAGTTCGTATGAGCAACAACGAGTAATTTGAAGTTTGAAAATATATTAAAAAGAATAAACAGAATTATCCTATTTATTTTTCTACTGGAAATTCCAAATTATTGCGTCATCATGACATCAGCACTAAATTTGATTTCGATAGAATTATTTCCCTATAGAAAAATCAATTGACGTCAGCTGACGTCAGCAGCTATCCCGAAATAAATTAATCCCTAAATTAACTACAGAGACTGACCGGTGGGACCACTTTGTGAACTGAGCCCACAACCGAACCAACCCACTATGGACCCGGTGCATACGCTCGGTTTTGTTGACACGTGGGACACAATCTACGCTGACACAGCACGCTGGCGCAATGCCACGCGGGCGACACACAAGCAAGCAGCGCTCACATGGCAAGAACGTTGCTACACGTGGCAACGGCGGTGATACCACGTCATCAACGGCGACGCAAGAACCTAGGGGTCATCGGTGGTGACGATAAAGGGCATCACCGACTTTATCTCGTCGTGATGAATCTTGTGACAAGTTAGTCACTTATCCAGGCCACTTTAGTGGTGGCAGTGACGACGAGACGGTAGCGGCTTCGGGTCCAATGGCGACAACGGCTTCACGAGGTCCCCTGGAAAAAATAGCGCGCACTAGGAGTGCTTTGGCGAGAGAAATCTAATGGCGCTGATCCCAACCCCCAAGATCCACCGGAGATGATGAATCGACCAAAAGTAGCTTACGACGGCGCGCGAACAAGTCCTCAAATTACGTCTAGACGGCAACTCCTCGGCTTGAATCGATCTAGGGCTTTGGCGTAGAGAACCTTTGCGCAACCCGTGCTCCCACTTTTATAGCCTAGGCGTCTTGGATCAATAAGGCACGGCGGAGGAACCCATGACGGACACGACAATGCTGCTCCGAATCCCTCACGGAGACAACGATCGACCAGCCGTACACGTGTCCCGATGATCGGTCCGGATCCGATCAAACATAATCCGAACACTACCGCTCGTTGGATCCAACAGCCGTGATCATTTGAAATCACTGAATTGGTACGGTAAGATCCCAACCATTCGACACGCATCTAAAGGTCCTGTAGTACCAGCTAACGTGGCACGATCCTAAGCGTTGAATCGGAGATCAAGGGCTCAGGTCTAATCGAGTTCTAGGGTTAAGTTTTGGATCCAAAACGATATGGGTTGGGCCAGCGGTTAATGGGCTCGGCCCACAGGCCTTGGCCCGCTAGGATTTCACCATTTTTTTAAAATAATTCTACTAATTCAATTAAAGCAAGAAAAATAGCAAAAAAATACCTGAAAAATTCTAGAAAATATTTTGCAATATTTTGAACTCAAATAAAATATTTTCCACAAAACTTTGTATAAAATTTTCAAATATTTAAATAATTCAATAAAGGACCTAATTCAAATGAATTCCAAATTGAACTCAAATAAAATATTTTCCACAAAACTTTGTATAAAATTTTCAAATATTTAAATAATTCAATAAAGGACCTAATTCAAATGAATTCCAAATAAATCCAAATAAATTACAAAAAATTCCAAAATTGAAATAACTCAATAAATGTAGTAAAAGCAAAAAATTTGGGATGTTACAACATGTAACACTTAGTGTTAAATATTAAGTACACCAGGTGTGCGTATGCATACGTTCTTAAATTAATTATGCAATGCTAGCTACTTTTTGAATATAATGCAATTATGTAACCAAGTACTAGCTTACATCACAAAGAAATAATTAACACAATCTTCAAATTCTCTCTTCACCAAACTAGCTAGCTAAATCTTAAATAAAATAATGCAATTAGAACCCATTACTAACCTTATATCACCAAGAACAACTTGAATTGATCTACAAGCTAGATCCAAACAATCTTTAAATTCTATACTTACCAAGCTACATCTTGAATATAATGCAAATAGAACCCATTACTAACCTTAGATCGCCCAACAACACATGGATCTATAAGCTAGATCTTAAAAATCATCAAATTCTTTCCTTACCAAGCTAAATGTTGAATATAATGCAATTAGAACACATTGCTAACTTTAAATCACCAACAACACATGGATCTACAAGCTAGATCTAAACAATCTTTAAATTCTCTCCTAACCAAGATATATATTGAATATAATGCAATTAGAACCCATTACTAACCTTAGATCACCAAAATCGGATGAATCTACTATCACCCTTCAAAATCAATGGTCCTCTTTCACATAATCGCCTCACAGCCGCAGCCAGTCTCAAGATAGATCCTGAAACTCTAAAAAACAAGAAATGGCTCGGGGCTCTGTATTATATAATGCTTAGGAGATATCACAGATGGTTCTATTCATAAACCGTCGGTGCTATATACAGAATCCCAGACGATTTTCTTTTAAAACCGTTTGTGATTACTCCTGTAGATATCACAGACGGTTATATTCATAAACCATATGTGTTGTACACCAATACCACAAACGGTTTTACAATAAAACCGTCTGTGATGACTCATGTAGCTATCGCAGACAGTACATCACAGATGGTTTATGAATATAACAGTCAATGATGTGGTCACTAACGGTTGCACTATAGTACCGTCAGTGATGTTCCTCATTACAGACGGTTTTTTAAAACTGTCTGTGATGGAGCATCTAATATAAGCCTTTGTGTAGTAGTGTTTATTCTTCTCATGTCACAACACAGAGTATAGATAAACCCACACAATATTCTTAGGTCATTACAGTATAAGCGTAGTAGAACATATGAACATACCACACATATGCATAAGATGTTAGAACATGAGAATTGTTTAGTAGATTTAGAAAGAACATTATAAAAGTGGTATTGTACATGAGCTATTCGGTTATTAGGTTATTTTGGTTTCAAGAATAAAAAAAACCAAACCGAATATCGAAAATTGAATTATACCAAAATAAAAACCGAACCAAAAATCGTAAACTGAAAAAATCAAAATAATCGGTTAATTCTGTTTGGTTCGATTCGATAATCCGGTTTCGGTTTAAAATACCCACCCCTAGGTATGCCTTATTAGTTCGGCTTTAGGCCTAGCTACCTCAAGTGAAGTTGTTCAAAGTTCAGACGAAGAGTACGGATTTTCGCTTATAGCATTCCCATAATCTCAAAGCCATATTTTAAGCCCTCTATGTCATCTAGTAACAGTACAAGATATAATCACTCCAATTAGTTCTCTTTGCACTAGCTCATGAATTAATTTCACCCATTTCTTTCTCCCCACCTCTTTTATCCCTCCCTTTCTCCCCGCCAACACGCAGCGCTGCCCATGAGTTCCCCTCACCTCACCTCTTTTGGCCCTCTCGCCTTCACCTTGGTTACCCCTCCGCCATCGCCTTCATTTCCGGTGCCTCTTTTCCTCCTGTCTAGCCACCGCCGAATCCATGTAGGTGGGCCTAGATTTGAGCCATGGAGGTAGGGTGGCGCTTGGCAAGGCACTTAGGCGGCGCGAGGCGAGGCGCTCGACCAATGCAGCAAGCTAGTAGCGCCATGGTAGTGAGGAAAGGCACAACACAAAGATGGGACAGGGTGGCAAGGAAAGTCGCTCGAGTGGTGCATCGAGTTGGCAGCGCACATGACAGTGACATAAGGGTCCGACGTGGCAAAGAGTGCGGACGGCAGGCAGCTTGATGATGAGCATGTACTCTTTAACATTGAGGAGCGTGAGTGTAGTGGCGGTGCAAACACATAGGTGTAGAGGTCGCGACTAGGGGTTACAAAACCTTTTCGACCTCAGTTTTCGACGAGTGAGCGGTACCAAAATTCACAAAAGACCGAATGTTTTTGAAAGTCAAATAATTTTGAAATTTGGTTAAACAGTGGAGCGAAATACAAACAAAAAGTTCAAAAATTGCTCGAAAAGATTCGAATTTCAAGGGTTTTTCTCGAAAATCAGTGAGGTTGAAAAATAGGGAAAAGGGAAAAAATACAAAAAATGTTGTAAAATTTGTAAAAGCCATTAATGGCCCAAACATATGAAAAATGTTAGAAATATATTAAAAAATGGAAAAACATAAAAAAAAATGCCGACGTGATCTTTCCTAAATATGGAAAATTTTCTGCATGATCTTTGATATATTTTAGAGAATTGCAAGTTGCAAATAAGGCATTTAGCAATAATATGTCAACAAATAATCTTTGTTTCAATACTACTGATATATCAATCTAATAAGTGCAAAATAGTCATTCACATAATCACATACCAATACCATTCACATATCAATACCATTTACATTTCAATACCTTTCGTTTGAAGTTGTGAAGTAGGCATAGCTTCGTCGTCCTTCAATACCATTCACTTGAATGGAATGTTAGTAAAAAATTGAGTTGTAATGAAATGAAACATTAACTTCGGGGCCATAGTTAGTATTGCTGTGTGTACACATGGTTGGCCATGTTATATTCCTCAGTGGACATTAAGTTCAATCCTCATGTAGCTAGTAACTCTGCCTTGTAATTGTGCCAGCTTTGCCCCATCAATGGACTTGTCATTTTCCATTATTGGTACAACATGGCATTAAATTCAGGGTCATGCCACTTGTAGTCTTGTAGACCCATTGGGTTGGAGGTTGTGCATGAGCATCGGAAATGGTATGGTCATAGACGCCATATAAGCCAAAGCTCCCTTGCATCTCGGGGATGCCTTAGGAGCTAGAGCTATCCTGTGGTGCGTTATGGTTGTATCTGTGGTCCTTTCCCTTCCCTTCAGTAGTCATCCTTTGTGATTGGGGAGCGCCATGGTCTCTGTCCTATGCAGTGGCGGATCTAGGATTTTAAGTTAGGGTATGCCGAGCTAATACTATAATATACAATTCGGTAAAATCCAATGAACAATTTGGTAAACAACTACAAATATTGTTGAGAAATTCGGTATACGAGTATAAAATAAAATAACTAGAAACATGATAATACAAGTATAAATTACAATATAAATAGTTCAAACATTTTAGGTATGAAAGATGCATAAAAGAAGCTTACGCACCGACAATAATTCAAAGAATACAATATTACTTCTTACCCTTCTTGTCTGGCCTCCGCCTTCTAATAGCCATGAAACTCTTGATTATATCATTTTCATTAACTTGGAAGAAAATATTTCGCTCAATAAACGTGACTAGACAATCATCCAAAAGACTATCACCCATCTTATTTCTCAACTTACTTTTGACTAAACAAATTGCAGAAAATACCCTCTCAACACTTGTCGTCGCCACCGGTAGAAGCAATACCAATTTCAGAAGCAAGTAAAGCAAACCATAAACTATATGCCTCTTTGTTTCAACAAGCTTAACTGAAAGATCAACAAGATTATCTAGGCCTTTGAATCTATCATCTAGTCTTATGTCGTCAATATAGTTATCGAGTTGAAACTCAAGTTTTATCAAATTGGTACTTGAGATGATGTCATTAGGATAGAACTCAACAAGTCTACGCACCTTCTATCCATCAAAAGAAGCAAACGAGTCGGTAGGATTGAAGGCTCGTATACAAAAAAGCAACTCCATATTAACCTCATCAAACCGATTATCAAGTTCTATGCATCAAACTGATGATTGCGCGGAAGCTAAAATAATTTTTTATTGCTTCTCAAAACACCCCTAAACAAATTATAAAAAATTGCTTCGGTTTCAGCAAAAACAGACTTACACATGTTAACTAAAACATTAATTTCTGAAGATCCAACCGTTGGATTGATGTGAAATTTCACCGGTAGAAACTAGATTCAATTTCAAAACTAACCCAACAAGAATTAACTCAATCGGATCTACGGATCTAAAATTATGGCCTTTACAAACTGACTATATAAGATAATTACGGAAATTGATCACAAGCTGACTATACTGGGCTGAATCTACAGGGTATGCCGTGGCCCACCCGGCATACCCTGTAGATCCGCCCCTGGTCCTATGCTGCATGAGTGAACTGCAACTCCCCTATAAATTTAACAAGATGCCATTCTTCTAGTTGGTGCATGAGAGGGATGGAGGCACCAGCACCAGACTCACCACCATCGATGTCTGTCTTGGAGCTGCCATCATTGAACTCTTGGTACAGCGAGTGTAGGGTCGAGGATACGCCTAGAGGGGGGTGAATAGGCGTTTATAAAATTCTAATCACGACTAATCGAGATACGCTCTAATCAACCCCTATGTCAAAACCTATCAAAAATAATGCAGAAGCGATAAACTAAGGTTTTGATAATTAAAGCCTAAATCAACTAGGCTCACTAAGTGCACTGACCAAATTATGTCTCAAATCAAGAAAGCATGAATAAGCAATTCTATACAATCAAGCAATCAATAATAATACAAGAAAGTAAATGCTTGAATATAAAAGGGACAAGAGACACAATACTTTTCCCGTAGTATCGAAGACTTGCTGGTCTCCACAAATCCACGTTGAGGCAAGCCCAACTCACTTTGGACTAGCACCGCACTTGAGCACCCACCTCGAATCCACTAGTGGTAGCTTTTCATCCCTCCAGGTAGGCTAAGCTCCAACCCTCACAAACTTGCCGGGGTGTCTCACAAACCTTGAGATCTCCCACACATAATGCCCCTATACCGTCTAGGTGGTGGCAACCACCAAGAGTAATAGATCAAGCTTCCGCTTGAACTTCACCTAGCGCAACACATGCGCTTCCAGCGATCACCTAAGGGGCTGTTTGGTTGCCTTCTCTCACGAGCCTGGCCCGTTCGACTCATCTAGGCTGATGGGATACGGGATGCACAGATGCAGAGATGGTGTTTGGTTGAGTGTTTAGTAAGCAGGTATTTTGAAATTTAAATATTTTCAAATTTATATAGCAAGTCTGGTCTAGTTTTGTTCAAAAAATGTCAGGAACCCATTTTTGAAATCGATTCGGTAATCGGAGATGCTAGTTAAAAGATATAAACAAAAAAGAAAACAAGGAAACTTACATACCCACGTGGCGCCGCATGCATGGTTTGCTATTATGGCAGATAGTGGCCCCTTGCGCAGAACACGAGGCCACCATGCGCTGCATCCAGAGATTTTTTCTCTGTATCTCCAGAGCTAGGCTGTATGGAGAATCTTGCTCCAACTCAAAACTAGATGCAGGCAACCAAACATAAGAAAAAAAGCAAGATTCTGTATTTGTAGATGCTAATCTTTGTGCATGCAGGCAACCAAACAGCCCCTAAGTGCAACACATGCACTAGGCTTCCCTCAAGTGCAACACATGCACAAGAGGATCTCAATCCACTCACCAGATGCAACACATGCAATCTAGTCACAATCTTGGGCTCAAAATCCTATTTGAGGAGTGCAACACATGCACAAGCCTTGATGCGCACGGCGTCCCGATCTTACGATAGGTAGAGGCAAGTCGATTGGTGGAGACTCGACGTTGACGATCCGGCTTCTGATCAGAACCGATCCAAACCCTGCAATCGCTACACCATGGCTCCGTTGGTTATCAACCACGCATAAACACGGTTGACCTCGCCAAGAAGGCTTATCCCTGCAAGCGAATCGAGAACAAAAGCAAGAACGCGGAAGAGCAATCTGAAATTGCGAATTAAATTGAGCTCACGAGTTGGGGTTCTACAAACCGATGATTGGCGAAAGAAACTGACAATGTGTCTAGTTCAAAATCTAAGCAAAACCCGCGGCCTAAAGCAGCAGCTACAGAATTTATGATAGGGGGGCATGAGGGGGAAGGCTAGGGTTGTGTGCGTCTGGAGGGGGGCGCACACGACCTGGGCTTGGCCCCCACACGCTTACAAGGCCCAAAACAGCCCAAAACAGCCCAAAACAGTAATTTCGTACATTGTTTTGATGATTCCCGTTGACTCAAGATGAATATGGAGCTGAGACCAGAACCATTGGAAAGATCTCATCGTTATATTTCTAACAAGCACAAGAAATCCTCCATTGGACTCCGTATGAGAAAGTTATGCCCGTTTTAGTGAAGTGTTGTCCGCTGACTCCGAACCGAACTCAGTGGCTGAATTGTGGATGACTTGCACTTCGGATTGACTTGGAATTCTTCTCCCATGTTCCTAAGTAGTAAGAAATCACAAATATTTAGTAGCATCCCATCCTCAATAATATTATTATGATGAATAGCGAGAAATGAGCTCACCTTATGATTTAATTGACGTGCACGAGCTCGTGTCATAGGACCGTGATGTATGCATGTATCCAAAGTAGTGATGTCCTCATAAAGCCTCCCACACACTCAAAAGAACCAGTAACAATAAGCAAATACCCCCCAATAGGTCCTTTTATAGCTCACATGCCAAAACTAGCCGTTGGGGGCAAAACTGCCACTTTTCAGCCAAAACCGGCATTACCGGCCGTATAGGCCCGGTAGTGCCACCCTTGACCTCAACGGTCGGCTAACGGCTATATTCCCAGAACTACCGGCATGTAAACAGCAGCAATGCCGGGCTTCGGGCAGCACTAACGCTCTTTATGGGCGGTAGTGCCGGGCTTCGGGTGGCACTACCGCTATTTATGGGCGGTAGTGCCACATTTTCAAACTAAAACAGTCATAACTTTTTACCCGAAGTCCGATTTATGTGATCTTGACTCTATGGAAAGCTTATCAAGAGAGCTACATTTTCCACACTTTTACAAGATTTAAGCAATCATAGATATTTCCCAAAATCACAAAAACTCCAAAGTAGCGACTCAAGTCTAAATTTGATTTTCTCGAAATCTCTCACATATAGTTGGTCCAAAGCGTGACCACAAGCTAGCAAGAGTTAACAAGATTAAATCTTGATCCATAAGATGATCAACACATGATCAAAATAATTTGCAAATCACATTTGTAACTTCTCAACTCATGCTCAAAGAATTTCATTCAAACTCCAATCAAATTTGCGAAAACACATTTCGCAAATAACCCAAGATATATTTGCAAAAACGTATTAAGCAAATAAATCTCAGAGTCTATGAGATTAATATCCTTAGCCATATGATGGTCAAAACTAAGACCAAGTCAACTTGCAAAAACCACGGTGCAAGCCCTATTCACATGCTCTCAGGATCCGAACTCAAAGACCTCCCGTTTTTTCGCACAACAAATTTGCAAATAAACAATTAAACCAATTCGTGGTTGAGCATCCTTACTATGCAACACATGCAAAGCCTAGCTCCAAGCAAACTCCAAAACAACTCAAATTGCTTAAGCATCCGCGCTTTGCAACACATGTAAAACAGCCCACGTTCTCTGGGAATGCCAATCCACTGGAGGCGGATGACTGGCTGAGGTCGATTGAAAGAAAGCTGCACATCACTCGGTGCACTGGAAATGAGAGAGTACTTTATGCCTCTCATCAGCTGGAAGGAACTGCAGTTGAATGGTGAGAGAATTTTTGCGCTTCGCATGAAAACCCATAGGAGATCACTTGGGAGGAGTTCACTACTGCTTTCCGCCAGTATCATGTGCCTGAGGGAGTTATGGAGCTGAAAAAAAGGAGTTTAGAGCTTTGAAGCAAGGAAGCCAGCCAGTGGCTGAGTACTTGAATAAGTTCACCCAGTTAGTTCGCTATGCACCTGAAGACGTGGCAACAGACAAGGCAAGACAGTCTCGCTTCATGATGGGACTGAATTCAAGACTGCAGGTGGGACTGATTACCCACACATTACCTGACTTCCAAGAGCTGGTGAATAAAGCTCTTATACTAGAGGACAAGCACAAAAAACTGGATGACAACCGAAAGCGCCAGATGGCACAACAGGGAACTCGTCCAAGAGCACAAAGGATGAGGGTTGCACCCAACCAGTTCTTTAGGTTTTAGCCCAGGAATGTGGTGAAGACCCCGTCACCAGCACCAAGACCTACCGGTCAGAATTATCAAACACCAGCACCAGCCGGCAATGCAATCGCAGGGAGTCAGCAAGCAACAGTGCGACGTTGCTACAGCTGCAATGAACTAGGGCACTTCGCCAATCAGTGTCCAAAGAGAGGAGGAGGTGTTACGCCAATTCGCGTCAACCTTGGAACCACGCCAGCAAGGACACCAGCACTAGGAGGGAACCGTGGAACTTCTCAAGCTGGAGCCACACCCCAAGCAACAGTGAGAGGTCAAGTCAACCACATCACCGCTGATGCAGTCCAGAATGCAACGGACATCGTACTGGGTAAGTTCCTAGTTACCTCAGTACCTGCTACAGTTTTGTTTGATTCTGGGGCTTCGCATTCTTTTATATCTCAGAATTTTGCTATTAAAAATGGGTTAAGAATGGTGAACCATAGGCATGTGTTGCTAGTCCAATCCTTTGGATCAGAACTCTGATCTGATGTAGGATGTTCTGGGGTAAAGTTACTAATAAATGGGGTCGAGTTCCTTGCGAACCTTATTATCTTGGATACCCAGACCCTAGATGTTATACTGGGAATGGATTGGTTGTCCAAGCACAAAGCTATGTTAGACTATGGATGAAGAGTCATATCAGTCGAAAGCCCAAATGGTATAAAAGTTGAGTTTCAAGCAACCACAGTTCGAGATGGACAGCTAATGGTCAACAGCGTGAAGACAATCAACATTGAAGATGTACCAGTGGTCAGTGAATACCCGGATGTGTTTCTTGAAGATTTACCCGGTATGCCACCTAATAGGGATATTGAGTTCATGATCAAGCTAGTACCTGGTACAGCCCCAATAACGAAGAAACCATATCGGATGTCTACCGATGAGTTAGTGGAGATGAAGAAGCAGATCGAGGAGCTGATGGACAAAGGATTTATAAGACCTAGTTCATTGCTGTGGGGAGCGCCAGTGTTGTCCGTCAAGAAAAAGGATGGCAGTTTTAGGATGTGTATTGATTATTGTGCACTTAATGATGTGACGATAAAGAATAAGTATCCGCTACCAGGATCGATGATTTATTTGATCAGTTAAGAGGAGTTGGAGTTTTCTCCAAGATTGACCTGCAATCAGGATATCATCAGCTAAAGATTCGATCAGAAGACATACCAAAGACCGCATTTTCGTCAAGATACAGACATTATGAGTTCACAGTTATGTCCTTTGGTCTGACGAATGCACCCGCATACTTCATAAATATGATGAACAAGGTTTTCATGGAGTACGTTGATAAGTTTGTTGTCGTGTTCATAGATGACATACTTGTCTACTCCAAGACTAGAGAGGAGCATGCCGGACATCTGAGGCTAGTTCTTGAGAAGCTGTGAGAACATAAATTATTTGCCAAGTTTAGCAAGTGTGATTTTTGGAAGAGTAAAGTGGAGTTTCTTGGACATGTGATGACTGCCGAGGGAGTTGCAGTCGATCCGAGCAAAGTGGCAGCAGTATTGCATTGGGAGCAACAAAGACGGTGACCCAGATCCGTAGTTTTCTTGGAATGGCAGGATATTACCATCGATTTATTGAAGGATTTTCAATGATTGCTAGACCTCTTACGCAATTATTGAAGGAGAAGAAATTTTCATGGATGCTGGAGTGCGAGAAGAGCTTCCAGGAGCTAAAGAAGCGATTGACATCAGCACCGGTGTTAGTTTTACCAGATGCTCACCAGAGCTTTGACATTTATTGTGATGCATCGCGTCAAGGACTTGGATGTGTGTTGATGCAGAATAGAAAGGTAGTCGCGTATGCATCGAGGCAATTAAGGCCGCTTGAAGAGAATTATCTGACGCATGATTTGGAATTAGCAGCTGTAGTGCATGCCCTAAAGTTATGGCGTTACTATCTTATTGGAAACAGATGTGAAGTTTATACGAATCATGAGAGTCTTAAATAGACCTGAATATATGGCAAAGGAGATGGTTGGAATTAATCAAGAACTACAATGTCGGAATCCATTACCATCCCGGCAAGGCTAATGTGGGGCCGATGCCTTGAGTCGGAAGAGCCACACTGTGAATATGCTGATAGAGGAGAGTCAGGCTGAGCTATGCAAGGATTTCCAGAAGATGCAGTTGGAGGTGGTACCTGAGGGATTCCTAGCCGCTTTGGAAGTGAAGCCTACCCTAGAAGACCAGATCAAGGAAGGACAGAAGGATAACGACAGGATAAAGAGAATTAAGTCCAAGATGGATGAAGGCAGAGCTAAGGATTTCAAGCTGGATGAGCACGGCACTTTGTGGATTAAAGATCGCATCTGTTTGCCGAACAAGAAGGAGCTAAAGTAGTTGATTCTGGAAGAAGCTCATGACTCAAGTACTCGATTCATCCGGGAAGCGCCAAGATGTATCAAGACCTGAAGTAGAGATTCTGGTGGCTAAGCAAGAAGCGTGAAGTCGCTGAGCATGTTGTGATATGCGACATATGTCAAAGAGTGAAGGCAATGCATCAGAGGCCAGCTGGATTGTTGCAATTACTGAAGATACCTGAATGGAAGTGGGAGGAGATCGGTATGGATTTCATCACCGGTTTGCCTAGGACTCAGGGTGGATATGATTCCATATGGGTCATAGTGGATCGATTGACCAAGGTCACCCATTTCATACCTGTGAAGACCACATACTTAGGAGACCAGTTAGCAGAGTTATACGTGTCAAAAATAGTCTGTTTGCATGGAGTGCCAAAGAGGATATGATGAGGATATCCCAACCATGGATACGACCACTGCCCCTTCTCTCTAGATGACTCCTTCATTACTGACCTTCAGTGTTTCGGTCGCTACTTCGTCTACGTCTCATGGAAGGCTTAATCCAGAAGCATGGTCTTTCCACCCACCTTTGCTGGGCCAGCATGTCAAGACCACTCACCAAGGACAACCCATAGGCCAAGGAAGGCCCATGATGAAGCCCAATTTGTCGCCGAGTTTGGTTCGGCCATCCAGCAACACCTCAACTTCAAACGGGCATATCTCAGGCTCCCGAACTCCGTTTTTTATGTACAACCACTCGTTTGAAAGCTTAGGAGATAAGCTTTCTAATGAATCCATCCCTATGTCCAAATTCACTTCAGATCGATGGGAAAATGCAGAAGAGTGTCATGAGCCAAATCTTTCCGGTGCTGCGTCACCGTATTTTTGGGCTTATGGCCCATGTATCTTTAGGGTTTGGTGGTGTATGCCCCTAGTTTGGGTGCCCCACCCCTGACAGCCCCTCTTTATATGGTCGCCACCCCCCATACGTTGTTCTTTAGGTTTTGTTGTGTTTGGTAGACCCCGTGTGCGTCCCTCCTCGTGCTTGCGCATGTCGACTAGACCGCCCGAGACGAGAAACAGAATCTCACCTTTGTGTTCGTGAATTTAGATTAATACAATTATCAGATTGCTTCCTTACTTTGTTCTTGCAAGTTTCTCTATTGCTAGCAGGGATAAAGATCCATCACATTTGATCGTGGTTTATCGACTCGCGTTGGTGGCATTGTGATTGCTGGTTTCCTATCCTCGCTGGTTGGAAGCCAAGATCCCGAGTTCATCAACTCTCCAAATCGACGTATTGTTCTCATCACAAGATCGGGCACCCCAGTGTGCGCATCAGGATAGTGTCAGAGAGAGGTACCCAATTTACCTCAAAGTTTTGGAGTAAATTGCATGAAGCCATGGGGACCCGTCTAAACTTCAGTATTGCATATCATCTGCAGACAGATGGACAGACAGAAAGAGTCAACCAGATTTTGGAGGATATGTTGAGAGCTTGTGCTCTAGCTTATGCTACTTCATGGGACAAGTGTTTGCCATATACCGAGTTCAGCTACAATAATAGTTATCAGGCGATTTTGCAAATGTCACCATTCGAAGCTTTATATGGACGAACCTATCGAATGCCATTGAATTGGAATGAGACTGGAGAGCATCATGTCTTTGGACCAGACATTCTCCAAGAAGTTGAAGAGCAGACAACCATGATCAGGGAGAGACTAAAGGTCGCACAATCAAGCCAGAAGAGTTATGCTGATAATCATCGTCGAGAGTTAAGCTTTGAAACTGAAGATTTTGTATATCTCATAGTTACACCTCTCAAGGGAGTTAAATGATTTTATGCCAAAGGGAAACTCGCACCGCGATATGTTGGTCCATTCAAGATCTTGAGCCGAAGAGGTGAAGTCGCTTACCAGTTGGAGCTGCCGCAGTCGTTGGCAGGAGTGCATGATGTGTTCCATGTGTCACAACTGAAGAAGTGTCTTCGAGCGCTAGATGAGCAAACGCCTCTAGAATCGATCGAACTGCAAGAGGATTTGACTTATAAAGAGCACCTGGTAAAGATTATGCACACAATGGACCGAGAGACAAGAAACAAGTCGATTCGCTTTTGCAGAGTCTAGTGGAGCAATCCCTCAGAAAGTGAAGCGACTTAGGAGCGCGAAGAAGATCTGAAGAAAGAGTTTCCCAACCTATTCCGCAGTTAGCCTTGAATCTCGGGGTCGAGATTCCGTTAAGGGGGGAGGTTTGTAACATCCTAATTTTTTTGCTTTTATTGAATTTATTCAGTTAAGTGATATTTTGGAATTTTCTGGAATTTATTTGGATTTAATCTGAATTAAGTCTAATATTGGATTGTTTAAATATTTGAAAATTTCATATAAAATTTTGTTGGAAAATAATTTATTTGAGTCCAAAATGTCTCAAAGTATTTTCCAGAATTTTTCTGGAATTTTCTGATCTTTTTGCTATTTTTCTTGATTTATTTGAATTACTGGAATTATTTTAAATAGTAAAAATGAAAAGAAATTAGAAAACCCTAAACAGGTTTGGACCTGTCGGATTCGACCCGTTAACCACTGTCGGTGTTTTCGGTCGGCAGGCTATCTCTCCGAGGGAGATAGTTAGTTCGATATGGGTGCTTTTACGGGCGGAACTCCCGGAAGTCCCTTGGAGGAGTATCCCGGTGGTCAGAGACCGAGGAGCTCGCGCTCAGTGTCGGTGAGCGAGGGGAAGGAGAAGTGAATGGAACCGGCGAGGAGAAGAACGAACCACACACCGATGTACCCAGGTTCGGGCCCCTGATGTGGGTAATAGCGCTACGTCCTGCTAGGTCATTGTTTGCTATATGTGGAAATGGTTACAAGGCGTCTGGCCATCGAGCTTGCTCTCTCCCCTCTCACCATGCACCTGGGCTCCTTTATATAGACGGGGCCGGCTCGGGCAGGTGAGAGGGTGACGTCATGCTGATACATAGATCATTCTTACACTTGTTTCTTTAGTCTTGTCTCCCTGCCTTACTATTCGTGCAGCCGCTCATCTTTGTCCGGGGAAGGCGCGAGGCGCCAGTGGGACAGGCCGCCCTCGCAATAAATGGCCCTAACATAGCATGTCATGGAGGAGGAGGCTTCGGGGTGAAGCCTCGGTCTTTCGCTTCTTGGTCACTTGCATTTTTGCCCGGTCTTCATGCGTGCTGACACCTGGCAGGAAGACCCTGGTTGCCCAGCTGGTCATCCGGCCGGTTGCCTGCTTGGTTGCCATCCTGGTCACCTAGCTGGTCATCCGGCCGATTGCCTACCTGGTCGCCAGCCTGGTCGCCCGGCTGCCACGTGGGCCGATGCTCAGCAAGAGGGGCCTGATCGCCGAGCTATCTTGTCTTGGTCACGGCGGAGAGGGTATCCCCAACTAAAGTATGCTGACAGTAGCCCCCAGGTCTATCTCGAAACGTGCGCCGATTACACTTCAGGTCGTATTAAATGCCGCCACATTCCGGGATAGAGCCAGATTCTCATGGTACCCCAACTGCCTCAGCCTTCTCAACTTCGGTCGTTTTTCCTCGGGTCCCGAAGCGGCGCGTCCCTTTGTTGTTTCTCATGAACTGTCGATGCACAAGGTATATATACACCCACATCTTCATGCCCAGTGATTTCATGCTTCCTAAGACCCTTGCGCTTACCGCTTCCCACCTTTTTTTGCCTTCTGCCTTGGCAACTTCCTTCTTCTTCGATGGCGCAAGCTCTCCCTTCTTCCACCGTCGACCAGGAGAGGGTGAGGGTGCTCTCCCAGCTCGTACTCGATGGTGCCTTACATTTTTGCCGTGGGACCCTCGTGCCATGGTGTGAGCCTGGGGAGATCGTCATCTTTGCCTTGGGAGTGCTTGCGGGCTTGGTGCCGCCCTTCTCTGAGTTCTTCCTCACCATCCTTCACTTCTACGACATCCACCACCTTCATCTCACTCCCAACTCCATCGTCACCCTCGCCATCTTTGCGCACCTGTGAGAGATGTTCGTGGGGGTGATGCCGAATCTTCCCCTCTAACGGTACTTCTTCACTCTCCGTGACGTCGCTGACAGCGAGGTTTCGGGGAGTTACCACATTCGCCTCCATGACGGGCTGGTCCCACGCTACATCCCCTTCCAGGCAAGATCCAACTGGAAGATGTGGTGAAGCGACTAGCTGTACGCCATTGATGACAACGGGATCGACGCCCTGGCGGTGCCTTCCGCACCAGCAAGAGGTGGCGAAAACTGGTGCTCGCCCGTCGAGGAGACGGTGGAGCTCCAAGCTATGGCGGCCAGCATCCTCCACTTGCTGGATGCCAGGTTAACCGGGGCGATGGTAGTTCGGGACTTCATTTTCCTGAGGATCAGCCCCCTCCGTATGCGTGCTCGCCCGGTGTGGCAGTATACAGGGGATGACGACATGACCTGCACGTACCCGGGCAGTAAGTCCCCATTCTTCAAACATTCGCATCCTCTTACGCAGTTGCTGCTGCTTTGACAATGCCCGCCTTTCTTCTTTGTCTCTCAGGCGCAGGAAACCTGGGTGAGCCTACCATCTCCAGATGGCTAACCATCCTGCTTCCGCCGGTGCAGGGCAGTCTGGATTTCCCTAATGGGGCCAGACCGCTCTGCGACTTGGGGTCCGCAGAGAGGCTCCACATCGTGAGTCACTTTCCCGCCATGGACCCCATCGGGCCATCGACGCTGCTGGCCCGTGGTTCCTTAAGGATCAGGGACCCGGCCCAGACGGATGACCGGAGTGCAGGCAAGCGGCCTGCATCTCCCGACCCCCTGCGTGCAGACCTCAAGAAGCCTCGCATCAGGGGCCAGACTTTGGCTACCGTCGACCCCACCGTGACTACGAGCGTGCTCGGGGCAACGGGAGCTTCGTTCGGGGCGGCGGGCACTACTGCCCTGGAGCTGGCGCCGATTTTGGTGATGTTGGCGCCCTCTCTAGGGGCGCTGATACCCCCAGTGTCGAGGATCACCGTGGCCATCCACCAGGGCGGGCTCGCCCTTCCGGCGGCCTCCTCTGTCTTCCGATCGCCTCCAAGGGCGGCCGCTTCAAGTGCCCCTATCGGACCGGTGCTCACAGAGCTAGACGTCGCGACGGGGACTTTCGCCCATGGCTTGCCAGGCACCTATGCTGCGGTCGCCCAGCCTGCCATGGTCGTGCTCGCCCCTCCATCCTCTAGCCTGGCTACGCTGCTGTCTGAACTCAGCGTGGTGCAGTGTAACACCCCAAAATTTTGCTTTTCTTAAATTCATGTGTGATTTGGCACTTTGGTGAATTTTTGGAATTTTCTGGAATTTATTTGGATTTATTTGGAATTTATTTGAATTTATTCCATTTTGAAATAATTAAAGAATTAAACTTTGCAAATAAAATTTTGTTAGAAATATTTTATTTGAGTCCAAAATGATCCAAAATATTTTCCGTAATTTTTCCGAATTTTTCTGAAGTCTTTGCTATTTTTAATAAATTAAATGAATTATGGGAATTATTTTAATTATTAAATCATTGGAAAATGCGAGTGGGTTTGTATCTTGTTCATCAAATGAGCCCGAGTCGGACTCCGAGTTCGAGTCCGACCAACCCGACCAGCCACGCGATCCGATCGGTCGAACCTCGATCAATCCGACCGCTGGATCTAATCCAACGGCCGGATTTAGTCCGCACCGGTCCAGCCGGTTCGACCGGACCCGTGGCACCGTGCGATTTGGACCGTTGATCATCCACGCACGCCACGATTTCGTCTCCCCGGTCCGAAGCCGATTCCTCCATGCCCCTGGCCGCGGGCCGAGCTCAGAGGGTTTCGATTTGAGCGGCCGAGGCTATTTAAAGCATGGGTGGTCGCCGAGAACCCCCAAGTTCGCGTGCGCACTGCGTGCCCCTCACCTTTCACGCTTGAGCCAGTCGTTTAGTCGCTGCGAGCTCGTAGAGTTGGGGAAGCTTTCCGCCACGATTAACTCTGGATTCCGGCCAGTCAAGCCGCTCCGCCGTGTTTGAGCTCGGATCCGAGATTCCCAGTGTCAAGGCGCACGAGATAGGACCTTTCACCTCGCCGGAAGGACGCGAAACGCCCGTTGCAAGCAGTAAATTGCTGCCGCCTTTCACCTCCGGGTCGCCTGCCTTGGCCGCCATCGCCGTCGCGAAGCTCCATCCATCGTCGATCTAATCGAACGGCAACGGTGAGATCACGTGTTTCCGAACCCGTAAAACCCGGATCTATTCTAGACCGTTAGATCTAGATCCTCTGGTGAGTTGGCTGCTGTAGCTTTAGGGTTAGATCCGACCGTCCGATCTAGATCGAACGGCCCAGCATCGACGAGCCGATTTGAACGCGTAAATCCGAGATCTAATCGCGGCCGTTGATTTTCAAATCAACGGGCACGATCAGCCACGATGTGCCTAGCGGCGCGAGCGCGCTGGAAGCGTGGCGTCTCGACACGCCGGGCCCGCTCGTCCGAGAGGCTCCGCACTTTGTCGGCGATATGGAAGCCGCTGGGCCGAGCCCACAGCGTGGACCAAGCCGAGGAGCCGTCTTGGCGTCCGTGGACAGGCCACGTGTCATCACCCGATTGGTCCACGTGTCAGGACGCAATAATTAATTTCCAAAAAGAAAATGATTTATTAATTCGAAATAATGATTTCAGATTTTGATTCAAACTTCAAACACTTATAACTTTTATGCTTCAACTCCGATTTGAGTGATTCAAATTTCTAAATTTGTATAAAATTGAGATCTACCTAAATATGAATTTTATTTAATATTTGGACTAAAGTTTTTCTCTGTAAAATTATTTAATTGATTATTTAAACTTTAAATAATTATAACTTTTGCATTTTAACTCCGATTTGAACGATTCCAGTTCCTAAAAATTCATAAAATTATGTTCTCTCTGTTTATGGATTTTATTTGGATGTTTGGACACTTTTTGCCTATTGTTTATTCGTGAATTTGCTATTTGCACGCTTTACGAGTAGACGTTGAAGTGACGTAATGATTCTAAGGAGAAGAATTGACTCAGGATCCAAATCAAGACCAAGAACAAGTACTTTTGAAGGCAAGTTGTGCTTTGACCATGTTGATCCTATTTTGAAACTTATTTTGATTTAACTTATTGCATGCTAGTTCAATTAGAAAATACTTTATTTAAATATGGGGGATTAGATAGACACCAATTTGCTGTATGACACCTTGATTATTTAAATATGTGCCATGACCCTTGTCGCCCTAGTTGTGGATTACTAGTTGGACATTACTAAAATTGCCAACATGGGTTTAGATCGTTGTAGTATACTGCTTAGACCTGCTACGTGCTCATGACATGATTTTGGACAATCAAATGTTAATATTGACTTAATGATATGTCGAACCTGTTTTGGAAAGGTATCATGTGATGTTGATGGCACGTGGTGCATGGTAATCAACTGGGGTTTGATAAATAGTTTTCGACCGGGGCATGTGGCAAGAATGATCAGGTGGGCCAGTTATGGCATTGGGGATGTTGATTTGGTTCTTCGGGTAGTCTTGCCCTGGTCACCCTAAGGACTTAACCTTGCAAGCCTTTGAACTGGGTCTAACGTGCAACCACATGTCTGTAATGGGACGGACCTAGTTGATTAAGTTGCTAATAACGCACAGTGGGACCTCGGGAGGTCAACTACACCCTTTGTGTAAGTTATGGGGAGCGTCGGGTGAGGCCAGTGCCCATCTAATGGTTGATTGGCCTAAACTTCGCCTTAGCTAAGGGAAGGGTTAGTGCAATAACCAGGGAGGCTCACTTGTATTGTTAGAAGTTTGAAAGACTTTGTTCTGGAACTCGCCTTTGTGGTGTTTGACCCGTATCTTGTGGGTAAAGTGCATAACCTCTGCAGAGTGTAGAATCTATTCGAATAGCCGTGTCCGCTGTATTGGACATCGCTCGGGAATTACAAGTCAAGGGTTAGATTTT